>CM076574.1:524287984-524887984 GCA_034641835.2 Pinus albicaulis | reverse complement strand
GTGGCATATCCGGACATGTGTCCGCCACAGGCGCCACTGTGGCAGTCATTCAAGACTTTCTCAGCCTCGTCCAAGGTAAGGCATCGTCGGAGCACCGAATCTACTTCGATACGATATAAGGTATCTCCTACTATGCGGTAGGGTTGGGATTGGTGCCGAATCCGACGGCGTGCAGCTTTATCCAACTTAGACCGAAATGTCGCGGTCTGAAGATACACTATGATGTCACCGTACCAAGGATCACGAGTATCAATAAGAAACAGCGTTTCGTCCGGTATATGATCTTCAGAGTGTTCAGGAAGAGAGTCTGTAGGGAGAGAACATATCAAATCCGCGAAGACCAGTGATTTAGTTGACTTGGCAGTGGTGAACTCCAAGTCAAACTCCTGCAGGATCACAATCTATTTGGAGTACTTGCCCCCTAGTAATTGTCTAGAAAGAATATACGTCATAGGGTTGCAGTCTGAAACCACTGTTATCGTGCGCAAAAGGATGTAATGGCGAAAGCGTTGTACGGTGTGTACGGCTGCTAAGGCCAACTTCTCAACATGTGCATAACGCGTTTCCGGGTCGAGAAGGTTCCGAGATAGGTAATAAACAACATGTTCGTCACCGTTCTCGTCATCCTGCACCAAGACCATGGCGATGGTGCTTAATGCGGCGGCTAGATACAAAGTAAAGTCGCGGTGGTAGTCCGGAGGACGAAGCAACAGAGCATTGACTAACAATGTCTTCAGCTTCTCAAAGGATTCTTGAGCGATTTCGTCCCAATGAAAGGGAACATTCTGCTTTAACAAACGAGTGAGTCCTTTGGCCACCTCGGCGTAATTTGGGATGAAGCGCCTAAGAAAATTCGCTTTCCCTTGCAGACTCTGCAGTTGATACAGGGAAGAGGGTGACGAGAGATTTATGATGGCCTCAACTTTCAGAGGGTCAAGGCGAATTCCGTCTTTCGAGACTATAAAGCCTAAAAGACGGCCAGAATCGACGCAGAAGACGCACTTATGAGGATTGAGCCTAATATTGTAGCGTCTACAACGAAGAAATATCCGGCGAAGATGCTCAGGATGATCCTCTCGCTTACCCGAATGGGCAGGCAAGTCGTCCAGATAAGGCTGGACAATATGGCGAATATCATGAAAAGCGTATGACATCGCTCGCTGAAACGTGGCGCCAGCGTTCTTTAAGCCGAATGGGAGTTTTTTGTATGCAAAAGTGCCCCACGGACAGATGAATGTGGTCTTATGTTGATCCTCAGGTGCAATGTTAATCTGGTTGTAACCTGAGAAACCGTCCATTAAGGAGTAGATCTCACTCCCGGCGCAATCGTCAATAATCTGATCGATAAACGGAGTGGGATAATTATCCTTAGGACAGGCGCGATTGATATCGTGATAATCCACACAGACTCGAATGGTACCCTGCTTTTTATCGACAGGGATGATATTGGACACCCATTCTGTAAGGGGGATAGGATAAATAAACCCCGCGTTCAGAAGTTTTTCAACCTCTGCCTTGATAGCGGCGGCTTTCCGAGGATGCATGGGACGCAAGCGTTGGCGCACGGGTTTCGCACCTGGATAGGTTGGAATCTCGTGCATGACAATACTAGGATCAATTCTCGGCATTTCGTCGTAGGACCATGCAAAAACATCTCTGAATTCTTTGAAAAGTTCCGTATAGACCTGGATCTCTTCGGGAGAACAGGTCACACCCACATGAATGTTCTCAACAATCCCTGGTTTAACAGAGATGTTGATAGGAACCGTTTGAGTAATGTTACTCAGATTGCCTTCCGAAAAGACCTCATGCGTCAAGATTGGTGTTTGAAGAGGAGGGGAAGGAACCTGAGTAGCATAGCGTCCGTACAAATGCACACATCTCAAACAGGCATAAAACGAGAATGATATGCCATTTCCTATAAAGGCTCAGCATAAATGCTGAGGCTCATCTAGGTGTCTCAAGAGACCAAGAATGCCTGCCAAGCTGGGGGATTGTGAGTAGAACCTGCTGGAGGCCATGGCAGGCTCCACCAGCAGCTGAGAGGAGTCCTGGATGGGTCACTGGGATCACAGACACCCTCTGGCAAGTGGTCGGATTCCCCAACATGTCACTCCCTGCAGGTGGAAACAGGGGGTGCCATTAGTCTTGCCATGTTGACTTGAGGCGGTATTCCAGGCAGGCGGAATTATATCCCATGAGAATGGTGGTCTCGAAGACCAGTCCACACTGCCCGGGGGATTCGGAATTTGATCCACATACCAAGGCGCTGTTCTCGTAGTTAGAGGTAAAAATGACAACTTATCTACCGTGACAATCTTGCCCTCGTGAGGGAACTTAATGAATCGGAAGACGGTAGACGGCACGCAGAGCATGGCATGGGTCCAGCTGCGGCCAAGAAGTATATTGTAGTTGAGTTTAGCGTCAACCACTTCCACTTCCACGTTGACAGTTTTTCCCTGTAATGTGATCGCAAGACTCTCAAGAACTCCCAGGGGTTTAGACTCCTGACCATCAAATGCCTCAAGGGCATTGGGAGATGATGACAAGGCTGGAGAGCCAATGGCCTTCCAGCAAGCGGAGGACATAACGCAAGTAGATGCACCCTCATCTACGACGGCTCTATGAACGTTCAGACCGTTAATCCCGACTTGAATGACCAAAGCAATTTGATGTGGAAGCCAGGGAGTAAAATTCTCCAGATCAAAGGTGAGAAGGCTCGAGTCGGCGGGATCGATACCACCGATGGCAGACAGTAAAGCCTTCCGTTGTGAAGGACAACTTTGAAGAACCTCAAGTGCAGACATGGCACATGGCGCCTGTGCCAGATCCTCAACGATGCTATAATGTTGAGCAGCACGAGCGTTTGGATTATAAGAGGATCTTCGAAGAACACCCTTGGGAGGTGGCTTCACAACGGGTTCGAGAGTCGGCTTCTCGATTTCCAATGGACCATAAACAGGTGGGGGAGGCGGTCCATCCGCAACTGCCTTCCCGGGTGCCTGCTGCTGACTATTGTAATCCTTTGATCTCGTAGCGATAGTGATAGGTGCATTAGTCTTCATCATGAAAACCTGAGACCCAAACGGTGCAGATGATGAACTTTGTTCGACCATCTGGGTCTGCTGAGATGGAAATGGCTCTTTTAAAACAGCCGGAGTTCCCTTTGAGCCTTTAAGAAGTTGACTGATTTCGGATCGTCGTGGACAATCCTTAGTATAATGGTCACCTTCACAGATGAGGCAAGGAAATTTCGGCTTACGTTGGGAGCCATCCTCAGTTCGAGATTTAGATTCCGGTTTTGGGGCATCAGATTTTGATTTGCCTTTGCCCTTCTTCTTCCCTTTGGAGGATTTGTCCGCAGGATTGGCCTGAACGGCATTCACCTCCGCGGTTTTACCAGAATCGGATGAGGCGGGATTAGCAGAGGTATTGTTGGAAGAATTAGCCTTCTGCTTCCCATTCGAAGACTTCTTCAAATTTTGAGAAACGGAACCAATGACACCATCCACCGTAGGGGTAGGCGGAGCCTTAGTGGTTCCGGGCCGTGGAGCATCAGTCAAGATGTCATAAAGCGTGCCAGATTGCGAATAAACAAGATCCAGGTACTGGGCACGCGCGATAGCTTGTTCCTCCGTCACACACGCTCCCATCGCGATATCCTGAGCGATTTTATTGACAAAGGAGGTGGTGAACCAGTGAGTCAAAATCTGATCAGGTATGTGAAACTTGATCAGTCGACGACGGCGTCGCCACTCATGGATGTGATCCGAGATGTGAGTGGCCGAGTCCTGCTTCAGGGAAGACAGGAGGTGCGTCCCAGTCTCATACCGGACTGGTAACTGGAAATGCGTGAGGAAAGCCATAGCTAACGAGTTGAAATCCTGAAAAATACCACGGGATAGCTCTATGTACCACTTAGCAACAGCTCCTGTTAACGTACGCTGGAAAAGACGCAAACGAACCGAATCGTCAGTCCAAGAGTTAGACGAGCACCAGAGGTGATACGTCATCACATGCGCCTGGGGGTCTTCTCCAGATTTGCCCTCAAACTTGGGACAGTCTCCTGGTATCTTGGTCGGAACCGGGGGCCAATATGGATTATGAGCAATCGGATCATTGGTCAACTTCAAAACGTCCGGTAGATCCAAGGTAGCCAGGAACGGCAATGGAGGGTTAATTCCCATGCCAGTCCCAGAATAAGGTCCGGTACCCATGCTCCACGATGGTTGTGAATATCCCTGCCCCCACGGGTTCTGTCCCGTAGGATTCTGACCGTAGGGGGCATGGTTCGTATAACCAGACTGATTTGGTTGCTGGTAACCATTGTGTGGGGCTTGATAACCAGGATTCGGGCCCTGATTAGGCGTATGCCCTGTATAAGCAGCATTTGGATTTGGCTACTGAGCGTAGGTAGAACCGGGTGGAGGAGGAGGATACTGAGAGCCTCCAGAGTAGTTATAGTTCGGTTGAGACTGACCATGAGGATAATAACCACTCTGAGGATGAGTAGACTGCTGATAAGTGGAACCCTGCGGAGCCTGGTACGTAGGGCGCAGCTGTTGATTTGGCTGCGGCATTGAGTGAGCAGGCTGGTGAGCAGAGTGAACGAAATGAGGGGGCTGGCCTGAATGAACAGGTTGACCCGAATGAGGGGGTGGCGCTGGTTGCGCAGGCTGACCCGAATGAGGGGGCGCCCCTGAATGAACAGGTTGACCCGAATGAGGGGGTGGCGCTGGTTGCGCAGGCTGACCCGGTTGTAAGTGAGCCCCAGGTTGCACCGAATAAGCCGGTTGGCCTGGAGGCGGGACACCAGGTTGTACCGGATGACCCGGTTGGCCTGGTGGTGGAACAGGACCAGGTGCTTGCTGGAAACCAGTTTGACCTGAAGCAGAACCATAAAGTGGTCCTGGCTGATATGCAACGTTAGAGACAATAGGATACTGCGGTTGCATCGGTAAAGAAGGCTGGATTTGCCCCCCAGGACCATAGGCCGGTCCCTGTTGATACCCCGGCTGAGGCTGAGCAGGTTGACCAGCAGGGTTATAATATGGTCCTTGCGGATTATAGAATGGCCCTTGCTGGCCCGCAGAGTAGCCTTGATTGGGCTGTCCCTGCGGGTCGTACAGATAGCCAGGTTGGTCTGCAGGTTGGCCTTGGAAAGGCTGTCCCTGCAGGTTCTGAGCCTGGTTGTACGGTAAACCTTGAGCATACAGATAAGCCTCAGGAGCAGGAAGGCGCAAAATGTCCCCATGCTCATCAAGCTGACCCGGGAAACCATACACGGGAGTGTCGTCCTGTGCATAGTGCGAAAAGAAAGATCGGTAAGGATCTTGGGGAAGCTGTCCAGCTCCGGCGTTCGGCTGCTGTAAAAACAACCGATACTCCTCCGGAGAGATATTCTTCGGTATAACAGTAGCTAGATAAATGTCTTCAGGAGTTGGCCCAGATCTAGTAGCAGATGCTGGGACAACAGCAGAAGAGGCAGCCACACAAACAGTGGGCCGCACGGGAACAGAAGTGACGGGCGTCGAAGGAGACACCCCGGGTGTAGTGGCAGCTGGCCTCGAAGCAGGAGATGATATTCCCATAGAGGCGGCAGCTGAGATAATCTGACCCAGAGATCTATATCCCTGTGGCAAAGAAGGACCAGCTGACGATGTGGTAGCCAGCTCAGAATCGTCTCCCTCAAACAATCTACGAGGGATGCGCTGATAGTCATCAGACCCGGGAATTTCCTCACCAGAATCACTCATGGTTGATCCCGCCGTTAAATCACGCAGAAGACGGCGAGGACTAGGAGGAAAAACAGCAGCAACAAACGGTGAACCCGATGTAAGAGAAAGGAAATCAGCTCCTAATCTCAATTCAGACACAGGGTCCGAAAAGGGCCAGTTGAACTCAAATGGCTCTCCAAAGGGTTGCTCGGCGAGGACCGGTCCCCCGTCAGGGAACTCGGAAACAACAGGCTGCTGTGGTTCAACAGAAGGCTGAGAAGCCTCTGAAGAATCGTCCGTGTAAGGACTACTAGTAGACGAAACCGAAGGTTCCGCCACCGTGGCAAGAGACTAGAAGAAGAGAGCAAACACACACACGGGCTGAAAACGAGTTAAGACACACGATCAAACAGTCACAAGCAACGTCTAAACGGGTGTGTAATCGTGGGAGATTGATTTTACCACATTGGAAAATAAACGAATTCTACCGTTTCTTGTTTTAAGAGTCGAGAAACGATAAAAAGATGACTCTATCTCTTTCAGAGTTGATACAAGCGTGAAAGGACAAGCGCTTGACGGTCTTTTCAAGTTTAGGGAGTCAGAAAAGACCAAATGACTGCTCAGGAAAAAACTAGGCACAAAGGGTGTGCCAAATATCCGTGAACTGCAATATACACCTTGGTTTCAATAATGAAACAGAAATCGACCAAGGACTTTCCGTACGTGCAGGTAGTCTCCCCGAATGCTGTGTTCGGTGTATCACGGGTATAGGGCAGCAGACTCGGCTTCCTGTGGATAAAGGATTGAAAACCTAGAGGGATCTCCCTTTATATACGCGACGGTACGGGGAGCACAAGTCCGTACTAGTGCTGTCTAAAGCCAACAGGCGAACGACAGCTGCTAGGTTTAACGACGCCGGAACACGTCTCTAGCCTAGACCTTCTAAATATGTCCCGTTAAGTTCCAATGTTTCCTTAGGTTAATTGAATAAATTTTACAGTTGATCTTCAATTAAGTTTCAATTTCCAGGCCCTATCGTATGTAGTGTCTCGAAAGACTCCTAAATGCAAGCTATATGCCACAGTGCAACATTTCGTTCGATGAAAACTAGTTAAATAAGAGTTGAGAGCTTTTATACAAACGAAATGAACGGAATAAAAACAACAATGTCTCTAATGCAAATAATGCAATTGCACACTTTTCATTCAAACACTAATCACTAGCGATATGGAAAAAGATCACAATTTGCACTAATTAACAAAAGCAAGAGAGATTTTTTTTTTTTTTTTTGATTTTCAATGTTTAATGGCTAACGTGCACTGAAAACGAAAGGAAAAATTTGAGAAATGATACCCAAGAGAGCGAAACAAACAACATTCACTCAACAAAGCAAGCAACCAAATCTCCAAATCGACCCAAAGTCCCTCAAAGCAAAGAAAGACTCGAAAACTTCCAATGGACCGTGTGATCTAGGTCCAAAGCAAGGGCAAACGAATTCCGAATGAAGGAATGAAAAATCACTCAAAAGACGCAGCAAAACAATCAAAGACTGTTAAAAGAGCGTGGAGAACCAATCAACAGGTTGACAGGACAATCAAGACACCTAAACTCCCAAGGAGGGCTCGATACACTAAGCCACTGGATGCCCTAGGGCTCAAAACGTGAAATCGGTAGAAAGAAGCAAACAACCACAGGACAGAGGTGAATTCCAGCCAAACAAGACTCCAACACACTCAGACAGTCGGGAAATCAAGAAGAGAAGCACTGGTCAAGTCCAGAAAGCTAAAAAATGAAGAAACTCAAAAAAGTCACAGGGGTGGCGCGACTGTGGGCTTGAAACTGGCGCCAGAGGCCAATTGGCACGAGACAGACAAAGGGAACAAGCACCAAGTGGCGCGACTGTCGGGTTAAAAACCGCGCCAGTCGATTTCTTCAATAAAAATTAAAAAACAAGCTACTCTGAAACCAGACCAATACAAGCTAAGCAAACCAAGAAGCTACAATAATGAAAGAATCCAACCCAGAAGGTTCATCAAGCAAGGAAAACGATCAAGGCGAACCAACACCAACGAGACAAGGAAAACCGGACGATCCCCAGCGGAGTCGCCAATTTGTTGAGGAGGTAAATCCCCTCTGCGGACAGAGGCGATCCCTACTAGCCCAGCAGGGGTCTAGCAACAAACAAACAATTCTATGACGCAAGCTCCTAATTACGAATGAAAGACTTGGGATAGAAGCCTACCTGGATTCCAACGCTATGATCTGAAGAAGAAGTGTCCCCGTCCTTCAGCCCTGGCAGATCACAATCCTTCCACGATCTCCGCGGATGAACACTTGCACATAGAAGAAACGAACAGATACAAGCATAGGAACCAGCATACGTAACTAAACATCGGTCAGAAAAGATATTACTCGCATTAACATGATGGAAAACAGAGTGGAACCATAATCATAGTCATCTATTAAGTAATAAACGAATAGAAGTTACAACCAAGTTCTGACGTCGCAGCTTCCTTCGAACGGGTCTCCGGTCGTCCACGTCTCGCAAAGCTCGCCAAGGAAAGGAAAACCTCTCCAGAGTCTCGTAACAATGGTCTCCTCGCTTGAATGGGCCTTAAGGGAAAGAAGGGATTCTTTACAGCACAAAGGCACTTGGGAATAGAGAGATGCAAAGCTTCAGCACTTCAAGACTAGCTTGCCATGGATCTGAGCAAGCTTTTATAGATGGGGAAGGAGGGAGTTGGGATCCCTATTATTATGGGATTGGCCTTATCAACAAGGAAGGTTCCATAGAAGGTGGCAAAACCACTTCCCTTCCATAGAACTCCCGCAGCCAAACCTCCCAACTCAAGATAGGCAATGGTTGTGAGTTTGTTTGAACTCAACTTCCGCCATCCATATTTAAAAACAGTCCCTAAAATGGGTGGCGCGATTGCTGCTCTATGACAGAGCGCCAAGTGGCGCGACCTCTTTACAGGATTTCCCTGATTGGCGCGAGCACTGAACTGTCTACCCGCGCCAATGCAAAAAGAGCTATTTTTCATGAGTTTTGCAAGGAGATGTCTCAAGGGAAAATGAAGTTCATACTCAGAGGGATGCATTGATGATGTTTTCAAGGCATGATAGTGTTCACAGGTCACATAATGGGTCCTCCATTGTGCGGGATGGGGAATGGTAGGGACGGTGACAAATTACTGTGTAACACTGAGACATACACAACAAACATACTATGTGCATTTTATGACAGTTTCTTTGAAACAAGTGTTATGTTTGCTATTTGTTCAAAACACTGTATCTCTCAAACCTGTTTATTAATGACACATTTTCTCAACCATAGTGTTAACACTGGGAAACCTGACCATCTACTCATTTTGAAGGAGGTCTTATGCAACTGTGGTAAGTGGGCCCTCTGCTTATTTGTGAAGGAGGCCTATGTTTGACAAACTACATTGGTGCTTGTCCTATACTCCATGTTTCAAACCCTTTAAATCTCTGTCTATTTATTTGAAAAATGTTGTTTTCAACATTTAAAACTTGCTCTCATCATTGGTGGAAGGCATTTCAAAACTATAATAGGCTTGTCTGAATGGAAAATGCCTCTTTTACGTAAATCACCTGTGAGAATTTCTCTTTCTATCAGTTGCAGAAGTCACCTTTAAAAAGAGCTTGGTGTACCTTTTTACCATTTAGATGAGGTTTCTTTAATCAAATTCTAGCCTTGGTTTGTCAGTGAATGCACTCTTTCAAACACACACTCTCTCAAACTGCCCATTACTGACAAATGTTTCCAAACATTGTCAATATTTGATGAATTTTGACCCTCTGCTTATTTGAAGGAGGTATTCTTAAACATAGCACCTTCATCCATCTCAACACTGCTACATCATTTGAAGATTTGTCTATTGAACTAGTTTTCTATGGGCCCTCTGCTTGTCATGAAGGAAGCTCTTTTTGAAAACCAAATTCTACACTCTGTGCCTATTCTTCTTTTAAGATATGACTTCTGGCAAAACTCATTGTGAAAACCTAGAGCAAGTAATGCATTTCCAACTGATAAATGTTTACTGTGCCTGTCTTGGAAATGACATATTCTTGGTATTAGTTTTTAGCGCTTTTGATGATGAAGTTGTTCTTGAATGTTTTTAGAAGCTAGGCTAAAGTAGGATAAAAAGACAGTTGGTCCTTTTACACCTTTCATTCTGATGCCTAGTCTGCTAGAGGCCTTTTGCAAAAGGACTGTCACTATTGGTTTTATGAGACTGATTTTGAGAGCTGACCACAATATGCACTTTCTCTGACTTCCATAGTAAACTGACACAACATGAAAATTTCTCCTGAGGTGCTCTTTTTTCTCACAATCTACTTAGTGTCATCACTCAGTACATCCTTGCAGAGATGTAAAAACAGATGCTTTTGAAGTTTGGAGGGATTTTTTGATGGTGTGTGACCTATAGATAGACAAGGGTTTTGGCTTTGGAAAATAACAAGACATGATGGCTAACTAATATTGAAGACAAATTTTTTGGCTTAAAACAGTCTTGCCAAGGAATTTTCCCTAAAACACCACCACCTAGACCTACATACTTTGTCATGGAGTTTTAATGGCTTCTTGGGCATGAGGAAGTTATCACATGACAAAGTGATCAGTGAGAGAGGGGTAGACACTTTGTTTAAATGTTGGACAGTGAGTTGCATGAAAAACAAAAGATTTTGATGGTAAAGAGACAAGCTTAAAACATCTATAGACAGGAAGGATTTGCTGAATTGTGATAGGTAGGGAAACTTGAGGGTTTTTCTCATTATAGGCTGAAGGAGAGGGGTAGGAAGAAAAAAAATTGTTTGAGGTGTTTTCTAGATGAAAAATTTACAGATTGAGATTAGTTTCTAGAAAACTCAGCCAAGGAATCTAGTCATCAAAACAGGTAAAAAATATTGATGACTAACAGGAAACATCATTGTAAATATATTTCACCAGGCTATAAATAACTAATTTCCCCTCTTCATAGCAATTTGATATTATAGACTGTTATTCAAAGAGGCTCAAGTCATTTCCTTGACTTTTGTTGGGATCGTACCCAAGGCTCAAAGACTGATTAGTTGAAAATATTAAGTTTCTATATTAATCCCTCAAATTTGTATGATTTACCCCTTCATGCACTCATCACCATTTAACTTCATAAGTGAGAATTATTTTCTTACTTAAATGTCACATAAAGGCCCATTTGATTAACCTCCTCCATTTTACAAAACATAAAACCCTCAGAAAACATGATATACTAAGTAAAAAGTGAATGAGTTATGAAAATAAAGCTTTACTCTAATTTTCACTTTCCTTAGTTTTATTTATGAATTTTTTAGTATTCATTGTCCCTTTTCCTATTAACACTTAACCTATTTTATTAACTCCCTATCAAATATCCTAGTCCTATTAATATAATTTCTTTCTATTTAATAACCCAAAAACCCCTTTATTATATGCTTTTGTGTCAAAGATATTACTCACATGTTGAAAAAACATCCTGAAATTACCCCTTTGACATAAAACTACCCTAAAAAATAATTTCGATCCCCTATAGTTTTGGACTTCCAAATAATCTCAAACTATATAATAAAATTAAAATATGAAAATCAGTTTTCATATATATTTTATATGTTTGGAATAAAAGAACATTTTCCCGCTTATCCTTTGTAAATACTTTCACCATTATTCCTGCAAAAACTTTACCCAAGGTTAACGCTCTAACCTTACCCCTTTCCCCCAGTATATATCCCCTTACCATAGATTAAACCTTGGTTAATCATATAAACCTACCCATTCTATGTATAAACCTCTTTTATACATAAAATTCCATCAAATAACTATGTGCCCTCTCAGTCATTCCCATCCCTCCGATCTTCCTCATCTCATTAATCTAACGGTCCAAATCTAATGCGATAAACCTTCCCTTGCCCCACCACTCCTCATTGCATTAAAACTCAATCGTTGATCATTCCTATTGAATCAATGGCTAACATTAAACCCAGGTGCCACATTTCCTTACCCCGCAACTTCCCGAAAAATCTCGACCATTCACATCAGGTGATCAAATCCAATGGCGCGTATTCAATATCGCATTAGAAAAATGATCGAGAAAAGTTTGTAAAAAAAAATTGCGATAAAAGTTGTTTCCCAAAACCACCATACACTACGTGTCACAATTCTACTGGATCACATTCCAAAATCGAAAAACCATTTACCACCCAGAAGCAATGCGATAACCACTAATGGTTTCACCTTCAAATACGAAAACCGCTCCCGCCATTAATTTCGACCTGTAATAAATGTTATGTATATTGATAAAAATTAAGGTTTCAACCTTAATTTTTATTATTGTCATATCATTTGCGCCTTCGACCTTCAGAAAAATACTCACAAACACCATTGCTAAGCCTCTGCTGACCAATTTGCCTACCTG
Organism: Pinus albicaulis; assembly: GCA_034641835.2. NCBI lineage: Eukaryota > Viridiplantae > Streptophyta > Pinopsida > Pinales > Pinaceae > Pinus > Pinus albicaulis. The sequence goes on along the minus strand of CM076574.1, from coordinate 524,875,812 downwards.
AAGCTAATTTCCCCTCTGAAATTTGACTTCGAAGACCCTCTATGCCTTCTATCAAAAAGTTGCGACCAGTCTAAAGACTGGTAGAACCTGGAAACCCTCTTTAACCGCAACCATACCTATTCAAGGTATTTTTCTGTAATCCGACCTGCAAAATTTTAATTTCAAAGGAAAAAATTAAAACACTTTGAAAATATAAACCTTCTGAAAGTACTCAAACCTTGAAAAAACAGGGGAAACCCTGTCAAAATTTCCTCAGAATTTGCCACTTCTTCCTAATTCAATTATAAAGATTTTTTGACCATCCAAAAGCTATTTCCATTGTTGAAATCCATTTGAATTACAGAAATAACCATTAAAATCCCTTTCCAGTCCTTTGTACATTGAAAATCTAAATTTTCATCATAAAACCTTTGCCCAGATTCTGAATTTTTCCCAAAAGAAGCTTAATTGACCTTCTGTTTGCAAAAAGAGATGAGAAAATAGTTTAATCTTGCTTAGTTTCATTTAAAATGACAAAAAAGCAGGTTACTCCAAGGACTAGAGGTCCCAAACCTTAGAAGCCTCCCTCTAGCAAGCTTCCAAACCCTAAACCTTCAAATATTGATAGACCTACTCCTACCCTAACTGTAGATTCCACTGAAGTAGTAAGACCATTGCAACCACCAGTTACCTCTGAAGAGAACAGTCCCTTGATTGATTTAGACTATAGAATTGCTGATGATACCTTAGAGTTCGATCTACTTGAAGTACATAGCTGGTGTCATGAAAAATTTGAGAAGAAAGTGGAAAATGATATACCTGTATGGGACTCCAACTTGCCCAAATATGTGGTTCCCATCACACATCCAGATCAATATTTCATTAGGTTGTGTCAGTTGCATTATATCCCTGACCAGAGATGCATGGTGAACAAAGATAATGAGGTCTTGTTTTAAATAACTGCTAAAGTCATCAATAATATGCTCCAGCAAAGCCATGATCCACGAACAGTATCATTTTCCATCAAAGATTTGACTCAGATGTATTTAGACTTGGATTTCCCTAGGAAGTTTATTATCCTCCAAAAATTCATGCCTAATCATGTTAATCTTCCTAAAGTAAATCCACCTTATGATAATTTCGATTTCCCTGAGGGCTCTAGACAAATCATTTCCATGCTTTCATTCATACTAGGCTATGCTAATTATGAGTTTACAGATGCCTCAATTCTAGGTTTCCTCTCTACTTTGTCTCCAGGACAACATCCAGAAGTAGTCTTCAACTTTGCCAACTTCATTGCTGATAATATGCATTATCAGTTGATGAAATTACCTAATGAAGGAGTATTCAGATATTCATCCTATCTATTACATCTCTTCCTCTTTTTATAAGCATACAATTTCCCAATTCCATTACAGAAGATGGATGTAGAAGGTAAACCTCTTTCAGTAATATTCTGGACTTCTCTACTCAAGAAAAACAACAGTGAATATAGCTACAAGGACTTCAATGTTTGTTTATTAAACCTGCCATGAATGTGTTGAAAAAAGCAGAGCCACCAAGTATTAATGAAGACATCAAAATAATTTTACAGTTGTCTGAAAACTGTAAGGTAGGAGACTTGTATTTGTATGAAAATCACACAGAAATCAGAGTGTATGGTGCACTCCTGGCTCCCTACAAATTAGCTAACTTTATAACTACCAGGATTTTTGCTTTGGAGTAATTAAGACATATCTTGAATGCAGATGCAGTGAATTTCATAGCCTCCAAAAAGAAAGCACAATTCAAGCTAAAAAGTCTAATTGGCCCTTTCATAGTCAATAGCAGAGATGTTTTGAGAGACATGGTTAGAAAATTATCACAATTTAAATTCCAAGAAAGCTTTTACTGGAATTATGATCCTCAAGGTGTTATAAGTAACCTTAGGGTCAAGTGTAAGTTAACCCCATTCCTCCATGATTCAAAACCACTAATTGAGAAGTATGCTAATCCAATTGAATGGGTTGCAAACACATTGATTGATGATAATCAGGGGATGCAAACATATAACCTGTAGGAAAAACAGATGGATAGTACACAGGTGGTTACAGTTAGCCAACAAGTAGAAGTATCTAATAAAAGGCCTAGAAAAGAAGAAGGTTATTTAGCAGAAACAATTATAGAAAATAAATTTAAGACAATTTTCAACATGAAGGCCAGAATGACTAATGTAGAAGAAGAAGGGGTCATAGATATAGATGATAATAATGGTCAGAAAACAAATGATGAGGCCACAATAATTGTCAATGAAACACTTACAGAAATTTAGAATGAGCAGGTACTATCATAGGGAAAAGGAAAATAAATGGTTGAAACAGAGATAAATACAGAAGCTCCCTCTTCCTCTAAATCAGTAGAAGAAACTGATTCTGACATCCAGAAAAAGTTCAAGCAGATCAGAGAAAAGAATGAGGAAATTAAGAATGAGGTTTATTCTAAACTTCTTAAGGAAAAACCAGGAGATAAAGATAGACTTGTGACAGCTTTTGATTATTCGACAAATAAAATGATCATGTATTTTCTCCAGCCAGTAGTTACAGACCCAAAATCATCTACATATTACAGGAAAAAAGAGTTTGAAGTAAATGTTGATACCATACATGAACTTGACCAGATAGAGTTTCATATAAGTGCTTCAGAGATGTTGTATTCAAAGGTAGTTATCAAAACCATGAGTGCTACCATGCTTCAAAAGACTGTATCTAATTTACAAACTCAAATGAAATTAGATAAAGCATCTTTACATGTTAAGGATTTGAGGATCAAGTCCTTAGAATATTTGGTGATAGAAACCGGAGTGGATCCCTCTAATACTGAAGTTGCTAAAACATTGATAAGGAAAATAATGAAGATATTTTTGCCTTAAGAAAGCAACTTAAACTGCCACAGAGTGAGAAACCATAGGCTAAAGAAATTCTTCAGGAAAAAACCGAAAAGGATGAAACTATGCAGCTAGTTTTAAAGATGACAGGTCAGATCAAAGAGATGGAAAATCAAATAGAAACTCTAATGAAGGAAAATGAAACATTGAAAAAAGCACATGAATTCTCCATTCCCATAGTCATTCCAACTGTCAATATAGTTGTTTCTTCTACATTGGCAAAACATTTAGCACCAAAAGGAGTATTGGCAACTGCAGTGTCAATTACATCTAAATATATTTCTACCACTTCATCATCTACATCACAAGTAAATCAAACAGGTGAAAAATCTAACATAGTAAAGGGTATGGAAGACATGTCCCTAAAGGATAAAGAGATAATTAACTTGAAAGGAACCATTCGAAATCTTGAAACATTAAATAGAGATGCATTGATTACATCCAAGGGACATGAGAAGAGAGCCAATAGATTGCAGAAGTAGGTAAAGATTCTACAACAACAGGTTAATCTCAATGATAGGTGTCATATTTCAAGAATTATCTATGGAACAACATAATTCAAGGCATACATCTATAGTGGCCTTCAATTCAAATTATTTATGAATAGAAGGATTTACTCAAAGCAGCACAAATATAAATTCAGAAGACAAAAGAAGAACTGGCTGATAAACCTTCTCAAGCTTTGAAACTAATTACATTTTTGAACAGCAAAAAAAAAAAGAGCTTGAAGAGCTGAAAATTCAGGATAAGACTGAAAGCATATTACAAATCAAGAAAGTCCTGAATAAGAGGAATATGATGAATAATTTGGAGGAAATATGTAAATATATGAACTTGTCAATCACAAGGTTTTGGACCAAATACACAATACTGACACAAGCAGGCCTTCCAGGCATTCATGCCTTGAATGAAAAGTTAATGGTGCAGAAGGATTATGACAAGAAAATCAGGGCTTATGCCAAAGAGTAAGTCAGCAAACCTTTACTACGAGGATCCCCAATTGGAAAAGTTGTTTTGGATTATTTTGAGAACTTTTTCTTTCTACAAAATGAAATTAAACATATCTTCATTGTTAAGCCCAACTTTGCTAAGTATACAGAGGCAGAAGAGAGCTACAGGAAATTAAATAATATGAAAATTATAAGTGCATAACAATGGCAGGAATTCACTGATTTGATTTAAAGGTTTGCAAACAAAGCATAAATTTACATGAAAATCATAATATTACTATTGCCTAAAGTGTAAGATTTGCAATCAAAGTGTATCAGGGTAATGAGCAGACTCAAAGAGTATCAGTCAAAATGCCTTTTTACTGCAAATTATTCCTTCTTTTACAATAGTAAAGTAGTAAGAAAACAACGTAAAGAGTATCAGACATAAAGCACAGGTTAAAGGATGTGAATTAGAAATAGTGTCCTCCAAGTTATCTTCCAAAGATATTTTTCCAAAATGCGAGCAAGCATTTCCAGCAGTTACAACAAAGCAACAAGTTAAGATAATTTTTCCTATTTTTTATTGATAAGAGGATAGCTAGCTAGTTTGTTCTGCAGTTGTCCCTCTTTCTATGTAATAATCATTATTTTTTCCTAGAGACATTCCTACATGTCTCTCATATATTTTGTAATAATTTTTGTATAAATACTTCTCTTTTTGAAGTATTAAGGGTCTAATAAAAATTTTCAAGACTACTATAGACATTTTTGCTAAATACATTGGAGTTTGTGTGAGTCAATTTGCAAAGCAGCAGACTGGAACTAAGTCAAATAGACATCATAACTCAGGATTATTGTGTTGATCAGATATGTCAAGTATTTTCCTGTTTTCACTGTTTATATTTCAATGTTGCATACATACATTTTAATGTTTTATGTCTTTAATGATTAACTAGGAAAGCTTAAACAAGATTAGTGTTAAAAAGCTCCCTGTTTTTACTAGTTATTCATTGATATGTTTTCTGCTGATAACCAGACTTAAGAATTCTTAAATGCTCTTAGTCCTTGTTTGATCCCTTTCTTTCATCTTCTTTTTTGTAACTTAAGGATTCTTAATTTCCCTTTTGTTCAGATCTTTCCATTTCATCAAAAAGCCTATTCAAAACCCTTTGAAGGTCATCTACCCCGCCCTTAGTACATTTTCTCTTTTGACCTTATTTCCTAGCTCTTCTTGCCAAGAAGTTGACTCCATAGCCCAATGGTCTGGTAGATCCCTCTGTGGGTTACCTTGAAGTACCTTTTATTCCTATCAATCTTTCAAAACAAATCAATTGTCCAATCATACCTAGCCTAAAATCTAATAACAAAATCAAGCTAAATCTTGAGGAGAGATCCCTCTCCGGAATTTAGGAAGGCTAGATCCTAGATTTCAAAAGAGGTTCTTGGTTACCCCTGGTTTTCTTTAACTACAAATCAAAATCCCACAACCTAAGAATTACTAGGGTGATAACATACTGGCGACCATACTGGGGAACTAACCACTCTCTAGTTTTAAGTTTAATCTTAGAGGAAGATTTTTAAAACATATATTTTATACTTTAAGGTTAAGTTTAAAGGTTGTGGGTATTTATATAATAATAATTCTGGCTCCAAAGAAAGTCTATTATACTAGATCCAACCCTGATCCCAACCCTGTAGATATAGTAGACAATCCGGATCAGATAGGAAAAAAGAAAAAACAAACTATTAGTTCAGAAACTGAAGTACCCCTAAGAAAGGTTGATTCTTTACCCAAAGAATTAGTAAGCTTATCAGATATTGAATTTGATTTCAAGTTTGAAAAATCATTATTTAGAACCAAGTCTGAAACTAATTTAAAGGAAACTATTATAGATCTTGTTTTCACTTCTTTTGTGAATGAGAAGCAGAAATTTATTTCAGCACCTATAAAATCAGAAAAAACTGAAATTCAAAGTCCAATAGAAAGGGTAAGTGTTACAAGAATTCAAGACGTTGATGAAGCTATTAAATTAGCTAATTTTTTGTCTCAATTTAAACCTCCAGTTTCTCAATTATCCACCACCATCTTTCCAGCAACAGATTCTACTCTGTATGCTGCCACTTCATTTATAGATTCCACTATCAGTTCACCCCTAGAGCCTGTTAGTCCTAAGTTGCCTTTGCAGCCTAGGATCATATATTCATCATATCCTCAACTCACTGCCAGTTCATCCACAAAATCATTCATCCCTGAGCTACCCTTGCAGCCTAAAGTAGTATTTCCATCATTTAATCAGTCCACTACAACCACTACCACTTATTTTTCATCCCCTTTTCCAATCTCTTCAAGTACAGCCTTCAGCACATCTACTGTTATAACCAGCACCATCCCTGCCACTACTAATATACCTCCCAGTTTAGCAAAATTCCAAGCCATGGAAACTAGATATGCTCCCCTGGTATTACCTCAAAACCTCCATGACATGCCCCAAAATTACCAAAAGGATATCCCATTATTTGATAATTGTTCACAAATTACTGCACAACAACATATCACCAGAATGAATGATTTTTGGGAAATTTATGAGATAGATGAATCTGATGTCCGAATGAGATTTTTTGCACAAAGCTTAACTGGAGAAGTAAAAACATGGTTTAGAAACTTATGTGTTGGCAGTATAGTAGACTTAGCTTCCTTTCATAGAGCTTTCCTAAATAAATCGGAAAAGAAAAAGAATCCCCTACAAATATTTTCTGAGTTTGATGTTGTTAAAATAACTCCTACTGAGTCTGTCCAAGACTTTTGTACTAGATACAACAATATTTACAATTCTATTCCTGCAGAACTTAAACCCACTATGTATTCTGTGCTACTCAAATTCCCTGATTGTTTTGATGTAGACATGGCCTACCAGCTTAGAGAAAGAGATGCAGATACCCTAGAACAAATGCAACTAAATGTTGTTGGTGTAGAAATCAATATCCTTGCCAAAAAAGCCAAACTTAGAAAAGAGAGGAGGGTCACTATCAAAGAAGAAACTTCAAGATTAGATGGTAAATTTGATTTTATTAACAAAACTTTAGAAAAATTAGTTGAGAGATTAGACCACATTGAAAGGAACCTGCAATGGGATAATCAATCCCAAATCAGAAATGCCAACTACAGAAAAAACAACAATCCTAGGAAAGGTAAAGAACCCTCCCCAGATCAGAACATTAGAACCCCATTCCAAGAGAACTTTGCGGAGAGTTCTCAAAACAATGTTGAGGATGAGGAAGACATCAACATAGTTATGGGGATAGATGAAAGAAATACAATTTTCCTCACTCAGAAGGATCAGGAACTCTTTGAGCTACAAAATTTCAAAGTGGAATTTAGTGAATCCTTTGACTAGAAGAAAGGTTATGGCTTCACAATCAATGAAATTCACAGCCAATATAACCTTAGGAGAAAGAAAAAACATGAGCCTACTACAAAAAACAATGCTCCAACTCAAAAAAGTAAAAAAAAAAAGAATATAGAGGCTCCCAAAACGAAAATTTTGCAGATTCTTCCTAAAGAAAATAAACAAAATTCGAACCCACCCAGTCCTAAAAACAACCTAGTCCAAAGATTGTAGATATCACTAATGAAGTGGCTCAATCCTCCAAAGATGCCCAAAACGCTAATGCCACAAAGGCCACCAATTCAGCAACAGTTACTGATCCAAAAAGGAATCTGGGTGACTCAAAATCATCAAATCCTAAATCTTCTGTTGAGAATTCCAAATCTGACAAAGCATCTATTAACACTCAAACTGTTCCTTAAAAAATGATCAAAGATAGCAGAAATCAGGAAGCTCAAACAGAAGATAAAAGAAAATCTCAAGCTAAAGGTAAAACTACTGAAACTCAAGAAAAATCATCCCAAACAACAGTTCCAAAAGATGAAATAATTCAAGCTATCAAATCTCAGTCAACATTTAACATTCAATTTGAAATATCTAAGTTGAATATAGTCGTTCCCTTAGTTGAATTGGCTAAAAATGACTTGTACAGATCTATTATTATTGAAACATTGAATGTAAATGAAAATGAAGATACAATTAATATGAGTGATGATAGACCTGAATTAATCTTTGGTCCAAACGTAGATGATAAGAATTCATATGGGTCAATACCTCCATTTTATTTAAGTCTAACTGTACATGATCAGATATTACACAATGCAATGCTAGATACTGGATCTTCCCATAATCTAATGCCCAGAGCAATAATGGAAACCCTGAATCTAGACATAACCTGACCATATAAAGATATGTTCTCATTTCATTCTTCTAAATTCCAATGCATAGGATTGATTAAAGATTTGTGTGTAAACTTAGTCCAATATCCTGGTAAAAGCATGATCATGGATGTCGTGGTAGCTGATATCCCACCAAAGTATGGCATGCTTCTTTCTCGCTCATGGGGAGCAAAGTTGTAGGGATCTCTACAGCTTGACATGAGTTATGCCACTATCTCAGTATTTGGACAACCCAAAAAGCTTTACAAAGAAACCTTAATGAAGTTTATGATCAACAGTGCTGAAAGACCTACCAATTACCCAATCTATTCAACTCCTACTAATATTGATTCCTTTATTCTCTGTAACTCTGATTATAATAATATCCAAACTGAACTCACTGATATAAAGCCTAATGTTATGGATGATTACATTGGTCATGAATCTTTATGGCATTTGGATTTTGATGGACCAGTGAATAAATTAGGAGTTGGAGCTGGTGTATGGATCACCAACATTGAAACTAGCCATTCCCAAGGACATGCCTTTAGATTGAATTTCAAGTGTACCAATAACATGGCTGCATATGAGGCTTTAATCTTAGGTCTTCAAATCATTAGAAAATTGGGAGGTCAAAAAATATTGGTCATGGGAGATTCAGAGTTAGTTATCAAGTAAATAAACATAGAATACTCTGTTCACAATCCCAGATTAGCCAGATACAGGGACATAACACGTGATTTGGTAGAGGATTTGTTAGAAAGCAAGTTTGCTATCATTCCTAGAAAACAAAATTTGCAAGCCCATTGTTTAGCAAATGTTTTGAGCACTTGCAAATTTCCATTTTTACCAATACAAAATTACACTGCTAAAATCAAACACAGACCTATTGTCCCAGATAACGTAAAATACTGGAAAATTTTCTCAGAAGATGAACAAATCTATCACTTTTTGAACAATGAGCTAGAGTTTCAAAATTTCCAAATTGATAATGATTGTAATATAGATTCACCTTGTAACATATATTCAAATTTTTGTCAAATACATGATTTAGATGTACAAAATTTTGATAGACCTACTATATTTACTCAGAGTGACATAGATGAGTTGGAAAAAGTAGATATAGAGGAAATGATGGAAGATGAACCAGATTTGATAGATTTAAAACATAACATTTTACCCAAAGGTTTAACTCCCTTAGAAGACTTGTTTGATTCCAATGATGTGCTGAAAAGGCCAAAAATGGAACCAGTCAGGTTCGATATAAAAGAGTGTAACTTAGGAACAAATGAAAAACCAAAAATGATCAAACTATCAAAGTCCTTACCATCAGAAGAAAAGGTTAAATACATAGAACTTCTTAAAGAATATCAAGATGTTTTTGCATGGGTTTACGAAGATCTGAAAACTTACAACAAAGACATAATTCAACATAAGATTCTTTTGAAAGAAAATCAAAAACCTTTTCAACAAAAACTAAGAAGGATCAATCCAATTTTGTTACCTTTAATCGAGAAAGAAGTTAAAAGAATGTTTGATGCACAAATAATTGCACCAGTCAGGTATTCTGATTGGGTTTCTAATTTAGTGCCCACCAGAAAGAAAACAGGAGAAATTTGACTGTGTATAGACTTTAGAAATCTCAATAAAGCTTCCTTGAAAGATAATTACCCCTTGCCTAAAATGGATCATATTTTGCAGGGGTGGCAGGTTCTTCAAGAATTTCTTTACTAGATGGTTTCTCTGGTTATAATCAAATTCTAGTTCATAAATATTATCAAACTAAAACTTCATTTACCACTCCTTGGGGCACTTTCATGTATGTGAAAATTCCTTTTGGATTGAAAAATGTAGGAGCTACTTTTCAGAGGGCCATGGATATTTCCTTTGCTAAGGAGATCCATGAATTTTTAGTTATCTATCTTGATGATATTACTGTCTTTTCAAAAACAAATGATGAACACTTAGGTCACCTGAGACAATTCTTTATCAAGTGTAGAAAATACGGTATATCCCTAAATCCTAAAAAGACTCTTTTCGGACTAGAAGAAGGAAAATTGTTAGGTCACATAATCTCCAAGGAAGGCATTAGAATAGACCCTGCAAGAATTGAAGCTATTTTTAACTTTCAACCACCAAGAAAAATAAAAGAACTTCAAGCATTCTTGGGTAAAATCAAAATTTTAAGAAGATTTATCTCTAATCTGGCTGAAATCATAAAAGAACTCAACAATATGCCTAAAAAGGACTCTCCAATAAAGTGGACTGTAAAAGCCAAACAATCTTCCGAAACCATAAAACAGGCCTTAACAAAAGCACCAGTCCTCATTAGCCCAGATTATACAAAGGATTTCATAATCTTTTCCTTTGCATCTGGACATAACATAGTTGCAGTTCTTCTATAGAAAAACAATCAAGGTTTTGAACAACCAATTGCATTTTTTAATAAAGCCCTTAGAGATGCACCTCTAAAGTACAATATATCGGAAAAATAGGCTTTATCCCTGGTTAAAGCCATAAAGGATTTCAGAGTTTACATACTCCATTCCCACATCATTGCATATGTCGCTAATGCTGTAATAAAATATATTTTGACACAAGATGGACCTGATAGTAGGAGAGGAAAGTGGATTGCCACTATCCTTGAGTATGATCTAGAAATCAAACCAACAAAGCTCATTAAAGGACAAGGTTTAGCCAGATTGATAGCTGAATCCAATTGTAATGCTTTAGATATAAATTTCATTGCAAAAATAGATGAACAAGAGGAGATGGCGACTCCATTGATCAGTGAGACCTATCTAGACTCACCATGGTACTCTGATATTATATTTGTACTCACACATTTATAGGCTCCTCTTGGGTTAACTAAAACCAAAGAAAGATTCATCAAACAGAAAGCAATGAGGTTTTGTATCTTAAACAATGCACTTTACGGAAAGAAAATAGTGGGATTTTACTAAATTGTTTATTAAAATCAAAGGCTAAAAAAATTCTTGAGGAATTTCATGCAGGTGACTATGGAGGACACCTATACTGGAAGAGTACAATAGAAAAAATACTGAGAGCTGGTTTTACTGGCCATCTTTATTTTCTGATGTCAAAAAGTTTGTTACCTCCTGTCACAAATGACAAATGTTTGAAGGGAAAAAGAAACTATTTCCCTTACCTCTTAAGCCTATATCAACTGAAAAGTCATTTCAACAATGGGGGTTAGACTTCATTGGTGAAATCCACCCTCCATCCTCAGGCCAACATAAATGGATTTTAACTGCTACAGATTACTTTTCAAAGTGGATCGAAGCCATTCCTACTAGGAAAGCCACTGATTCAGTTATAATCTCATTTATAGAAAGTAATATTTTATCAAGATTTGGATGCCCACATAAGATTATTACTGATAATGCAGCTGCATTCAAATCCAAGAAAATGATTTCTTTCTGTCATAAATACCATATTACCTTAGGTCATTCCACTGCATATTATCCCCAAGGTAATGGTTTAGCCGAATCATCAAACAAAAGCTTAATCAATATTATCAAAAAATTACTTCAAGAAAACAAAAAGACCTGAAACAAAGAGCTATTCTATGCCTTATGGGCTGATAGACTTACCACAAAGGAGTCTATTGGAACTTCACCTTATCAGATTTTCTATGGAATGGATGTAGTTTTCCCCTCTTCCTTAGGTGTTCCAGTTATGAAGATTATCTAGGAATCACAAGTGGAAACAAATGATATTCAACAAAGAATTAATGAAACCGTACATCTTCAACAAACTAGGGAAGAAGTTTATGAAAAATCACAAGTTTTACATGATAAAATCAAAAAGATTTCTGACAAAAGGGTTAAAGAGGATGTTTTTTTCTTAGGAGATCATGTTTTGAGATGGGATTCATGGAGAGAGGATAAAGGCAAACATGGAAAGTTTGACTTTCTATGGCAAGGACCCTATGTGATATATGGTTACAGAGGTAACAATTCTTTTTTCATTAGGAATTTATATGGAACTGAACTTCAAGAAGGACCAGTGAATGGTAGGATGCTGAAACACTACTATTGTTCAGAGTCACTCAACAGTTCAATTGATTGACTTTTATCATTGTAAATATTCACTGCAAGTGTGTAGATTGGATTGGAGATTTTATCTACAAAGTTGAAGCCTGAAGAGAAGGCCCTAAGCTTTGCAATATAAAATATCATAAGTATGAATTGTTGCAGAAATCAGAAGGCAATTATAGAATCAACAAGGTCAAAGTTGAAGGCTACTGATCTCAGAGTTCTTGACATTCCTCCAGGAAATGCCATCCCTAAGTGAAGCCGATGTTAGTAACCTATAAATATAGGATTCATAATTTTTACTTGACTGATGGTAGTCTTGTAAATATGTACAAAATTTGCTTTCTTTAAGTTATTTTTCCATATTTTGTAAAAAAATAAAAAATCAAAAAATCAAAAAAGAGGGTAAAAAGTCCTAAAAGAAAGATCAAAAGGACTTAGAAAAAAATAACATACCCGAAAATAAAAAAGATGAATAAAAAATGAAAGTGTGCAAGCCTAAATGCCACTTCTTTTACCTTTTGTAGTTGATTATGGCAGAGTGTCAATAAATTCCATAGTCTATGATGAGTTAAAGAATTTAATCTTGACTCGTCATTTTTTAATTTCAAATGTTATAGATAGAGAATAAACAATTGTCATACAGTTTAATCATGACAATTCATTAGTTAGGTAGATAATAAAAGAATCCAACAATTTAATCTGGATTCTTGGATGAAATAAGTATAGAATTAGACTGTTTACTGCTTTCAAAAAAAAAAAATATGTTGTAATGTTGCTAGTCCAAATTCACCTGATTAAAATAGAAGGAAAAAATGTTAGAAGATAATGACTGGGTAGGTAGAAGAATGTGGGAAACATCATTGTAAATATATTTCACCAAGCTATAAATAACTAATTTCCCCTCTTCATAGAAATTTGATATTCTAGAGTGTCAGTCAAAGAGGCTCAAGGCATTTCCTTGACTTCTGTTGGGACTGGACCCAAGGCTCAAAGAATGATTAGTTGAAAATATTAAGTTTCTATATTAATCCCTAAAATTTTCATCATTTACCCCTTCATGCATTCATCACCATTTAACTTCATAAGTGAGAATTATTTTCTTACTTAAATGTCATATAAAGGCTCATTTGATTAACCTCCTCCATTTTACAAAACATAAAACCCTCAAAAAACATGATATACTAAGTAAAAAGTGAATGAGTTATGAAAATAAATCTTTACTCTAAGTTTCATTTTCCTTAGTTTTATTTATGAATTTTTGAGTATTCATTGTTCCTTTTCATATTAACACTTAACCTATTTTATTAACTCCCTATCAAATATCCTAGTCCTATTAATATAATTTCTTTTTATTTAATAACCCAAAACCCCCTTATTATATGCTTTTGTGTCAAAGATATTACATACATGTTGAAAAAACATCCCGAAATTACCCCTTTGATATAAAACTACCCTAAAAAATACTCCCGATCCCTTATAGTTTTGGACTTACCAATAATATAAAACTATATAATAAAATAAAAATGTGAAAATCTGTTTTCATACATATTTTATATGTTTGGAATAAAAAAACATTTTCCCGCTTATCCTTTGTAAATACTTTCACCATTCTTCCCGCACAAACTTTACCCAAGGTTAACGCTTTAACCTTACCCCTTTCCCCCGGTATATATCCCCTTACCATAGATTAAACCTTGGTTAATCATCTAAACCCACCCATTCTATGTATAAACCCCTTTTATACATAAAATTCCATCAAATAACTATGCGCCCTCGCAGTCATTACCATCCCTTCGATCTTCCTCATCTCATTAATCAAACAGTCCAAATATAATGCGATAAACCTTCCCTTGCCCCACCACTCCTCATCGCATTAAAACTCAACCTTTGATAATTCCTATTGAATCAATGGTTGACATCAAACGTGGGTCCCACCTTTGCTTACCCCGCAGCTTCTCGAAAAATCTCAACCATTCACATCAGGCGATCAAATCTGATGGCACGTATTCAATATCGCATTACAAAAGTGATTGTGAAAAGTTTGTAAAAAAATTTGTGATAAAAGTTGTTTCCCGAAACCACCATACGTTATGTGTTGCAATTCTACTGGATCGCATTCCAAAAGTGAAAAACCGTTTACCACTCGGAAGCAATGCGATAACCACTAATGGTTTCGCCTTCAGATACGAAAACTGCTCCTGCCATTAATTTCAGCCTGTAATAAATGTTATGTATATTGATAAAACTTAAGGTTTCAACCTTAATTTTTATTATTTTCATATAATTTTCTCCTTCGACCTTCAGAAAAATACTCACAGACACCATTGCTGAGCCTCTGCTGACCATTTTTCCTACTTGAAGCTGATTTCCCCTCTGAAATTCGACTCTGAAGAGCCTCTACGCCTTCTATCAAACAACTGTGACCAGTTTGAAGACTGGTACAACTTGGAAACCCTCTTCGACCGTAACCATACCTGTTCAAGGCATTTTTCTGTAATTCGACCTGTAAAATTTTAATTTCAAAGGAAAAAATTAAAACACTTTGAAAATATAAACCTTCTGAAAGTACTCAAACCTTGAAAAAACAGGGGAAACCCTGTCAAAATTTCCTCAGAATTTTCCACTTCCGCCTAATTCAATTATAAAGATTTTTTGACCATCCAAAAGCTATTTCCATTATTGAAATCCATTTGAATTATCGAAATAACCATTAAAATCCCTTTCCATTCCTTTGTACATTGAAAATCTATGTTTTCATCATAAAACCTTTGCCTAGATTCTGAATTTGTCCCAAAAGTAGCTTAATTGACCTTATGCTTCCAAAAAAAGCTGAGAAAACAGTCTAATCTTGCTCAGTTTCATTTAAAATGACAAAAAAGCAGGTTACTCCTAGGACTGGAGGTCCCAAAACTCAGAAGCCTGCCTCCAGCAAGCTTCCAAACCCTAAACCTTCAAAAATTGATAAACCTACTCCTGCCCTAACTGCAGATTCCACTGAAGTAGTCAAACCATTGCAACCACCTGTTACCTCCGAAGATAACAATCCCTTGATTGATTTAGACTGTAGAATTGCTGATGCTACCTTAGAGTTCGATCTACTTGAAGTACATAGCTGGCATCATGAAAATTTTGAGAAGAAAGTGGCAAATGATATACTTGTATGGGACTCCAACTTGCCTAAATACATGGTTCCCATCACACATCCAGCTCAAGATTTCATTAGGTTGTGTCAGTTGCACTATATCCCTGACCAGAGATGCGTGGTGAACAAAGATAATGAGGTCTTGTTTTACATAACTGTTGAAGCCATCAATGATATGCTCCAACTAAGCCATGATCCACGAGCAGTATCATTTTCCAGGGATGATTTGACTCAAATGTATTTAGACTTGGATTTCCCTAGGAATTTTATGATCCTCCAAAACTACATACCTAATCATGTTAATCTTCCTAAGGTAAATCCACCTTATGATAATTTTGATTTCCCTAAGGGCTCTAGACAAATCATTTCCATGCTTTCATTCATACTAGGCTATGCTAATGATGAGTTTACAAATGCCTCCATTCTAGGTTTCCTCTATACCTTGTCTCCAGGACAACATCCATAAGTAGTCTTCAACTTTGCCAAATTCATTGTTGATAATATGCATTATCAGTTGATTAAATTACCTGATGAAGGAGTATTCAGATATTCATCATATCTATTACATCTCTTCCTCTTTTTTCAAGCAGACAGTTTCCCAATTGCATTACAGAAGATGGATGTGGAAGTTAAACCTCTTTCAGTAATATTCTGGACTTCTCTACTTAGGAAAAACAACAATGAATACAGCTACAAGGAATTCAATGATTTGTTTATTAAACCTGCCATGAGTGTGTTGAACAAAGCAGAGCCACGAAGGATTAATGAAGACATCAAAATAATTTTACATTTGTCTAAAAACTGTAAGGTAGGAGACTGGTATTTGTATGAAAATCACACAGAAATCAGAGTGTATGGTGCACTCCTAGCTCCCTACAAATTACCTATGTTTCTAACTACCAGGATTTTTTCTTTGGAGTACTTTAGACAGATCTTGAATGACGATTCAGTGAACTTCATAGCCTCCAAAAATAAAGCATAGTTCAAGCTAAAAAATCAAATTGGCCCCTTCATAGTCAATAACAGAGATGCTTTAAGAGACATGGTTAGCAAATTATCACAGTTTAAATTCCAAGAAAGCTTTTACTGGAATTATGATCCTCAAGGTGTTATAAGTAACATCAGGGTCAAGTGTAAGTTAACCCCATTCCTCCATGATTCAAAACCACTAATTGAGAAGTATGATAATCAGATTGAATGGGTTGCAAACACATTGATTGATGATAATCAGGGGATGCAAATAGATAACCTGCAGGAAAAATAGATGGATAGTACACAGGCGGTTATAGTTAGCCAACAAGCAGAAGTATCTAATAAAAGGCCTAGAAAAGAAGAAGGTTATTTAGCAGAAACAATTATAGAAAATAAATTTAAGACAATTTGCAACAAGAAGGCTAGAATGACTACTATAGAAGAAGAAGGGGTCATAGATATAGATGATAATAATGGTCAGAAAATAGATTATGAGGCCACAATAATTTTCAATGAAACACTTATAGAAATTCAGAATGAGCAGGTACTATCATAGGGAAAAGGCAAAGAAATGGTTGAAATAGAGATAAATACAGAAGCTCCCTCTTCCTCTAAATCAACAGAAGAAACTGATTCTTACATCCATAAAAAGTTCAAGAAGATCAGAGAAAAGAATGAGGAAATTAAGAATGAGGTCTATTCTAAAATTCTTCAGGAAAAACTGGGAGATAAAGATAGACATGTGAAAGCTTTTGATTATTCAACAAATAAAATGAGCATGTCTTTTCTCCAACCAGTAGTTACAGACCCAAAGTCATCTACAGATTACTGGAAAATAGAGTTTGAAGTAAATGCTGATACCATACATGAACTTGACCAGATAGGGTTTCATAGAAGTGCTTCAGAGATGTTGTCTTCAAGGGTAGTTAGAAAAACCATAAGTGCTACCATGCTTCAAAAGACTGTATCTAATTTACAAACTCAAATGAAATTAGATAAAGCATCTCTACATGCTAATGATTTGAAGATCAAGTCCTTAGAATATTTGGTGATAGAAACTGGAGTGGATCCCTCCAATACTGAAGTTGCTAAAACATTGATAAGGAAAAAGAATGAAGATATTGATACCTTGAGAAAGCAACTTAAACTGCCACAGAGTGAGCACCCACAGGTTAAAGAAATTCTTCAGGAAAAAACAGAAAAGGATGAAACTATACAACTAGTTTTAAAGATGACAGCTCAAATCAAAGAGATGGAAAATCAAATAGAAACTCTAATGAAGGAAAATGAAACATTGAAAAAAGCACATGAATTCTCCATTCCCACAGTCATTCCAACTGTCAGTACAGTTGTTCCTTCTACATTGGTAGAACATTTAGCACCAAAAGGAGTATTGGAAACTGCAATGTCAATTACATTTAAAGATATTTCTGCTACTTCATCATCTACATCACAAGTAAATCAAACAGGTGAAACAACTAACATAGTCAAGGCTATGGAAGACATGTCCCTAAAGGATAAAGAGATAATTAACTTGAAAGGCACCATCCAAAATCTTGAAACATCAAATAGAGATGCATTGATTACATCCAAGGGACATGAGCAGAGAGCCAACAGATTGCAGGAGCAGGTAAAGATTCTACAACAACAGGTTAATCTCAGTGAACAGGTGTCATATATCAATAATTATCTATGAAACAACATAATTCAAGGCATACATCTACAGTGACCTTCTATTCAAATTATTTATGAACAGAAGGATTTACTCAAAGCGGAACAAATAGAAATTCAGAAGACAAAAGAAGAAATGGCTGATAAACCTTCTCAAGCTTTGAGACTAATTACATTTTTGAACAGTGAAAACAAAGAAGAGCTTGAAGAGATGAAAATTCAGGATATGATTGAAAGCATATTACAAATCAAGAAAGTCCTGAATAAGAGGAATATGATGAATAATTTGGAGGAAAGATGTAAAGACATGAACTTGTCAATCACAAGGTTTTGGGCCAAATACACAATACTAACACAAGCATGCCTTCCAGACATTCATGCCTTGAATGAAAATTTAATGGTGCAGAAGGATTATGACAATAAAATCAGGGCTTATGCCAAAGAGTAGGTCAGCAAACCTTTACCACAAGGATCCCCAACTGGAAAAGTTATTTTGGAGTATTTTGAGAACTTGTTCTTTCTACAAAATGAAATTAAAAATATCTTCATTGTCAAGCTCAACTTTGCTAAGTATACAAAGGTAGATGAGAGCTACAGGAAATTAAAGAACATGAAAATTCCCAGTGCAGAACAATGGCAGGAATTCACTGATTTGATATAAAGGTTTGCAAACAAAGCAGAAATTTACATGAAAATTAGAATATTACTATTGCCTAAAGGGTAAGATTTGTAGTCAAAGTGTATCAGGGTAATGAGCAAAGTCAAAGAGTATCTATCAAAACGCCTTTTTACTGCAGATTATTCCTTATTTTACAACAGTAAAGCAGTAAGAAAAGAATGTAAAGAGTATCAGAGATAAGCATAGGTTAAAGGATGTGAATTGGAATGAGTGTCTTCCAAGTTATCTTCCAAAGATATTTTTCCAAAATGCTAGCAAGAATTTCCACTAGCTACAACAAAGTAGCAAGTTAAGATAATTGGTCCTATTTTTTTTTTTTTATAAGAGGAAAGCTAGCCAGTTTGTTCTGCAGCTGTCCCTCTTTTTATGTAATAATATTTATTTTTTCCTAAAGATATTCCTACATGTCTCTCAGATATTTTGTAACAATTTTTGTATAAATACTTCTCTTTCTGAAGTATTAAGGGTGGAATAAATTTTGTCAAGACTTCTATAGACATTTTTGCTGAATACATTGGATTTTGTGTGAGTCGATTTGCAAAGCAGCAGACTGGAACTAATTCAAATAGACATCATAACTTAGGATTCTTGTGCTGATCAAATAAGTCAAGTATTTTCCTATTTTCACTGTTTATCTTTCAAAGTTCCATACATACATTTTAATGTTTTCTATCTTTAATGATTAACTAGGAAATATTAAACAGGATTAGTGTTAAAAAGCACTTTGTTTTTTACTAGTTATTCACTTATATGTTTTTTGCTGATAACCAGACTTAAGAATTCTTAAATGCTCTTAGTCCCTGTTTGAACCCTTTCTTTCATCTTCTTTTCTGTAACTTAAGGATTCTTAATTTCCCTTTTGTTTAGATCTTCCATTTCATCAAAAAGCCTATTCAAAACCATTTGTAGGTCATCTACCCTGCCCTTAGTACATTTTCTCTTTTGACCTTATTTCCTAGCTCTGCTTGCCAAGAAGTTGACTCCATAGCCCAATGGTCTGGTAGATCCCTTTGTGGTTTACCTTGAAGTACCTTTTATTCCTACCAAACTTGCAAAACAAATCAATTGTCCAATCATACCTAGCCTAAAATCTTATAACAAAATCAAGCTAAATCTTGAGGAGAGATCCCTCTCTGGAATTTAGGAAGGCTAGATCCTAGATTTAAAAAGAGGTTCTTGGCTACCCCTGGTTTTCTTTAACTATAAATCAAAATCCCATGACCTAAGAATTACTAGGGTGATAACACAATCATTCAAAACAAGTTAAAATTTCTATAGAGTTAGCCATCTAGTATTATCATTATTCAAAATCATAAACCCCCTTGAGAGAGCCCTCTCAAACTGAAGAGGATAATTTTCATTTAGAAATGGTTTGAAACAGTTACACTAATTTGTTTGATGAGAAGCCAATCAAGTTGAATTTGGTGATAAAAGCCCCGATCATGCAACATCGCTCATTCTGCACCCATAATTGTTCTATTATTTCTCTTTGAGATCCCATTCTGCTATGGGTTATGAGGCACAATAAACTCTCTCTGAATTCATTCTTTTCTACATAATTTATTGAATTTGTTGGATATGTAATCACCACCATTATTTCTCCTAAGATCCCTCACATGCTTCCCTGTGTCTTTCTCCACCAATTATTTGAACTCAATAAATTTTGGAGCTTCTGATCTTTCTTCTACATGAAGTAAATCCAATACTTTCTAGAAAAATCATCAAAAAAGATCACATAGTACTTATGCTTTGCTGCTGAAGCAGTAGAGAATGGTCCACACACATCTGAGTGAACTCCCTCAAGGATTTATGAAGCTCAGTTCTCCTTCTTATGAAAAGTGGCATGTGCATAATTCCCAATAGTACATCCCTTGCATGTGTCTGACTGTGCAAGAGTACCCTTGGGAAGACTAGTAGAAATATGTTGCATGACCTTCAAGGATCCGTGGTGTAGATGTCCCAATATCTTGTGCCATAACTCACCCTCATCCCGGCTCACCACTTTGTCCTCCTTACCCATCAATGTTGTGTAGCCATATATATCAAGTTTATAGATATTATTCACACGAATCCTAATCTTCTTAGCTTGTTCTGTTACTTTGTGTCGAACGAAAGATTTTCCTTCACTTAAAACAACATCATAGCCTCTATCCTCCAACATTGTGACTAAGACCAAATTTTTATTCAATCTTGGTACATGCATTGCATCTTTTAATAGAAAGGGTTTACCTGACTGTCTCTGGAAGGTAAGTGTACCAATCTGAGTAGCAATGTACCACCCATCATCACCCATTTCGATATGCATCTAGAGGTCCTCCTCCTCCAGGATATTGATAAGTTATTTTTCTCCTGCCATGTGAAAGGATGCACCACTATCCAAGTACCACACCAATCTCATTGCACTTGACACCATGCATCAAATGAGTGAGAAGTCAAGCTCAAATTATGAGGCCAAAGCATCACCATCTGCAGATCCTGAAGTCTTCTTGTTCTTCTTATTTTGTGGACAATTAGTGGCATAATGTCCATGCTCGTGATAGTGAAAAAAATTCACTCTAGACATGTTAGGCTTCTGTGACTAAGATTTGAAGTGGAATTTCTTTCCTTTCCCCTTCTTTTCCTTGGCATCCAAATCACAATCTTCTTTATCATCATTATTAGATGAATATCCATCCTTGTTATTCTACCTGAATTATTCTTGCACCAAATCCTACCAAAGTCATTCCCAATCTGGAAACTTTTACCTTCCATTGACAATGTCCTGATAACTATGCCAACTCTTGGGAAGTCCTAGAAGAGTTAGGCTCACCAATTCATCATCCATGACAGTAATTTTGATGCTCCCAAGCTCATCTCGACATTGGATAAACTTTGTTAAATATTTCGGAATGGTGTCGCCTTTCTCCATTTTTATTTTCCCGAGCTTGTCCTTCAGTGCCAATTTTATATGATCACTGTTGCTCTAAAACATATCCGTCAAATCTTTCCACATTGCATATGGTGTCACTTTTCCATGGAGACTTGAGACAATGTGGCGTTTTACTCCCTCTAGTAAGATCCTCCTCACATTTTCAACCTTCTTTTTCCAAGAATCAATATTTGCAACATCTGCTACAATGGGTTTGGGAACATAATTATCAATGAATTATGTCAACCCATTGTCCTCCAGTACTGCTTCCATCCTGTCTTCCCACGCAATATAGTTAGAGCCGCCCTCGAGCACATACTCCAATCTAAAGCCATTGAAAGCCATTTCGATCCTGATTCGCTTATCGCACCAAGAATAATTTTGCAAATTCGAATTCTATTCAGTCATAAACTCATATTCTCCTCCACTATAGTGATTTCTTATTCTCTAATACCATGTAGAAATTATAAAAACATATTTATATGAATGGATTCAATCTGATCTAAAAATTTACTAAAGCTAGATAATGAATCCTTCTACAAATCAGTTGTGGAAATTAAACACAATTGCCAATCACATTAAGCAAAGAAAGAATCAAATCAAACCACAACACAGATAATTTCTGGGGGAAATATTGCTGCTCAAAACCCCTCAATCTTCTATTGTATATTCACCATGGAATCATGAAACAATTACAAAGCACTCTTCTCACAAGAGTCTCTCACACTCTCATAAATATCTCACACTATCCTGGACACAATCAACAAACACTTAGCCAATTGTCAGCCTCTAAACAACCTTCCTTTCTTTCACAATTCCTGATGAATGCAGTCCCTATTCTTTAGGAATTTTGGCATTCCAAAACTGTGAAAGGATCATGGGAAATTGAATGGATGTCTGGTTGCATGTGGGCAACCTAATAACCACACAATTGATAGTTAACATCCCTTTAACCTTTGTCTCAATTGAGTCTCCACTAGAACTGACATGCATGAATCTATTAATAGTAAATCATCAGTTGCATGGAAGATCACTGATTGTGAATTAAATAATATTTAATTCACTTGATCTCTCACTAGTGCAACAAACAGTTACAACTAGTTCAGCTGAATCTAACTCACCTAACTAAGTTAACTGATTACTCATGCATTAAACTAATGCACCAACTGCAATTCAAACTCCATAACTAATAGAATTACTCTACATGCCTCACCAACCAGCCTCAACTCGAAATCATGAGCTAACTAAGTTTATCACACTCATTTAACTATTACAGGTGATCATGAGATAAGATTATATTTTATTGTCCAATTTAATTAAGGGAAAATTAGATTAGACACTGCACCAATTTAATTAATTAAATTGGCCTTCACACTAATGTATCGCTAGGACCTTTTGGTCCCACACTAGTGTGTGTGCTACAATTTTTTGACTTCAACATTTATCCTGCAGTGAAGCCCCCATGATGGGGACACTGACGTAACCAACATAATTCCCTAAGAATGTGTGAGAGGTGTGGAAAGAAGTATATATCTCGCCACACTAAGTGGTGGTAAAGATGTTATGGCACCAAAGACTAGTGATGCAGAAGGTAAAGTGGGAATTATCTCCTCCTTAGAAGAAGAAGTACTTTCACTAGGAATATAAGTAACACACACATAAAAAGTTTCATTATTGTCAGGATTCAACTACATGAGAACTACACTGAGAGGGTCAGTCAAAGGTGGGTTATAGTGTGGTAAATATTCTTCATTAATTACCTCAAAAATAAAATAATATTCCTCCCTAGGACAAAATTCATCCCCCCAACTTGAGTATGGTATATTTTTTCTATTACCAGAATTAACCTACGTCTACTCGATGGTGGACCTTCCTCTTTAGGAGAAAAACATAACAATCTACATGAACATTTGTTACTTTGTTAAGCCATGGTGAATATATGTTTATAATCAAATTAATACTATCAAGACACTCATATGGCCAAACTATGACTCAGACCAAACAACATTCTCTAAAAAACCCTAAAGGTAAACACAAATAAACTAAAGAGTTAGAGAAGGGATATTCCCACTATGGGAGGCAACTTTTTCAGGGCACATGTTGATAGTGAAGATGTGGTTGGGATAATTATAGAAAGTACATGCTTAATGACAATTTTAAACATGGTCCAAGTACCCTTATTATACATGGGGTACCCTCCAAGAATATTGAGTGAGTCTGCCTAAAATATATCCTAGGTATAGAGAGGGTGAACCCATCCTCATCACTCTGTGCAAAAGCTCCTAGATAAAGGCCACTAAGGTTACCAACAAAAAGAAAACATTCTAGGGTGAAAATAATCAACCACGTTCACAAAGAAGGGAAGGAAAATTTTTTTTGAAACCCCCATAAGAGATCTGTCAAATCAAGGTGTACTCATCCCATGTGGCCGCCAAGTGCTACAAAAATAAATTCTAATAACATCGTTTGTAATAAGTGGAAACCCCACAATCTGCACCACCAAGACGAACAAAGTGGACCATGTCACTCTACTATCCTTGACTGTGACCTCGTGATATACCCTTGTATTATAACGACTTCCCAGACTATATCATTGAAAGTGGATTTACCCTCCCTACCGCTGCTAAGTTTATTTTTCTCTCTTGGAGCAGTTAGCCTCACACTCCTATTCCAAGACCCTAGCCTAGACTAATGTTGGTGTGCTACAAGGGAAAATAAAATATGAGTCGAGTAAATTGTTTTATATTGTTACTTTTAATAATTTGTTATTTAAGGCTCAATAGGGTAGCGACGTGAAACCTAGATGGTCTAAATAAGATCTTATTAGGAACACCCTATTGTAGATATATGACAATGCATGATTTTTCTTTTCAATTCAATGGAAACTAACTATAGGAGGGTAAATAGTTTTTTCCTTTTTAAATTGAAAATAACGAATTCAAGCACTCTCAATAAACACTCTAATGAAATTATATAAGTTTTATAGCAAAGCAGACCCAAGATAATAACCCAAACAAATCACTCAAAAAGAGACTAAAAGAACAAGAACAAAAGACACTTAAAAGCTTTATATTTGGGATTTTGCAAACAAGATAACTAATAAGAAATCAAATGAAATCTAATAGAGAGAAAATATAAAATACAAATCAATTTAGGGCTATAGTTCAATGTATAAGAGAGACAATGATCTACACTTGGTCAAAAACCAAAAATCCTAATACAAGGAAAACTATAAAGGAATTGGAATACAAGAGAAAAAATTGATTTGATATAATGAATAGATCTAAAATGTCCAATTAAACCTTTCAAGCTCAGATTTTCATAGCTATAATCAACAAAAACAAAAATATCCACTGAAAGCAAGAAAAAGTAAGCACAAAAATTCAATGTAAAAACCAAAAGTGGCAATAGATTAGATCCAATTCAAGACAAAATCCCTAATGCGGACCTGAAATAAATTTGAACTGATATTGAGCGAGAGAATTATAGTCAATATCCTGATCTGAGATATTGAATATAGTTCATCATAAAGCCTTATTTCACTTGGAGTAGGAGACCATGTTGCAAGCTTGAGGAGAGGACTTCATAGTTGGAGGTATACTTCCTTTTACTTTTGATTCATGATTAATAGAATAAGGTTCACTTCCTGTACTTGTAATTTTCTTATGCTATTTATCTATACATGTTTTTAGGCTGACACGCCCTTTGAGGAAGGATTTTTTGTGTTTTTTTTTGGGTGCATGCATGCAGATATTTGGTTTGTGATATTTGGGAACAGGATCTTCAAATAGGAGCAAGACACTTAGCATCATGCCCAAAATATGTCATCAACCTATGAAGGTGCCTAGTACCATCTGGAAAACTCTCCCTTTAAAGTGTCATGTATGTATGTCAAGGATAACAACCTATATAGGACTTCCAAAATATACCTAGAGGTACGTGGAAGTGCAATTCATAGTAATGTTGTCTAATGTTTCTTGTACGATAGGAAGTATTATTATATAATTATTGCTTGTATGGGATTGAATTAGGGCCAAATATATTAATTAATCTACATTAGTGCGCACACCATTCTAGGTATATTTTGAACTAATCTACTAGGTTAAAATTAGCCTACTTCTATTAGGTTAAATTATCCCATAACACTCTCCAAAGGCCCTACTCTCTTCTCTTCTCAATTAGAGAAAAAAACTCTTCTAATCGTGCCTCTTCTATAACTCAAAGGAAAGGCATGTAACCTTGTAAATCACAACCTCATAGCCATTAAATGATGAAAATAAGTATTCTAACATAATTTCCAACATTAGTAATTATTTAGGCCCTACAACCAAGGAAAATTTTAAGGATGGAAAATTATTTTGAAGTTTAAAAAATTGGCGAATCCCACTAGTCCCTAATATGAAAAATATAAAACATGTTTTGATGTATTTGTAAAATTATTCAAATTTATAATGATATTATGTATATTGTCTATATAATTTTGGCGATTTTGAAGGTAAAATAATTTTATATTGTAAAATTTGGGCGACTCACT
This sequence comes from Pinus albicaulis, assembly GCA_034641835.2. Lineage (NCBI taxonomy): Eukaryota > Viridiplantae > Streptophyta > Pinopsida > Pinales > Pinaceae > Pinus > Pinus albicaulis. The sequence goes on along the minus strand of CM076574.1, from coordinate 524,849,747 downwards.
TTTATAAAAAAATGGAAATTGGCGAATCTTTTTTTTTGGAAAAACCATGGAAAATTAGCCCACCTACGAATATTAGCCCCTAAAATTTTCCATGGCAACCACTTGTAGTGAAGCCCTAATGACCCAAATAGACTAGACCACTCAAGCCCATAAATATTGTTAGGCCTTTAGTTTTCAAAATTTTTGTATATTTTGTCAAATATTTTTGGTATTACATTAGCTTAAGAAGGACTATGTTTGTAGATATTTTAGTAGGTGGAATTAGATATACCTTCATGATACATTCTTGGAAAGTTTGGGTAATTTGAAATTTTTGGACTATGGCTATTAAGAAGAAAAAAAATAGTATAAGTTTTTCCTATTATTGTTAAAAAAGAATACTTAGTTTCGGAATATTATTCCAAACTTTGTTTAATCCAAAATACCCTCAAGGTAGGGATAAAACATATAAAATTCCTTTAGGAAGGATCAACTCCTTATCTTCCCCATATGAAATTTACACAATAATACCCAACTTTAGAAGGGGGAATCCATACTTTTTTAAAGCTCATATATATAGTATAATCCTACCATTAGTGGAACTTATTTTATGACAAACTTGGAAGAGCTTATTTAAAAACTAATATGATGGAAATTAATTAAAGACTAGTTCACATTATATAATTGGCCAACATAATATCCTAAATTTAACTCTAATGGGGCTTCTTGTTTTTCTTGCATCAACAAGGAGGATCATAAATATTACTGATAAAATATGATGGATTGAATTCATTAATAGGAAACTGGTCAGATCTACAATGGAGAGACTAAACTAGGAGAGTCTGACTCTGTAGAACACTCTACATTCTCAATAGAACTCAATAAATATATAGCACACAAAGATATAGGGAAGTTAGAACCATATCATAAGAAATAGAAACTAATTCCTATCCTAAGGTTCCATGAACCAACTCTCACAAATTAAGGGTTCTCCATTATCTGTTAATAGTCACCCTTAACGGAGAAGGGGTTCACAAATATACCTAACATCTCCCTAATCATTTCAAATTTAATTTTTCCAAGAGGCTTAGTGAAAATGTCAGCAACATTATCACAAGTTTTACAATATGCAAGTTGGATTTCCTTAGATTGAACTTTCTCCCTAAAAAAGTAGAATTGTGTATCAATGTGCTTAGTATTCTTGTGGAACACTAGATTATTAGCTAGTTTTATTGAGCTCTATTTATCACATCTGATAGTTGTTTCATATTTATGTTCTTCCCCGAAGTCCTAGAGAAGTCTACGCATCCAAATTGCCTCACATGTTGTTGCGCACATTTCTTGATAATTTTATACCGTTGAGGACAAGGAAACTGTGTTATGTTTCTTAATGCTCCATGTAATCACCTCGGATCCAATGCTAAATGCATAGCCTGTTATGGATCTTCGGTCGTCTACATTTCTAGCCCAGTCGGAATCTGTAAACCCTATCAATATAGCATCTGAAGAATCAGTATAAATAATACCATAATCTACAGTTCCTTGTAGATACATTAGAATGCCTTTTACTACAATCCAGTACTCTCAAGTGGCTTGGACATAAATTGACTTAGCACACTAATTGCATAAGCCAAATCTAGTCTAGTAGTGGTTAGGTAGATTAAAGTCCCAACCAACTATCAATAGAGTGTCGCATGTGCCTCTTTAGAGTCATCCTCACTCTGAAATTTAATATTTTTCCATAATGGTACTGCTTTAGCCTTACACTGATCCATCCTGAATCTTTCCAGTAGACCCCTAACATACTTACCTTGGGATAGAAAATTTTGTCCTGAATCTCTCCAGATCTCAAGACCCAAACAATATCTTAGTTCACCAAAGTCCTTCATTTCAAACATTTGAGACAATTTCTCCTTGATATCTTTGATTAGATCAACAACATCTCATGTAATAATTCAATCATCTACATACAAATAAATCAACATTATATGCCCTTTTTAATCCTTCACAGTATATAAATTAGGGCCGTTTTTACTTCTATTGTAATTGTGTTACAGAAAAAACGAATCTATCTTTTCATACCATGACCTAGGTGCTTTTTTTAGTCCATATAGAGCTTTCTTTAATATGCAGACTAAATGTTCTTTCCCTTTCTGGACAAACCCCTCAGGTTTGTATAAGTAAACCTCCTCTTTCAACTCCCCATTAAAAAACATGGACTTTACATCTAGTTGGTAAATCATCCAGTGATTTCTAGTAGCTCAAGAAATCATCATTATGATAGTATTTAGTTTAGCTACGGGGGCAAAGGTTTCCTCATAATCAATACATTATTTTTATGGATACCCCTTTGCTACCAATCTAGCTTTTAATTTATCTGTACTTCTGTCTGCATTAAACTTGGGTTTATACAACCATTTGCAACCTATGGTTTGTTTCCCTTCAAGTAGTTCAACTAGCTCCCAAGTGTTGTTTTTGAGAATTGATTCATATTCCTGTTCCATAGCTTCTTTCCATTCACTAAATTGATTATATTCTCTATAACTAGAAGGTTCTACAACATTCATCATACTAGTTATAAAGTCATTTTCCCTATATGTAGCAAGAAATTGAGTCTTCCTACCTGATCTTCTGAGCGTTGGTGTGGTTTCCAACCTATTCTGAATTTCCTTTGAAGGACTCGACTCGATTGCCATATGTGAACTTTATACTTCCTACTTTTTCTGCTTCTCATGGTTTTCACCTACTTCTTCACTTCCTTCCACCAACAAAGGAATATCCCATTCCTCATTTATTTTATCAGATTCATCATAAACCCACTCATGGAACATGAAATCTCTATTGACAAAAATTTTGTGAATAGAGGGATTACACAATCTATAGGCTTTATATTGTGAAAAATACCCTACAAAGGTGCATCTGATGGATTTTGAATCTAATTTTATTCTATCTTCCTTTGGAATATGGGAAAGGCTGTAGAGAAAAATAATCTCAAATGTTTTACTGCAGTTTTGAATCCATACAATGCTTCAAAAGGAGTTTTTAACTCGACAATTTTTGTAGGAATCACATTTTTCAAATAAACTGCAGTATTCAACACTTCAGCCCAAAAACCATTTGAAATATCCTTACTTTTCAACATGCTCCGAGCACACTCCACCAATTTTCTATTCTTCCTTTCTGTTACTACGTTATGCTGAGGAGTATGGGGTATTGTGAATTGTTGCAATATTCCATGGTCCTTACAGTACTTGGTGAATTCAACCTTCCTGTATTCCCCCCCTTGATCAAAGCGAAGAAGCTTTATATACTTCCCTGTTTGGTTTTCAATCATAGTTCTGAAATGCTTAAAATATTCAAATGTATGGCTTTTCTTACTAAGAAAATATACCCAAGAAAACTTTGTCCAGCCATCAAAAAACATTAGAAAATACAGTGCACCTCCTAATGACTTTGTTTGCATAGGTCCACATACGCCAGTATGCATTAATTCAAGTATGCCTCTCTTTTTATTTTCTACTCGAATAGGGAATTCTTCTCTATGCATCTTTCCTAATTCACAAGCTTCACAATCATTATGCACTTGTTTTAAAGCAGGAAGATCTCTTACCATTTCCTTTTCCTAAAGTAACATCATATCGTTGAATTTGATGTGACCAATTCTCTGGTGCCATAGCTCTTTTGCAGTCAAACTCGAGGATGTAAAAGCTTGACGTGGTGTTGTCCTCACATTTAATTTGTATAGACCTCATGTTCGAATTACTGAAGCAATAGTCTTCATACCATCCAACAAATCTTTAATATAACAATGAGATTTAAAGAATTCTAACTTGAGTTTCTGATCTGTAATCATGGATATATAAATCAGATTCTTTGTAATTCCGGGTACATACATCACATTTTGAATGTGTCTAATATTATCATCAGGAAAAATAACAGGAATGTTCCCATACCCTTTGATATGATAACCTCTATCATCACCAAGGTATATTTTCTCTCCATTGTTGGTTTCTTTGAAATATTCGAACCATTTTCTATTCCCTGTCATGTGTGTGGACGCTCTTGAATCCACATACCAGATGTCTGCTTTGACATTTTCGTAAGAGTCAGCCATGAACAAACTAAAATCCTGAACAAGGTCATCATCTGCAAAATGACCTGTATGTCTTTTATGTCTTTTCTACCCTTTATCAAATTTCTTCTTTCTGTAATGCTTAGCCATATGAACAATTTTACCGCAATATAAACATTTTAATACTGAATTGTTTCTATTCGGGTACATACCTTGAGATTGATTTGGTATTTTTTGTGGGTTTCCTCCATTTTGATGTGATGAATTTCCTTTTTCTCTGAAGGATTTCTTCTTTGCCATTAACGCAAGGTATGCACTCTGTGGTTTTAGAGTCAATATTATTTCTTATTATAGCATTAATATTCCCATCAATTTTTCAAACTTTGGGGCTTTCTCCGTCACATTTATCCCAGTGATAAACATTTGGTAATCATCTGTCATACCATTTGTTGTACATATCAACCCCTACATTTATTTTGTGGTCATTAGCTCCTCCATTCAAGTTTTTAACTTGCAGATCCGTTTAAATCTGTTTAAATCCCCCGTTGTGGCCAAAAACCTCCATATTTTGCTTGTCATTACCCTTTCCGCCCAAAAAATACACTGTACAAAGGCTAAAAATCGCAGTATAAGATTTATCAGGCCTAGCCCTTGCAGTTCCAGCCCCTTTGTTTTGTTCCCCATATGACTCAGGTGCTAGACCAAGCGCCAGATGGAAAGGAGCCTATCGTTAAAGTTTTCGAGTGCGTCTGGAGCCGTCCGATCAAATCCTATCGACAGAGCGGAGTTGGTTTTCCATGGTGGTCCTCGCACCCGCGCGCATTGCAAAACTTGCAATTTCATTCCGCACTACCATTGCCAAGAGGGTGGTATTCTCCGTGGGGCCAGCGATCCCATTGAATGTGCACCGCGTGTCTTTTGTACGGGCCTGAAACCGCTCCCATTTCGCACGTTAATGTTCAGTCAAAGTTCGGGCAGCGGAATCATTGTCAGCCATCAGATCTCAAGTCCTCCATCCGATGATGGCTATTCTCCGAAGTTGCATGGGTGTTAACAATATTCCGCACTCTCCCTAGCCCACCATTTCATGGTTCATCGTCACGCTTTCACCGTCGATTTTCCCCAACGATCGAACGGTCTGTATCAAAACCTCGCCGTGTCACCAACCCTATAGCTCCACTTCATATTTCCACCAGTTTCCCGTGCATCCATGTCATTTCTCCACGTGTTCACCATCTCACCCTCTGCTATTCATATATATTTCATTCTTACGTTATATGTTAATGTTTCTCTCTGGTCAGCCTTTCCGCCATACCTCCACTGTAATTTCCTCGACACCCTGCTTGTTCTAGCCACGTGGCCATTTCCTTGACGTCACCATCATCTCCACCTCCACGCCCCTTGCTCCTGAGTCTGCTTTTTCTAATGTATCTGTGGGTTTTGCAGGTTTCAAGATGATGAAGAGACGCTATAATTTGTCGCCTCCATTACAGAGGTCAAGAGCATCTCAAAGGACGATATCTCGGTGGTGAAAATTTAAGAGGGAAGCTTGAGGTAGCTGTTATGATATTACCTTATTAATGGAAGCACAAATAAAATCCATTGAACCCTAAAGACATCTGCAGAGGGAAAGATTACACAGCAAGAAATATTAATTGGGCGGCATGCAAATATTAGTGAAAGATCGAGAAAGCCAGTGCCCAGCTTTGTGATTTTGAATTTTAATTCAAATATTGGAAGACAGGGAGTACCATGCGCAAACACAAGCAACCTCAAGGTTTTATTGTAGCAGAGTACTTGCGCCAGTTCAGCACCGTCAAACAGCATAGGCGGGTTTTTCTCATCGATTTGTTTTAATGAGTCAATTTAATGTACATTACCTACCTCCTTTCTCGAGATTTTTCTGCTTCTCCTATAAAAACTATGAAAAAACACATTGTAAGGGTTCCAGATTTCTATCAGCAAACTGTGCAGTGAAAGGCTTTTGTATACATCTTGTAAAGTTTCTGTATGAAGGCTCAGAGCCCGTAGGGTTTCAGTGAGGAGGAGTTATAATTGTAATGAGGATTCTGGTCTTTGGTATCCCACAATATGTAATATTTTCTTATGTGTTAATATAATATCTCATTTCATGTTATTTATCTTCTTGTATCATGTTCTAGAATGCGAGTGGCTCACTGGTCTTAAGTAAGGATTCATTCTAGTTGGTGCCCATACTTGGATTAGTCAAGCGCTTTAAATAGGCCTAGTCATGATATACTGTTCCATGTTCATTTCATCCATATTTTCTGCTATATTAGTTACTTGAGGAGGGTGCTTTTAAAACGCCATTTTCATGTATGGATTCTTAGTTGGATAAGCCCATATGTGGTTCTGTTGTGTATCTGGGTATCAGCCTCATGTTAACTAGTATCTCCTTCATGTTTTCCTCACTACATCCACTTTCTGATATTTGATTTCTGTGGCATACTATTTGAACCGGCCCTCTTTGCAGTAAGCTGTCTCTTAACTATTTGATGCTTTTGTATTGGAGTTTTGCATGTTGTTCCTACATTATTCTTATCTTTGTATCAGCTTCTGAGAGAGTTTGGTTCCATTTAAACTAATTTCCTTGTTTTGCAAGAGATAGTAAGAGAGCTTTTGGATTGACAACCCAAGCTATATTATGAGCTCCTTGCTATGTTAAGATGTCCTAGGCACTGGTCTATAGCAACTCTAGGCTATCTCTAGGGGGACAGAATTGTCTACAACACCATTCATGGTAATCATGACCAAATATGTGTCTACAACTCTCTCACTGATATTTTCCAATTCATTCTTAAGATCCTTGATCCGCGATATGAAAGCAACAACCGTTTCATTCTCCTCAATATTTATGGAGAGAATATTTCTCTTCAATAACATGAGACAATTTTTATTCCTGATCTCATAAAGATCCTTCAACATTGTCCAGATGTCGCTTACAGATTTACATTCTCTGATATGGGGTATGATGCAGTCTTTCACTGACATCTTCAATGTCGTCTTTGCCTTGCTCTCTCTCTTCTCCCAGTTTTGAATCGTTGTGGTTGGGCCGAATCCTGCTGCTGGCTTTGGCTCATCCCCATTTGCAATTGTCCAAGCACTCTGCGCTTCTAGCACAGTATGCATCTTGAGCTTCTAATTAGATTAATTGCACCCATCGATCTTGTTGCTCTCGTTCAAGTATGCTTCGATTATTTGATTGTTTATCTTGACGATTCTGAAAAAAAATCGAGTAATTGACAGGAAAAAAATGATCTACCCCAGATCCTGACAGAAAGAAATATCATGATATAGATCAATCCAGCAGGCTTCTCTACACACTGCGCCATAGGCTCTCGTCTCCTCTACCACGACTTCTTCTTTTTCTCAGGACGAGCTCTCTAGCTTCACCACGAGGCTTTCTTCAATACGGGCTCTATGGCTCCTCTACACCAAGCTTACACTGGCAACAAAATTGCTTCAAATATCTTCCTTCATTAGTGAGCTGACACATACAGTAGATCTACTTTCAGATCTCTTTCATCGGCGAAATTTCACCGGAACTAGATTTGTCCCAGATCTCTTCCCTCATCAGCGAACTTTCACCGGCAGTAGATCTGTCTCAGATCTCTTCCCTTCGTCAGTGGGTGAACACTGGCACAGATCTATTTTCAGACCTCTTCTTCTCGCATTAGCGCGCTTTGTGAACCAATTTCCACACTGATCGCGCTGGGACACAAATGTATAAGGGATTAGTCTATTAGTGAGGTTCTCTCACATAGATAACCTCCATGGGTTTGTGTCGATCGACGTGACTCCTCCTACGAAAAATGCGTTGATCGATCAATTCCTGAGAAAAAAATTCACTCAGTCATCAGGGGCTTCTCCTCTGCCACCTGAATACTCACAGGGATCACAACACTCCAACTATGATTCGACCATGGAGCTCTGATACCATAATAAAATATGATGTTTTGAATCCATTAATAGGAAACTCGCCAGCACTACAACAAAGAGACTGAACGAGGAGTGTCTGACTCTGTAAAACGCTCTACATTCTCAATAGAACTCAATCAATATATAGCACACATAGATGTAGGGAAGTTAGAACCATACCCTAAGAAATAGAAACTAATTCCTATCCTAAGTTTCGTGAACCAACTCTCACAAATTAAGGATTCTCCATTATCTTTTAACAATTACGCCTTCATTTTGTTTATCATTCACTCTTGGGTTATTAATTTATTAACAAATTTAGGATGGAATGTGTCAATTTTAGCAAAGTTTTATATTTTGAATTGTGAATGAGATGTTTGTAAATTATGTTTTTTCAATGTTGAGTGGATTATTAAATGATTCTTTTGATGTCATCATTCTTGTCATTTTTCTAATTTTTCTATTACCTCAATAATAAAAAATTGTCAAATCAAAACCTATGCTTCATTAAAAATCCAAAAAATATTATTATAAATAATATTCTTCATCAAAACAATAACTAACCTAATACTTGCTTGATAATATATTAAAAAGAAAGCTTGATAATATATTAAAAAAACATTGTTTTGATAAAATTTACCTAGCCTAATGCATTAGTAAGATACCAATACTTATTACTCATTCCACAAATAAAATGCAGAATGAGAAAAAACTCATAAAAATGAAAGCTCAAAATGAAAAAACTCTCTCAACAAAATGAGTCATCCAACATTGGATGTTTCATCTCTCCCTTGCAATAAACTGATAACGTATACGTGTTTCAAGTTCTCTTTACACTATAATGGATGTGTAGCTCTTATGTTCCATGGTCCGTCCAAATTGGCTATTCAATTAATTAACATTTCTCAAGTATATAGCCATATATTTATAAATAATATGAGTAATGGATTTATATGGTCCATAAAGTGTATTTTATAAGACTCTTTTTCATAAAATATGTGATTATATAATTATAAATGGTATAAATAGTTTATTTTAATAAATCAATATAAAAATGGGCATTTAATTAATTAAGAACAATAATTTATATTTATATTTTTTTTATTTAAATACCATTTTTAATTTTAATTTTAATTTTTCATTTAAATATCATTTTAATTTTAATTTTTATTATTTAAGTACTATTTTTATCTCAACTCTTAATTTAATTTAAATATTTTTTATTATTAATTATTTATTTCTATACCATTAATCAATATTTAAAAAAAATATAATTTTAAACACTCAAAAGATAAATAACATTTTAAAAAATATACCTTATTCCTAATAAATATTATTTTCAAACTTTTTCAAACTTTTTTTTTTAATATTAACTCATTTTGATAGCGACCAAACATTTTTAATATATAAATATAATAAACCATAATCCTTTTATGCTTTTCGAATCCAACGATTTTCTCCTAATAAAATCTCATTATAAAATGCTTTGGGAAACGCCAATGCATTTACTACGTGCAAGTTACCTTATTTTAAACTCCACTAATATACTTTTAATTAATTAATTCGCAACCACATTGATTAATTTGAAGTACCCGCACTGTTTTGTTTTTCCTCGTTCTTTTTCGTGGACAATGAAGAGTGGATAGAAAGAGGAAAATAATCATGAAATAAAAACATTTTCGCTATATTATATACTCTTGGGAATATTCAAAGATGAAAAATAATAAGTGTTGGTAAGGAACCACATGCAATCTTAATAAGTGCTTTGAGGTACCAATGTATTTAAAGTTTATTACAAATTTATAGTACATTTTTTTCCCTCGATAAATTTTAGTATTAGAAGTTTAATCGGTATCTAAATCATGCTATGCTAAAATCAATATAAATAGTGTAATTATTGTTTAAAAATAAAAAATAACAAATGATAGTTAATTTTATCTCAATTGTTTATCTGTTTAACTATTTAATTATTGATTTTATTTCAATGATTACAATAGTTGTTATAACATATTTTCGTTAGCCATAACAATTTTCCTATTGGTGTGACTTAAATTTTGCTCAATAACTTTCCAATCTTGGTTCTTCGCTTACCATTTACTTTGTCTTCATTACTGCAAGACCAATGGCTAAGACTAATGTACAAAAACAATTTTTTGCTATGTGATTTAGTAGCATCAACATCATTAACAAAATAAAAAACATAAAAGAAACTTGCAACTACAATCGTAGTTGCATTTTGTTAAACTTGCAACTACAATCATAGTTAGCATTAACAAAAGCAAGTTGAGATCAAACAATTCTCTTTGAATCCCTTTGCCACCATTAGTATGATGCAACAAAAAAAAATGCTCGATGCTACTAAAATGTTGTTGGTGGTCTTAGACGTTCCACCTAGTCTGTAACAATGGTGACTCTTGTGATTGCCCAAGGCCTATGTAGTGACAAAAATATATGAAAATTTGATTATTCATAGATTTCCATGAAATTAAAACCTTGTGGAAAATTAAGCAATCATATACATTCATGGAATTGTTATTTTTGTAAGGGATTCTTATTGTTGTTGCTAAAATCTCAATAATGTCCTTAGCTCATCATTTCTTTAGGAGAACTAGGCTTGTGGAAATTATTATTTTTATTGGGAAATCTATAGCCTAACCTAATCGTGAGTTCCTCATCAGTGATCTCCTCTTCCACCTAACTCTAATTATCCTCAAGCATTGGTAAGCACCACTTAGCTTTGTTGTACATAATTTATACATTTGCAATGTCCTTTATAGTATTGACTAATATTGTTGTTTCTTCGTACTTGGACATAATGATATTAACTTAGGTCAAATGCAGAACTCTAATAAATAAAGCATGGTTCCATTTTCAAACTAAGAAGAATGGAGGAGAAAGTTATTGCTTTCAGTTTTTTAATAACAATAGCTTGTGGATGAATTGATATGTAGATCCACATTGTAAGATTGCCAGGTCATATCACTAGGATCAAGTCTTATTACAATGGAATGCATCTTATCATCAAGCACGGGTAAGCATCACTTAGCTGTGATTTACATAATTTATACATTTGCAATGTCCTTTATAATATTGACTAATATTGTTGTTTCTTCCTACTTGGACATAATGATATTAACTAGGTCAAATGCATAACTCTAATAAATAAAGTAGGGTTCCATTTTCAAACTAAGAAGAATGGAAGTGAAAGTTATTTCTTTCATTTTTTTTAATAACAATATCTTGTGGATGAATTGATATGTAGATCTACATTTTAAGATTGCTAGGTCACATCCCTAGGATCAATTCTTATTACAATGGAATGTATCTTATCATCAAGAGTGAATTGATGGTTTGTTTATTGTCTTTTAGTGGAGCCACTAGTCTACAATGAATTTTTCAATTTAGGTATGGTGTCATTGATATCCATTATGGAATTTCATTTATCTATGCTTTCTCTTTTCACCTTATTATAAGTTCATGCATTTTCTATCTTTAGGTTGTCAAAAAAAACCAAAATGAAAGTGTGTCATCTCGTAGACAACCAAGACAAGGAAGTAGAGATCTTGTATCCTATGAAAATTCAATTTTGAATAAGTAAATTATTGCCATTAAAGGTTGTAGAACACGCCTTATTATTCATCCATATCAATATTTAAAAATGGATTTGTGTTGTGTTTGTGTACCTATATAGAACACTTTTACATTTTTTTTTAAAATATAATATACCCCTACTTTAACCATCTTTGTTCCCAAATATATAACCAATTATAACAATAATAAATGTTATACTGATGGATTCATTTATATTTAATTTTGGAAAGATAAATACAACCAAACATTAACCTAACAATTAATTTTAATTTTTAGAGTATTAACATTATTATTTGAATTACACATATTTTTAATTTGTAATTTTAAACTATCTAATACTATTAGAAATATAAATACAATCAAACGTTAACCTAACAATTAATTTTAGTTTTTAGAGTGTTAATATTATTATTTGAATTACGCATATTTATAATTTATATATTTAAACTATCTAATACTATTGTTTAAATTATACATATCACAAAAGTATTGTATTATTGTGCATAGAAATGGAAAAAGAGACGTTGTGATGTGCTCTGATATTATGTTATGTAAATAAAAATGATAAAATAATAAAAATACAAAATAAAAATAAAAGTAAAAATAGTCATATGCTAAAATAAAATAGTTTCAAACTAAAAAAATAAAAATAAAAATTTTATATTATTAATTTATGTTGGGTAATTAAGCTAAATTTGATTCAAAGTCAAGTTACTGACGATTTTTGAGTTCAGTGACGAATGGTATTAATGTAGAATATAACCTATTTAAAGACGAAATTAAACCAACATAGATTTATCTTAACTATAGGTGTACCAAACACAATTTCTTTTCACTCAAAAAAAGATTTGCACCTTAAAAAATTTGATCCCTTTAGGCATTTGATAGATCCAAACTTAAGATAGATCTAGACTAGTTTGATTCAATTCATGAGTTATTTTTTAGCATATTACTATAATTGGTTTCTTTATAAAAAATGATTATTTTATTTACAATCATTCTTATTATACAAGGCATATTTTTTAATTATCTATCCCAAAACCTAATATATTATTGGTAACTTAATAAACACAATTTATATACATAGTAAAAAAATACAATAAATATTACCTAATGAGTATATCACATCATATGACTATCATGAAGCCCTTACTAAGCTCTATTTTTAACTTAGGGAAGGAAAACAATAATAATAACAAAACAAAACAAAACAAAAAACATTAATATTTGCAACTAGTATATTAATAACCAACCACATGGATTTTTTATATGTAAATAATGTTTTTTTTTATCTAGGTTTCTATTGGGTAACCATTTTTTTCATAATAATATATAATTTTGTATTCAATAATAAAATAAGAATATCTTTTGGTAGGTTTTTTTTTATGTTGAGAGGTGCTTTCTATAGTTCAATATGTTGGTGATCTATGATCCCGTCTATTCTAAACATGGAATTGATATGTGTTTCTCTTAAAATTTGTTGTTGATATTACAATCTAATGTGGTAAAAATATTTCACTCACTCTTAGTCATAAATAAAATATTTTGATGTCCACATGATGTATTATAATTTTATATCAGCTTTTAAAAGAGGTAAATTAATCAGAAGTTAAAAAAATGAGTAAGGTGTTAATAACTTATACTTTTCAAAAATATTTCAAGAGGAGATTTAAACAAACTATTTGAAGATCTATATTAATTAATTTATGTTGATATCAATTTCATATATAGCTATATATAGAAAGAAGATGTAAAAAAAATTATTTTAATGTTGTATGTGAAAAAGTGTTCAACGTCCAAAGGAAAAAAAATGTAATTGAAATTTAAAAAATAAAATAATAAATATCAAGTACCTCTAAGAACAATAAGAGGAAGATGCATAATTCATTCAACTCTTACTATAAAATTAATATGTGACAGTTAAAAAATATTCATAATAATAAAAAAATTCAATGTGGGTCATGAATAAAATATTTTAATATGAAGGATTAAGTAATAGTAACCTATACACTCCTTGATGGAGGTGAATGAAGGGTGGGATGTGGGTCTTAGGGAGGGCACCTACCACCTCACTAACACCCTTGGTTATTAAGGAGGGGTGGTGTGGCACACCTCTACCATGTAGCCTCGTGTGTGGGTTATTTCAACTTTAATGCACGAGGCTATTAAGTTAATTGGCAGGACGTTGGTTGAGGTTCAGAAAAAGCAGTTATGAAGCCCACATGGTGGTAGAGACATTGTCTTTGTGGTCTTGAAAATGGTATTAGCATCATAAGTGTGTGAGTCTGGATAGTTGCAACAACATGAGGAGTGAAGAAAGAGGAAGGTGCTTGTTCTAACAGTTTGGATCGAGTTACTTTGTAGAAATTACACCAATGGATTCAATTTGATCATGCAATGTAATAAACAATATATTGAATCCTTCTACAACATTTGCAGAATATAAATCATGATCGCTCAATCACATGCAAGTAAAAGAAAGAAGTAAATCAATCGCACAACACAAAATTTTCCTGGGGAAAGAAACTGCTCAAAACCCCTCCATATTTATTGTATAATCAACCAAGGAATCATGAAACAATACAATGCATGTGTGCTCATAAGAACCTCATACACTCTACCAATTGTCTCACACTGATCTAGGCAAAATTGGACCAATACATAGCCAATTTCCTGCCCACCTTCAGTCTACCTTGCTCACACAATCCCTAGGAAAAATAACTCCTATTAAATAGGAATTCCAACCTTCCTTGATTGCACAATCTGTCATGGGAATTTTGTGGCTTTATAATTGCACTCGGGAAATTCACTAATAATACAACTGATAGTTTACATACCTTTAACCTTTGCCTCAACTGGGTCGTCATCAGAATGGGCATGCATGCAAATATTAATAGTGAATCATCAGTTACTTGGTAGATCACTACTTGTGAATTAAATCTATTTTAATTCACTTGGCCTTCCACTAGCTCATCGTTAAGTTAGAACTAGTTAAACTAGTTTTAACTCAATTAATTTGAGTTAACTGATTGCACTCACACCACACTAGTGCTACAACTGCAACTGGAAGCTGTAAATAATAGAATCACTCTACATGCCTCACCTTTGACCTTCAACTCGAAATTATTGAGATAACTAAGTCTATCACACTTAGTTAACTATTACAAGTTGTTATGAGATAATATTACAATTTGTTGTCCAATTTATTTAAAAATTAAACGCCTAAATTTAGAACTAATGCGTCACTAAATTCTTCACTCATGTGTGACTCAAATCCCACACTAGTATGTGGTGCATTTTCTTGTTGAATTTCAACACTCTCTCTCAACCAGAAAGGGATTATTAGCCACCCTAATCCCACCTCTGTGGTATTCAAATTTTCTCTTCACAAGCGCCTTCCTCAAGATATCTGCATCCTTATCTTCCATGGGAATGTACTGCAACAACATAATGTGCCTCTGAACATAATATCTAACATGGTGGTACCAAATGTCAATATTCTTGGACCTATCATGGAATACCGGATACCAATATTTTTATGCAACTCTGTTTATAACAATGTATCACTATTGGATCCATCTGATGACTAAACAAACCAACAAGTATCTTCCTCATCCAGAAGGCCAAGCATGTAGCCTAACTAGCTGCCATGTACTTTGCCTCGGCTGAACTAAGTGAAACTGATCTCTGCTTCATAGTGTACCAAGAAAATATTATTGATCATGTGCTGAAGATGCCCCTTGATGTGCTCTTTTTGTCTGATGGACTACCTTCCCAATTTGCATCAGTGAAGCCTTGAAGCTTCACTCCTTCTATCCACCTATACCATAATCCATACTTTGTAGTGCCCCTAAGATATCTCAACACATGCTTCCCTGCCTTCCAAAAGAGCTTGGTAGGATTAACCATAGCTTGACTAAGCTAGTTAACTACGTAGCATATGTTTGGTTGTGCGTTCACCAAATACATAAGTGAACCCACAATATTCCTGTAAACAATAGCATCCACTACCTCACCTGAAGTAGCATCCTCCTTCCTCCAGTTTCCTGCAAGAGGAGTCTCCATGGCTTTTTTGTCCTCCATGTGGAACCTCCTTAGAATCTCCTTGGCATACTTGCCCTGAGATACAAATAGCTCACCATCTCTTTGCCATATTTCCAAGCCAAGGATATGTTGCAAGAGACCCATGTCCTTCATCTAAAACTCTCTTACAAGATCCTCTTTGCAAGAAGTTATGATCTGCTCATCACCTGTCAGTATAATATCATCAACATAAAGTACAATAATCAAAATCTTACCATAAACCCCAATATTATATAGGTTCACATCCACTTGACTCTTTATGAAGCCCAACCCGGTGAAATAATTATCGATCCTGGTGTACCAAGCACGAGGTGCTTGCTTCAGCCCATACAGTGCTCTCTTGAATCTGCACACATGTGACTCCCTGTCAAGGGTCTCAAAACCTTCTGGATGATCAATATACACTTCTTCCTTAATAACTGCATTGAGAAAGGTTGTCTTTACATCTATTTGATGTATCTTCGACCCCATCTACGCTAAGAGTGCAAGGATGGATCTAATCAATGAGTACCTTGCAACAGGTGCAAACGTATCCACATAGTCAATCCCCTCCACCTGTGAGAATTATCTGGCCACAAATCTAGCCTTGTATTTCTCCACACTCTCATCTGTTTCTTTCTTCACCTTGTAGATCCACTTGGATCCAACCAATGACTTCCCCACTGGTCTTGGGACCACTTCCAATGCAATGTTTCTGATAATGGAGTCATACTCCATAACCATGACATCAACCCATGTTGGCTACTATACTTCTTCCTAAAAAGAGGATGGTTATGTCATAATGCACTCTCTCATAAGAGCCATATATCCAATATAACTGTTTGGGGCCCTTCTCTTCATGCACTATGATGTAGGTGCACTTACATTCTCTGTCGCATCTAGTGTCAATATTTCAGCCTCTCTGGTGTCCTTCCTACCATTTCTGGTGGATGCCTCTACATGAGTGTTTTTTTCCACTCCATGGTCCTCTACTTGTGGCTGCTCCACATCCTGAGGTTCATCCTTTTGAAATAAGAGTTCCTCTTCTGCATGCAAGTCAAACTCCCTCTCAAGGGACAATCACATGGCTTTCTCCTCATCAAATTTAACATCTCTACTGACAAATGTCATCCTGTTAGTTGGAAAATGCACCCGATAGTTGTGGGGAGTATTAGTGTACCCTACAAATATACCAAACTCTTTTTTTGGCTCTAGATTCTTCCTAGCATCTTTGGTCATATGGAACTAGACAAATGAGCCAAAAATTTTAAAATATGAAACATATGGTTTCTTACTTGAAAAAGATTCATCTAGTGTACTCATGCCAAGTATCCGATGAGGAATATAGTTTTGCACAAATACTGTTGTGTTGCATGCCTCTTCCCATAGATGCAACGCTAGCCCCTGATCACGTAACGTAGCTCGTGCTTCTCCCACAATTGTTATGTTATTTCATTATGCAACCCCATTTTGTTGTGGGTTATGAGGTGCAATAAATTCTCTCTGAATTTCTTATTTGTGTAGAAGTTCTTGAATTCATTAGAGATATACTCACCACCCTTGTCGCTCCTTAGAGTCTTCACCTTCTTCCTTGTATCTTTCTCTATTAGTGCATTGAACTCACAAAACTTTGAGAACATATGGTTTTTCTTCTATAGAAAGAAGACCCAACAATTTCTATAAAAATCATAAAAAAAATCACATAATGCCTGTGATTTTTTGTGGAATCTGTAGAGAATGGTTCACACATGTTTGAGTGATCTCTCTCAAGGATTACCGCTGCCCGGTTATCCTTCTTATGAAAGGTGGAGTTTTTATACTTCTCATGGTACACCCCTTGCATGTGTCTATCTGCACAAGAGTACCCTTTGGAAGACCTGTAGAAATCTGTTGCATGATCCTCAAAGAACTGTGGTGTAGATGGCCCAATCTCCTATGACATAACTCACTTGTATCCTTGCTCACCACCTCCCCTTATTTATTTCTCAATGCTACACAACCATCTACATCAAGTTTTTAAAGATTATTCACACGAACCCCAATCTTCTTTACCTGTCATGTGGCTTTGTGACGAAGGAACACCTTTCCTTCACTGAAAACCACATCATATTCAAGTTCCTCCAACATAGAAACTGAAACTAAATTATTTTTCAAGCTGGTACATTCATGACATATTTCAATATGAAAGGTTTAGCTAACTATCTCTAGAAAGTAACTGTACCAATCCCGGTAGTGATATACTTCCCATCATCACCCATCTCCATGTGAGTCTGAATATCCTTCTCCTCCAAGCTACTAGAGTTATTTGTTTCCCATCATGTGGAAGGATCCTCCACTATCCAAGTAGGACATAGATCCCATCATAGTTGACACCATACATGCAAGGAGAGAAAAGTCCAACTCAAACTATGAGGCCAAAGATTCACCCCCTGCAACTCCCGAAGCCTTCTTGTTGTTCTTCTTCTTTTGTGGACAATTTGTGGCATAGTGTCCATGACCATGATAGTGAAAAAATTTCACCTTTGAAATTTCATGCTTCTTGCCTTCTTTGTCAGTCAAAGATTTGGAATAGGGCTTCTTCCCCTTCCCCTTCTTTGCCTTACTAGCCAAGGGATAATTTTCATCATCATCAGTCTTGGATGAGGATCCATCCCTAGTATTCAACCGAAACTCTTCTTGTACCAAATCTAACTATAATCACTCCCAATATGGTAACTTGTACCTCCCATTCACAGAGTCTTGGTAACTATTCTAGCTCTTGGGAAGGCCTGGAAGTGTTAAGCTCACCAAGTCATCATCAGCTACAGTAATCCCAACACTTCCAAGCTCATATCGACATTGAGTGGACTTGGTCAAATATTTATGGATTGTGCCACCCTTTTCCATTTTGATTTTCCTGAGTTTGTCCTTGAGTGCCAATTTTCTATGGTCATTGCTTCTTTGAAACAGATCTATCAAGGCCTTTCAAAAAGCATATGGAGTTGCCTTGCCATGGAGACTCGAGACAATATGATCTCGAACTCCCTCTAATAATATCCTCCTCACCTTTGCAACATTATTCCTCCATGATTCATGTTGCACAACATCTGCTTGATTGGGTTTAGGAATACCAGTCTCAATGAACTCCTTCAACCAATTATCCTCCAATACTGCCTCCATCATGTCCCTCCATGCAATATAGTTCGAACTACCCTCGAGTGCATATTTGAGTCTCAAGCCTTTGAAAGACATCCTGGTCAACTTCTAGCTCCAAAGAATGTATGTGAAAATTTGAATATTGTTCAACACAAACTCAATTTCTTCTCCACTATTGTGCCTCCTAGCACTCTAATACCATGTTGAAATTACACCAATGGATTCAATTTGATCATGAAATGTACTAAAACAAGATACTGAATCCTTCTACAATATTTGCGGAATATAAATCACAATCGCTCAATCACATGCAAGTAAGAGAAATAAGTAAATCAATCACACAACACAATATTTTCCCAGGGAAAGAAACTGCTCAAAACCTCTCCATATTTATTTATAATTAACCAAGGAATCATGAAACAATACAATGCATGTGTGCTCACAAAAACCTCATATACTCTAACAATCGTCTCACACTGATCTATGACAAATTGGACCAATACATAGCCAATTTCTTACCCACCTTCAGCCTGCCTTGCTCACGCAATCCCTAGGAAAAATAGTACCTATTAAATAGGAATTCCAACCTTCCTTGACTACGCATGATACATCATGGGCATCCCGTGGCTTTACAATTGCACTCAGGAAATTCACTAATAATACAACTGATAGTTTACCTACCTTTAAATTTTTTCTCAACTGGGTCGTCATTAGAATTGACATGCATGCAACTATTAATAGTGAATCATCAGTTACTTGGTATATCACTACTTGTGAATTAAATCTATTTTAATTCACTTGACCTTCCACTAGCTCATCATTCATTTAGAACTAGTTAAACTGATTTTAACTCAATTGATTTGAGTTAACTGATTTCAATCACACCACACTAGTGTTACAACTATAATTGGACCCTGTAAATAATAGAATCACTCTACATGCCTCACCTTTGACCCTCAACTCAAAATTCTTGAGCTAACTAAGTCTATCACACTTAGTTAACTATTACAAGTTTTTATGAGATAATATTAAAATTTATTGTCGTCCAATTTATTTAAAAATTAGACACCCACATTTAGCACTAATGTGTCACTGAATTCCTCACTCGTGTGTGAGTGGAATACCACACTAGTATGTGGTGCATTTTCTTGTTAAATTTCAATATACTTGGTGGTTGTGCTCATGAGCTTGGAGAGATTGAGGTGGTGGCGAGCCTTCTCAATCGCAGCAAGGTTAGGACCTTGGTACAAGGAGCTTGTGATTTACAAAACAACATATAGTTGCTATAATTAAAATGGTACTAGTGGTCTCATGCACCCTTGAATTCCAATCGGGTTCAAATCTAGGCTTTGGGGCTCAGAGTAAGTTATGGCATGCTAGTCTTCTAGCTCAATATCATCCTGTAATTGAGATTGAGTCTAGTCTTAGTCTTTGTATTTGGGAGCCTTGGGATATTTATGTAAATTCTAGTAGCATCATTGTCTTGAGTCGGGTTTTAGTAATTGAGGTTTAATTGCTATGTTTAGAACTTGAGGGGTTCATCCATAGAGGGAGGCATCAACCAGCTACCTCTCGATGTTGACTGCTTTGTTCTCGTTATGGTATCGAAGGATCTATGATAGTCTCTAGGGGTATTGAGGGTATCCATATCTCTATTGTTACGGATCTGCATATAAAATATCTTGATCCTTGTCATATTAACTTGAAAGTTGGGTATTCTGGTAGACTATATTTTTTTCATTTTTTAATTAGGGGTTTACTTTTGGTTCTTGGAGCCCGTCCACTCTAGTTGTGTTCACGGAATCGTACCTTGGGTATGTTGCTACATGGAACTTTATTTTTGGGTCTCTCCCTACATTCTAGTTGTTTGTTGGATGTATCTATGTATTTATGGTGGAGGGTTGTGAGCACCTAGTTTATCATCTCTCTATAATTTCCCCTATGTAAAGAGGGTACATGTTCGAGTGGGATGATATTTTGGCTTGGATTCATGGGTGAGAAGTCTATTCAAGCCGAGAACCTTTCATGTGCATGTAATCTATCTACTTTTAGGATCTATTGGTGTGAAATATAGATCTCAATGCCCCATCAACGAGGAAAACATTTAGGGGGATTGGTAATGGTTCTAATTATTGCAGCAAGATTGTTGCAACCTAAAGATCCTCCTTTAATTATCAATCTAAGTTTTTTAAAAATTTAAGAGGGCTTGACATTGTATGTGCAATAGATACCTTCCTCTTACTAGTCTGACTTTCTTTGATGTAGATGAAAGAAGACAATGAAGAAACTTCAAATGAGCGAATATTTGGGTAAGTCACAAATCCTCAGTTGAATAAGGTAAATAGTATCAAGAAATCCTATTCTACTTTTCTCAAAAGTAAATGACATAAAGGGATTATATTCTACTTTGTAGAAAAGGAAAGTCCTAGATTACTCTTACTAGAATGTAAATGATAGGAATAAAATCTATTTAACTTGCAGAAATGTAAAGAAAAAATATTATATTAATTTTTAAAAAGGGAAATACTCCTATAATCTATTTTTGCAGGTAAAAAATCACACCTTGCTAAAATTAAATTGTAGGAAAGGGAATCTAGTCTAGTTGAAGAAATCAACATTTAAGAAACAAGCATTGCAAAAGCTAAAAGGTGACTCTACCTATCCTCGACTCAATCACAGTGGAATCACAACATTCATAGGATATTATAAGACATAATATACTTCTACCATGAATTTTTAATGAATTTTGGCAAGGCATAAGCTCAAAAATAGACTACTACAGGAAACTCTATTTTGTTATAGGAAACTTCCAAGAAGCTTATCTGTCGGGTTAACCTACCAAATGCCTAAGCTAATCAAGTGAAAATGTTGTGGGGTAGATTTTGTTATTAATTGAATGTTTTTAGACTTCAATCCAAGTGGAACCAACTCAAAATAACTTCATTAACACGTGTTAAAATTCAACAGAAATTGACTACTAAAACAAAAAAAAGATTCAAAATAGTGAACTACTAAGCTAATATAAGTAATCTAATGATGAAAATGACTTTAATAAGTTGTGATAATTATTCATCACACTTTTTATTATCTAATTAACTTGAAAAAAAACTCATTTCAATAATTTAATCAATCTAACCTACAATAAATGAAGCATGACCACTAAGTGCAAAAATGAGAAATGAAAATAAATAAGAAAATGTTGAAAAACATAAAAGAGTTGGTACAATGGGGATTTGAGGGTCCTAGGATGGCTAGGCCTAAGGATACTCAAAGTCCTATAAAGGAAACCAAGTGTTATAATTCAAAAATGAAACTATCTTTCATTATTGGAAACAATTCAACTACATCATTGGTAGAAATGAATGTAAAATTGTTGAATAACAAGAGTTCTTCTCAAAATACCAAAAATTTCATCTCCTTAGAGTCTAATTCGAATTAGTACTTATACAAGTTGACAGGGGAAGCAATCTCCTTGAAATTTTGGCTACTTTTCCCTCAAATATCCCTCAAAAAGTGGATCTAGTCCTTACCAGCAAGAATATTCATTAAATGTTGAGTTTTGGCTTCTCTTATTGTAGGGAACACATCCCTAAATTTTCTTAATAAATTCATATTCAAATCTACTCAATAATTTCATAATATCCTAATTATTTATTATCCAATCTTGGTCCATCCAATAGCAAGGAGCAAGTACCTAAATTCTCTCATTCTGCAGACCTTTATAACATGCCAAATATTCTCACAATATTTTGCAAAATAAATAATATTTGGCACCTAATAAGCAAGGATAAATTGAATTCGTAAGGACCCATTAAGTCTATGAATTAACTCTATCATGTGAAAGTAAGGGGGTAAACAAATGTTTTAGGTGCGTAATAATGTCCAAATGGGCCTTATAAAATATCCATTTATGGGGCCCATCATCTTCCCCATACTGAAACTATTACTCACCATTGAAAAAATCAATCCTTTCCACCTTTCCTGTCATCCACTTGCCTCTATTGTTGTGGTATCATTGGTTTCCTTGTTTTATGCTCTCTATGTTTTCATGCTTCATGCTCTATTTGTTGCTCCATTATTTTCTTTATATGCTTCTTTAATTATTGTTATTCTTTCTTATTTTCATACTAATCTAAAGATTCAGGTGGTTGGAGTGTTGTTGTTGTGGGTGACTTGATGCTTCTGATTATTGGTGATTGAGGATCATGTAGCTTCCTAAAACAGATCATGTAGTTTCTTAAGCTTGTTTTCTGAGTTATTGGGATATGGTAGTCTTCATAGTTCCTCAGATTGATATTCTAAAGTTGGGAATGTAGGCCTTCTACAAACTGCTACAGGATTGTGTGCATTTCTATAATAGCCATAAGGGATCCTTATGCTCACAATTCCTTCTAGCTGGGACCTTAAAAAATTCTTATAATTCAAGAGGAGGCTACTTGTGGTGATGGAGAGGAATTCTATACTAATGATTGGTGGAAAAGAGGAAGAAGGATGTGTAGAAATTTGAATAACTGATATATTATTCACCGAGATTCTCCTGATCACACACTATTTTAGCTTCATGCATAATACAGAATCTCTTCTACCATTGATCATCACATGCGGAAATAAAATCAATTGCATGCATACATTAAAACCACAAACAATCACACATATGAACACAGTATTTAATGGGAAGGCTTAAAGCTGAAAACCCCAACTATCTGTATATTATATGTCATGGAGATCATGTAACAATCATAGTACAAAAACTCCTCACAAACTCTCATGCACACCCTCAATTGCTACACACTATCAAGCTAGCTCTAGCAAAACACATGCTCCAATCTTTTGCCACTTGATAGCCAGCCTCTATTGCATTTTAAATGTTATGGGATGGCATCATTAAATAGATAAACCACCTGGATTGTACTGCGCAATCCTCATGGGCTTCTCCACCTATTTGTGTGTTGCAAATAGCAACAATATAGTCACAACTGATAGTTAACCTGCTCTTTCACCTATCTCTGCACTGGTCTCCACTGAAACTGTCCATGCACTGAAGTTAACTGATGCATTCTTTAGTTGATTAATGAGTTTATAATTAGTGAATTAATTAATAATTAATTAACACCACTCTCACTAATTGTGTCAATTAGTTAAACTGAATACAAATAGCTCAACTATGTTTAGATTAGTTAAACTGAATACAACTCCACTAACTTCCTCAATCAACTCCACCAAACTCTGTCACATGAGTTCTAACTGAAGTATCCATGCAATAGCTCCACTTGACCCTCAGGAATAGCATAATTCCTTCTGTCAGCTCCTGTGCCACATCTGTGCACTTAACTGAAGTGCTCCAAGAGAATAAGATAATGTTTAGAGTCTAAATATTATTAAGAGCTAATAATATTCGACATATCTATTTTTAGACTCGCAATCTAAAAATAGATTCCGCCCAATATGTCTAAAAATAGAAGTCCATCTATTTTTTTCGACTTGACCAACCATCCACAAATAGCATCCTGCAACTCATAGAACATGATCCATATGTCTAAAAATAGACATAGTCTAAAAAATAGACTTTGCGCCAAAAATAGCCTGCGGGCCCACTTAGTGAAGGAAACTTCTTTCCACTAAGCTCATCATCTTGTTGCAATCTCAACACTCCCTCTCAACAAGATAAGGATTATCTAAAACCCCTATCCTGCCCCTGTGGTATTCGAATTTGCTCCTAGTGAGCACCTTCGTCAAGATATCAACATCCTGATCCTCTGTGGGAATGTATGAAAGTAACGTGATCTTCCGTTGCACACAATCTCTGATATGATGATACCGGATGCCAACGTGTTTATATCTATCATGAAATATTGGATTAACCGAGAGTTTCATGCAACTTTTATTATCACAATAAATCACAGTAGGCTCTAAGTGTGAACCGAACATCCCGACCAGGATCTTCCTCATCCATATAGCCTCGCATGCAGCCAAACTTGCTACCATATACTCGGCCTCTGCTGAAATGAGTGCCACGGATCTCTGCTTCCTGCTGTACCAAGAAACTGCTGTCAACCCAATACTGAAAATCCCTTCAGATGTGCTCTTTTTGTCTGTTGGGCTCCCTGCCCAATCTACATCCGTGAAGCCACACAACTTCACCTCATCCGATTGTCCATACCATAATCCATATCCTGATGTGCCTCTGAGATATCTCAATACATGCTTGCCCCGCCTTCCAAAAGAGCTTGGTAGGCTTAACCATAGCTTGTGAAAGCTGGTTAACTGCATAGCATATTTTGGGTCGTGTATTGACCAGATACATAAGCGACCCCACCAACTGTCGATAAACAGTGGCATCCACTACCTCTGTTGAAGTAGCATATTCCTTCCTCCATCCACCAAGAAGAGGAGTATCAATAGGCTTGCAGCCATGCATGTTGAACTTCTCCAGTATCTCCCGGGCATACTTGCCTTTAGAAACAAACATTCCATCACTGCGCTGCCAAATTTCCAATCCTAGGAAATAATTAAGGAGGCCCAAGTCCTTCATCTCAAACTTCTTTGAAAGATCATCCTTGCATGAGTGTATCAACAGTTCATCACCTGTCAAAATCAAATCATCTACATAAAGTACAATGATCAGCAACTTACCCTCCACCACAATCTGGTATAGGTTAGGATCTGCCTCACTCTTGGAGAATCCAAGTCCGGTGAAATAGCGTCTGTCCAGGTGGCTGAGCATCGGTGCTTGTTTTTGACCCATACAGCGCTCTCTGGAGCTTGCACACATGTGACTCAGCTGCTAAAGATCTCAGAAACCTTTGGGTGCGCTCTATGTACACCTCCTCCTCGATGACTGCATTTGAGAAATGCGATCTTCACATCCATACGATGAATGTGCCACCCCATCTGCGCTGAGAGAGCAAGAATCGTCCGTATGGAAGAATACCTTGCGACAGGTGCAAAGGTTTCCTCATAATCGATCCCCTCAATCTGTGAGAAGCCTCGGGCAACAAATCTTGCCTTGTACTTCTCCACACTCTTGTCAGCTACTTGCTTCACTTTGTAGATCCATCTCGAACCTACCACTGATTTCCCTTCCGGCCTTGGGACAATCTCCCATGCACTGTTTCTGACAATCGAATCATACTCTTCCACCATGGCATTTACCCATGCGGGATCCTCCACAGCTTCCTCGAAAGAGGATGGCTCTGTCATGATACACTTGCTCATAAGAGCCATGTATTCGGTATACCTGTATACCGATTAGGTGACTATCTCTGTCTGTCTTGTGATGTGGGTGCTCCTACAACCTTCTCTGCATCTTGAGCCGATCGCGATTTCGCCAGTGCACTTCGCCCTACGATGGTTAGCCTTTGCGCGAGTGGTCTCTTCCCTCCATGAACCTCATCTTGTGGCTGATCCACATCCACAGAGACTCATCCTTAGGAACTAATAGCTCCTCATCTGCATGCAAGTGTGGCTCCCTCTCAAGCGAACACTTCATGGCTTTCTCCTCATGAAATTTGATATCTTGTCGCACAACAGTCTTGTGACTGTCTGGCAAATACACATGATAGTTGTGGGGCATATCAGTGTACCCCACAAATATCCCAACCTCCGCAATCGGCTCCAGCTTCTTCTTGGCATCCTTCGTCACATAAATGTAAACAGCTGAACCAAAAATCCTCAAATGGGAAATATCAGGCCTCTTACCAGAAAATTCCTCCTCGGGTGTACTCATGCCAAGTATCCTGTGAGGACAACAGTTCTGCACATATATTGCAGTATTGCATGCTTCAACCCACAAGTCTATGGGTAGGCCCTAATCATGCAACATCGCTCGTGCAGCACCCATGATCGTTCTATTCTTCAACTCAGCAACCCCGTTCTGCTATGGGTTATGAGGTGCTATGAGCTCTCTTCGAATTCCTTCTGCACTACAAAATTCCTTGAATTTGCCAGAGATGAATTCACCACCATTGTTTCTCCTAAGAGCCTTCACCTGCTTCCCTGATTCCTTCTCAACCAATGCCTTGAACTCACAGAAATTTGAGTATGTCTCGCTCTTTTTCTGCATGAAGAAGATCCAACACTTACGAGAAAATTCATTAAAACATATCACATAATACCTGTGCTTTGTTGTCGAAGCTTCTGAGAAAGGTCCACACATGTCTGTGTGAATTCTCTCAAGGATCATCGTGGCTCGACTATCCTTCTCGTGAAAGGTGGCTTTCACAAATTTTCCCAAGGTACATCCATTGCATTGATCTGACTGTGCAAGAGTACCCTTAGGAAGCCCAGTAGAAATCTGCTACAGTATCTTTAAAGCTCCATGGTGAAGGTGGCCCAATCTCCGGTGCCACAACTCGCCATCATCCCATCTCACCACTCCTTCTGCCTTGCCTACCGTTGCTACACAACCATATACCTGCAATTGATAAAGGTTCTTAACTCGAACCCCTATCCTCCGGGTCTCACCAGTTGCCTTACTACGCAGGAAAGCCTTTCCCTCGCTAAAGACAACATCATATCCCTTGTCTTCTAACATCACCACAGAGATAAGATTCTTCTTCAATCATGGAACATGCATCACTTCCTTCAATATGAAGGGTTTACCAAACTCCCTCTCAAAGGAAATGGTACCGATATTGGTCGCACTGTATCTACCATCATCGTCCATCTCGATGTGCACTCCAATATCTTTCTCATCTAGATCAGTAAACAAATCTCGATCTCCTGTCATGTGAAAAGACGCACCACTGTCAAGAAACCACACTGATCCCGTCATACTTGAGACCAAGCATTCGATCAGTGAAAAATAAAACTCAAACTGCGAGGCTAAGGCCTCCCCAGCTGCAGTCCCAACAACCTGCTTATTTTTCTTCTTCTCTGGACAATTAGTGGCATAATGTTCGTGTTGGTGACAGTGAAAGCACTTCACCTTGGACATGTCCTGTTTCTTGCCTTTTGCACCAGATTGAAAATATTTCATGCTCTTACCCTTCTTTGCTTTGTCATCCAAAGTGCAATTCTCTTCATCAGAGTTCTTTGATGAAGATCCATCCCTGGTAATCCGCCTTATCTCCTCTTGCACAAGATCCGACCAAAGTCGCTCCCATCCTGGCAATTTCTCCCGACCATTGACAGAGTCCTGATAGGAATGCAAACTCTTTGGAAGCCCTAGGAGAGCCAAGCTCACCAAGTCCTCATAATCAACAGTCACCCCCACACTTCCCAGCTCATCCCTGCATTGGATGAACTTCATGAGGTACTTGGGCATACTGTTGCCTTTCTCCATCTTTATGTTCCTAAGTTTTTCCTTGAGTGCCAACTTCCTCTGATCGCTCTTGCTTTGGAATAAATCTTTCAAAGCTTTCCACATCAAGAATGGAGAAGCCTTACCATGAAGGCTGGATACTATGTGATCCTTCACACCTTCCAACAGAATCCTTCGACACTTTGTTGTCTTCTTTTTCCATGTGTCAAGTACGGCAGCATCACTAGAAGTAGGCTTTGGAATTTCTGCATCTATGAACTCCTTCAACCCATTGTCATCCAGCACTGCCTCCATCCTATCCTTCCATGCAATATTATTCGAGCTTCCCTCAAGGGCATACTCCAATCGCAATCCATTGAAATACATCTCAACTTCAACACTAAGAAAACACTACTGCAAATTCGAATTCCACTGGCACAAAACTCAACTGTTTCAATGTTTTGCAATTGCTCCAATGATCAATATCACTTTGATACCATGTAGAAATTTGAATAATTGATATATTATTCACCGATATTCTCCTGATCACACACTATTTTAGCTTCATGCATAATACAGAATCTCTACTACCATTGATCATCACATGTGGAAATAAAATCAATTGCATGCATACATTAAAACCACAAACAATCACACATATGAACACAGTATCTAATGGGAAAGCTTAAAGCTGAAAACCACAACTATCTGTATATTATTTGTCATGGAGATAATGTAACAATCATAGTACAAAAACTCCTCACAAGCTCTCATGCACACCCTCAATTGTTACACACTATCAAGCTAGATCTAGCAAAACACATGCTCCAATCTTTTGCCACTTGATAGCCAGCCTCTATTGCGTTTTAAATGCTATGGGATGGCTTCATTAAATAGATAAACCACCTGGCTTGTACTGCGCAATCCTCATGGGCTTCTCCACCTATCTGTGTGTTGCAAATAGCAACTGTATAGTCACAACTGATAGTTAACCTGCTCTTTCACATTTTACGGTCTCCGAAAGCGTGCATGCAGATTATTGATTTATTATTTAGTTGATTAATGAGTTTATAATTAGTGAATTAATTAATAATTAATTCACACCACTCTCACTAATTGTATCAATTAGTTAAGCTGGATACAAATAGCTCAACTATGTTTAGATTAGTTAAACTGAATACAACTCCACTAACTTCTCGTCGACTCATAGAACTACGTCGCAGGTTAGCGATATCCATGCAATAGCTCCACTTAACCCCTAGGAATAGCGTAATTCCTTCTGTCAGATCCTGTGCCACATATGTGCACTTAACTGAAGTGCTTCAAGAGAATAATATAATGTTTAGAGTCTAAATGTTATTAAGAGCTAATAATATTCGACATATTTATTTTTAGACTGGCAATCTAAAAATAGATTCCGCCCAGTATGTCTAAAAATAGAAGTCCATCTATTTTTTCCGACTTGACCAACCATCCACAAATAACATCCTGCAACTCATAGAACATGATCCATATGTCTAAAAATAGACTTTGCGCCAAAAATAGCCTGCGGGCCCACTTAGTGAAGGTGACTTCTTTCCACTAAGCTCATCATCTTGTTGCAATCTCAATAGGATGTATTTTTGTAGGTGGTCAGTTGATCCAGGAGGATCTCCACCAACAAAGAAGTTTACTTATGCACCATGAAGACACTTTATGATGGGTGACAAAGTAATGAGTAAATTAATTCATTATTTCATTTAAAAATTATGAAGTGGATAATGTTATAAGTGAGTGGAAAATGACTCACCAAAATATTCACTTATTATTCATTTTGAGAAAATAGTTTTATGTGAGAATTGACCTCACAACTAATTTGCTATTTCTCATTAAGAGGTTGAGCTTTCTTGGCATGGTTAAGATCCTTGAAGTTGGGATTGCCATTTTTGCCTTGAGTAAGTTTTAAAGTCCTAGAATCATGGAGTTTGTCTTTCCTTAAAATATCTTGAGATCATACTATTGTGGATTGGGGAGTTATGGGGAAAAACTATATAAACTCATGATGTGAGCCTTTGAAAGGGGAAGAGAAAGGATAGGAAAATTAGCCTTTGAAAGCCATAGTGCTTGGCTAATGCTCCGCCATAGAACTAGAATGTATGAAAGCTTAATTTGAAGATGAAATATAAAGGATTTGCCTTCCAATTGAAGCAGGTCCGGAGATGTAACCCCAGTGAGTTGGAGGGGTGAACTCCGTTACCAATTTGGTTGTCTTTTGCTTATGTGTTATGTGCTTCCTGATTATGTTTAATTCATGTTAATATGTGTATGCAAACTAACATGCTCATTTAAACCTGTATAAGCCATAGTCGTTTTAAAAGATCTTAGTACCGTACGCATGATGGTTGGGTAGTACTCGACCCGTGAACGGATCAAGTGGTATCGGAGCAGGTGACTGCTTTGTAGGATGGGTAAAGGAACGAAGCACGCTGAAAGACTGCAAGAGTTGCAAGAGATAAACGAAAGCCTTCAAGCCGAAAATGCAGAATTGCGAAGATTATTGCTCGATAAGCAGGAGCTTCAAGAGATGCTACGAGCTAAAGAGGAGATATTGTCTAAACTGCACAAGGTTGAGACGATGGAAGTTGCATGTCAAACCGAGGTATATGATGTCACTTCAAGTTCTGTTCTCTCTCAATATGAAACTAATGTTGGCATGAAAATCCTCACAAAGATGGGGTATAGCGGAGGTGGACTTGGCATAAATGGCCAAGGAATCACCCAGCCATTGGAGGTTGTACCAAGACACCATTTGCAGGTTTGGGTTATCGACAGGAAGAAGGAGAATGCTCGAAGGTAGCCGAAGCAAAATCCATCTCTTCATCACCTGATTCCAAGAAAGGAATCAAGCCACCTAGTCTCCATCAGTCTAAGTACAAGCAAAGAAGGTATGACAATCATTCAAATTCTACTTTTGCATATAAGAGAAGTGATTTCTTTCATAGATCTGCTAACCGTGATGTAGTTAAGCATCATACAAAGAAACAGTGGGTTAAGAAGACAGATGTGCCCACAAGAGGAGACACTAAGAAGAATGAGAACCTTCTGAATCCTCATATCATGAAGACACAATTGAATGGGAAACGACGTAATTTTTGCAATTTCTGCAAAATCAGTGGCCATTGGGAGAAGAAGTGCTGGAAGTTGCACCCCGAAATTCGCCAAGATTCAAGAAAACATATGGCGAAAGAGCTCGTGAAGAAAGCTCCATTCACCATTCAAAAAACACGCTTACAAGAAGGAAATGCTTGGTTCGAGTTGTGTAAGCAGTTCATGGTGTTTCTGCAGGTTATGTTTATGATATTTTGCAAAATTTCGAGTTTTATGGGGGCAGGTATCCGTCTTTTGATGAAAAGTGCTCAAAATTCGTCTGACTCGGAATCAACAAATAATGACACCATCGCGAAGAGCTCGACAAGAGGAATCCGACGACGCTTGAATCGCGTCAAACAGCCTCTGGATCGAAAATTTATTGCAACCTGAAATTTTGTCAAATCAAGGCAAAGGCAGGAGATGGAGCACTGCAGCTTGAGCAATCAAGGAGAACGCAGATTGAATATCAGAACAAGCCGAAGCTCAGCGAGAAGACAACATTCGGAGAAATGTTTATGTCTCACACATTGATCAGCATTGATCAACAGAAAGTTCTCTGCCCTGGGCTCACGTTCTGCAAGATCTGGAGCACAACGAAATCCATATTGCGTACTCGAGAGTTCTTTTGAGGTCGTGATTGCTGGAGGTTGTTGTTCGTTTCTGCCGTAGGGAGAAGTCTGTTTAAGGCCATGCCTGCGTGGACCTTGCATTCTTGCAACGTTGCCATCCACAACTAGGAACGTTTCCATTCGGGCTGTCATTGCTGACTGCCCTCTGCATCGACCGTGAACAACAGGAGGACTGCCACCGCTGCCAAGAGGTACGCTGCCTGCAAGGCCAGTGCTGGGCTGCCAAGAGGTGCGCAGCGGAAGCGTGGACTATGCTGGGTTGTGGACTCTGCACAGACAGAGGTTCAGTAGAAGACCTCTTCCACTTAATTTTTGCATGATCCATGACTACCCATTTACCCGCACCGGTCATCAGCATAGTCAGGGAAGGAAATTCATTTCCCACGATAAATTTGGGCCGGTGGGGAATTCATGGATTGGTTTTCCGTGATAGAAGTGAATTGTCGGATTTTTTGCCACAAAATCGGCATTCTGGATAATGGAAAGGAGTTTGTTGTGAATGAAGTAGGCGAAGATGGCATGTGGAACAAACTCAGAGACGTGGAAACTGGCAGGCAGCTAACCATGGAGGAGTTTGAGAGAGTTTTTGGGCATTCTCCTATTGTCCAGGAACTCAGGCGGCGAGAAGTTAGAAATCGAACACCGCATCGATTATGACCTGGAGCAGAGTAGCTCTGGGCATTTTATTCGTGTTCCTTCTTTGATGATGATCTAAAAGATCCAAACGTGAATCAAATTTTGTGTGTTGATGTGGATCCTCCTCCTCGTCTGCGTATAACTGCAGGTCGGCCATTCTCAATTCCAACAGTGTTTTTCTTTATTTTTTCGAAATCATGGAGTTTTAATGTCTCTGTGGAATTAGCAATCCAGTCGTAGCTCAAATCTCTGTTGTCAAGGGCTTTCACCAGAGCCGCAATGCCTGTTGCATGAGAAGAATGTTTAGTGGAGATATTGGAGTTGGTCTTAATGTGAGGAGACGACGATCATCTTTTCTGTGGACTTTCACTGTGGTTTACTCAATGAGACCATTAACTTCTGGCACTATTTTTAGATGCTATCCCAGAATGTGGATGAAGGTTCCCAAGAGGATTTCTGGCAACTAGCAAGGCATTACTTGGAGACATTAAGAGAGGACACAGGAGTTCAGAAACTGAAAGCCATTTTCCCAGATGCTGGAGCTGCTGCTCTTTTGAAGCATTGGTGGAAAGATGCAAATTTCAGCTTTGCCAGCTTGAGTGATAGAAAACCAGTTCAAGATGAGGATGAAATTGTCGTCATGATTGCCCCAGATTACCAGATGCTTGAAAGTGTTGAGTGAATTGCATCTCTTTTATCTGAAAATTTGCCAAGGCAACTTATCATGTGGAACCCCGCCTGTTTAGTGCTGATGTTGGTCGTAGTCGCTATGTGAAATTGTGTGCAGCAGATTTTAGTGCAAGTAGAGGATCGATTGCCACTTACTGGAAAGGCTTTTCAGCCTGCATTTGGGAAAAGCAATTTATTTGTGTCATCCTTTCGACAGGTATATGATGAAATTGTTTCAATCTGTTGGAATTCGACACCACCAAGTGCAATCAATGTGCAGAAAATGCATTTTCTCTTGGCAACTGTTCATGAGTCTGCTCGGTTGTTACCTGCTGGACCACGTCTATAGCGATGTTCCTTAAAGCATGACATGAAATTGAAGCAAGACATTACTGTGCCAGCTGGAGCTATTGTAGCTGTTCCAATACAGCTGGTGAAAATGGATGCTTGTAACTGAAGGCATGATGCTAATATTTTTAACCCAGAATGCTTCTTGAAACACAAACATTTGAGTTCAGCTTAAGCATGAAATCAACTATCCAATTTCAGCTTCCTAGATTTTGGAAGCTTTGACTACGGTGTTATCGATGACGATGGATCTCTTTGTAGCTCGTACTATGATCACCAAGGGCTGGGTTACAAGGATAGCCAGCTCAGAGATTCGTTGAGGAGGCCTGATGATCATCTACCAGCAGATGCGTCCAACACCCTCTTTGTTGAGGACCTCCCACCTAAGTGCACTCGTAGAGAAGCAGTTCACATATTTCGCCCTCTTGTTGGTTTCAAGGAAGTTAGGCTTGTAAACAAGGAGGCCAGAAATCCTGGAGGAGAGCCTCTTATTCTATGCTTTGTGGACTTTTCTAATCCAAATTGTGCGACAACTGCAATGGAAGCCCTCCAAGGCACAGGAAAATTATAGATGGTTTTGCTGTGTTATTGAAACACTGAGAAAGCAGTGAATGAAAGGAGCGCTACCAGCAGAATGAGCAGAAAAAGACACACACGACGAGTTGGTATTGTTTAGGAGTTTGAGCCTGTGCATGTTAAAAGGGGTTTTTTCTTGAACCGTTTGTATATTGTCCCTTTGAGCACATATTTGTCACATTACATTACTTGGTAATTTCCATGTAAGAGGCCATAGTTGGCATTAAAAATTTTGCATGTAAATTGTTGAATGTCATGTAAAAGGCCAAAGTGGCCAACGATGAAAGAGATGATGTAAAATATGCTTATGAAGCATTGGAAAAGGCTTGATTTTAGCCACTCTTATGTAAGGGAGAGTGAGAGTGAGAGGCGTATTTTTACGCATTAAGCCTTGTTGGCATCTTTGTAAGCAAATGGGATCAGGAAACTTTCCTAAAGCCATTTTGGCATGTAAACTTGACCAATGAACCCTTGGCAAGTGTTGTAAACAGGTATGATCAGCTATAGGTTGCAGCTTTATGTAGATGTGGAATTTTGCATTTCAATTCTGAAGGACTGAGGTGAAGGGATCTTGAAGGGATGTTCCTTTTCAGACATTTGTGTTGCAGCTTTATGCAGATGTGGGCTTTTGCATTCCGATTCTTAAGTACGCCAGGTGAAGGAGTCTTGAAGGATGTGCCTTTTCAGACATCCGCATTGCAGCAGTTGCAGGTGTTGGCATTGCGTTCTAATTCTGAAGTACGTCAGGTGAAGGAGTCATGTGGGAATGTGCCTTTCAGAGACATTTTCATATAGTTGACGATGGATTGAAGCTGATACTTTTGGAGACCAAAAGTTTTCTTTTCGGGGAGGTTTGATCCAGGAGGATCTCCACCAACAAAGAAGTTTACTTATGCACCATGAAGACACTTTATGATGGGTGACAAAGTAATGAGTAAATTAATTCATTATTTCATTTAAAAATTATGAAGTGGATAATGTTTAAGTGAGTGGAAAATGACTCACCAAAATATTCACTTATTATTCATTTTGAGAAAATAGTTTTATGTGAGAATTGACCTAACAACTAATTTGCTATTTCTCATTAAGAGGCTGAGCTTTCTTGGCATGGTTAAGATCCTTGAAGTTGGGTTTGCCATTTTTTCCTTGAGTAAGTTTTAAAGTCCTAGAATCATGGAGTTTGTCTTTCCTTAAAATGTCTTGAGATCCTACTATTGTGGATTGGGGAGTTATGGGGAAAAACTATATAAACTCATGATGTGAGCCTTTGAAAAAGAGAGGAGAAAGGATAGGAAACTTAGCCTTTGAAAGCCATAGTGCTTGGCTAATGCTCAGCCATAGAACTGGAATGTATGAAAGCTTAATTTGAAGATGAAATATAAAGGATCTGCCTTCCAATTGAAGCAGGTCCGGAGATGTAACCCCAGTGAGTTGGAGGGGTGAACTTCGTTACCAATTTGGTTGTCTTTCGCTTATGTGTTAAGTGCTTCCTGATTATGTTTAATTCATGTTAATATTTGTATGCGAACTAACATGCTCATTTAAACCTGTATAAGCCATAATCGTTTTAAAGGATCTTAGTACCGTACGCGTGATGGTTGGGTAGTACTCGACCCGTGATCGGATCATCAGTGGAACAATGATGAGAAAATTGAAGGTTGATGGAATGTGTAGGTCCCAAGAGCTTCTATATACCTTCTCCATTGCCCATGGATGGAAAAATTTAATCTCTGCACACTTTTTCTATGCTCGATGGTTTTTGTAGCAATACAAGATTTTTCCTGTATTAATTTAGGAATATGATTAAAATAGATAGAAGGGACTTTGAAATGATGGAGGAAGGTTGGAAAAGGTGTGGGAATGAGTGATAAGGATGCATAGAATATTGTTGAAGGTTTTGAAGGTGGGTTCTTTAACTTTAGGTTGATATTCTTAACTATTGCTAGAATTATTTTATACATGCATCACTGTTAGAATAGATAAAAGAGAGTTGAATTTTTATATCTTCATTTTTCTTTCTCTTCCTATTTTTTTTTTTTTTAAATTTTTAGAAGGGACTTGGAAATGATGGAGGAAGGTTGGAAATGGTGTGGCAATGAGTGAGATGGATGCATATAATATTGTTGAAGGTTTTGAAGGTGGGTTCTTTGACTGCAGGTTGATCTTATTAACTGTTGCTAGAATTATTTTATACATGCATCACTGTTAGAATAGATAAAAGAGAGGTGACTTTTTATGTCTTCATTTTTCTTTCTCTTCCTCTTTTTTTTTTTTTAAATTCTAAGGTCCACAGGCTATGATGTTAGCATTTTTCTTGAATTATATAGTTTCTACCCCACATAAGTCTAATTATCCCTTATTCCTCTAAAAAATAACACTAAGGGTTCCTCTTGATATTTTTCCCTCTAACTATTGTGAAAAATCCATTCAAAGAAAAAGAAACAACTAGGCTGGTGGTAAATAGGGGCTACTATGGTAGCTTTGAAAAAGGAAGAATTTTAACAAAGGTGACCTCAATTTTCAATTGCAAGAGTAGTTTTTGGATGATTTTACATAACACATCACACCATCCTTGAAATAATCATGAAAAAAATTGACAAGAAATATGAATTCTACTCTTCTCGCGAAGTTCAAGAATTAAATACACTTAACACAAAGCTATTTCTTCTTTCAGGGGGGAAAATATGGTGAGTAACCTGAAGAAAAAGAGAGGAATGATGTGGTAGCCAACATGGTTACTTGGAGACATTCAACCTTAGAAAATTTACCATTGTGCAACCCAAATTTTCTATAACAAACCATTTGTAGATCTGTTGTGTTTCTTTGCACCCGGTAGCAATTAATTAATTTTGTCTAGGACCCATGTAGCAGGTATTTTATATAGTAAATATCCTATAGAAAAAGTTTTTGTATAATGAATATCTTGTAGCATCAACTCCCTTGCAGCATGAAAAATTATTTCATTGTTTCTCCTTAGTTTGAGGTGGTAGACGACATGTTGTATTTGTTGTATGAGGTGGTGGGTGGGCTCAATGTGTAGGAGCAGTTGTCCCATCTATCACTTGTAATTTAAATTTAAAATCATTAGATCATTCCACCTCACCACAAAAGTTAACAAACACATTTTTTCATGATATTTCATATTGTCTCTTTTTTTTCCCACACATGGGAGTTGAGGTAGTTAAATATTGAGTTTGGTCGTGAATTTAGTCTTTGGTTGGCTGCCTATAGTGACCCCCGATAGTTAGACACACACAGGGGAAATTACATAGTGTTTCATGGAGTCAAAAGGGTTTGATTTGCAAAAAATTCTTACTTGTAGAGCTGCTTGCTGGTGTTGTTAGTCATCAGTAATTTTTACTTTCTATAGATGACTAAATATTGCTTCTAGATTTCTAAAAACAAAATTCCCTGAACATTGTGAGTTTTAGAAATATCACCGCTTTCATTACCCTTAATGAGAAATTTTCACTATTCTACAATTTTTCCATTCCATGGTAACCTTGCCACTCCTAAAAAGGACTCCTTATGGGCTTGTGCCACTCATCTCCATCCTTTTTCCTACATATGACATCATTACTCTGTTTTTACCTTGCACATAACTCCACTTTGCATCTAGGGTTACCTCTAAGCCTACTCATTCCCATGTTCACCAGGTTCCTCAAGCATTGATGGTCTCAAAACTATCTTTGTAGGCTCTTTAGATAAATCAAATACATTGGATTTTGGATCTTCAATACACCACTTTGTCAATACCCTTTTTTTACACTTGAAGAGTCCAAGCCAATTTTCAGTCAAAGGCTAGGTCAAAGGATCCTCCCAGTAGGTCAATTAGGGTTTCATATGGTCTAAGGTCAATCATTGGTGTTTCATACACTATTTTTCTTTGTTAGAATATGGTTCAGAGGTCTTGAAATGTTGAGACATGGTTATTCAAGAAAAGTTCTAAAAATATCCAAAGAGGACTACCTTGTCAAATTCAAGTTCTACAAAAGGTAAGTGTAACTTGGCACTTCTGCAGGAGTGTTAAGAGGTCAATCAGGCAAATGGTATGTTCCTTGTTACACCATTTTTTGGTCATATAACCTATTGTTATTAGATGGACCCAAGTACACCATGTAAGACCAATTTTACCCTAAGTAAAATTGCACTCACTATGAAAAATAACTTAGTAAACCACCTTTATTAAGTTGTTTATGGTCTAAACAGGAAACCCCATGAGGAAAGATTAAACAAATCTACATTTGTTTGATTCTCCTCAAGAAATAATTAGTTAAAAAAAATTTAACTAATATTCCTGGTTATATTTAACCCAAAACAGGGAAATTAATTAGATAAATCATTATTTATCTTATTATTTCCTAAGAATAATTATTTAAACCTTATTTAAATAATATTATTTGTTGAATATAACTAAATCATCCATAAATAATTAAATAAATCATTTGATTATTACTCAACAAAATCCTTAAAATGATAAATAAATCATTTGTTTATTTATTATTTACAAATAAAGGGATTTGACCCAAGTTAAATTCCTTTTCCCTCCAACAAATATAATAAAATATTCCATAAAAGTTGGATCTTGATTTGGTTAATAATATTTTAATTATGCACCAATATCTAGACTAACTCAATATTTTGTTACCATTCATTCACCACCTTTTTTTGCCTAAATATCAGTCTGGATCTATACTTTTGGTCTGACTATTAATCCACCATCATAGTCATATTTTGCTACCATTTTTGTCTGGGTTTTCTACACCATCAAGAGAGAGGAGTTTTAGATCTGAAGTGCTTAGGACTTATAAGAACCCATCCCATTGAGGAGAACTAGTAACACTCTTCTGTGTTTTCCTCCCAGGTGCCATTAATAAAAAAATCATTCAACATATTCTTGTCTTGTCTATTGGACACATGGAGCAAATCTTGTTTTTTCTACTACTTAGTGTCTTCTAATGCATAGATCTAGATTTTTGCAGCATTTATCTTTATCACCTAACTACAGATATGAGGATATTGGCAGCCATATTTGTTGTTAGGGTTGCTTGTTATGGACAACTAAAGTGGTCTTTTTTCGTACGCTTGGAATTAAGATTCATACTAACAACTAGCGACTCCACCCGGGTTTACGATTACGACCACTATTGTTTTTCTGATCCTCTCATATCCAGTTGCTTCAAACCCTAGGATTTCTCTTCAGCCTCTTGTTTTTTCTTTTCTTGTTTTTTTTTATAACCTATAAAACCCTAAAAAAATAAAAATTATAACTTCTGTGTGTTTTCAGACCTATTACGCAGGTGACAGACATCAGCCACAGCTGAGACGACAATTTTTTCTGAAATCTGCCGCTAAGAGTGCCCGAAGTGTAGGTCACACATTTTGGCCCAAAAAATGTGACCTGGACCTTCAAGACGCACCTTTCAACCCAAAAAACTGCAACCTCTGTTGAAAACAGGTCAAAAACTGTGACCTGGACTTTTTACGAGATTTTTTCTGAAAGTTTTTTGGGTTTGTCTGGGCCTCTATTTAGGGTTGTCTGACCTCCATCTCCACCCATTTTGGACCTGTAGTTGTTCTGTTTTACTCAACTAAGTGGGAACCTATCCCCCTAGGACTGTAGTACCTTCCACACTTTGTGGAATAGTTTTAGCTACTGCAGGTTGTTTGAAATTTTCAGAGTGTTCAACCATTTTTCAGATCTGGTACCTCACCTTCAGATCCACTTCAGATTGGCTTTTTATCCATCCAAATCACCTCATTTAGCTTTGTTTTGGTTTTCCTCTAGGGTTCACTCTATTTCCCTCCAGGCGATAGCCTTTCGCCACCTCATTTACAACAATTTTTCCTTTGATTTATTGTTCTTTTCTACACCACTTTCCAGCAGATTTTGATCTTTAGATCCCTGTCCCTCCCTAACCTTAGATCTATTGGCTATTTTGGTGCGTTCTGACTAGTTTTTTTCCCTCCTACAGACTACTTGTTGAGAGGACCACCTTCTTGGGTTTAGATTATTGCATTATTAGCTATTTATTTACTGTTATTTCAGTTTCATATACTGTTATCTGCAGGTTTATTTTCAGTTACACAACACACTTTTTATTTTTCTCTACAAACGTCTGGGTTTAAAAATTAAAATTTACACTCTTTAAACACACACCCTAAGCGAAAAATGGATTGGTTAACACCGCCAAGGAAAGACTCTAAAACATCAAAATCGATTGATCCTGCACCTCTCTGCCCTTGTTTCGACATTGTAATCAGTTGATCCTGCACCTCCCTGCCCTTGTCAGTCTCTTTTTCCTTTGTGCCGTGTTTGTTTCGTCATCATTGTGCCACCAAGGCATTTATTCCAAATACTTCTTGGCCTTCATTCTCAATTTTCGGTAGGAAGACTTACTCCTTTGCGTAGGATTCGAGTTAGTCCTCCACCGAGTCCGCACTCCGAATCTTCTTCTTGTTCATTAGGTTCTCCTTCTTGTTCTGCCTTTGATTCTCCCCCTGTCACCTTCACCATGTTTGGTGCATGACCTAATGATGGTGGTAACACTGGACCTCATGCTGGGAATACCACTAGTGGGACTGCAACAGAAACTACCCCGACTGCGCCCTTGCTCCCCTTCATGGCAGGCCTCAACCTTCCCAATTTTGACCAGTTGATAAATGACCCTATACACCATGATGTTTCTTGTCCTTCTATGCCAATCAGGCTCCCTTCCAACATCTCCAAGTTTGAAGGTCTTGCTGGTGAAGATACTACAGATCATGTTCGATATTTCCACATGTGGTGTTCATCTAACTCCATTACTGATGACTCTATCTGTCTTCGGTTGTTCCAATGTATGCTTACTGGTGAAGCTTCTAAGTGGTATGTTGATCAAGCACCTTCTTCTCATACCACCTTTGTGACTCTTTCCTGGGCTTTTCTGTCTTACTTCCAGCTTCCCCTTCGTTATGACGATGGTATTAGCCTTTTGAATTCTTTCCATCAATCATCTGCGACCCGCCTATCCGATCATGTCCAGGAATGGCAGAGAAGAAAGAGCATATGTCAAGCCCCTACCTTTGAAGACCGTGTCTACATGGACTGGCTCCTTATATATCTCTTGCCTCCTATCGGGAAAGATGTTGCATCACATTTTCCTCAAACCGAAGAAGTCGCTCTCCAAATGGCATTAAAATATGACATGATCTATGCTTAGTTGGGTTATGTTTATAACGTTATACCTAATCTTCCCAGACCTGGTGGTGCCAATGCACCGGGGGCATCTCATGCCACCGACGGTATCATTGGATCTCTCTCTAATCAATATGTTCAGCCTCCCATGGGATATGGTTTTCCTAGGGAGGGGGCAGCACCTCCTACACTTTTCCCCCTCCTAGTAGCACGTATCCAGGATACGGCATGCCTCCTCTTTTTTCCCAACCTCCTGTTTACCACACTGTTACCCAACCTCCTTATTATCCATATCCACAGCCTGGTTCTCCAGCTCTTCCAACATTAACACCTCTACCTCCCTTTCCTTCTCAATCCTCGCAACAACAGCCACTGCCCCCTCAGGGGTAGGTGTATATAAAGCAGGGCATGACTAATCCTCCTCCCTCCAAAGAGATGAGGAAAGGTACTCAAAATTAATCTTCTCCTGGTAATCCTGGACCTAATCCTCAAAATAATGCACCTAACACTGCTAACCAGCAATAGGGCACTCAACCCAAGTAGGACAGGCCTGTTCCCATGAACCAAACTTGTTCTTCTCATGGTGTTTACAGTCATTTCATGGACAATTGTCCTCTTTTACCATAGATGAAGCAGATGTGGGAGTCTCAAGCAGCATTGCAAGGACATCAAGTCTCCCCCTCTTTCCGTCCCCGTGTTGCGCCTAGTCAGGCGGCTGTGTTTAATAATCCTTTCCCTCAGCAAGGATTTGTGGCTACCCAACCACCTGAAGGTCAGGTGGCCACTCAAGCTCTTCCATCTGGTACCTCTGATTACCATCTTCTCATGATGAAATCTGACCAACCTGTAACTATTTACCTCAATCATCAGACTCGGTCCCGACAGTACAACAAGCCTCCCGCTACATCTGTCCCAGAGCCACCTCCTTTGGTCTCTACAAAGCCTCTTTCGACACCTAATAGTCCTTTGTAGACCCCTCAGCCTAAGGCGGAGGTTCATACCAAGATCCCTAAGGGACCACTACACCGAAATTCAACTTCTAGCAAAGCTTCCCATTCGTATAGTATAGTAGATGGTTTGGCACAATCTCCTGCTGCCATTTGAACATTGGAACTTTTCCAGTCGTGCCATTCACAACGAAAATCTCTAGTATATACCATGGGCGCTGTAGATCCTGTCTATGATCGTTTGATCCTCTTTGATGTTGACCGATTATAACATCCTCCTCTTCGTGCTTTCGCCACCTTCCAAATCCTAGTCAAAATCTAGAACGACAACGTTTCCCGATGTATCATTGATGAGGGGGAATCCACCTGTGTGATGTCTGCTTCGGTTTGGAAGCAACTCGGATAACCAGAGTTGGCTCCTTCCATGATCACTCTCTGAGCATGGGATGACCACACCTCCTAGCCCATTGGCTTGTTCCACAATTGTCCTATTACTCTTGCAGGAAAGATTGTTTGCGTTGACATAGAATTCATTGATGCCCCCTTAGATTACAACATTCTATTGGGTCATAGCTACACCTATGTGATTTCTATTGTCCCATTTGTAGTTCACTGCAAGATGTCCTTTCCCCATAATGGAAAGGTAGTCACCATTGACCAATTGACATATTATGAACTGAAGTCTCAGACCTCCCCTGAGTCCATCATCTCTTCGGTGACCAATAAGCAAACCGTTAATCATTTGACCAGTGTCTCACCCAGAGTCTACAAGGACTCCTCTTTTCTTGGTACATTCCCTAGTCTCCCTCCTCTTGTCTTTGATCCTAGCTCATTGAATGTTTGCATGATGCAATCATCTCGGGTTGACCTTAAGCAGCCATCTTTGACTAGTTAGCAGCCTCCTCACCCTCCACAGCCTGCTCCTAGCCCTTTGATTTGGCCTTTTGGACCTCCTCCTCCTGGCCCTTCATCTACAGCTGGTACTCATGAGCCTATTTATCCCTCTGGAGCGGTTCCTCCATGCCTTAACCATCTTGGAGCCGTCCTACATGGCCATTACCCCTCTGGTCAGAAACTGTTCCTAGCTCCCCCTCCTAGAGTGAACATGGTACCTGTTATGGCTACCCTCTCTCTTCCCAACCTAACCCTGGGGATTCCTATCTGTTACCTTGATCCACCAGCTACTACCCCGCCTTGTCAACCCAAACCTTATCTTGCTTTGACCCTGGTTCAACTAGTCCCTATCACTTATCTCGCTGCTATAGTGCCTCAACCACCTCAACAGGAACCGTCTCCTGTTGCGACCACTTGGGGTAAGAAGGGAAAAGCTCGCAAGAGGGCATCAAAAGAAAAAGTTTCCCCGACAAACCATGCTCCTCCTCAGCCTCCAAAGCGTACACCTCCATGTTCTTTGTGTGATGTTGTTGGTCATGCCACCCATAATTGTCCTGAATTTCCTCATCTCAAGCCCAAAGTTAGCGAAGTGTTTCCAGAGCCTGATATCCCAGAGGTATATGTCACTATACCTGATTCAATCCTGAAACTCAAGTCTTTGTGCACAAATCACCCCTTTTCTTTGTGTGATTTCCATGGCCACTATACTTACCTCTATCCCCACCTCGAGGACTTCTGCACCTCTCTAGCAACAGT
Organism: Pinus albicaulis; assembly: GCA_034641835.2. Lineage (NCBI taxonomy): Eukaryota > Viridiplantae > Streptophyta > Pinopsida > Pinales > Pinaceae > Pinus > Pinus albicaulis. The sequence goes on along the minus strand of CM076574.1, from coordinate 524,805,967 downwards.
TCGCCAATTCGAGGCCAAGCGCAATGAGGCCACCACTCCCTTATTTGCATGTCTTGCTTCAGCAGAACCAGAGGACACATCCACTCCCATAGACATTCCCCCTCCGGATGTCGAAATGACAAATTATTCGGCCACTTTCCACTACCTGTCATCATCTATGAGATCCTTGGTGGAAGACCCCCCTGGGCCTTCCTCTTCCGTTTTTCTTGACCTCCCTTCAGCGATAACCTTCGGCTCAACATCGGTGGATCCTTCATCTACTTCTTTTTCTGTCACCGCTTATGAAGATGCACATGTGAACCTCTCTTCTCATGATGATGAGCCAGGTAGCTTCGACGCATCAGGTGGTGTTTCTTCCACCAGTCACCCCATCTTCTATTACGACGATGACATTATAGAAGCAGTCACCACCCCTAACTTTATCTATCCCCCCTTACATCAAACCCATGCATTCAAACCACATACACCTTGTGGCCATTACATTGACACCCAATGTTTGGGTAAGGGGGCAAGCATACTTGAGAGACCAGGAGAAGCAATTCTCCAAAACTCTCCTAGTGTATCTGGTTGTGTCGACTCTAGTACCATTATTCTTCCACATTTAGAAGAACCTCTAGAGTCCCATATCACTTCAGATCACTCTAGGGATGATACCCGTCATCATTCCTTCATCTTACATCAACAACCAAGTCCCTTCGACATTGTTGTTGACCAACCTGTGAGTTTTCTAGGAGAGCACCAGTTCATTATCTCCAAATCCTCTCTTTGGGATAGTGACACCATGTATGCCAACCTGGAAACTTAAAGTCCATTTGATTAATATATGCAGTACCAAAAGAGATTGGTAATCCTCCATTCCCTTTCTCAAACTACATAACCATAACGAAAATAAATGGCGCACCACATCATTAAAATGTGTTTATATTCCCCTTTTCCTGAATACATTTTGGCATGACCACAACATGCTTGGGGGCACCTATACCCCTCATCCATAAAAATCCCAGATCTCAACCAAAAACAGCACTGAAACCCCCTTTCTCTGACAGGTCACATTTTTTAGGTCATTTCCTGGGATAGGTCGAGTTTTCTACCCAATACCTACTACCCAGGTCACAGAAAAGACCCCTAAAATTGTGACCTAGCCTGTTCATGAGCTCTGGGGACCTAAACTGAAATTTCAATCCACTGAAATGAAAGAGTATGGTTAGGCCTCCTACCTGCAACTGACAAATCTTGATTCCAACGGTCGGTTTTTCTGCTACGCTCGCCGCAAGATTTAGGGTCTTCTCTCCTCTCTACATTCACCACAGCTCCACATGCAAATGATTGAATTTGGAGGGAAAATGCTTAATTAAAAGAAACCCCTCATTTTTCTTTCGCCTTCTGCGGCCAAACCATATCTCAGTTTGACAAACCATCTGTACTGTTGGAAATCTCTCACTGAGCCCTCAAATGGGTATCTGTTAGTTTTTAGTGATTTGTTACTTCATCAAGACACTTTTTATCCAGGAAGTGTCACTTCACCCCTCCTCAAAATCGAATTTATTCACTTGCAACACTCATACTGGGGGGGCCACTTTGCCTCCATACTTTTCCATGCTCGTGTTTATTTTCATCGTTAGTTACCATATTGTACTCATGTTTCTATGGTCCCCCATTGGACCTTTACTGTGTGGTAGCACCATCGAGTCACCCTTGTTTAGAGCATTCGAGTTGAGTCATAATCGCATTCATGGAGTCTATCCCGAGTCCCTTTGTATCCCACTATAGTCCTCTATCCTTCATTGCTTGGTCCCTCTCTCGTGTCACACATTATGGCCTCCAGTCCCACTGTCTCCTATACCTCATGATATTGTGTCATTCACTGCCAGGGCATCCATGCCCTTTATGCTCTAATAAGGGAATTCGTTCGTCCGCTACTTAGTACCCCCCCCATTTCATCATCACCCCTAGTGTCCGTCTGTTAGTCGCTTTACTATTTTCTCTCGTGTCGTAGTTGAGGACCCCTTATTGCATCACCTATGGCAGACCTCCTTCTATCGACATTAGATCATTTATTCTAGAAGACAGGTCTAGAGGGCAGTGTACCTTGGTTCCAGCTTCCACTCTTGTTCAGTGCCTTAGATCAAGCAAAGGGACTCCTTATAGCCCTTTTACTTGATTGTTTCTTAGCTCCAGCTCCTTTCAACACGATCGAGATCCGTATACTTGATGGTTCAGTGATGCAGGAGATTGGACCAGTGATTCTTGAGTGTGTGTGAGATGTCTCAGCCCCTCATGAGGGGGTGGCCTTACAGGTATCCCCCCACATGCCCGGATGACCTCTTCCTTTCAACCTTCGATGCAGATCCATAGATTTAATGATGTCAGCCTCAACCGCTTGGAGCACCTTTTTGATTGCATGTATCAGTCAGATTTTCAAAGCCCTTTCTTGTTTACAAGGGCATCTAGGTTTTATTTTGTATCTCATGTACTCAGATATTATTGTACAAGTCCTGGATGTTATCCCAAGCACAGTATGTATGTGAGATTCATTATCATGTTGTTTATCTGGTCCATGTTTATTCCAGCTTGTACTATATTGTTCAGTTCCTTGTTTACTAGATGCCTTATTCTTTGTACTTTGTCTCAGTGGGCATAGGTATGCCTCCCTCGCTGCCTATAGCACAGGTACTGATTCATAAAAAGAGACTTGTCACACCTGTAAGTCTCACCTCCTCAGAGTCTATTCCTCTCAGCACTTTTTTCTACATTACATTTATCTCTCTTTGACTTCCCCTTCGGTGTCTAGTGATTGAGTTCTTACAACATACTTTGGTCATACGATTAGCTCCTAATGCTCGTACACTGGGGGGAAATCTATTACACCATTTTTGGTCATCTAACCTATTGTTATTAGATGGACCCAAGTACACCATGTAAGACCAATTTTACCCTAAGTAAAATTGCATTCACTATGAAAAATAACTTAGTAAACCACCTTTATTAAGTTGTTTATGGTCTAAACAGGAAACCCCATGAGGAAATATTAAATAAATCTACATTTTTTTTATTTTCCTCAAGGAATAATTAGTTAAAAAATAGTTTAATTAATATTCATGGTTATATTTAACCCAAAATAGGGAAATTAATTAGATAAATCATTATTTATCTTATTATTTCCTAAGAATAATTATTTAAACCTATTTGTTGAATATGACTAAATCACCCATAAATAATTAAATAAATCATTTTATTATTACTCAACCACATCCTTAAAATGATAAATAAATAATTTATTTATTTATTATTTACAAATAAAGGGATTTGATCCAAGTCAAATTCCTTTTCCCTCCAAAAATATAATAAAATATTCCTTAAAAGTTGGATCTTGATTTGGTTAATAATATTGTCACTATGCACCAATATCTAGACTAACTCAATATTTTTTTATAAATAGAAGGGTTTTTCCATTCATTCACCACCTTTTGTTGCCTAAAGATCACTCTGGATCTATACTTTTGGTCTGACTATTGATCCACCATCATAGTCATATTTTTCTACCATTTTTGTCTGGGTTTTCGACACCATCAAGAGAGAGGAGTTTTAGATCTAAAGTGTTAAGGACTTACAAGAACCCATCCCATTGAGGAGAATTGGTAACACCCTTTTGTGTTTTCCTCCAAGGTGCCATTAATACAAAATTCATTCAACATATTCTTGTCTTGTATATTGGACACATTGAGTGAATCTTGTTTTTTCTACTGCTTAATGTCTTCTAATGCATAGATCTATATTTTTGCAGCATTTATCTCGATCACCTAACTGCAGATATGAGGATATTGGTAGCCATCTTTGCTATTAGAGTTGTTTGTTATGCACAGCTAAAGTGGTATTTTTTTCGTACGCTTGGAATTAAGATTCATATTAACATTCCTAAAGGAAGATAACTTACAACAGAGGAGGGAAACTTTATCTTGAGGAGAACTAGGGTTTTGAACTTCATAGTCCAGTTGAGTGCCAAAACAATGACCCCTTACAGAAAATGGCATGGAGGAAGCACTAAACCCTAATTTCCTCTTCCACTAGGCTAGGGTTTGCTATGGAAAAGAGGCATAGGAGTAGAAGATCCATATTGTAGGTCATATCAAAAATCATGAAGCCATACCAACTCATAAACATCATGCCTCCATCATTTTCTAGGAATTCATTCCAAGAGCTAAGCCATTTGTCACTCATAGGGCCAGTTTTTCTTCAAACTACGTTTTTGACAAAACATAGATGAATTTGAAAAACATGAGAGAGTTTTTCATCCATAATAGGTCCAAGAAGAAAAACCTCCTTAATATTTTATACAGGTGCCATAGTTTTAGAGAAATGTAAAAAAATACAGGTGTCATGGGAGAATTGCTACACTTCTGGAGTGACGTTGGGAAAATCCCTTTTTCTCATATCTAGAGTGTCTAAATTACTTTCTTGATGATTCAAATGAAAACTAGACTAGAAGAGCTTTCTAATGAGATATCATGAGCTCAATTTTGAGTTGGGGAAGACCTCCAAATGTTGCCTGTACCAAAACTCTGCATTTTTGCACCATCATTTAGCACCTTTTGACCAGTCTTGGGAGAATCAACTTTTGATAGGTCAAATCAACTCCAATAAGAAAAAAAAGGAATATTTGGAAGATAGACAGGATACGATTTCGAACGAGGTATCATTGGCCCAATTTGGACACTGAGAAGACCTCAAAATGCCCTCTGTAAAAAGGCACTGCACGCTCAGGAACTGGCGTTGCACGCTCAGGAGTTGGCACTGTGCCCTCAATGTTGGCGCTATGCCCTTGGCACTGGCATTGCGGCCTTGGACAGAGAGGAATTCTAAACCCTTTAATACCTCAAATCACCTCAAAGGCTTCCAAATTCTTCCTAAGGGTCCTCAAAACATGGTGAAGGGTAAGTACAAGTTAGTTACCCATCCTTCAAGCATTTTGTCATCATTTAAAATTAATGGTAATGGAACCCTAAGAAGAAGCCCTGGGCTACAATATTGAAGTCATTATTTTTTCCTTTTACATTTTTTTCCTCAAAGAGTATTAGTCAAAACGGAGGGAAATTACACTGTTGAGGGTGGTCTTTCATCTAAGCCTGTCCATACCTCCATGACCTTCATTCATACACTCCATCCATTCACTTGCAGAGGTTTCCATTTCGTTTCCCTCTTTCCTATCAGTTTTACATCAGTGCAAGGAGTTTCAAAACAGAGTTAAACAAGTAGCTGAGGTTTTCATTGGGTTTTTCCTCTCACTCAGCCTAATATACATATACCCTCAGTCATTCACCTCATGATACCAGTGCATCTGACAAAGAGGGAGATAGCAATGAAGAGTCAAGCAAGGAGGAAGAAAACATTAAGGAAATTGGTAGTGAGGTAAATAAAAATAAGAAGGAAATGATGAGGCAGAGATCATTGGTGATGATGTTGGCACTGATAAAGCAAGGAGCAGAGTGATGATGGTAATGGGTCAAAGAGCCATGAAGAATGCAGTAAGACTGATAACAATGAAGCCTATGAAGAATATGGTGGGACCAAGGAGGCTAAAGATAAATAAAATATTGAAATACTTGTTTATGCTTCCCTACAGGCATCCCAATCACCATGAGGAATACAATTTCAAATTTTTGCAACTTTTTGGAAATTTTGGTTTTCGACTGATTTAAAGTGACAAGGGCGCAATGCCTCTTTTTTGGGGCACTTTCTTGAGAAGTGGTTTTCATTTTTGGGTTCATCTTGCCACGTACATAACACACACCAAATTTCAGATCATTTGAAACATATTTGGTCCTCCAAAAGAGTCAAAAACATGCACAATTTCACCATTCTACCCTATTTTCAGGGCTGGCACTGTGCCCTTAGTAGTCTTGGGAGATTTGGTTTTTTAATAGGTAAATGAAGTCCAATAAAAAAATAAAGGGAATTTTTGGAAATTAGTCTCGAAACTCTTTCCAACGTGCTATCACGGAGCTCATTTTGACACCAAGAAGGCCTTCAAACGTTAGCTGCAAGGTTACCCATTTTTCCGGTGCAGGCACCGCGCCCTTGGACCTCAATGCTTCGCCCTTGCCTGCAAAGTCAACAAAAGACAAAAATTTATGGAAAATAGATATTTTTAGGGTTTTTGGGAAAATCACTCCAAATTTAGGTGTTAGAAGTTATTTTTCATTTATTACATTAGATATTTTGTGCCTTGGGCCTTGCATGGTCTTAATGCACAAATTTGGCATTTATGATGTATTTATGGAATTTTGGAAACCATAGTTAGGATTTTGGTCCTCCTTGCTTTTTAAATACAACATTAAGGCCTCATTGTACATGTTGGTTGGATGTTGGTTGATTGTGGAGAAAAACCTCATAGAGTTGGAGTTGTGAGGAGTTTTTGGCTTTGAAGCATTGTGAAGGTTTTGAAATGAATATCAATTAGACAAGCACTTTTCAAGATTCATGAACATGGCTCATGGTGATTTATTTCTCTTTTTTTTTCTCATTTTCTTATGTTTTACATATTGTGTCATCTTTATCTTGCATTAGAACAAAAATTTTAGTTTAAGGTATGCTATCAAAAGCACATTAATTCTGTATACTTCTCTTGCTCTCATGTTTTCCTCTGCTAGGTCAATTTAGAGAATTCTTAGTTGCTCTTTAAACCCACTCTACTTGTTTAACTCAAGGATGATTTAATGGAGTCAGTTCCAAAGAGGTTTATGGTTAGCCCTGCCCTTTGGAATTACTTTAAACATTGTTTTTGAGGCCTTTAATTTGAAGTATTGCTAATTAGGGTTTAGATGAAGAGGTATATGGTTTGCCCTGCCCTTTTTCTCATCTTAAATGGTTGATTTGAAGTTCTTTGTAGTATGATTAAGGAAATTTAGGAGTTCCCTGATTCTTTATCATTAATATATGTCATCTTGCATGTTTTATTTCTCTGAAGGTAGATAACTAGAGAGGTTAGGAGCTCCCTACTCTTTAGGGTTTAATGAATTGTTGTCTTGATGTTTGCTTGCTAGGGTTTGGTCAAAGAAGTATGGTATGCCCTGTATTTGTTTTTGTCTTCATGCATAGTATTCTTAAATTCCTTTCTTGTTGTATTATTTGAAAAAGAATTATTGACTTCCCTTTGCACCTACTTTGTTCACAATTTAATGTTCAGTTCACTCACCTAAGCCTTGAAGATCCATTTAGCTTTGTTATACTTGCCCTTCGAAGCATCCTTGACCTATTTTTGTACCTTTCTAGACCTTTTGCAGACTCCATAGCCCAATGGTCTAAACTTTTCCTACTCTATCTATTCTGCTTGACAAATAACCAAACCAACCAAACAAACAAAAAAACCCTAAACCTAATAGCTATCCTAAAATCAAAACCCTGAAATCATTCAAGTTCACATCCTTTACACAAATGTAGAGAGAGCCCTCTCTGAGTCTAGGAAGGCTAGGTCCTAGGACTCCAAAGATTGGTTTCATGTTACCCATGTACATTTTGTCTTGCCAATCTAACAAATTACGGGGACCTAACAAGTGCCTTGGAGCTGAATAATTTTTTTAGGTTTTGTTAGAGGTCCACTTATTTCATTTTTAACTGCATGGAGATTTTTTTCTCATTTTCACTACATGGAGATTTTCTTCCCATTTTTGGCTACATATAGACATGTTTCTTTCATTACATCCCAACCTTCCTCTCATCATTTTTGGGGTCCTTTCATGATCAATATGATGATGCCAAGGCCCTCCTTACCTTTTCCCTTCAATTTGTGATGGTAAATGGTGGCTATGTTGGGCCCTTGAAGGATGCTACAGGAGACCGTCTTCTGTAGCAGTCACAAGCGCTCCATAAACTCACCATTTCTTGGGGCTATGAAAACTGTGGATACTTCATGGGGATCAAGTAAGAGGTTTTTGTAGGTGGACATGGTGGAAAATGGAAAATGGCAAGGTTTAGTTGTGGTTGTGCCAAGGAGGCAAGAAACTAGCCCATACAAAATGTCAGTTTTTTAAGGTGTTGGAATTACCTTTATACTTGATTGGATCAATGAGGATGATAATTAGAGACATGCTGGTGGCTTCCTTTTCCTAAAAAAGTGAAAAAAAAATTGGGGCTGAATTTTTTTGTGTGAAACAAACTTAAATGTATGGAGTTTGTTATAATTCTTACGGCCATTTTTGAAAGTGCTCAGATCCCAATTTTGACTTGGGGGATTAATGAGGTTTTAAATTAGAATCCCAGTGAGACATTCCCCTAGCCAAATAGGCGAAACAATATTGTTTTTGTATCTTTTTTCTAAAATAGGCCTACAAATAAGACCACATAAAACTTGTAGAGGTAATGCAAGGTGAAGGGACCCACTTTTTGACAATTAGAGGTTGTCTAGGAAATTTCCTACATCATTTAAGGGGTTCCTGTACCATTTCAGGGAAAGGCTCCAAATGTGTTAAAAATGAATGGGAATTGGTGGGAAATGGCATGGGGGTGCTTTGAGGATGATAAAGTATGTATGGACATGTTTTTGAAGAGTTTAACTAGTGTTGGTCTTCATAATTATATTTGAGTCATGTATTTGTCAAAAGAAAGAAAAATAAAAGTTATTATAAAAGAAATTGACTTATTAAGGCATAGGTTTCATGCTTGGGTCAATGTTTTCAATTCAAAGCCTTCGTTGGAGGCTTCTATGATTTATGGAAAGTGTCCTTTTCCATGTCATAATGTAATTGACCCTTCTTGGGCTTCATTTCTCAAGAAAGAAATTTATTTTAATGTAAAATAGGTCAATTAGGCCTCCTCCACCAAGTCGGCCTCAAGAAAGGATAAGTTAGCCTCAAGAAAGGAATTCTACCTCACAAAATCACCAGATGTTGGAGCTATTTGGCCTCATTTGGAACCCACCTCTCATAAGTTTTAATGGCAGTATCTCGAAACAGAAAAAGTGTGAAATTCAAGAAGGAAGTAGGAAAGGGCGAGTGAAGGAGAAGGAGGTCACTATCTAGATAAGGAAGTCAAATTTTTCTCTATCTTGACTCACACATGTGAAGGAACTAGAGCAGTAGGAGAGCTGGAGTTGTAGTCTTGAAGCTGGGTCGAAGTTTTGACGCATTAGCATCAAAAATCTATCCTTGAAGTAGTATTGATGTAGTTTTGAAGTCATGTTGATGCAGTATTGTTGCAGTCAATATTTGAAGGTTGGAATAACAGTTTGATGGTTGGCTTGGTCAAGGAGGAAGGTCTATTGCTCTAAGGCCTCGGTCTATCTTGATTTTCATCTACTGAAGGAAGAGCTTTTGACTAGTTTTTCCCTTATATAGTGGTTTTAGCCCTAGGTGAGTGCCTACATCTGGTGTCCTATTGAGGCCTCAGAATTCTGCTACCGCAACATGGGGGAAAACCACCCGGTCTGGATCTTAAAGAAGCTCGTTTTTCGTTTGGTGTAGTGCCTCCAATTGGGGATAATGGGACCAGTTTCCCAATAAGGATGAATTTGAGAGTGTTTTGATTATATGGCATGCAAATGGAGAATGATTTTAATCTATCTTATGCATTCATCTAAAATATTTATTCTACTATATACCCAGGGTGTTTATTCCTTAACGTGATCTAAAGAGATATCTTTCAACTATTATTAATATAGACCATTTAATAGTTGAAAGAGATGAAAATTATGTAAGATGATTCTTCCAACAAAATAGTGTGACTAGAAGAATTGTGAAAAATATATTGTATTCATATGTGCGATTATACATTTAATAAGAAAACACAAATAAATATTAGAACAGAAGTGCATGTAACATTCCTCTATAATAATGTTTCAAATATAGAATGCAATAAAAATATGACTGTCAATATATAAAGAAAGACTTAATACAAGTGAATAAAAGTACCATATGTATGAAGTTCTACTCATGTAAACTGATAGTAATTGATGTGCTCCTTCTCACTTTCAAGCAATTTAAAGAGTACAGTAGTGCAACATGAGTTAAACAACTTTAATTGTCAAAAGATAATAGATATGTTCCATTAATTCATCAAAGAATTCACAAACTTACAGTAGTGCATTCTTTGGAAATATTTTTGACAAATTTATGGACCCTTCTCTAAATGCATGAGAGTGGTTTAAATACTAAAATAACTATGTGTGAAGTCCCTATATTAATAGTGTAGTCCCTTATTATGTTATTGTAGCCCCCCTTATTGTTATTGTTGTACCCCTGTAACCCCCATATTGTTATTATTGTGCCCTTAAATTATTATTGTTAGGTCGGCTAGGATTACAGTGTGGCCCCAATAGGATTACATTGTGTCCCCATGGACTCCTATATATAGAAAGGAGGTTTTGTCATTTGTATCATCCAAGAATTGTTCATTCATGTAATCTATTGGAGGTTTCCCCCTCGAAGTGGCTTATTTCTAAGGCGTTGATATCTCTTTTCTTCTATTTTTGGAGCTGGTTTCACAACATTTGGTATCAGAGCTTTGGATTCTAGGGTTTTGCTGCTCCAAACATGTCATTGTGGAATTTTATCTATAACGTTTTTTTTACGAAGGTTTAGAAGCTGAAATATTTAGAGTTGCGAAGCTGAAATCCTGAGGAACATCTTCGCAAAATTTCAGAGCTTGGTTTGCAATATTTTCGGAGATATGATCTATGGAAATTAGGGCTTTTTGCAGGCTCCTGAATTTAACCTAAATAGGTCATCACAATATTTTTTCTATAACCTTTTTTCTACGAATATTCAGAAGCTGAAATTTTCAGAGAGCGAAGATGAAATCCTCAGAAAGAGCGTCACAAAATTTTAGAGCTTGGTTCATAATATACTCGGAGATATGATCTGTGGAAGTTACGTATTTTTCAGGCTCCTAAATTTCATCTCAAAGAGGTTATTGTGGGAAAATCTTCATAACTCTCTCTCTGAGAATTGGATTGGAATGATGTAAAAAGTGACCACAAGAAAACGGGCTAAAGTTTCTTGACAATCAGCTTCAGAGCCAAAAGAGAATACAATGAAACTTGGCAAGTCATACAATTTCTCTCTATGGAACTAGTCCATAATTGGGTCATTATGGGAGATTGGACATAACTTTGCCTTGAAGAACCCAAATCAGGTCAGAAATGTGACATTTGAAAGAAGATTTAGAGGGTTACTACAAGGACGAATTTCAGATATTAAAGATCCAAAATCACAGAGATAATTTAGTTTCAATATCAAGCACCTCAAAAGAAAGAAAACGATGTGTATGTTTTTCTGAATTGCATAAGTCTTGTGTAAAAAAAAAATCCGTTTGAAGTGATTCCAAGGGCCTATTGTGAATATATTTTAGTATTGGGTTATAAAATGCCTCCTAAAAATAATTCCATACCCATTAAGACCTCAGAAAACTTTACTATGATGCATATAGAGGAAGAATTGCAGTATGAGATATCAAAATTACAGTACCAAGTGCAACAAATTTCGATCTTACGAAGAGAAACCAAATATGACATAGATGGTTTAAAAGTAGAAATGGAGGCTAAGTTGGATGGTATTAAGTATCAAATAATAGCTAATATGGATGATAAATTAGTGGAAGATCACATCGAGCATCAACAACAATTTCTCCAACTCTCAAAGGATAACCTAACTTTCATGAAGAATCTAATGAAACAACAGGAAGATCAACATCACATCGAAATAAGTTCTGAAGCAATCACAAAAACAAGAACTCGACAAGTAAGATCAATTTCAGAGTATCTCAGCAAGTGGAAGAACTCCACATGGGAGGATGAGAATTTTATACAGAAGCATCAAGAGATAATCAAGTGTTGAGGACAACACTTGTTTGAAGGAGAGGGGCATGTTAAGTCCCTATATTAATAGTGTAGTCCCTTATTATGTTAGTGTATCGCCCCTTATTGTTATTTTTGTACCCCTGTAACCACCATATTGTTATTATTGTGCCCTTAAATTATTATTGTTAGGTCGGCTAGGATTACATTGTGGCCCCACTAGGATTACATTGTCGCCCCATGGACTCCTATATATAGAAAGAAGGTTTTGTCATTTGTATCATCCAAGAATTTTTCATTCATGTAATGTATTGAAGGTTTCCCCCTTGAAGTGGCTTATTTCTAAGGCGTTGATATCTCTTTTCTTCTATTTTTGGAGCTAGTTTCAAAACACTATGTTCTAAAATAGATTATTACAAGAATATAGAGGAGGTTTCAAACAACCATCCTCATAAGACTAACTTAAACTACAATGTAGGAAAATAAAATAACAATTTTTATTTATGAATTCCGCCCTTTCTTATGGATTTGGTCACGAAGTTGAAAAATATCTATCATAGGCTTGAGCTGAGATGGCTGCGAAATCCTCGATCTGATCTGTCCCTTGAATATTGCGTTTGAAAGCACCGGCTACGATATTTTTGTTGAATTTGTTGAGGATTCAAGAATCTGATACTGAAGATAGGGTTTGATTAGAAAATTCCAATAATTTTATTGATCAAACTTATTTACCTTTTTAATTACTTCATCTTGTGTTTATGCCTTCTACTTTCACTGTGTTTCTAGTTGTTTTACTTCTGAGAAAAATTCAAACATGTAATCTTTGAGAAGTTCTGCTTTCACCAGCTGTTCACAAGCAGATTCAATAATTTCATTTGATAATTTTGATGTTTTCTTTGTTGCTTTTTCTGCCCGCTTGATTTGTGCTTCCCAACCATTGAATATGATCTCCTTATCAAATTTGTCTACCTGAGGTAGATCAACTTCTTTTCCTGAGTCTGATGCTTGCCATTGAATGTGTTCGTTTATTTTCTTCTTGAGCATTTCACATTCAAGTTTATTGATAGCTAATTTTTGGATCAGTATTTTATTTGAGTCACAATAAGAGTCAATAATAGAAGCTTGATGGAAAAATAATTCCTGTTGTTTCTTTAACTTATCATTTACATCAAATGCTTATTTTATAAATTTCTCTAATTGCAATGGGATCTATAACCTTGTCATTGTTACTTCCAGTTGTGCTTGTTTCTCATTAATTTCATCTTGATGCTGCAATTAAAGACTCTTGAAATCCTTTTGAAATTGGGCCATATTTGCTTTCATTTCCTCACTGGAGTTGGATTTTTCTTCATTTAACAACTGCTCTAGCTCTTATACTCTGGCTTCCTTTTGCCTCAACAACAATATAACCTCAGTATCTTTATAAAAAATGGTAGTAGCATATGCCCTTGTGTACTGTGATAATTTAGTTCAATGTTTCGTAGGGTCATCTAAGGAATCCTTCCATAGAACGTCAACGGATTAATCTATGAGGTTTTAGAATATTTCATCAGTTCCTCTCCTTTTATTTCTCTTGAATACATCCTTATAAGATGTCCAATGAAGGAATTTCTTGAACTTGTAAAACTATTTATTCTATAGGGTAGGCTGGTATGATCTCTCGATCATGAGTGTCTGGAAATTGTTGTAGCGGATTAACAATTTCCACTATCTTCTGGGAATTTTCAGGTGTTTTAAAATTAGTTACTTGATCAGTGTTTGGATTAGCTTTAGGAGTTTTTATTTCTTTATAAAACTCATCCCATTGATTACTCAAATTATTTTTTTGTTACTTTTCAAAATGATCTAGTGTGTCATGACTATGTTTAACTTCTTGAGAAGTTGACTATGTTCCATTACTTTATATTCACTCTTGCATCTCTCTCTATTGGATTACCTGATCAATTATCTTTTTTGGGCTATCCTTTATAGATTCAGATTCATTTTCGGAATGATCTGAATTGTGAGATTGATGCTCTAATTGGCATGGTTCATCTTTAGACTAGGTTTGTTGACATATTCAATAGTTAACAAGTTGAGAGGAACTCTCTCTAGTCTCTTATTTTTATATATTTTGAAGGATTCCAAATCATCTTGGCTAAGTTGAATTGATGCAAACTTGATTATATCTAAAAAAAATTCCATGCCTTGGAAGAGATCATCAAATTCATCTATTTCCTTTAGAAAAGGCTTCATTTTGAGCTCCGTAGTGTAGTTTTTAATTACATCATTTGGATCATACAACGTCTGTTGCATTACTTCCAAATTCAATAGATTAATATTATAAAACTCTTTGTAGGTATGACCAATATCAAAAAGTGAAAAAGTGTCGCACTCTACAGGGAAATTAGGCCAAACGACCTTCTTAGCATATTTCATTTATTTAGTGATACCATTAACAAGTTGGTAGGCTATTTATCGTGCAAGAAAATTATCAAGAACATAATATGGTAGGATGTGGGTAGAAGCATAACTCCTGAATACTCTGAAATATGTAAAATTATCTTCTGCAAACCACCTAGCCACAACAAAAATATATGCACTAGCCTCTTCAGAAACCCTAGGGGCCTTCTTATTGAATATAATTTGGTGCATAGGCAACATGAATCCATGATAAATTTTATAAAAATGCAGGTGGAAGTCTGAATCCCAAAGGTATCTATGATAAATTTCGATTGGGGTAGGGTATTGTGTAGTTCATTTCCATCCCATGGTAGGAAAACTAGAAGAGAAGTAGATTGTGTCCATGACATAGGCAGACAAATAAAATGGAGGTATTTATCTACATGAAACATTCCTTTTATTCCTATATTCTGTGATGTGTTTGGCTAAAATGTCAGATAGGATATTTTCCCAATTCAGAATTGAGGAATTGACGATTGTGTCAATAAATGGAATGCAGTCTACTGTAAACCTAGTGGTATCAGGTTTGGAAAACAATATACACAACATAACGACAGCATAACAATAAGGGGAAGGAATTTTGGAAATTGGGTACGTACTGAGTTTATCTCGCTTCAACTTTCCTTGGTCTTCCTTCCATTCTTTGATGACTTTCATGAGATCTGGATGCTCTACTCTAAAGCTTTGCAGAGAAGCCTTGTCATATTTCTTCTGGGGGGAGGGTAAATGGTACATTTCTTGTAAATATTCTGCCCTGAAAGACCCTATGTTTTCCCCCTTTGAATCATTGAATTTCCTATTATCTATACTTAAGTGGTCAATTACCCACTTAAACATGTATGTGTAAGGGAGAATGTTTGGTCTTGCAGCTACCTTGTGGATGAATGAACATGCAACATTGAAGTAAGTTGCATCTGAAGTAGATGTCGTGCCTATTGTGGAGACTTTGTTTATTAGCTTTGGATTTTTATCTTCGAACAATTTATATATTGCTTCCCATGATGAACTGCCACAATCCTTGTTGTAGGTGGCATATGAAAATAAGGGAGACATGTCTGAGTCTTCAGTAGGCAACGCTTGAGAATTCTCTTTGCCCTTTTTGCTCATTTCAATCTTCCTTAATCTGTTAAATGGTTTCTTGATCTCAGGTAAACAGGGAGAGCATTAGAAATATAGAGAACAGAGAGTCAAATCCGTTGTTTATATCAAACATGCATGAATAGATATGAATCTTTCAAATATAACATCAATCATTGATAATTATTCCAAAATAAAATCTCTTACACCCTCACACGAAATATCTATCAATCAACTTTAAGCCGTTAGATCTCGAATTTGATACGACATAAGTCATTTCGCATGCTTGAGTAATTAAATTTTGTTAGTTCACACATCACAACATACATCTCTTACCGTTTGTGATGTTTTCCCATAAGTTCAGCGAAATGTGATCTGCACAAATCACACATCGCAACTCTTATGCGATAATGAATTTGTTTTCGGTTAAGTCATGTGAAATGTGAGTTGTGTATTCAAAAAGTCAAGCGGTTGCTCTAAATAGGACTTTAGAGATTTATTTTTATTGCTTTGTTGGCTCATCGGGTCCGCGAAATCGCACTTATATCGAATTTCTTTATAAGTTGGTTATTTTTAAACGAGGTGCGATGAAATAAAGAAAGTATAATGATAATTGAAGTGCTTGCAATTTTTTTAAAAACATAACCTCGAAAAAAAGGTTAGCACATTTCGCAGACCCCGTAACTTACATGATTGTAAGTCTTTTTAAGTTGTAAGCTATGCGGTTTGTGATGCACTAAAGGAATAAAGTGGAAAACTCAAAATAAAACTTTTATTTCCTAATTTTTTTGTTTTTGAAGCTAAAAATAAATTTACTATTTACTTCTAAAGGGTCCCCATTTATTAAAATAAATGGGGGGTGTTGTATAGCACAAAAATTGGCAATTCACATGGGAGAACCAGCTATCTCTGACTAACTTTTTGAAATTTCTAATTTTTTTTTTTAAATAAAAATAGTTGCAGGAATGAATTTCAAAAAAATAATATCTTACTATGCAACAAAATTTCTCTTATTTAAAATTCATCAGAATCCCTCTTTTAAAGATATAAGTATGAAAATCTATATCAGTATTTACTCAGTTCAAAGAGATAAAGCAGGTCACTCTTAGAGATCAGCTTTATAAAAATTTACTCTTTTATGACAGGTAGAGCCTCTATTCCAATAGGAAATTTAAGCTTTTGGCAGGGTTACCTTTTACCCAACAATGATTCATTGTCACATCCAGTGTTTCTTATAATTTCAAAAATAAACTCTAATTTTTTGAAACTTTTCTTTTTGTATTATATTTTTATTTACCTAAAATCCATTGTCTTGGCTAAGTAACCAAATGATGACAATGCCATTCACTAGTTGTAATTAAACTGATCAAGCTAGCTCTTGATGAGACCCCTTGTCCTCTTGGTATAATATCAAGTCATTACCCTATTTTAGTAGGCCGTAATGGTAATGTCAGTTCAACTATTTCCCTATGAACATGGTAAACAAGCTCTTGATGAGACTTATTATCTTTTAAGTTTTTTTAGTTATAATGTTTTTTGAATTTCTTTCAAAAATTTATAAGTTTTCCCAGATGGGGTGAATCATTGGTCCTTTTGAGGATTTTGGATGATAATGTCGAGTTTTAGATTGCTTTTCTGTAAAAGAGTCTTTACTATGTTAAAGATTCTTTTCTTGAATGATAACAAAATAATCATGCTATATAAGGATGAGAGTTCATCAAAGAATAAATAGTTTAAGTGAAATTACATCTTTCAGTAAAAATAAAATCTATTTGTCTTTCAAATCTTTCGATTGTTTCCTCAACACTTCTTATTTATATAAGTGATAAATAAAAAAGGATCATCTGAGATTTTATTTTGAAAAGAAAAAAATTTATACTAGGCAAATTTTATTTTTTCTAAGAAAAATAAAAAGACACTATTATACAAGGAATAGAAGGGGTTACCTCCTATGAATAGTATTTTTTCAAAATTTTCCCATTAACTGACAAAGAATCCTTTTTTCCTGATAGATATTGCAATAAGAATGTTGATGGGCATATTTCTTCAATTATTTGAAATGGACCTAGCCAGAGTTTTTGAAACTTCGTGTGTTTACCTTTTTTCTCATGTGCTTTGTCCCATTTCAATACCAGATCACCAATTTGATTTTTTTTTGGAGTAACAGAAGTTGAATCAAATGAGGCTTTTACTATCTATTGATGATGTGCATGATTCTATTTATCCTTTTCTCTTTCTTCCTCTAACTTAATAATTTGACATTTACTAAGTTGTAAATAAGAAGCAGGAGATTCATCAATATATTGTACTTGTTGGAAAAGGGTCCTCCAAAGGCTGCGAATTAGGATAGGTTTGAGTATTTTTGTATATTTTTGGCATATTTTAGTCTAACGCAGGGGTTTTAGGGTGGGTCAAAGCCCCAAAATCATTGTAATAGGTCAAAGGGTAGACCTAGAGTCTGCAAACCACGGTTTGCGGACCATGGGAAAGCTTGGGCTAAATTGTTATAAATAGATGAACATTTTGAGTCTTAAGGGAGAGAAGAATTGGAATTGATGCTATGTGCGAACTGGTAGATATGTCTAGGGTTGTTTTGGGTAAGGACTCCTGCAGCTGTGTGCCCGGAGATCCTCAGTCCTGCTGTCTACGGACCATGCTAGGCTATGTGCATGGGCTGGTTTTGGGTATTGTAAGTAGATATGAATGACTAATGAATGCAGAAGTATTGTTCGAATCTTTGAATCTGTTGGAAATTAATATTGATGTGAATCTGTGCTATTTTTTTATGTCATATATGATTATGTGTTACTGATTTAAGCTACGAAAAGTGATTATGTTATTTTCTTAGGCTACAAAGTAATTGTAATATGATATTTATGATCTGTAATTATTATTAGCTGCGAATACTTTGCTCTGTTCTGATAATTGGCAAGACACACGTGGATGCAAAGCTCCTAAATATATCTATACATGATAACAACTCGATTGGGCTGAGTTGTGAGTTGTATTGTTTCTGCTGCGAACCTTTGGTGAATAGATTTGTCTAGTAGGAACCTTGGAGGCTGTGAACTTGACTTACCTACTCTCTCTCAAGGTGTGGAAACCTTGTTCCAACACCCTCCCATACTGCTTCAGGTGAGATTTTGGCCTGCGAAAGTAGGTCACTGCCGAAAGGGCCAGTAGTATCCTGGGTTTGTTGGCAAACCTTAAAATATGAACATGGGTCCAGACCCCTTGAGCTAACAAATGGTTCCGTTGCTGGGACCGGGAGAATTTTGAGAGAGATCGGGTAATTCCAAGGCTCTATTGGAAAACTGAAAGAAAAGAAATCAATGAATGGTTTGAAAAGCAAGTTCATGAATTTGCAGTAAAAGAAAATCGCAGTAAGATGTTGACCATCGAAGGGTGGAAGAACAAGTATATTTTCATAGAGATCTATGAGATATTCTTTGTAACAATTGAGATTGAGCTCTAGGAGTGGCTCACAGGGCTGGTTGAATTCCAGAAGTGTTTGAAAGACGAGTGGGTCACACAGTGGATCCTAGAATTGATCCAGCAGTTAGAAAAGACTGATAACATCATCACTCGCAGGTGGATCACTGGGTGGACAGTGTGCTAGGAGGGTTTGTGACAGAGTTTTCCATCGATCAATTCGTATCCTATTCTGAATCAGAGCGACAATTTTTCAAGGGTTTTCGGGGTAAGTTTATGAAAACCTTACCATTACTGATCAAAATATTACTATGCGAAAAGAGTATTCTGTGTAGCCACACTGAGTGAATGACCTCTGATCTAGACGAAAGTACAATGCGAAGTGGAAAATACTATCGGACCAACCAAGAAGGAGATAGATCTATCTACAGTCTGGTAAGAGAAGTAGTTGTGTAGAGTCCTCTAACCACACCACTTTCAAACCAGCATAGGGGTAAGAATTCACCTACACCTCCGCCACCACCGGAAGACGACATGGTTGCGCACATGAAGTTACCTACCTTTAAGGGTGTGGGAGATGAAGACATGGATCAGTTCTGGTTTGTTGCAAGATCCATATGGACTACGCAGAACGTAGTTAATGATGCTGTGAAAAGGGAACAACTATCCCTCACCTTTGAAGAAAGAGCCTTGGACTGGTATATAGGATACATCGGCCAGCATGCGAACACAACCATTGAAGAGATTAAGAAAGCCTTGAAACAACATTTTAAGAAGCCTAAGTCCTACTCGCAAATAATGGTGGACCCATTAGGGGAATTTTGAGGTCTAAAATGGGCCTCCTAAGGAAATTATAAAATAATAGTGGAAATAATAAAATAATATTTGATTACATCATCAAATTTTAGAGGGAAAACAAGGAAAAACTATTTTTTCAGCTCATATTTTCAACTTATCTCCCTATGGGTTTACTCAAATTTCGAGTGAAAACACTTGTTGGATGAAAAATTTAATTTCTAATCCAAGGAGTACCCATGTTCCATACTTTTGATAGACCCTGCTACACGAAAAATGAGAAATACATGAAAAACAGTAAACCACATTTTTTCATGTATTTCTCATTTTTCATGTAGCAGGGTCCATCGAAAGTATGCAACATGGGTACTCTTTGGATGAGAAATGAAAATATACATCCAATTAGTATTTCTACTCGAAATTTGAGAAAAAACATAGGGAGATAAGTTGAAAATGTGAGTTGAAAAAGTAGTTTTATTATTTTATTATTTTTATTATTTTTACTTTTTTACTCCAAAAATGATGAATCATCCCCCATGGTTGACATCATCATCTTGAATCTTATTGGTTCTTATAAAGTTTATTTTTACTGTAAATGTTTCTTAGAAGGCCCATTTTAGACCTCAAAATTCCCCTAATGCTGAAGGATTTCAAGCAAGGGCCTTCTGAGTCTGTGTGGGAGGCCGATCAATGACTGAAGAAGTTAATCAGAGAGAGAGGATTTTAGTATGATGATAAACAACACACAGAATGGTTAATCATTGTGTTTTTTCCGCACCTGCGCATACCTATGGGTCACCAAACTTTCAAATCGCAGGAAAAATCCTTGGAGGTCGCTATGAAGTTAGAAGTTGCATCTAGGGATGATACCAAGCTGGGCGGCCAACAGATCCAAGGACAACTAGAGGCAATGCACATGGAGATCCAAAATTTGAAAAAGGAGCGAGGAGTAGAAGCTAGCCCTGAAATATGGTGCATACAATGTAGCGTGAATGGTCACAACAAGGATAATTGTCCTCTGTTAGCAGACTACATGAAGGTCAATAGAAGATTATACCCTTGGGGAGACAGTCAAAGATCGTGATAGATATCGTAGGGGTCAAGGTTCGGGCTGATTCTGAGGTAATTCAGATTGTAGAAGATGTGGACCCTTACCCTGCGCTCCTCGAGTTAGACTGGGCCATAGATATGGGAGGCATCATTAACTTAAAGAAGAGAAGCATGGAGTTTGAAAATAAAGGCACAAGGGTGACAGTACCATTAGATCCCGCGGAAGGCGAACGATATACAGAGCCAGTGCGTGATGAAGAGGATGTGAATTACATTTATAGGTTGACTGTGTGGGATTAATATTGGATCAATCCCATGGCGGATGGTGTACTATGGTGGGAAAAGGATAGTGAATGCTTCTCCGACTCCGGCGGGAAGATCAAGAATTGGAAAAACTGGTTACACAATGTCTCTGCACTGCGATGTCTTCGGGTTACAAATAAATTCCAATGAATTTCCTCAGAGGTAAGAGACCTACCCTATTTTGAAGGTTCTAGTGATATTAAGGGATTTTTGGGAGCATTTGAAGCTGAGGTTCCAAGAGGACGAAGGATAGGGACCCTTAACCTTGCCATGCGTAAAACACTTGTGCGGTGGTGGGACACACATAAGGAGGCATTCCATGACTGGGAAGAATGTTGGGATATGATGATCCTACAATTTGAACTACCCGCTCACCTGCGTGTCCAAACCTACCTTGGCCTAGGAGACCCTCGCGAATATATGTTCGCTTGGATGAAGAAATGGTGCAACAAGACTACAGAAGAGTGGGTTCATCTATTTATTCATGCCTTGGGACCACTTCCCACTGCATGGTATTTAGAAGTGGAGCTCCATCAGCACACCCACCACTGGGAGACATTGAAGGATGAATTTATGGGGAAATTTCGGTTATTAGGTGGAACGGAGACACTTAACGCAGCTCTGCAGGACATTGATTTAGTGGTATGGGGCGAATCGCCCCCGTATGTCTCACTGGGTAAGGACTCCTACAGCTGTGTGCACGGAGATCCTCAGTCCTGCTATGTGTGGACCCTACTAGGCTATGTGTGTAGGCTTGTTCACAAAATTACTGGCCTCCCCATGAAAGGGCCACACCCTTTGGAGCGCGTGGGCAAGAAATATGAGGCAGAAATTGCTGAATACGTGCGTTAGACTTACCATGTGGAACGAAACACTCATGGCTTCATCATCACGTATATCAGTGAACTTGGTACACAGCTGGGTACCATGTTATTAGCATGCAATCTAATGTGAAAATTCCAGGTAGCAACCATCCCTGCTTATGTATAATGTTCCCAAATTTTAGCCTCAAAGCTAAATGGAACATTAGAGTTAGCAATACCTTTAGTCGATGAATAAAGGGATGGAAAGCCCTTAAGTCTCCTAAGAAGGGATAAAAACACCTCAAGTGTGAAAGGAGACACTCTTTGCAGCTTAATAAAACACCTCCATGTGTGAACAGGGATATTATCAAGTTGATTCAGTCCACTTTGACTAAGTCAACAACGCAGTTGTGGAGGAGGAGGAATCAAAGGAGGAATAACGTAGTTTTGGAGGGAGGGGAATATTTTGATAAATATGACCTAATTGAGTGGGGAAAAGGGAAAGAAAACTAATAAATTATTTAAGGAAGAGGACAGAAGAAATTTTCTTCATATTTTATATTGTTATTTTGTCTGCTAAGACTTTTTGCTTCCTTTGATGCTTAGCAGGGTTGTAGTGTTGTTAGCACCGGGTGTTCCCGAGCGGGAATCCCACCTCTCTCCTTGAGGAGCCTCATTGGGAGATCTTTTATTCATCATTCCACATCAGGTTTTCAGGCCAAGCTTCAGCCTACTTCATCAGCGCAGTTTTTGCCGGAGATTGTGCAGTGTTGCTAGGTGCAGCAGTGGAAGGGATTGGAATCCTAGTTTCTGAGCTAGTTTCTCATTGGAGGAAGGTTTCCTTCACTTGAGGGACCTGTTTGGAGAGCTCTAGAGCCTATTTCAGATATTTTTTATTAGACCACACATTTCCCCTACATTCCCAGTGTTGTTCCAGCTAGGGAATGCGTTATTTTTTAGGAAGCATTCAGCAGATGGTCTAGTGGCTCCATTGCAGTGTTTTCTTGTGATTGAAATGTCCAACCTTTAATGGGAGGAAGCCCTTGAGGGATATAAATCATATCAGACACATTTCAGCCTTCTACACTCTTATGCTTCAGTTTTGCAGTGATTATTCAGTAATTTTCTGAAAATCACATTTGTATATAGAGTTTTTGACAAGAAACCCTTGTCGGGTTCTCTTGTATTTTGTATAAGGAGACCAGATCTCTGTTCTTCAGAATTATCCATCAATATATGAGTAGATATGCTTGTTATCCTATTTTCTGAGTTAAAACCCTCTTTATACTACGCAGTCACTTTTATGCAGAAATCCTTGTGTTGTAGTATTTGGGGTTTTTAGTCATTTTCAGCTACACTAGTGTGGGAGGTTTGTTTAACCCACCTAGTTTGATTTTTTTCAGCTCTATTATTGGATTTAGGTTGAATATTGAGTAATATACATGATCCAAGGGTACATTTCATTATTTTATGGCATATGTTTCTGGGAGTGCATTATTTCAGCAGGCTTGCTGAGCTGTTCCAATTTTGGAATATTACAGTGGTATAAGAGCTTCAATCTTGGCTTATCCTGTGGATATAAGGCCATTAAAATTTTAGGAAAGATGGAAAGAAAATATAAGGCTTCAGTATGTGAAGGAAGTAAGGAAGACAAGCTTACAAAGCTACTTCCAAAATCTATGCAGAGCTTTCAAGGAGAGCTGAAGAAAATGAGATTGGAGATGGGATCTCCAAAGGAGTTTGGATCTAGAGCTGAATCTAGATTTTCACATGATGAGTGTGAGCATGCAGCTACACACCATGATGCACAACATAGTCAAGTGCCCAGTTCTATATTGATATGTATGAAAGGAGGAAGAATGCCTAAGAGGATGACTCTTAGTGATTTGTTGTCAGAGTGTGAATCTCAAAATGAGAGGTTTAGAGATCATACTGATTTCTAAGAGTTTTGCAAGATCCAGGTGGAGAAGAGAAAGCAGCAGGATGCAGGTAGATTTATTCTATATACTTTTTTTGGATCACCTACATGTTCAGCTGGAGCTTGGGTGAAGGAGCTAGGCTCCTATTTGCAGCTGCACCATATTTCTGAAGATGAAGCCATCAGAGTTGCAGCGCTATAGTTTAGAGGTAAGGCTCATGCATGGTGGATTTTTTAATCTTGTTCTTTAAATAATGCAAAAACTTCCTCTTATGCAAGATTCATAGAGAAATTGGTGGGGAGGTTTGGTCAGAAACTTCCTAAGACACAGGAGAAAGGAAAACTTGAGAGAACAAAACCCTTGCATGTTATAGAGGAAAATTCACTCCAGAAAACTGTGGGAGAAGTTGATATCTTGAATTACACATTGTCGGAAGCAAGATCTCTAGTTCATATTCCTAAACAAGAGGGCATGGGGTTCTCTTTTTCACAGGAGGATCCTGTTGGAAATATTTTCATTGATGGCAAAGGAGGCAGCAAAGAAAGAAACATGCAATGGAGGCAGCAAAGAAGCAAACGAAGGAAGCAAAGGAGACAGGCAGAGGCAGAGGAAGAGAATATAGAGGCAGAACAGTTATCAGAGACAGAGGCAGAGGAAGAGTCGTTATCACAGCAGGAAATACAGAGGCAAAGTGACAGAAGCAGCAAAGGCAGAGACACAACCATTATTTCGAGAATCGCCCAAGTTGGCGGATATATATATATGTACCTTAATTCTGAGAATTATCCAATTTATCACATATATATATATATATATATATATTCCGAGAATCGCCTACCCCACTGGAAGATACGCTATAGATTGGAGCGACAATGTAATGCATATATATATAAATCTCATTCCAGGAATCGTATACTCCAGTGGCAAAGTATATATTGCACTTTATATACAAAGGATTATAACATATATATATATATGTGTGTGTGTGTGTGTGTGTGTGTGTGTAGCCATATGTAGTGCGAGATTCAAAGAACCAAAGTACCATAAGGTGGAACCTGGCGCATCGAGGAAGAAGTGGAACCATGACCGAGAGGAACAGTAACGGCGGTTTGGAGCTGAACGGTGGTTTTTATCGCACTGCTTTTGCGAGTTGAGCAGTATTCAAGAGGTTGGCTTTGATTCCATAGAACGGGCAACACGCATCCCTGTACGACTCCACAAAACCGCTTGTCACTGCATGCCATCACGCGTTATTGTTCGACTCAGGATGCCCAGCGATATTGTTGAACGCCGTTGATCTGGGAAGGGGTCATTGGACAGTGGTCACTTGCTATAGATGCGCAAAGGTTACCCAAGGTACAGCGCACCATCACGCATTATTGTCCTTGCAAGTTGCCCGATCGATATCCATCGGATCATCAAAAGCCATGCAATGTGATGTCCGCCATTGGATGTGGTAGATCGTTAATGCTGGGGCCCATTCCAACTCGCAACTATCGCACTATCGCAATATCGCAACTATTGCAACTATCACAATATCGCAACTATCGCAACATCGCAACTATCGCAACTATCGCAATATCGCAACTATCGAAACATCGCAATTATTGCAACTATTGCAATATCGCAACTGTCGCAACATCGCAACTATCACAACTATCACAATATCGCAAATATCGCAACTATCGCAATATCGCAATATCACAGTTGGTTGAAAATGCACAGCAACTATCGCAAATAGAATTTTTCGATTGCAATTAATCGCATTGCATCAGAGGATTAGTATATCGCATCAGAAAACGTGTCAGGCGGGCCCGAAAGGGGTTTTTATATGTTGAAACAGGTTTTATTATTTACGTTGAGAGTTGATTAAAAGGCAGTCTATATAATTATGCTGAAGAATGAAAGTGGGCTATATATATATATATAAGGCGCTGTTCTACATATATATATATATATATATATATATATATATATATATAAAGTTGTTGCGATTGTATTAAAAATAAAAATAAAAAATGCTGCATGGTTTGTGGACCCACGGGCCTCGGCTTAAAGTGGAGGGCAATTATTAATACAAAATGATTGCAATATATGTTCGTTCCGCTTGCGGAACTCACCACATCAACAAGACACTTACTATGTGTAAAGGGTTGGAATATGCCCAGATTTAAAGTCAACAGTTACACATATATAAAATGCATTGATATAAAAATCACAGTTACATGTATGCAACATTTATACCACAGTAGAAGGCAGAAGAGCAAACAGAGATGAAAAGAGATAAAACACAGTCACAGAAAGGACAGACACAGTCAAAGAAAATAAAAGCACGCAGCGAGCCAAAAGACTAAATGAGTTGAGCTGGAGTTCTCATTGTAATTTGAATATAAATGTTTTAATTGATTTTTATTGTTTTTGATGCATTTGCAAGTCTCTGGAAGAGAGAAAATATCCCACTGTAATATTAAAATAATCACCTACAGTTATATTTATTGAATGAGTAGATAAAAGGAATGAGAAGATAGAAGCCAAAGAGTCATGACTGTTCACTCCAAAATCTTTGTGAAATACAAACAGTCATGTGAGGAACTCTATAAATAATATTAACTGGATATGCATAAAAGAGATTAGAGAGAGTAAATCTAGAGAAGGCAGAATATAGAAGTGTGAGGCAGAGAAGATTAAGAGAAGAAGAGCATAAAGAGAAGCTACAAAACAGAGCTGATATCTGAGGTAAATCAACAAACATTCAGTTTGATAAATTGAGGAAGTTGGAGCTTCCCTATCAAGGTAAAGAATGGACAGCCCGCACCAGAAGGCCGACCGAGGTTGAGTCCCGTAGGTTGGTGACTGCAGAAATTGCTGCTTTGTGCCTTTGCAAGTTGCAACGCTTTAATTGAGGTTGGAGCCCGTAGGTTGGTGCCTACAGAAAATCAGTGGTGAGAGGGAGTTGGAGCTTGCCTTTGCATCACAACAATAATAAGATGTGGTTTTCTCCCTTTATGGGTTTCCACTTATATCTGGTGTCTCTGTGCATGATGTTTATATGTTGATCTGATTTATATCATCTGCTTAATACCTGCTGCTCTCATATTAAGTTTGTTGTTATATTATATTAATACTTGCTGCTCTTATTCTAAGATTACTCACATATTAAGTTGGACATGAAATGAAGGTGTAAACAAGGTTTAATAAAAAGTTTTAAAATATCATGAATGTGTTAAACTAATTGTTACATAGTAATTTGTCACCATCCCTGCAATCCCCATCCCGCACATTGGAGGGCTCATTCCGTGACCTGTGAGGAGAGACAAAACTTGAAATCACTTTCATGACATCCCTCTGAACAAGAGCTTTCATTGCCCTGAAGACATCTCCTTGTGAAAAACCCTAAAAATGGCCCTTTTAGCATTGGCACGAGTAGGCAGTTCAGTACCCGCGCCAATGGGGAAAATACTTCAAAGAGGTCATGCCAGTTTGCGCTCTGTCCCAGAGTCGCACTCACGCTAGCCAATTTAAGAGGTGTTTTTTAAAAATAAATGGCGGAAGTTTCGTCCTAACTGATCCAGGAACTGATATCTATCTTGAGTTGGGAGGTTTGGCTACAGATCTCCATAGAGAGGAAGTGGTTTGTCACCTCTCATGGAAGCTTCCTTGATGATAGGGCCAATCCCATGATTATAGGGATCCCAACTCCCCTTCCTCCATCTATAAAAGCTTGCTCATCTCCATTGCAAGCTAGTCTTCAACTCTTCAAGTTCCCAAATTCCCAAGAGCCTTATGCTGCAAGAGCCTCTATAATTCCCTTAAGGCCAATTTCAAGCAAGGAGACTATCATCAAGATCCGAAGAGAGAGGTTTTTCCCATCCTTGACAGGCTTTTCGAGACGTGTTCTGATGGTGACCCCCTCCGAAGGAGAATTCGGCGTCAGAACTATGGTTGTAATTTTCCTTTGATTGATTATTAACGAACGACTATTGGTTATGGTTCCACTCTTGTTGTTTATGATAATGAGTTATGTCCTTTCTGACTGACATATAGTTGCATCTACTGGATTTTATGCTTGCGTTTGTTTTGTTTCTCGCATGTTCAGGTGTCCCATCACGGAGATCGTGGGGATCGTGATCTGCTAGGGCTAAGGAACGGGAGCACCACCTCTTCTACAAGCAACAGCGTTGGATTCCAGGTAAGCCTTCATCGCTAGTTGGTTTATTTGCAATTAGCAACCTGCACTGTAGCGTGAATTATTGTTGCTAGACCCGATCTGGGCTAGTAGGGATCGCCTCTGTTTGCAGAGGGGATTTACCTCCACAAAAAATTGACAACTCCGCTGGGGATCATTAGCTTGTTGTTGTTCATTTTATAAGCTATAGATGGAGCCTGAGGTTGGCCAGATAGCCTTCGAAATGCTTTTTCTCTGCAATTGTGAAGTAGATCAAAGCTTCTTCAGTCAATCTCTAGTTTAGTTTGTAAACTGAACACTTGGAGCTTTGTCTTGTCTTTTCGGTTGATTCTTGATTCTTCTTTCTTGATCAGCTCTTTGGGATGGCTCTTTCTGTGAATTTGGCTTTTGGATAGCTTGAATATCACTGGTCTGCTTGTTGGATTGCTCTTTTTTATTTTTTACTGGTAAACTCGACTGGTGCACTTTTCAGCTTGATAGTCGCACCCATTGGCACAGGTTGCTAGTGTATTACCCTCGCCAATTCTATTATTGCGCTAGTTTCAGCCTTACAGTGGCGCCAATCCTGTAAGGTACTAGGGTTTACTCTATTTTGATCTTTCTGAGCTTGATCTATGTCTGTCTCACTTTGAGCCTAGATCACATGGTTCATTTGAGTCTTGGAGATTCTGCTTGAAGTGGTGAGTCTGGTCTTGGTTGGGAGAAATTATTTGTTTTTATATTTTCAGCCATTGGCGCTTGTTGTCAGTTAGCAACCCACACAAATTGGCCATTGGTGCTAGTTTTTAGTGTGTAAGCCGCGCCAGTTGGCGCTAGTTGTCAATGTACAAGTCGAGCCAATTTCAGGGTGTATGAAAATTGAGATTTTTTCCCTAAATCCTTCACCAGTGTGTCTTTCCCTTCTGGTCTTTTCATTATATGAGCATAGATTACATTGCTCATTGTTTGAAAAGTCTCCTCTCCATGGTTTTTTGATGTAAAAGGGAATGAATGCCTTGTTTTGATCTCTTGCTTTGGAAGTCCTCTTTTTGTTTGACCTCATATGTCTTGTCACCTTTTGAGGGATTTCGTGACAAAGTGTTTGAAACAACGATTGCATTCTTAGTGTTTGTTTACATCTCTTTTGCATTCATCAAGGAGATTTGCGTTCTTTTATTTTTTATCTCATAGTTTGCTTTTCATAAAATGCATTAGATCACATTGCATTGAAAAGTATTTTTTGAGGTCCATCATTGAACTTAGATTACGTTGTTTAATGATCGAAAACTAGAAATCACTTTGAGTGCATTCTCTTTCATTGAAAGCGTGCATTAAGTAGATTCTCATTTCATCAAAAAATGCATTGAGTGAATTCTTATAATTTGAAAAGGAAAAAGGAAATTGTGCATAGATTACAATTGCATAGTTTTCGAAAAAGAGGATTTTTCATAGATCACATTGCATTATTCGCTTCGTTGAATGTTTCAGAATACTTTTGGATAGTGAAAGTCATCTAGTTTGGAAAAGTTTCGTTTTTAGTTTTACTATTTGTTGCATCATTGTTTGAAGCTCTTCCCTTAACTAGATAGCATTCATTGAATTGAAAGTTTTCTTTTCTCATATAGTTGCATACAGGAGATTGTCATATGACATATGGTAGGGCCTTGAAACCGAAACATAATTGAAGATCAACCATAAAATTGACTCAATTTACCTAAGGAATCATTGAAACATTAACGAAACATTTAGAGGTCTAGGTTAGAGACGTGTTCCGGCGTCGTTAAACCTAGTAGCTGTCGTTCGCCTCTTGGCTTTAGACAACGCTAGTACGGACTTGTGCTCCCCGTACCATTGCGTATATAAAGGGAGACCTCACTAGGTTTCTATCCTTTATCCATAGGAAGCCGAGTCTACCGCCTTATACTCGTGATACACCGGACACAGCATTTGGGGAGATTTCCTGCACGTCTGTTAAGTCCTTGGTTGATTTCTCTTTCATTTTGAAACCAAGGTGTATATTGCAGTTCATGGTTATTTGGTACACCTTGTGCCTAGTATTCCTGAGTAGTCATTTTGATCTTTTCTGACTCTTTAAACTTGAAAAGATCATCAAGCGCTTGTCCTTTCACGCTTGTTTCCAATCTGAAAGTGATAGAGTCACCTTTTTCCTGTTTATTGACTCTTAAAATATGAAACGGTAGAGTTTTGTTTCAATATTTTAAAAATTAACTCACCAACATTCACAAAGTTAGTTTTAGGTGTTGTTCTAGTGATCGTTTCTATGGAAAATTTCTGAATTCACCAATCCAAGGAATCCTTCCATGGGAATCCCGGTCCTTCTCCTCCGGAAATGTTTGTGCTCCTTATATGGCAACGTTGTCCCTTCCTGGGTTAACTGTTGGGTTGCCTGTTTGGTTGTTTTCAACCTCTGTGGTCCCGAATGTCTCGGCTACTGTTCAATCAGTTCCTCCGCCTGAACAACGTCATGTTGATTCCAAGGTGGACCTCTCCCCTTCTTTTCCTGTTTCTGCGTCCTCCTCTTCTACTTCGCCTGGTGAAAGTCTGGATTCGAGTAACCAGGTGGCTAAGACGAAGAAGAAGAATACAAAGAAGAAGAAGTCTGATAAAGGAGAGGCTAGCTCTGCGGCTATTGCACCTAAGAAACCTTCTGTCGATAAACCTCCCAACCCTCCACGAAAAGTCAAGTTCCCTTGCATGTTGTGCATGGGAGACCATCTCCTTTGAGACTGCCCTGGCATTCCCAAGGTGCTTGAAGTATGGTCCAATGGTCGCTCGCCATTGCCTTTGGCTTCCGGGAGTCAAGTTGGGGGCACGTCTTCAACTGGTGCTGGTAAGGCTCCTAAGAAGCAGGGTAAGATTACCAATCCCTGTAAGTTGTGTGAAGGGAATCATGCCATTCACCTTTGTCCTTACATGGATGAAGCCAAGAGAGTTTTGGACAACTCAAATGTTTCTACACCACGCCTCCTGGCTGTTTATAAACATATTTCTATGAGTCCTCCACCGGCTGATCCTACGATTGGTCAAGAGTCATCCTTGGTCGATCCCACTCCCTCGGAAATTCAAATTTAGGAATCCATCCCTGACCAACCATTGGTCGTGGGATCGGTTGAGTTGGCCCCATCTGCGGTGCACTAGGTCTTTTTCGTTGAGAGTGGACCTCACACCCCTCAGGTTCTTCCTGTTTCTTCGGATTCTTCAGACTTGGAGAAATATTCTCTTGTCCCTATACCTCATGAAGTTGCTCCTCCGCCTCCTGTGATGGAGGTCCCGGAGGATACTCCTCCCACCTTCGAGATGGAGGTTGTGGAGGATGCTCCTTCTTCTTCCGTAACATTAGGGGAAAACCTTCTCGGTTCGATGGTAGCCCCTCCGAGTAGTTTGGTTGCTTCCTTTGATTGGAATCGATTTGCAGGATATCGCCTTCCGTCTTATGTGCCTTTTGAGATCACAGTACATGCTTTTGGTCTGGTCGTACCCAACACCATTATAGATTAAGCCACGTCTGTTAGTGTTCTATCCTCGACTACTTGGCAAGCTTTTGGCTCACCGCCACTTGCGCTTGTTACGCAAAATCTGTTGGCATTTAACAGAAGAATGAGTCAGCCATTAGGGATCCTTCCAAGGTTACCTGTTACTTTGGGAGGTAAAACTATCCATATGGACGTGATGGTTGTTCCATGCCCCTTGGATTTCAATCTGCTTTTGGGGCGCGATTACACCTATGCCATGGGAGCGCTTGTCTCCTCCCTTTTTTGTGTGGTCTGTTTTCCACATGAAGGACAGATCGTGACCATCGATCAGCTTTCGTTCTTTGGTCCTGATGTGGCAACTAGCCCGCCATCGTCTCTTCCTGGTTTTTATCCACCCGTCGTATCTGCCCCACCGCAGGTCAACTATGTGGCTACCTACCCCGTGCCTGTGCTCAGCGATGATGCCGTCGTGCATACTGTGCTGGGGGCATTGGGCCCTGACTTCCAGGATGTTTTCCTTCCATCGGGAGTGGAACTCTTGGAAGCGATGAATTCTTGTTCATTATGATGAGTTGTCTTCAGAGAACAGTTCATTTTCTTGTGTTAAGCTCCTTAAAAAATGAAACAAGCTGATCGGAGCACAGTTCGTTTTCTTGTGTCAAGCTCCCTAAAAAATGAAACCAGGTTGTCGGAGCATGGTTCTTTTCCTGTGTCAAGCTCCTTAAAAAATGAAACAAAGTTGTCGGAGCAGAGTTCCTTGTCTTGTGCCAAGCTCCTTAAACCTTGAAACAAGGCGCTGAGGATAGTTCTTTTAATGTGTCAACCTTGTTAAAACAATGAAACACATTCCCGTTCAATTCGAGTCTTTGTTTAGATCTTGTAAAATCCCAGTGGCGTCTTTCTCTTGATCTCGTAACTTGAACCTTCACTCCATCTTCCTTTCATATGGATTGAAGCTTGGGGGCATGTACCTCGAATTGAGACACCATGCTGGGGGCATGCTTAACTTTTTCAAGCATAGTTTGTTTCCGTTTCAAGCTTGTGTAAAAATGAAACCGGTTTCAAGCATAGTTTATCTTTGTTTCAAGCTTGTGTAAAAATGAAACCTTTCCCATTTTACCTCTTTTGATTGCCATTTTATCAGCCTGTTTTGCCAGATGAGCATTGGTTTTCTCACTCCATCGTCACTATCTGATTGGCCAATCATATGCCTTCACTTGGTTGTTTTACCTATTCCTGAGGAACTGCTGCAATGAGTGGCCTTGTTAGCCAGCCTCTTAACCTTTATTTTTTCAGAGCAGTTCCACCATTACCGGAACCAGTTGCTACCCTTTATACCACTCGTTCCTCCAGGAGGAGTCATCTTTTAGCTCTTTTCTGACTCTCTAAACATGAAAAGATTGCCGAGTCCCTTGTCATTTCGATCTCGTTAATGTGGCTGCAAAACAACATCTACCCAGTATACGTTTACCCCTTTTTCAGGCTGGGATAGATTACTTACGAAAAAGAAATACCCTAGCCTATCGCGACTAGGAGGTTTTCTCAGATTTTGTTTTCTACCTTTTCGGATCTGAGGAACTATTTACAAAAATGGACCGTTGGAGTTTACTTTTTAGCTGTCTTTTCAAACTATATAAACATGAAAAGATGCCGAGTTCTTCCTTTTTCATACTCGTTAAAACCCTGATGACATCGGATTCAGTCATAATGACACTACTCGAGTCTTTCCTTCCTAGGGCTCGTTAAATGTACTAGGATGGATTCGTCTGAAGGACAGATTTATATGACAAGCATATGGTATCCTCTTCAAGCTTGTGTAAAAATAAAGAGGTACTCACTGAAATGGTGGGGGAAAATGGAACCAGCATCATTGTCGTGTCGGCAGTATGTCGCTCTTGAACATGGCACTTGTCTGCATTCGTGTCGGGTTGGGGACATCTCATCTCGTTTTTCACTTGCCTCTGTGGGTTTGGGTGATCCCTTTTGACCTCTCATCTACTCTTTTCCTCGTCACTATGACCTCTGATCTTTTGATGTCAAATACTGCCAAATCCACTGTCGTGCCGCCAATATGTTCAAGAGAAGTTCACCTCAGCATGTATCAACCTCCCTTTGATTCTCATCTGATCGTGATTCACAAAAACATTATGTTCCTCTGTCTCGTGTCGATGATGTGGGAAACATTATGGCCCACCTTCGATCAAGGTCACTTCCTGTCGACTTCAACTCATTATCCGGGAAGCTGATCTAGAGAATCCCTTCTGGTGCCTTGGAGCCTTCATGCCTCAATGGTAGGTTCTTCGCATTTGACGTGAGGTTTTCATCATTGGCCTTCGATCGAGTGATTCTGTGGGTGTTTGACGTCAACTCACTATTCACATGCCGTAGATTGTACCTGTAGTACCTTGAGGACCATTGGCATTAATGGTGGTACCTCTCACGTCTGTTAATAGCTTTCATCACCGGTTGGTAATCAGACAATGTTCTTGCATGTTCGACTTCAGCTCACATATTCGCATGCTTGAACTTGTACTTTTTTCAGGTAGAGATGGAGCGCACGACCCTGGATTGTGTCTGTTATAATCCTGGCTGCGATTTTGTGGATTATTATGATTATTTACATGACTCACTGATTGGATGGCTACGACCATACCTGAGTCTCTTTATCGATCCTCACTGGATGGCTATGCCCATGCCTTGGATCTGTATTATTGTATACTCTATTATGGATGGTTGTGCCCATACCACATATATATAATGTATTTGAGACATCAGTTGTACTTCTTCACGCAGGTTTTCTGACGTCAGAGTTTTCATTTGGACACGTTCTCGTAAAGCATTTCACCCCTCTCTCTCTCTCTCGGGCCTCATGCTTTAGGGGGCATCTGTTACACATTAATTTGTCACCGTCCCTGCAATCCCCATCCCGCACATTGGAGGGCTCATTCCATGACCTGTGAGCAGAGACAAAACTTGAAATCACTTTCATGACATCCCTCTGAACAAGAGCTTTCATTTCCCTGAAGACATCTCCTTGTGAAAAACCCTAAAAATGGCCCTTTTAGCATTGGCACGAGAAGGCAGTTTAGTACCCGCGCCAATGAGGAAAATACTTCAAAGAGGACGCACCAGTTGGCGCTCTGTCCCAGAGTCACACTCGCGCCAGCCAATTTAAGAGGTGTTTTTTAAAAATAAATGGCGGAATTTTTGTCCTAACTGATCCAGGAACTGATATCTATCTTGAGTTGGGAGGTTTGGCTACGGATCTCCATAGAGAGGAAGTGGTTTGTCACCTCTCATGGAATCTTCCTTGACGATAGGGCGATTCCCATGATTATAGGGATCCCAACTCCCCTTCCTCCATCTATAAAAGCTTTCTCATCTCCATTGCAAGCTAGTCTTCAAGTCTTCAAGTTCCCAAATTCCCAAGAGCCTTATGCTGCAAGAGCCTCCATAATTCCCTTAAGGCCAATTTCAAGCAAGGAGACTATCATCAAGATCTGAAGAGAGAGGTTTGTCCCATCCTTGACAGGCTTTTCGAGACGTGTTTTGCTAGCGACCCCCTCCTAAGGAGAATTCAGCGTTAGAACTATGGTTGTAATTTTCCTTTGATTGATTACTAATGAACGACTATTGGTTATGGTTCCAGTCTTATTGTTTATGATAATGAGTTATGTGCTTTCTGACTGACATATAATTTCATCTACTGGATTTTACGCTTGCATTTGTTTTGTTTCTCGCATGTGCAGGTGTCCCATCACGGAGATCGTGGGGATCGTGATCTGCCAGGGCTATGGAACGGGAGAGCCACCTCTTCTACAAGCAACAGCGTTGGATTCCAGGTAAGCCTTTATCGCTAGTCAGTTTATTTGCAATTAAGAACCTACACTGTAGCGTGAACGATTGTTGCTAGACCCGGTCTGGGATAGTAGGGATCGCCTCTGTCCACAGAGGGGATTTACCTCCACAACACTGATTCACCCCCCCCCCCTCTCAGTTTAACTAAGGGTTCAACAGATCCAACTATTGAGATGTTGCCCATACACATTGATGGAGATAAGGGAAACAACATTGTCACATCTAGAGCATATCCAGTACCTCATACAGAGGGAGGAGAATCACATGCTCCAATAGGAGGGATTATTATATCCTTACAAGAAGTTCCCGAGGATCTCATCCATGGAGGTCCAAGAACAATAAGTGAGCAACATGATTGTGCAGCATTATAGCTGGAAGGAGGAGGTAGGGAGGAAGAGCAGCATCATGTGATGAGAGGCACACACCCTTATCTATTTCAGAGAGCTAGTGAAAATTGGAGGAAGACTGTATTGCACTATGGAAGTAAGGGCAAGGTTGCCCAACCATTTGTACAGTCCACTCTTGACATTGATGTCTCACTAGATGGAGGCATCCCACCTGGGAGGCCACCAGATCTATCATTGATGAAAGACACCTTGTCTTTGGATTCACCGCTCTTGGAATTTTGAGAGGTAAAGAGTTTGGAGGATGGCACCCTCATGGTGCAAGGGAGTTTCTCCTTGGACTTGGAGAAATAGAGGGTACTTCATTTGAGGAAGTAATCATCCATACATTGGAGTTGATGGAGGCCACTCATGCTTACATTGGCCAAGATTGAGAGATTCTTTTTGGATGAGGGCTTCACATGGGAGACCAACTCCCTAATATCCTTACTTATTTTTGAGCATGAGCAGCTGCATGATGGGCATGGAAGAAATTTGGAGGATGAATTTGGCATGAGGGATGTCAAATGAAAAGATAGAAACATGTGGGGAGCTTCACATTGCAGATCATCAGTGCTATCTCTTAGGAGGATTGATCCTTACTGGAGATCTCAACTCTTAGTAGATTACTCCAAGGATCTTGGTGCATGCATGATTCTCGATGACCTGGATAGAGATGATGAGTATATGGTGGATGATATGGTCATCTATTCACATGGAAGAATCTTCTTGACTAGAGCTTCTAGTCTCAAGGAGAAATTTCTACATGCAGCACATGAGGATTTCTCTTCCATGCATTTTGATGCATATCTTTCCTTGGCCGAGGAGTTCATTTGGGAGGGCATTCAGCATGACATATTTTAGCATATGGAGAGATGCATAGCTTGGATGGTGACAGAGAGGATGTCACAACCACCTTCCTGCTCATTGGAAGTGAGGGAGCATTTTCAGTTGAGCCATTTCAGCTCAAGATCTCAAGTACATGATCGAGGAGGTATAATTTCACATTTTGTATTATGCTTCTTTTCCTTGTTTGAGCAGCATGATGTATCAAGAAGGATTATCTCTTCTTGCATATTGTATGGTGATGTACTTACAGCCACTTGTAGTATTGATTTTGGCTATCTTTTTGGTGGCCTGTGGGGAAGCCACATGATTCTTGGTGTGCACCATTGACACCATATTGTAACTCTATGTTTTCATCTTATGAGATGACTGTGGCAGAAAAAAAATGGTTGGTAAATCACTTGTTGTTTCTTATTTTTATGTAGTCCAGGGATGCACTACGCTAGTTCCATGAGTGGAACTATGATTCACTCTCCGGTTGTCACTTGGCAACTTGTTCTCATTATACTTTGCTTCCATATATTGCTTATATGTTTATGTTCATGGGGAGCTTTGTTTGGAGAGTGGGCTTGAGATTGAAGATGCCCATTGGGAGCATGATTCTCCCCACTTTACATGTTGTACATTTCAGGAGGAACCATGGGAAAACCATGATTTCCACATTACACTTTGTCTCTTCTTGTGGGAGGAACCACTTGAAGAACTTAAGGAGGCACTTCATGGCTGAATTATTTGATGGGGGAGCTTGGGCCATTATTGGAGGCCATGTTAATTCAGCCCAAGGATAGGGGAATCCCCATGTTTACCATAAATGGAGAGAGGAACCATTTGGATGGAAGGATCCAATCTCTCCATGCAGCCCCAAAACATTGTATAGAACCGGGGTTGATGATTTTCTTGATGAGCTACCTAGGATGGCTCATTTCATTTGGATGATAGCATGGGTGAGGGAGTCACTCATTCACCATGTTTGTCATCACTCCTACTTTTTGGAGGCCATGAGGCAACAAACATGTTTCTATTCATACTTTCCACCATTGATTGAGGTGGGCCATTTTGTTTTGCACACTTGGGAGGAAACATTGGATGACATTTTTATTGCAGATTATCTTGATGCAGTGATGGAGGCCACTGATGAGAGCCCACATGAGGAGGAGGGGAAATTTTTTTCTCTCCCTATGCATTTTCTTGAGGAAAAGCAAAGATTTTGGAGGGGAGGACTGTAATGTTCCCAAATTTTAGCCTCAAAGCTAAATGGAACACTAGAGTTAGTAGTACCTTTAGCCAGTGAATAAAGGGATGGAAAGCCCTTAAGTCTCCTATGGAGGGATAAAAAAACTTCAAGTGGGAAAGGAGACACTCTTTGTAGCTTAATAAAAAACCTCCATGTGTGAATAGGGATAT
This sequence comes from Pinus albicaulis, assembly GCA_034641835.2. Classification (NCBI taxonomy): domain Eukaryota; kingdom Viridiplantae; phylum Streptophyta; class Pinopsida; order Pinales; family Pinaceae; genus Pinus; species Pinus albicaulis. The sequence goes on along the minus strand of CM076574.1, from coordinate 524,768,211 downwards.
TATCAAGTTGATTCAGTCCATTTTGACTAAGTCAACAACGTAGTTGTGGAGGAGGAGGAATCAAAGGAGGAATAACACAATTTTGGAGGGAGGAGAATCTTTTGATAAAGATGACATAATTGAGTGGGGCCAAGGGCAAGAAAAATCATAAATTATTTAAGGAAGAGGATGGAAGCATTTTTCTTCATATTTTAGATTTTTATTTTGTTTGCTAAGACTTTTTGCTTCCTTTGCTGCTTAACAGGGTTGCAGTGCTGTTAACACCGGGTGTTCTCAAGAGAGAATCCCACCTCTCTCCTTGAGAAGCCTAATTGGGAGAGTTTGCATTCATGATTCCACATCAGTTTTTTAGGCCAAGCTTCAGCCTACTTCATCAACACAGTTTTTTTCGAAGACTGTGTAGTGTTGCTGGGTGTAGCAGTGGAAGGGATTGAAATCCCGATTTCTGAGCTAGTTTCTCATTGGAGGAAGGTTTCCTTCACTTGAGGGACCTGTTTGGAGAGATATAGAGCCTATTTCAGATCTATGGTATTATACCACACATTTACTCTACATTCCCAGCACTGTTCCAGCTAGGGAATGCATTATTTTGGAGGCAACATTCAGTAGATGGTCTAGTGGCTCCGTTCCAATGTTTTCTTGTGATTGAAAGGTCCAACCTTTCATGGGAGGAAGCCCTTGAGGGATATACATTAGATCAGAGATATTTCAGCCTTATACTCTCTTATGCTTCAGTGTTGCAGTGATTATTCAGTAATTTTCTGAAAATCACATTTGTATATAGAGTGTTTGACAAGAAACCCTTGCCAGGTTCTCTTGTATTTTGTATAAGGAGACTAGATATATATTCTTCAACATTATCCATCAATATATGAGTAGATATACTTGTTATCATATTATTTGAGTTAAAACCCTCTTTAGACTGCAAAGTCGCTTTTATGCAGAAATCCTTGTGTTGCAGTGTTTGGGGTTTTTAGTCATTTTCAACTACACTAGTGTGGGAGGTCTATTTAACCCACCTAGTTTGATTTGTTTCTGATCTATTGTTTGATTTAGGTTGCATATTGATTAATATACAGGATCCAAGGGTCCATTTCATTATTTTATGGCATATGTTGTTGGGAGTGCGTTATTTCAGCAAGCTTGTTGAGTTGTTCCAATTTTGGAATATTACATTATGTCATTCAATTAGCAGGCCAATGTGGGAAGGGGGTCTACCTCAATTGGGCCCAGTACTTGTGCGATGAATTCTTGGCCAACGTCCATGAATCTGAGGAGAAGGGAGAGGCCTTTTTCTACTCTTGGTTATTGTTCCTCATAGCCCTGGTTGCCTGGGAAGCCCTTGAGGAGTCAGTCCTCCCTGAGCTCGCTCCAGACATGTGAAAAGGGTTTCGTTATGCCAATTTGTGGGACTCAAAGGATGCACAAAACGTGGAGGATAACGAAGTATTTTGGGTCCTCTTCTAGAGTATCTTGGCAGCAGCCATCAATTCTCGACCCCGGTTGTCCCCAACAAAATATGAAAAATAAAAGGGCATTGCAACATTCCAGGTTACCATGCACAAAATCCATATCAGAGCCCACAAGCATAAAATCTGGACCTTGCTTCCTTATATGGTAGAGGATGAAGAGATTGATAGTGTAATCTTGCTTTGGCCGCCTTCCTGGAAGATCGGCTTCAAAATCGATGCAAGAAGCACTGCAGGAACTAGCAGAATGTAGGTGATCCCACCTGTAATCATCAAGGAAACCGAGGGCCCAAGCAATACTATGGGAAAATACTCGGGTGTAGCGGTGAAAAAGGATACACAGCCCAAGAAAACAACTGAGAAGGAATTTGAGGCTGAAACTCAGGTTGATTCACAGCTAGATGTGGGAACGAATATATTGGACATTAGAGGTACCACCTCCCCCAAGGGAATGAAGCGAACAGGTGAGCCTATCAAGGGACCCCGAAAGAAGCAGCACTCTTAGTGAGTAGAATGCGATGAAACAATCAAACTGACCGACGGAGACCTTAAACAAATTACGAACGCCTCTGGCTGTAGAGTACAAATGGGTAGCCTTAGAGGAACAATGGAAAGCTATGATCGACACTATCCAGGCCGAGCTCTGCGCTCTGCAAACCAGTGTGATTCAGGTGCGGACTCCCTTGGCTACCAGAAGTATAGTAATAAGTACAGAGGAGAGCTGTCTCTGCTCCCTACCTGGCACAGCCCTGGTGATCAGTCCACCTGGCCTAGAGATCCGTATCCAAGCCGGTGTAGGGGTGTAGTTGAATCTAGCCAGGCTGTCTTAAGAGGCATTGCAAGGCCTCCACACTACTGTGTTTTAGGAAATCCACCATCGGGACCAACAGGTGGACCAGTAGCTCGATGTGGTTGAGTATACCATTGCAGCTAAGGATGCTGAAGTGTCCCTTGCTATCGCGTAGCAAGCGGAGCTCTAAAGCACGATTCACCAACTCTGCATAGATATCGCAAAAGAAATTATGGCCTCAAACACCCCTCGGGGCAAAGAAGAAAGATTGGTCACAACATTTAAGGCTTCCTAGGATGAATTTTAGGTATTTAAGGCATGCATGGAGCATCATATCGCAGATATGCAAGCTAAGTTATAGCTCACAACACCCCTGGAGGTCAGGCCTAGCAAACTATGTTGGTCACCGTGGCAACGGATGTAATCACGGGGTAGATCGTTGAGGGAGCCCAACTATTTGAGACCACCATGCAATTATGGGCTAAGGTACAATGCGTTCCAATCTTGCGAAGGATAAAATAAGACCTACGGAAAAAATAAGAGGAGTTCGAGATGCTCGAAGCCACCATGCCCACTTTGGTGCCTGCCTAGCGCTTGCAGAGACTACGCACCAGCCAAGGGTTCCAAGTAGATCTGTATGACCTTCGGCAAAAGAAGAAGAGCCTTGGCGACCACATGAAGCCATGGGCTGATGAAGCTCTCAAGCTTTGGCAAGATGTCGATGTTTCTATTAAGCAGCTAAATCAGACTTTGGAAAGTGTCATTGCTACGACTGAAGGACTATTGTCAGCAAAGTTGCTCGACATTACACACAATGCAACTGCCAAAAGTGAAGGCGTGCCACCTCTGTTAACCAAGGTGATCAAAGAATTGCAAGCATAGGTTGAAGCCCCACCACCATAGTGACTTGGGACGAGTCACAAGATTGTGTTGGGGGACTGTTGGTACAGGGTCCTCCAAAGGCTGCGAATTGGGATAGGTTTGAGTATTTTTTTATATTTTTTACATAGTTTAGTCTAACGCAGGGGTTTTGGGGTGGGTAAAAGCCCCAAAAGCATTGTAACGGGTCAAAGGGTAGACCTAAAGTCCATAAACCATGGTTTGCGGACCACAAGAAAGCTTAGGCTAAATCGTTATAAATAGATGAACATTTTGTGTCTTAAGGCAGAGAAGAATTGGAATTGATGCTATGTGTGAACTGGTAGATCTGTCTAGGGTTGTTTTGGGTAAGGAATCCTGTAGTTGTGTGCGTGGAAATCCTCAGTCCTGCTATGTGCGGACCTCGCTAGGCTGTGTGCGCAGGCTGGTTTTGGGTTTTATAAGTAGATCTAAAAGAATAATGAATGCAGAAGTATTGTTGGAATCTTTGAATCTATTGGAAATTACTATTGATGTGAATCTGTGATACTTGGTTATGTCATATATGATTATGTGTTATTGATTTAAGCTACAAAAAGTGATTATGTTATTTTCTTAGGCTGCAAAGTAATTGTGATCTGATATTTATGATCTGTAATTATTATTAGCTGCGAATACTTTGCTATGTTCTGATAATTGGAAAGATGCACATGGATGTGAAGCTCCTGAATATATCTATACATGATAACAACTCGATTGGGCTGAGTTACGAGTTGTACTGTTTCTACTATGAACCTTCGGTGAATAGATATATCTGGTACGAACCTCGAAGGCTGTGAACTTGACTTATCTACTCTCTCTCAAGGTGCGGAAACCTGGTTCCAGCACCCTAGCATACTGCTTCAGGTGAGACTTTGGCCTACAAAAGCATGTCACTGCCGAAAGGGCCAGTAGTATAGGGGTTTGTTGGAAAACCTTAAACTCTGAACGTAGGTCAGGACCACTTGAGCCAACAGTACTAAGGAAAGAGAGGGAATAACTATGCTATTAGGAAGTACAACTTATTTTCCATAAACAATATTGAATGGGGAAGTGCCAATAGAAGCTTTTTGAGTTATTCGATCTTCCCAAGGAGAAAATATTAATGACTTGTGCTAATTTCATTGGTTTTTATCAACAGTTATTTTTATTATTCTAATAAAATTATTGTTTGTAGATTCTGCTAAACCATTTACTTATAGGTAATAATTTTCAAAATACTTAAGTTTAAAACCTCTTTTAATTGCAAATTCCATCATAGTAGTTCCTAAGAAGTAAGCTGCATTATCAAATATTAAAGTAGTAAGTAAGCCAAACCTGTTTATGATATTTGGGTCGATGAAATCAATGATATTCTCAGAGTTGGCTACTTTTATTGGAATTTCTTCCACCCATTTAGTAAAGTAATATGTAGCTCTGAGAATATATCTATGTTTTTTTGAAGAGTTAAGAACAATCTCACCAATTATATCTAATCCCCCTTGTCCAAATGGTTGTTTGATATTGACTGGCTGTAATGGGAATGCTAGCTTCCTTTGTCTTCCAAATGCACTTTGACACACTTTGCATTTTTTTCATATTCATGAGAATATTTGAAAAGTGTAGGCCAATAGTAACCTACATGCAATATTTTGTGTGTTTTCGTATTGGTTACTTGTTTAGAAAAGACTGTATTGTCATCTAAATAAATAACCACTGTTTTATTTATGAGTCCCCTAAAAGTTGTCTCCATAGCTCTCTGAAAAGTGGCGCCTGCATTAATTAATTCAAAACGCATATTTTGATAGGAGTAAGTTCCCCACTTAGTTCTGAACGTAGTTTTCAATCTGTCATCTGGATGTACAAGAATTTGGTTATATCCCGAGAATCCATCTAGAAAGAACATAAGTTCAGAATCAGTTACTATCTATAGTACTTGTTCCATGGTTGGTAATGGACAATTGTCCTTCTGACAAGATTTTTTTAAATTCCTAAAATCAATGAAAATTCTAATATCACCATTCTTCTTCCTGATAGGTAGCAAATTTGATACCCATTTAGAATGCCTGACTGGAAAGATAAATTTTTCCTTGAGGATTTTGTTCAATTATGTTTTGATTTCATTTTCTAGATTTGGATGAATCTTCCTCAATTTCTGTTGTATAGGATTTTCTTCTGAGATCATAGGAATTGTGTGTTGAATCACAGAAGTGTCATATGTTTTAAGATCAGTATAATCCCAAGCAAAGACACTTTTGTACATTCTAAACAATCTGATAAATGATAATCTTTCTTTGGAAGATAGTCCAAGACCTCGATTGAAATTTTGAGGTTTTTCATCAGTTCCTATATTTACTAACACAAATCTTAAGGTAGAGCTTTGTGTTTTTGAGTTAGTCACTCTTTTAAACCCATCTTTTATATCATATAGGTTTTCTAATTTGACAACACATTTAGGAATAAGATTTCATCTTGTTCTTTCTTAATCTAAATGTCATGTTAATTTTCATCTAAAATTTGACTATCATAATATCCTTTAGATGTTAAAAAATATATGATATATGAATCATTATTGAATACTCTCCAATTGGTAATATTATCAGGAACAAATGGTCTAAAAATCAATTGAATAAAAAATCTATTTGGACTAAATTCTTGGGATGGGATTAACTTTGATGCTACTTGCTAAGAAATGAGTTTTTAATTCTTGGAATAATGATTGGTAATGCTTTAAGTGTCCAAAATTACAATGAATGGTATCTCTTACCTGTCTAGCTATGATTTCTGAATCTCCTAGAACTTGGATATATTTTATATTAAGATCAATGGCTTTGTACAAGCCTTATACTAATGCTTCGTATTCAGCTACATTTTTTTTACAATCAAATTCTAATCTGCAGGCTAACATGGTCTTTTCTCCTTCTGGAGTTATTAAAATACAACTTGCACCTGCACCTGCACCATCTGCAAATTTAGAATTGTCAAAATAAAGAGTCCAAAACAAAGAATTAACTACTTTATCTCCGCAAAATTTATACATTTGGAAATATCTGGCTGGGAAAAACTCTCAATCTGAGAAACAACTGCATTATCAAGGAAAGGTGATGGTTGAGCATTGAAATTTCCCAAAAATGACCCTGCTGATTAGTTTCCAATAATGTTGTTATTGAACGTTACTGGCTCATTTACTCCTTCAAGGTCAGTGACTGTATGCTTCATGAACTTTTCATGGTCCACCCAAATTTGATTTGGCTTTCCATTATATGGTAACCACATATGCGACCAGTTTGTTTCAAAATAACCATGAATATTTTCAGACCAGTCTTCGCTTAAAACTAAGCCATAAAATTCAGGAATATCAGCCACCAATATATAAATTATTTGAGTAACTTTGGGATTTGATGAAAATCTAATGGAAAAATAATTTATTTCTCCTACCACCTCTACACTGGTTCTATGAAGTTGTATTATATGAACAGGGGAGCTCTTAGGAGTTATGTTCAATTTAGCATAGATTGATTTTGGCATTATGTTTGAGGAAGCCCCTAAGTCTATTAAACAATTATGGAAATTTTTGTCATAGATCTCATAGGTTAAGAGGAATGGAGGAGTATGAGAGATGGATCGATCACCTATCATAATCAAGTCTGTAGCATATATTTTCATTGAAGGAGAAGTTGGCTTACCCATTTCATTAGCAGTTTGTACTATTACTGGAGCAGGTAACTTTGAAGCAGGAACCACATTTAAGTCTCTAAGTAAGATTTTATGTTGTTGCTTCAATTTAGTAAGCTCGTGGATAGAAATGTTGGCCCTGGTTTTCTTCATATCTTCAACTACGTTATACTCAATGGTGTGTGAGACTAACATTGTCTTAGATGTAGATGGAGTATCTGAAGTGACGGGACTTGTTTGTGTAGCCTTTGAATTAAAATTTTTTCTTACCGATTGATCTTTAGAAGGAATTGAAATCTTTTGTTGTTGATTTGGTTGTGTTTCTTCAGTATTATTTTTTCTCCTTGTGCTCACAGGTAAAGCTTCATGTTGTTCTTCATTTGGCAGGATGAAATCCCACATTCCATTTAGTTCAAATTCTTCTTCTTTGTCATATTATTCTTCTTCTGTTTTCTCTTCCTATTCTTCTTGATCAGATTCAACATTAGATATGATATTTGGAGGTTGAGTATTAGAGGATTGACCTTTCTTAAATTTTTTGAAAGTCTTTTTTGAGCTAGTATTTTCAGTGACTTGTTTTTTGATATCTACCATCTCATTTGTGATAGTCTTCAAATTTTTTTGAAAACCTTCTATGTCAAAAGGATATTTTGACACCTTCTTTTTAGAATCATATTTGAAAGATACCTTTTTTTTTTTATATTTTCGATCATCTTCAGAATTCTTCTTCTCAAGAGATGTTATGTGTTTTTTTACAGATAAAGATTCTCTCATATCTTCTGCAAGTGTTGCCAGCTTTTCTCTATCAACAAAAATAGCTATATTATATGGAAGAGATGAAATATACCACTCAATTTAAACTTTTGCACCAGGAACTACTGTAGCAGGAATTTTATTGAGTAATTTATTAAATATTGAATTGAAATATTTTATCTTCTCAACTGTTTTAGGTTTTAGATTTGACAAATCATTGATGAGCGTAGTAGTGGTCCTGTTATCCCCAAACTTAGCTAGAAATTGTTCTTCGAACATATTCTAGCTAGTTATAGAGGCAGGTAGTGAAAAATACCAGGATCTTGCATATCCTTTTAGAGTATATGGAAATAATATTACAACACAATCCTCTTCAACTAATCCATTTAGATTGATAGTTAACATAAAATTGTGAATGTGTTCTTTTGTCAGAAGACCATCATCTAGATTAAAATTTAGGTAGCCATATTTCGGAATTTTTGGAAGAAAATGAAGAGGAGTGGGCATGTTTACATCCCCCAGATTTCTCCATGGGTTTACATTTGGTGGAGGTGGTTGACCTGCCATTGGATTTTGGATAGGTTGGTTAGGTGGATTTTGAGTTGAAGAAGAGGTAGGTTGAGTTTTAGGACTAGTTGTAGGGATAGTAGTTTGAGTACTGGTACTAGTCAAAGTAACACTGATTGTTGGAATGGAAGTTGTAAAAGTGAGCAGAGGTAATGGAGGTGAATGGGATAAGATCTACCTGGCGATTGACTCTGAGTGAGTCCTCTTTAGTCTCTTTCAAGTACTATCGATGAGAAATTCAAAAGGAAGAATTCCTGTCTTTTGAATTTCTGATCGAGTTAATATTCTTCGAGGTTGTAAAGAAGATGAAATACTTATATCTGATATTTGAGAAGATTCAGGCTATTCAGCATAAATATATACTCTCTCTAACTTTTCTATCAAATACTAAACTTCTTGGGAATTTTGATGGGAATCAGGAGATAGTATGGGTTGAGTATCACTAGGAAACTTAAGAGAAGGATGATCAACTTCAGATTTTAAAGATGGAGATCTAAATAATTTTCTGAAAGTTGATGGGGATCTAGAGGGAGAGAGACTCTTCAATTGACCTTTATATTGATCAGATTTTTTTTCCATTCACAGGGATTCATGCCCTCCTTCTAGTGCCAGAATGTTGAGGCGTCAGAATTCCGCTACCGCAACATGGGGGAAAACCACCTGGTCCGAACCTTAAAGCAACTCATTTTCCGTTTGGTGTAGTGGCTCCAACTGGGGATAATGGGACCAGTTTCCCAATAAGGATGATTTTGAGGGTGTTGTGATTATATGGCATGAAAATGGAGAATGATTTTAATCTATCTTATGCATCTATCTAAACTATTTATTCTACTATATACCCGAGGTGTTTCTTCCTTAATGCGATCTAAAGAGATATATTTCAACTATTAGTAATAGAGATCATTTAACAGTTGAAAGAGATGAAAATTATGTAAGATGATTGTTCTAACAAAATAGTTTGACTAGAAGAATTGTGAAAAATATATCGCATTCATATGTCTGATTATACATTCAATAAGAAATAAGATATAAATGTTAGAACAGAAGTGCATGTAACATTCATCTATAATAATGTTTCAAATATATAATGCAATAAAAATATGACTGTCAATATATAAAGAACTACTTAATACAAGTGAATAAAAGTACCATATGTATGGAGTTCTACTCATGTAAACTGACAGTAATTGATCTTCCCCTTCTCACTTTCAAGCAATTTAAAGAGTACAGTAGTGCAACATTAGTTAAACAACTTTAATTGTCAGAAGATAACATGTATGTTCCATTAATTCATCAAAGAATTCACAAAATTACAGTAGTGCATTCTTTGAAAATGTTTTTGACAAATTTCTAGACCCTTCTCTAAATGCATGAGAGGGGTTTAAATAATAAACTAACTATGTTCTAAAATAGATTATTACAAAAACATAGAGGAGGTTTCAAACAACCATCCTCATAAGACTAACTTAAACTACAATATAGGAAAGTAAAATAACAATTTGATTTATGAATTCCGCCCTTCCTTCTAGTTTTGGTCATGAAGTTGACAAATTTCTATCATAGGCTTGAGCTGAGCTGGCTGCAAAATCCTCGATTAGAATTTTCCTTTGGATATTTCATTTGAAATCAATGGCTACGATATTTTTGTTGAATCTGTTAAGGATTTCAGAATCTGATACCGATGATAAGGTTTGATCAGAAAATTCCAATAATTTTCTTGATCAAACTTATTTACCTTTTTAATTAATTCATCATGTGTTTCTACCTTCTGCTTCCACTATGTTTCTAGTTGTTTTACTTCTGAGAACACTTAAGATGTGTACTCTTTGAGAATTTTTGCTTTCACCAGCTATTCACAAGAAGATTCAATAATTTCATTTGATAATTTTGATGTTTTAACTACTGCTTTCTCTATGTGCTTGATTTGTTCTTCACAATATTTGAATAGGATCTCCTTATGAAGCTTATCTACCTGAGGTAGGTCAACTTCTTTTCTTGATTCTTGCCATTGAATGTGTTCATTGATTTTCTTCTTGAGCCTTTCACATTCAATTTTCTAGATAACTACTTTCTAGATCAGTATTTTATTTGAGTCACAATAAGAGTCAATAATAGAAGCTTGATGGAAAAATACTTCCTATTGTTTCTTTGACTTAGCATTTAAATCGAATGCTTCTTTTATAAATTTCTCTAATTGCGGTTGGCTCTGTAACCTGGTCATTGTTGCTTCCAATTGTGCTTGTTTCTCATTGATTTATGCTTGAGCTACAATTTAAGACTCTCAAAATCCTTTTGAAATTGGGCCATCTTTTCTTTCATTTTCTCGCTGGAGTTGGATTTTTATTCATTTAATAGGTTCTATGGTTCTTGTACTCTGGCTTCCTTTTACCTCAGTGACACTCTAACCTCAGTAGCTTTATCAACAGTGGCAGTAGCATATGCCCCTACGTACTATGATAATTTATTTAAATGTTTCGTACGGTCATCTAAGGAATCCTTCCACAGAATGTCAATAGATTAATATGTGAGTTTTGATACTGTTTCATCAGTTATTCTCCTTTTATTTCTCTTGACTATGGCCTTATAACTAGGACTGTAGAATATTTCCAATGAAGGAATTTATTCAACTTGTAAAACCATTTTTTCTGTAGGGTAGGCTAGTATGATCTCTCAATCATGAGTCTCTGGAACTTGTTGTAGTGGATTAACAGTTTCCACTATCTTCTTGGAATGTTCAGGTGTTTGAAAACTAGTAATTTGATCAGTGTTAGGATTAGCTCTAGGAGTTTTTATTGCTTCAGAAAACTAACGCAAAGAGATCTTGGGGTAAGCCCAAAATCCCCTTGCATGTATAAATTCGAACCTAGGCCTGTGGGTTATGGCCCACTAAGCCAAATCGGAAGCGTTTTAAAACTTTTAAACCTTTTAACTGTTCAACGTGGATCTTTATAAAATCGGCCATTCCCTTAATCACCATCTCAAGCATGCAATATAAGTATAAAACCCCGCTGCCACAAGTGATGCATTTACACGGAAACATATAAATTCCGCTCCAATCCACATATACGGATCTCAAAACACATAGAACTATAAATATCGGTGATCCCTTTATCGCCATTTAAAAACACAGCTATTGAACGCCTTTTAAAAATAGAGATTCGAACGCCTTTTAAAAATAGAGATTCTATACATATGATTGCACCCCAGATCTGGTTGATCTGACGGTTCACACATTTCTCTAATCAGCAATCTCCAACAATTGGTAGTTTTAACAAACCGATGTGATATCAATCCACAGTTTCGATCTCATTTAAACCCAGTTTATAAACTTCGCATCCGCTCCCATTGTAATGTGTTGCAACATAGAATGGTTTTCTGCTCAGATGCGATTATCACTCGACGATTGCAAATCGTAGTGATTTGATATCACCTCCCAACCGTCGCACCCCTATGTTGACTGGACTTCTCCATCATCGAACTGACAGCATTGCACCATAGCTGCGTTCCATTCAACGCTCTTCTTCTGCATTGACACCTAACGCTATTCAACAATTTCGCTACCCCATGCGATGATATTCAGGATCGGACAAGCTTTTAAGACACGGCCTCTTCATTTCAGGCTCGGTCCTTCCTCTATGGCAATTACAATAAAATCAGGTTTTATTCAAAAGTCAAATACCAATAATAACATTCCTACAGACGTTTGCAACAGCGCTTTCAACAAGACACTCATACAGAACAGTTAAACGTTATTTTGGATCTTCATTGATACTATGACTGATCGATGGTCGATCAACAGGCTCACAACATAGAAATTAACTCATAGATTTAAATCAACAGGATCTCCATTATTCAGTTTCGCTATCCACGTCCTCCTCGCTCAGCTTTGGATTCCTCTTTAATTAAGAAGGGGTTAGATGCTCCTGCATCAGACTCCCGAGGTAAAAAAAAATTTATGACTTCCTGGTCATATTATTCTCCTTGTCTTTAGCAATTCTATCCACTGCATTCCTTCAGTGGAACTGCCTTCATGATCTTCTATGAGCTGCAACCAACCTCTGCAGTAACAGTCTCCTCTGTTACACGATACCTCACCAAGCCCTCCGCACTCTGTCTTTTGGCATCCTTCTGTTTCTCTCCTTTGGAACCAATTGAGCACACCTTGCTCTAGGTTGCTGCAAATATTCTCACCTTTCGCTGCCGCCATCTGCACGACAGTAAGACCATAAGCTCTCCAGCTTTAACACAACTGTACCTCTTTCCTCTTCTACTTGCATTCTTCTTCCTTCTCGCAGGAAATCATTCCCCCGCTCTGATAACACTTGATGCAAAGAGATCTTGGGGTAAGCCCAAAATCCCCTTGCATGTCTAAATTCGAACCTGGGCTTGTGGGTTATGGCCCACTAAGCCAAATCAGAAGCATTTTAAAACTTTTAAACCTTTTAACTGTTCAACGTGGATCTTTATAAAATCGACCATTCCCTTAATCACCATCTCAAGCATGCAATATAAGTATAAAACCCCACTGCCACAAGTGATGCATTTACACGGAAACATATAAATTCCGTTCCAATCCACATATACGGATCTCAAAACACATACAACTATAAATATCGGTGATCCCTTTATCGCCATTTAAAAACACAGATATTGAACGCCTTTTAAAAACAAAGATTCTATACATATGACTGCACCCCAGATCCGGTTGATCTGACGGTTCACACATTTCTCTAATCGGCAATCTCCAACAATCGGCAGTTTCAACAAACCGATGTGATATCAATCCACAGTTCCAATCTCATTTAAACCCAGTTTATAAACTTCGCGTCCGCTCCCATTGTAATGTGTTGCAACATAGAATGGTTTTCTGCTCAGATGTGATTATCACTCGGCGATTGCAAATCGTAGTGATTTGATATCACCTCCCAACCATCGCACCCCTATGTTGACTGGACTTCTCCATCATCGAACTGACAACATTGCACCATAGTTGCGTTCCATTCAATGCTCTTCTTCTACGTTGACACCCAACGCTATTCAACAATTTCTCTACCCCATGCGATGATATTCAGGATCGGACAAGATTTTAAGACACGACCTCTTCATTTCAGGCTCGGTCCTTCCTCTATGGCAATTACAATAAAATCAGGTTTTATTCAAAAGTCAAATACCAATAATAACATTCCTACAGACGTTTGCAACAGCGCTTTCAACAAGACACTCATACAGAACAGTTAAACGTTATTTTGGATCTCCATTGATACTATGACTGATCGATGGTCGATCAACAGGCTCACAACATAGAAATTAACTCATAGATTTAAACTACAAAAACCCATAACTCGACATCCAGAAATTGACATAGAATATAGTTTCGATTATATACAAAAATTGCCTAAATCTAAGGCATTGCAGCCTTAGCCAAATAATCCACACCGATTACATTGTATTTTCCTCCTCTCTATCTCACGCATACAGACTTGCTTATAAAGTATATACGAGGTGTGAATCAGTTAAGATCCACAAAATATCTCCCGAAATCACTCAACAACTTGCTTAAATCTCTCATTTTAAATCAATTTAAGAGCAGATCTTCCCTTTGTTCAGTTTCGCTATCCACGTCCTCCTCGCTCAGCTTCGGATTCCTCTTTAATTAAGGAGGGGTTAGATGATCCTGCATCAAAAACTCATCCCATTCACTACTCAAATTATTTGTTTGTGACTTTTTAGAATGATCTAGTGTGTCATGATCATGATGAAATTCTTGAGAAGTTGACTCTGTTCCATTAATTTCTTTTCACTCTTGCATCTCTATCTCTTGGATTACCTGATCAAATATATTTTCTGGGCTATCCTTTCTGGATTCTGATTCATTTTCCAAATGATCTGAATTGTGAGATTGATGCTTTGATTGGCCCGAATCATCTTCAAAAATTTATTTTTCTTCATTATCCAAGATGATACTTGGAGTAGGTCTGTTTACATGTTCAATAGTTAACAGGTTGAGAGGAACTCTCTCCAATCCCTTATTTCTATATATTTTAAAGGCTTCCAAATCATCTTGGCTAAGTTGACTACATGAAAACTTGATTATATCTGAAAACTTTTCCATGCCTTGGAAGAGATGATCAAATCCATCTATTTCCTTTACAAAAGGCTTCATTTTGAGCTATGTAGTGTAATTTTTAATTACATCATTTCGATCATATAGCCTCTTTGGCATTACTACCAAATTCAATAGATTAATCTTAGAAATCTCTTTTTATATATGGCCAATACCAAAAAGTGCAAAAGTGCCACACTGTACAGAGAAATTAGGCCAAACGGCCTTCTTAGCATCTTTTAGCTATTTAGTGATACCATTAACAATATGGTAGGCTATTTCTCATGCAAGAAACTTATCAGGAACATAATATGGTAGGATGTGGGGAGAAGCATAACTCCCAAATACTCTGACATATGTAAAATTCTCTTATGAAAAACACCTAGCCACAGAAAAAATATATGCACTAGCCTCTTCAAAAACCCTAGGGGCCTTCTTATTGAATATCATTTGGTGCATAGGCAACATGAATCCATGACAAATTTTATAAAAATGCAGGTGGAAGTTTGAATCCTAAAGGTATCTGTGATAAATTTGGATTGGGGTAGGGCCTTGGGTAGTCCATTTCAATCCCATGGAAGGAAAACTATAAGAAAAGAATATTTCTTCCATGACATAGGCAGACATATAAAAGGGAGGTATTTATCTAGATGAAACATTCCTTTTATTCCTATATTCTGTGATGTGTTTGGCTAAAATGTCAGATAGGATATTTTTCCAATTTAAAATTGAGGAATTGACGATTGCGTCAATCAATGGAACCCGGTCTATTGAAAACCTAGTGGTATCAGGTTTGGAAAATAATCTATACAACATAGCGGCAACATAAAAATAAGGGGAAGAAATTTGGGAAATTGGGTACGTACCAAATTTATCTCGCTTCAACTTTCCCTGGTCTTCCTTCCATTCTTTGATGATTTTTGTGAGATCTGGATGCTCTGCTCTAAAGCTTTGAAAAAAAGCCTTGTCATATTTCTACTAGGGGGAGGGTAGATGGTACATTGCTTGTAAATATTCTGCCCTAAAAGACCCTATGTTTTCTCCCTTGAAAGCCTTGAATTTCCTATCATCTATGCTTAAGTGGTCATTACTCACTTAACCATGTTTGTCTGAGGGATAAATTTTGGTCTTGCGGCTACCTTGTGGACGAATGAACATGCAACATTGAAGTAATTCACGTCTGAAGTAGATGTCATGCCTGTTGTGGTGACTTTGGTTATTACCTTTCGATTTTCGTCTTCGAACAATTTATACATTTCTTCCCATGATGAACTGCCATAATCCTTGTTGCAGGTGGTATATGAAAATAAGGGAGACATGTCTGAGTCTTCAGTAGGCAGCACTTGAGCAATATCTTTTCCCTTTTCTCTCATTTCAATCTTCCTTAATCTGTTAAATGCTTTCCGTATTTTATGTAAACATGGAGAGCATTAAAAGTATAGAGAACAAAGAGTCAAATCCTTTGTTTATATCAAACATGCATGAATATATATGAATATTTCAAATATAACATCAATCATGGATAATTATTTCAAAATCAAATCTCTTACACTTTCACACAAAATATCTATCAATCATCTTTAAGCGATTAGATCTCGAATTTCAGTTTGATATGACATAAGTCATTTCACATGCTTGAGTAATTAAATGTTGTTAGTTCGCACATCACAACATATAACTCTTATCGTTTGTGATGTTTTCCCATAAGTTCAGTGAAATTTGATCTGCACAAATCACACATCGTAACTATTATACGATAATGAATTTGTTTTCAGTTAAGTCATGCGAAATGTGAATTGCACATTCAAAAGGTCAAGCTATTGCACTAAATAGGACTTTAGAGATTTATTTTTATTTCTTTGTTTTCTCATTGGGTCCGCGAAATCTCACTTATATCAAATTTCTTTATAAGTTGGTTCTTTTTAAATGAGGTGCAGTGCGATAAAGAAAGTATAACGATAATTGAAGTGCTAGCATATTTTTTTAAACATAACCTCAAAAAAATGTTAGTGCATTTCGCAACTCGCGTAACTTAGATGATTGTAAGTCTTTTTAAGTTGTAAACTATGAGGTTTGCGATGCGCTAAATGAATAAAGTGGAAAACTCAAAAGAAAACTTTTATTTCCTAAATTTTTTGTTTTTAAAGCTAAAAATAAATTTCCTATTTATTTCTAAATGGTCCTCATTTATTAAAATAAATGGGGGGTGTTGTATAGCACAACATGTCCATGATCTTCATGTTTTGTTTATGATAATTTCTTGATGAGAAGAAGAGAAAGGGATAACATAAGGAAGTTCATAAAAAAATAATAATATCACAAGTAATTAACAACGTAATAAAATCTTTCTGTATTTCCAATTCTTACATGGTTTCAGAGCTATGGTGAAGAACGAAGAAAAAGGAAACTCGAAGATCTATTAAAGAAAAGGGATAAAAGGAAGGTAATTAAGGAAAAGGATTATATAAGAAGAGGATCCTATTGTATACTTGTTGATGTTGCTGGACCCACCAACATTCAGGGGATCTCCCTGATATGAAGTCGCAACTAGGCCTCACATCGTTTGGAGTAGGAGTCCCAACAGTGGGGTGTTAATGATCTACCTTGGTTTGAAAACACGTAGAGTGGTGAACGATTTCTTTGGTGAGAAAAAGTGTGTGAACCTGCGGAGATTCAAGTGAGATGCATGATGGTTTGAACACATCAAGGGAAAAGGAAGTGCACCCCTTATAAGCCTGTAATAGTACGCAACTTAGAAGGAAAACATGAGAAAAATGAAATCACATAGACTAACAAGCGAAATATCCCACAAGTTAAGGTGATGGATTAATAAATCAACACATATCCAACAAGATTCATACAAATGAAAACGAAATAATTCATAAGCATATGCGTAAGTTAAATAACATATATCACAAATACAACAAGAGTAGTTCTACTATATTCACAACATATGCATGAAAGCGTGTCGGCTCTAAGTTTTATTAAAAGTGATAGTTCCAATCACACATAAAACATTTGACTAGCCACTTTCCCTAGTAGTGGACCATGAAGTCTACAACACCTACTCCTCCAAATAAGTATACTCTCTCTATGCTACAAAGAAGCCAAGACTCACACAAAACTCACAAGCTCTTCTTAAGCCTAAGCATAGCCAAAATCTTGGCTCCCAAAAGCTTGTTACATGATTTATGAGGATATACTTATAACAAAGGGGGGTGAATCTTGGATATATTGATCTCTTGCCTGACTTTACATTTGTGTTTAGCCTCGGTAAGTGTTCCAACTGATGGAATCTTATGGGTTATCACCATGAAATCCAAATGTTATATATCTGTACATATGAGGCTTGAATATTTCCATTGAATGAGGCGAGTTTCTTGTTGTTATGGATCAACATCCAAACTCTCACTTTCTCTAGATATGCCTGCAAATTCATTTTCTTCACCAAGGTAAGTGGTGCCCCCTTGTATCAGATTTTCCAATCATGCACGATGGTGATGGAACCTTGCACATTCCTAAGGATCTTGAAAAAATCTCTTCTCTTTCATTGCAAGTCATGTAATCAGACAACTACCTGATATATGGTGAAAAGCTCCTCATAGAGGTCCCACATGGTATCTCCAAGTATGGATACTTCTGCAAGTATCGTTGTTGTCATCTACTCCAAGTAGACCTATGCATAAGGTGAATTATGTGTTGTTTCGCAGAGTTGTTCAATATATTGTCAGGAAAGCTGTTGATTTTGTACCAATTGTTTATTCTCGGCCATCAAATACTGAATTTTAGTCTTGTGGTACTTGCGAATGCCCATTTGGCTTTGGTAATAACATTTGGATTCTTACTAGTTTCAGCCACTATCACCCTTTCTCTCATAAATGAAGACAATGTATGATAATCGGGAAGTTATTTCTCTGGGCTTATATAATCCTCTTCTACAGTTCATCATATGATATATTGTACACATCCATCACAAGATCATCATCAAGGGGAAATATCTCCCCTTCCTCTCTGAGGGTTGGCTCTACAGCTGGAGGTGGTGGAGTCTGAACGGTAACCTATGGTGTGTTGGGCACCAAGTCCATATCTTCATCTTGCAGCTTCGAATCCAACTACATTTCTGCAACTTCAATCAAATCCTCAATATGTTGGGAGAGTTCTTGATCTTGCATCTATTCGCTCTCTCCTTCTGCTACTGTTTGGATGTGTTCCTGCTCTCCAACCTATATTGGTGTTTCTTCTTCCACTGTGGCACCTTTCCTTCCTTCTTATTACTTCCTATGCTTCTCCTCTTGTTCTCTCCTCCCATTCTCTTGTTCTTCCCCTCGCTCTTGTTCTGATCTCTGTGCTCTCAGCTATGCATCCTTGAAGCTTTGCTTCACTCTCTTCCTTCGTTGTTCTCTCTATAGCCTTTGCCTTCGCTTTTCTTCTATATATGATTCTATTTTCTAGGTTTTATCCTCCTTTGCACTATCAACAACCTTCCTCTTTCCCTTATATTGCATCAATTTTTTGTCCTTTGTTGTTGTCTGTTCTATAACTATTGTCATATGTGGAGTATTTTGTGAAGTCCTAGCTATACTGATTAGCTCGTGGGGTCTGGAGGAGTTATAGAAATTCTTCCGTGGTTCCTCCTCTGGCCAATGAAATTCCACGCTTACCTAGTTGTAGTAGATTCTCACACAATGGTCCTTGTAAATTCCCCTTAGATCATACATATTGAATTATTTTGTACCAAACTCAAACTTCACTATGGATTTTACTTCGGTATCTACAACTTTGATATTCTTAATTTTGTATAATCTGATCTGCAAATGAAGTGTAGGCCATGACACTTTCTTATTTTTGTGCAGTGTTGTTGACAACCCTATGGTGAGATGGTATGATACTTATTGCATGAAAATTTTTTCGGTGGCATACCTTGGCAAAATATGTGGCGACTTTTACCCACCTAACACTCTAATCAATCTGCCATCTGGTAAGGAAAAATAATCTACAATCTATGATATTTCCTCCATTTCTCCTCATGACATGTAAGGTGAGTCCTCCAGAAAGGTAAGCTTTTATAGCTGGATGATGAAGTGATCCGTTAGATGCTCCATAAATCCTCTATGGATGCAATCTGAAAGCAACTTACAATAAATATGGACGGAATTTTCTCTTCGTGTCCACATTTAGTTCATGCCAGGAAGTGATTGTGTGCACAGATAACATCCACTAAGTATGTAAACATATAGAACCTTGCTTGCTCTCCCTTGGGAGGATCCTGGGTTGTGCTACATGGGTTCTCAGCTGATGAGACAAAATATCTGACCAGTTGAATTGCTTCCCCTCAGTCACCACCTAGTTAAATAAGATAGCCCACCCCTCAAGAAGGGTCTCTATGCTCGGTTGGCCATATATTTTGCAAACTAAGATGACTAAGAGTTGGTAGGCCTTCCTAAGTGACTTTGTCTTGTATGTGTAGGGGGGTATCTGTCTAAACTTTAGTGGCTCCTTCACCCAAGTTTTGACAATATACTTCATGCTTGCATAACAATGGGTGGCATAGAATAACGAGTCCATGATATTTACTGGCTTGGGAAGATGATACATACACTGCAAATTTGCTGCCATAAATGTAACAAATTTTTGTCCCCTGATATTTCTCAGTGTCATAGTTTTATGATCAATGTGTGAGATAACTCACCTGATCACATATGCACACGAGAAGGTCAGATACTTGCATGCAACCCTGTATAGTCCTGACTACAAAATGTTGAGATAAAATTTCTTGTCTTTTAAATCTTCCCCGAAGTCCTTTGCAAAAACATATTTAATTTTTTTCCATGTCAATGTTGATCCCTTTTCTACAAACACCTGAGTGTCTGCATATAACAGAAAGTTAACTGGAACTTTCTCAACTGCCTCCCTAGTATTTATTTTGGTGGTTTCTTTTGAAGAAACTCTCTTGGGTGCCATGGTAATGGTGACTGCTAGAGAGGTGATCAACAACTATTGTACCTGTGGGAGCTAAAACATAGTCACGGAAATCAAACATCAACCTTAAGAAAATCCACTTTCAAGGCATGTTCAAGAAAAAAATCGGGCATATGATGGGGAGGATTGCATAATTTTAACTGGAAAGAAGGGTTTCCTGCCTGAGGGATCTACGCATTGCATAGTCCCAACAATCAGGGTCAAAGCTTAAGGTATGAGACTATGCAATGCATAGTTCAACCTGGGTAGTGGTCTGGGAGAGACTGTGCATTACAAAGTATCAAAGACCAGGGATGCAGATTGAGCCCTAGAACTGCAAAATTCACGGTTGTGATAGAATCTACTACACACTACATAGTTCCGAAGGCCAAGCTCTTGGCTTGAGCCTTATATTCCACAGTGCCCAACTGGGAAAAGTGAAAATTGGCAAGGGAATGTTATATCTGCCCAAGGGAAGTGTGAAAAATGAGCAGATTTGAGAGATAGTGTTGTCTTCAGTGAATATTTGACTAAGTGTCAATGAAACAAGACATATCGAATGGATAAAATAAATAAATGGGAAGAAAACAAAATCAGTGAGTAGAGTCACTGCAACGATGATCATCAGTGCAAAAATGAAGAAACTGATGTGACACTTGTTAAAGGAAAACAATATCTTGAAACAACACTTCCACAAGCTAAAGAAAGTTGAAACTACAACATGCATGCAAATAAAAAATCAAAACATGACTGACATAATCCAAATGAAAAAAGCAACAGAAAAAACGACAAAAAGCGATAAACAAAAAACTCACCCAGAAAAGCGACGTCAATTGCACTGAAGGTTCCTTGATCTCCTCCAGAATGCTAAAACTCCAATATTAAGTGTGAAAATGAGTTCTAGGGAGGTTGATTAAATATATTTTAGTAAATTAGGGATTATGATGCACATGCAAAAAATCAAGGAAAAAGCGACACATGGCGGAAGTTTCTAAAAATAGCAAGTGTGCCTCCTTTGAGTTACTAAAAATAGACCCCTATTTTTTAGGGATGATTTCTTTTCTTTTTCAGCTTCTTTTCTGGGCTTAGTACCAGGATGCCTTCCATGACTGTGAATTTTCCAAGCTCAAGGCTGACTGTTAGTCATGACTATGAAATTTCAGTCATCAAGGTCAAGCTTGCCCTCATGGATTGTGCAGTTTATGGAGGAAACCCTAGAACTGCTACAAGAACAGGTTTGGAGGTTAGCTTGTGACTTACAAAGATAAGTTAAGTGAAAAAGTGAGAGAACACAAGCATATATGAAAATATAAGTTTCAATAAAAGCATGAATACCTGATAGTAGTGGGACATAAGCTCTTGTGAAAAGAAGGTTAGGATCCAAAATCTAAGCATAGGAAAAATTTTGGAGGGTGGTTGTAGCCGCTACAACATTGGTGACACATTGGTATAACTCCAACTCTCTGAATGAATCTTATCTCCAGCAAAACAGGTCTCGCCCTTGTGAAAGTATTGTTCAATTCATTGATTACCACAACTTCCTAACTTAGTCTGATTTAGAGACATAGTCCCATCCATCCTCTTCATCAGTGACACACTAACCAAGCCAAGTAAAAATAATTTGTTTCAACTAGGGATGGGGAGTATATTAGTGCACAATTAAAATAAATTGTCAAAGTCTTATTTTCATTTTTGGTGTTGCTCCGCTGCTAGCAGACTGGGACAATACCTGACGGAGCCACTTCAGGAACACAAACATTGCTCCACTACTAGTGAGCCTAGAGAGTACCCAACAGAGTTTCTTGATTCACCTCTCTGTGCAATAATCCTTTCTCTTCTTTCTCCCTTTATCTATTTTTTCATTTATTTTTTCAAAGAACTATGCATATGCACTTATTTATTTCATGGGGCAGAAGAGGGACCATGACTTATTGAGAGAAAAAAAAGGTTTTTCCCTAAAATAAGGTTGTTTATATACACCTATTACATACTTGTTAAGGTTTTCCTCCCCTCCTTACTCTGCTCAACTAGTTTGACAAGAATTAACCAAAAATATAAAACTGATTTAGAGTAGGCAGTACTAGTTAAAATCCAAACATCATGATTGGATTGTGATTTTCTCTTACAAGGAATTTATTTTCCGTCAGAGTATCATCAACTTAAAAGAATGTAATATTTATGGAAAGAGAGGGAATAGACAAAAAATTAAGTGTTGATAGTAGAACAACTTTCTCTTGGATTTGACCATGCTTGCTTCATAAGCCAAAAATGGTCTCATGTGAAAACTAACCTATAGCTAAAAACAAAGAAAAGGAAAGAAGCAGAACCAAAAAAAAATGAATGTAAAGAAAATCAAACCAAACAAGAAATAAAAGAAAAACACTACTACTCCTAACCTAAATAGAGCATAGGTAAAAATCATGTAAAGTGATACTTCCAATGAAGCCACTTGTGCATTGGCTGGCCTATGAAGGCGAGGGAATGCATGTCAAGAAATATACACAAGAAAATAAGAAAATAGGAAAGATAAGAGAGTGCAAACTAGAACATTTAAAGTTTGAATATGCTCACAGAAAAGTAGATATGAAAACCACATGGAAGACATTCTGCGGTTGTATCATGGTGTTGTGTCACACAGTGAGTCAAAGACTTACAAACAGAAACCTTCCAACAATGAAGGAGATAAAACATAAAGAAAGAATATTTTTTTTTCCACAGTGCTCACTATGTATGAATCCTCTATGATTGAGTGATAGGATCATGTAATACAGATGGAGGATGCGAAAATTGTAAAACTGATTGATTTTCAATATGCGCAATAGAGTGATGAGAAGCCTTAAAAGTTTCAACATTATTCTTATCAAAGGTGAAACTAAACTCAATGCTACGAGAACCTGGAATAAATATCAGCTCGAGTTGAAGTGCCTTGATAGTTTGATGAAGTTTCAAATCATCGGAAGATAGATCATCAAATATTGGTGGCTTTGAAAAATCAACAGCGAAGAATCATTATCATGACTAGCTGAGTCAATGAAAAGGTGATGACAACTAGGATCATAAAGTTTAATATTGAAAATGGAGGTATCCAACTGATTTGATGAATTGTAGAGAAGGGGAGATGGAAAATAAGAAATTTCAGCCTCTCTATTTTAAAAAGGGTAAGATGATAGATTGGGAATATAAAGAGTAGAAGATTGGTACTCTCCACCTATGAGAAAAAAAATGGCATCACACATGTTCTGTGAATGATTGGAATTGGTAACCTCATAAAAATTTATTTTTTCACAAGATTCAATAGAAGTAACAAAATCATGGAAAATTTCAGGATGATGCAAGAGAAGTGTGGAAGGAAGAAGGTCATCTTCCATCACAAATTCTTGTTCAACAATGGGCTCCCACAAATACTCATTGTGAATGATATCAAAATTTGGTTTCTCAACACCAACTCCATCCAACACTTGATCCTCATGAACATCAAGAAAAAAGTTTGAAGCAATTGAAAAAAAAAACTCACAATCCAGAGGATCAAAGGGACCAAAGGAAGGAGGACGAGGAGATAACACTTCATCATAACAATTAGACTCACAGTGCAAACCTGCGCTGAAATTTTTAGAAAGCGGGGTGGGAAAAGGTGGTGGCGGATCAACACATGAATTTTCAGTCTCTCCCACCTAAACATGTGGAACTAGAGTTTTTTGACGAGAAGTGGACGAAAGGTCACTTGGGACAACAACCTTGTCTGTCATAGATTTAGTAGCTCTAACGGTGAGGTATGCTAGGAGTGGTTCAAAATATTCAAGCTCATGCAGATTTTCTTAAATGTGAACAAGATATAAAAATATCTCTAGCAAGAAAGGGAAATAAACTTCATCTTCTTGAAATTCAAAACAAAAATGAATAAAATTGTAGGTTTTAACCCTGTATAGAAATTATCTATAAACAAATTCTTAAAAATAGAAAATAAACAATAGCGAGAGCATAAAACATAAAACATATATACACAAAGATTTTTCCCTTGGATCCCAAATCGGGACTACCAGCTTTATTTTTCATTATATTCCTTTTAGTGTTACAACACATATATATACATGTTGAAGCATTCATAAACACAAATCCCTTAACCTTGGATCAGAACATAACCATAGTTCCATTGACCGGATCTACAAAATACCAAGGGCCAAAAACCATCATGCCCCAAAACCATGTGCAAACCCATGCACAAAACCATAGGCAACAATAGCCAACACATACCCAGCAAAAATGATCATGAAAATTCTCGATGAATTCATTAGGTGATTTTTGCAAATTCAATGGTTTTTGACAAAGACATTTGTAATCGTATATGTCAAATGTTAAAAACAGTTGTTGGAAAAGATTTTTGAAAGAGTGTATGGAAGCAACAAGAAATGTGTTACACCAATTCCATACGCTCCCTTGGAACGTGATAATGAAAAAACTACAACCAACATCCTCATAGTGGATGTTTTGTTTTGTGCATAAATCAAGAAAATGTGTTGTGTGCTCAAACAAGGTTGTTTCACCCTCACCATTAAATTTTAGATTAGACAAGTCATCAGTGATTCTCTCTGGAACTTTCATATTTTTGTTTTTGGTAAAACATTTTGGGGTTATGATTTGGGGCTAAGTCATTAGATGAGTGCAGAAATTAAAAACAAACTTCAAAGGCTCAGCTTGTCATTTGACCCTCCTTCTAGCGCCAGAAATCTTGACTTTGTTGGACCTGCCAAGATTCAGGGGATCTCCCTGATATGAAGTCCCAACTAAAACCCACAACGTTTTGAGTAGGAGTCCCAAAAGTGGGTTTTTAATTATCTTCCATTGTTTGCAAAGCACATACAGTGATGCACAATGTCTTTGGTGAGAACAAGTGTGTGACTCTATGGAGAGTCAAGTGTAATGCATGACGATTCCAACACACGAAGGGAAAAGGAAGTGCACCCCTTAGAATATTGTAATAGTATGTTGCTTAGAAGGAACACATGACTAATAAGACTAATAAGTGGAATATTCCACAATTTAAGTGACATATTAATACATCAACACACATCTAACAAGATTCATACAAATGAAAACGAAATAATTCATAAGAATATGCGTAATTTAAATAACATATATCACAAATACAATAAGAGTATTTCTACTATATTCACAACATATGAGTTTTATTCACAACTCTTGAGTTTTATTAAAAGTGATAGTTCCAATCATACATGTTACACCAATTTTTGGTCATCTAACCTGTTACCATTAGATGGACCAAAGTACACCATGTAAGACCAAATTTACCCTAAGTGAAATTTCTTTCACTATGAAAAATAACTTAGTAATCCTTATTTATTAAGTTTTTTATGGTCTAAACAGGAAACCCCATGAGTTAATATTGAATAAATCCACATTTGTTTGATTTTCCTGAAGGAATAATTAGTTAAAAAATAGTTTAATTAATATTCCTGGTCATATTTAACCCAAAACAGGAAAATTAATTAGATAAATCATTATTTATCTTATTATTTTCTAGGAATAATTATTTAAACATTATATAAATAACATTGCTTATTAAATTTGACAAAATAATTTATAAATAATTGAATAAATTATTATTTATTTGATTATTACTCAACCACATCCTTAAAATAATAAATATATCATTTATTTATTTATTATTTACAAATAAAGGGATTTGACCAAATTCAAATCCTTTTTCCCTCCAACAAATATAATAAAAAATTCCATAAAGGTTGGATCTAGATTTGGTTAATAATATTTTAATTATGCACCAATATCTAGAATAACTCAATATTTTGTTATAAATAGAAGGGTTTTTACATTCACTCACTACCTTTTGTTGCCTAAAGATCACTCTGGATCTATATTTTTGGTTTGACTTTGATCCTCCATCATTGCCATATTTTGCTACCATTTTTCTTGTGAGCTCTCTTTGAGTTCCATTTTTTGTCTGGGTTTTCTACACCATCAAGAGAGAGAGATCTTAGATCTGAAGTGTTGAGGACTTACAAGAACCCATCCCATTGAGGGGGACTCTTAACATCTTTCTATGTTCCCTTCCAAGGTGTCAAAAATACAAAAATTCTTTAAAAATATTCTTGTCTTGTCTATTGGATGCATGGAGAAACTCTTTCTTTTATTTACTGCTTAATGTCTTTTACTACATAGATCTAGATTTTGTAGCATTTATCTTGGTCAACTAACTGCAGACCTAAAGAAATTGATAGCCATCTTTGATGTTAGGGTTGTTTGTTATGCACAACTAAAGTGAGCTTTTTTCGTATGCTTCCGATTAAGATTCATCCTAAAAACTGGTGACTCCACAAGGGTTTACGATTACCACCTCTGTCGTCATTCAGATCCCTGCATGACCAACTGCTTCAAACCATAAGGTTTCTCTTCAGATTATTGTTTTTCTTCTCTTGAAGGTGTTTTTAACCTATAAAACCCTAAATTAATAAAAATTCTAACTTTCGTCTGGACCTATTGTGCAGGTGACATGCATCAGCCGTAGCTGAGATGACAAATTTTTCTGAAACCTATTCCCGAGAGTGTCAGAAGTGCAGGTCATAATTTTTGGGCCAAAACCTACAACCTGGACCTTCAGGGAGCAGAAAACAGCCCCAAACCTACAACCTCTCTAGAAATCAGGTCAGAAACTGCAACCTATAATTTTTGTGGGAATTTTTCTGAGATTTTTTTGGGTTTTTTCTGGGCCTCTGTTCAGGGTTTTCTAACCTCTATCTCCACCCGTTTTGGACCTATAATTGCTCTGTTTTACTCATCAAAGTGGGAACCTAGCCCCCTAGTGCTTCAATACCCTTCCACCTTTCTTGGAGGAGTTTATCTGAAGCAGGTCATCTAAAATTTTAGTATGTTCAGCCATTTTTCAGATATGATCCATTACCTTCAGATCCATTTCAAATTGGCTATTAATCCATTCAAAACAACTCTTTTCAGTTTTGTTTGGTCCTCCTCCATGGTCCCCTTCATTTCCCTTCAGGTTGTGGCCTCTCGCCACCTCATTTGCAACACTATTCCCTCTAGTTTTTTGTTGTTTTCTGCACCTATTTCTAGCAGATATGACCTTGAGATCATTATCCCTCTTAACTTTAGACCCATTAGCTATTTTTTTGTGCTTTGACTAGATTTTTTCCCACCCATACACTAGTTGTTGGGAAGCCCGCCGCCTTGGGTTTAGATTGATGCATATTTAGCTGTTTATTTTCTGTTATATTCAATTTACTTTATTGTTATCTATAGATTTATTTATAGTTATACAACACACTTTTTCTTTTTCTCTACAAATTTCTAGGTTTAAAAATTAAAATTAACACACTTAACACACACCCTAAGTGAAAAAGCACCTGGTTAACACCACAGGAAAATACTGTAACATTGTAATCATTTGATCCTACACCTCTCTGCCCTTGTTTCGACATTGTAATAATTTGATCCTGTACCTACTTGCCCTTGTTGGTCTCTCTTCCTTTTCTGATCCGTATTTGTTCTTATATCATTGCGCCCCCAAGGAGTTTGTCCCGGAGACTTCTTGGCCTTCATCCTCAGTTTCCGTTAGGAAGACTTACTCCTCTATGTAGGAATCGAGTTAGTCCTCCACCAAGTCCCCATTCAGACCATGCTTCTGGTTCATTATGTTCCCCTTCTGGTTCCATCCCTGGTTCTCCCCCTATCACCTTCACCATGTCTGGTTCGAGACCTAGCACTGGTGGTAGCTCCGACTGCAACAATAACTTTCCCAGCTACTCCCTTACTCCCTTATATGGCAGGCCTCAGTCTTTTCGATTTTAACCAGTTCGTCAATGACCCCATAAGCCATGATGTTGGTTGGCCTTCCATGCCAACCAAGCTCCCTTCCAACATTCCCAAGTTTGAAGGACTTTCTAGAGAAGATCCTACAAATCATGTTCGATCTTTCCACATGTGGTGTTCTTCTAACTCCATCACCAATGACTCTGTTCATCTTTGGTTGTTCTAGTGTATGCTTACTGGAGAAGCTTCTAAGTGGTATGTTGACCAGGCCTCCTCTTCTCATACTACTTTTTCAACCCTTGCCTGTGCTTTTCTGTTTTACTTCCATCTTCCCCTTCGTTATGACACCAGTACCAAAATTTTGACTTCTTTCCGTCAGTTGTGTGTGACCTGCATATCCGATCATGTCCAGGAATGGCAGAGAAGAAAGAGCCTATGTCGAGCCCCTACCTTCAAAGACCATGTCTACATGGACTGGTTCCTTAGATCCATTTTCCCTGGTATTGACAAAGATGTCGCATCTCATTTCCCTCAGACGGAAGAAGCTTCTCTCTAGATTGCATTAAAATATGACTTGATGTACGCATAGTCTAGTTATGTTTATATTGTCTTAACTGATCTCCCTAGAACTGGTAGTGTAAATTCACCGAGGGCATCCAATTCCATCGACGGTATCGTTGGAGCCCTTTCTCATCCGCACACTAACCTTCCCATGGGTTATGGCTTCCCTCAGGGAGGGGCCAACTCTTCCAACACTTCCCCCCCTCCCGGTAGCATGTATCAAGGATACGACATGCATCCTCCTTTTTCCCAAATTGTTTACCACAATGTTTCCCAACCTCCTTATTATCAGTATCTACAGCCTCATGCTCCATCTCCTCCAACATTAGCACCCCTACCTCCCTTGCCTTCTCAACCGCCACAACAGTAGCCATTGCCCCCTAAGGGTAGGGGTATGCACAGCAGGGCGTGACTAATCCTCCTACTTCCAAAATGAAGAGGAAAGGTACCCAAAATCAAATTTCCCCAGGTAATCCAGGACCTAATCCCCAAGGGAATGAACCTAATACTCCTAACTAGCAACAGGGAACTCAGGCAAAGCAAGATAGGCATGTTCACAAGAATAAGCATTTTTTCTTGTTGCTGTGTCTATGGTCATTACACACATGGTTGTTCTCTCTTACCTCAGATGTGTCAGATGTGGGAGACTCAAGCAACATCATGAGGACAAAAAGCTTCCCCTTCAGTTCCTCCCAATGCTACACCTATCCATCCATCTGTGTTTACCAAACCTTTCCCTCAACAAGGATTTATGGCTACCCAACCACATGAAGGTCAGGAGGACACTCAACCTCCTCCATATGGTACCTCCAATTATCAAATTCTCATGATGAACTCTGACCAACCTGTTACCGTTGACCTCAACCTTCAGATTCGGTCCCATCAGTACAACAAGCCTCCTGCTACGTCTGCCCCTGAGCCCCCTCCTTCAGGTTCTACAGAGTCTCTTTCGACAACCTATGGTCCTTTATAGATCCCTCAGCCTAAGGCAGTGTTTCATACCAAGATCCTTACGGGACCATTACACTGAAACGTTGCTTCTGGAAAACCTGCCAATTCGTATGGTATAGTAGATGATTTGGCGCAATCCCGTGTTTCCATATCCATGCTAGAACTCCTCCAGTCATGCCCTTCAAAATGAAAAGCTCTACTAATTTCCATGGGTGCTATAGATCCTTCAGATGATCAATTTATCATCTTTGATGTTGGCCGATCAGAACATCCTCCTCTTCCTTCTTCTCTCGCCTTCCAAATCCCCATCAATATCTGGAATGCCCACATCTCCCATTGTATCATTGATGAGGGGGCATCCACCTGTGTGATGTCCGCTTCGGTTTGGAAGCAACTCGGATCACCTAATTTGGCCTATTCACTTATCACCCCTAGAGCGTGGGATGACAACTCTTCCCATCCCATTGGCTTGTTCTGCAATTCTCTTATTACTCTTGTAGGCAATATTGTTTGCGTTGACGTAGAAGTCATCGATGCCCCCTTAGATTACAACATTCTATTGGGTCGTAGCTACACTTATGAAATGTATATTGTACCCTCTGCGATTCACCACAAGATGTCCTTTTCCCATAATGGAAAGATAGTCACCATTGACCAATTGAAATATTATGAATTGAAGTCTCAGACCTCCCCTGAGTTCATCATCTCTTCGGTGGCCAATAAGAAAACCACTGAACCTTTGACTAGTGTATCACCTAGAGTCTACAATTACTCCTATTTTCTTGGGTCTTTCCCTGGTCTTCTTCCTCCTATCTCTGATCCCATATCATCAAATTTTTGCATGATGCAATCATCTCAGGCTTCCCTCAAGCGGCCCGCTTCGACTAGTCAACAGCCCCGCCCTCTGCAACCTACTCCTACCACTTTGACTCAGCCTTCAGGACCCCCTCCTCTTGAACCTTCATCTGTAGCTGGTATTCATGATCCTCTCTACCCTCCTGGCATGGTTCCTCTTGGCCTTAACCATCTCAGAGTTGTCCCACCTTGCCATTACCCCTCCGGTTAGATACCGTTCCTAGATCCCCCTCATGGAGTGTTTTCGGTACCTATTATGGCTACCTTATGCCTTCCTAACCTGACCCTGGGGATCCCAGTCTAGTACATTGATCCCCCAACCACTATCCTGCCTAGTCATCCCAAACCTTATCTTGCTTTGACCCTGGTTCAACCAGTCCCCATGACCCCTCCCTCTGCTACCATGCCTCAGTCACCTCAACAAGAACCTCCTTCTATTACGACAGCTTCAGGTGAAAGGGGAAAAGCTCACAAGAAGGAACCTAAAGACAAGGCTGCCCTAAAAACTCTGATCCTTCTCAGCCTCCAAAGCATACACCTTCATGTGATTTGTGTGATCTTGTCAGTCATGCCACCCATAATTAACCTAAATTGCCTCGTCTCAAGCCCATTGTCAACGAAGTGTTTCCTGAGTCTGATATCCTAGAAGTCCATGTTACTTTACCTGATTCAACCAAGAAACTCAAGGATTTGCGCACAAATCACCCCTGTGCTTTGTGTGATTTCAGTGGCCACTATACTTACCTCCGTCCTCACCTTGAAGAGTATCGCTCCTCTTTGGAAGCAGTTTTCCAATCCGATGCCAAGCACAACGAGTCCATTGTTCCCTTATTTATGCGTTTTTCTTCAGTAGAACCAGAGGACACATCGACTCCCATAGACATCCCCCCTCTAGATGTCGAAATGACAGAGTCTTCGGCCACTGTCCACTACCTGTCATCATCTATGAGATCCATGAAGGAAGACCCCCCTATAACTTCCCCTTCTATTTCGCCTGACCTCCCTTCAGTGATCACCTTGGGCTCAACATCGGTGGATCCTTCAATCACCCCTTGTGATGATGCGTATGTGGACCTCTCTTCTCATGATGATGAGTCAGGTAGCTTCATTGTGTCAGGTGGTATCTTCCACCAGTCACCCCATCTTCTATTATGATGACGAAATTATGAAATTAGTCACCACCCCTGACTTTATCTATCCCCCCTTACATCGAACCCATGCATTCAAACCACATACACCTTGTGGGCATTACATTGACACCCAATGTTTGGGTAAGGGAGCACCCATATTTGAGAGACCAGGAGAAGAAATTCTACATAACTCTAGTTGTGTAGACTCTAGTACTCTTATTATTCCCCATTTAGAAGAATATATAGAGTCCCATATCACTTTATATCACTCTAGGGATGATACCTCTCATCATTCCTTCATCTTACATCAGCAACCTAGTCCCCTAGACATTTTTGTTGACCAACCTGTGGGTTTTCTAGGAGAGAACCAGTTCATTATCTCAAAATCCACTCTTGGGGATAGTGACACCATGTATGCCAACCCAGAAAATTATTCCATTTACTTCATTGTAATATCCCAAAATAGGGATTTTCTACAACAATAAGTATATATTAAGATATTCTAAAGTTGGAGATGAATCCATATAGTTCACAATAGGTATTAAATCATATTTCCTTCAATAATATGACCAGAAGCAAGCATTATGACTCATTTCTTCAACCCAAAGTGGGGAAAAGCAGTTATTTCAGCCCTAAAAACATTAATTTCAGAGATCTACATAAAAAAAGAGGAAAATGATGGTTGGATCCCTTAGAATATGTTATAGGGGACCCACATATCAAATTTAATTAAAAAAAAAAGCAGTCTAGCTATTTTAAACAGATCTCCCACTCCCGGTATGGCTTAAAATTGCCCAAACCCCATGACTTGACTCAACAGAAATTTACTGAGGCACATACTGTGTGATTTTCTGAAGGTTTTAGGCACAATATGTTATAACATTATATCTGGAGTTTATTACATCAGAATATGGAAGAAAATGTAGATCAAGCTCCTTTTACATATCATAAAAGTGACCCGGCAAGGGTTTCATGGAAGCACAATATACAAAATAGTAGATCTACAGATCTAGATATGGAAAATGCAGTTTACTATAGATCTAAATACATGTAGCTGAAAAATACAAGAATCAGAAGAAGAATGAAATACAAAGCTTTCCGGGAGAAGGGTTGGCACTTCCTCCAAGGAGCAAGCTCAAAAGCAAGGGGATAAACCCTGCTACTGCAACACTGAGTAGAATAACGCAGTTCCTACAAATAACTGTGC
Organism: Pinus albicaulis; assembly: GCA_034641835.2. Lineage (NCBI taxonomy): Eukaryota > Viridiplantae > Streptophyta > Pinopsida > Pinales > Pinaceae > Pinus > Pinus albicaulis. The sequence goes on along the minus strand of CM076574.1, from coordinate 524,735,516 downwards.
TGGAAGAGATAGAGAATAGATTGGCCACATGCCAAGATCTGAATATCATCCCAAAGTGCTAATACACTCTTCCAGGAGGTTAAAAGACACACTCACTGAGAAGAGGCAGTAGTATAATCTAGATCTAAGCAGATCTAGATGTTTCCACTTGCTGCAGCTCACTGAAAAAAGTAAATCACAATAGGATTTACGCTTTCTAAGGGAGATGGAGCTTGTCCATATTCCTGGTAGTGGAAGAGAAGTACAATTCCCTCCAAGAGCTACTCAATGGAAGGATAGAAAATCCCTAAACAGGAAATCCTCACAAGTCTCTACTAAACAACCAAGAGAACTCGAATTGTCTAGGCAGACATCAAAATAAAATATCATGAAAAACCTTCTCTTGAGCCTTCCCTTTCCTTTTATAAGATGGGAGCTTGAGAAACCCTAAACCACTTTCAAAACCCTAACTCCTTTCACATGAATATCCTCCATCTAGAACTGCACTGATCAACAAGGAGGTTCAATGTGTCTGGATAGTGCTGTGATTTGGTCCTATTGACCGAGTCAATCTCCTCAGTCCTTGTTCACATGCAAGTGTATTTTATTGAGACAGCCTTGATTTGCCTTTGTTCACATTGGGCATTGATTTATTTGGATGTTTTTAGGAGTTTATATGTCCTCCTTTACATTTTATTCACCAATTAAGAAAATCAAATAAAAATGAAATATTCCTATTAGCTTGGGCTAATTAGGAATATTACAGTGATGCAAATTCTCCCATGTTCCCATTAGAACATGTACTGCAGAAAATGTGGGAATATCCTTCCCAAAAGGACACATTCAAACCATGTGCCTCACTCAACATCATGTCTCCCATCAAGATAAAAACAACACCAGCAAGTGGGATCATGATTGGCATCAAAACAGGGAAATTATTGATGGTTTCATAAGGTGCTGGAAGGTACCAACAATTTCCCAAGTGGTGACAGCACAATTTTTCAAACTACTACTTCAAAAAAATACATGGAAAATTGTTTCTTGATACATGGTTAATCATATGAATCAACTGAACATACATGTAATGACAAAAAATCTTCCCAAGGCCACATGAGAGATGGTTTTCTCCATCATATAGTTTGGCCCAACATTGGTCATGGAGAAAAATCAAGAGCTTGCTTACTTTTGGAGCAATGCACTGCCAAGAGATGGTAAGTGCATGCAAATATTGAGTTGCACAAACAAAACTCTCACCATATTTTGGAAGTAAGAAGACACATGGATCCATGAATGGATCCTCCATAGTAGTTTGGCACAATTCCATGAAGATAAATGAACCAAGTGCTGCCTGCAAACCCTCTCCCTCATGCTTGGAAACCCAAGACAAGTAGAGTACATCATAGTAATAGATTTCCTCATCTACTACCTCATCTTCCTTACCTCCTCTTTTCCCATCAAGTGCATCAAGTGTGAAATGATCCTGGGGATACTCCATCAATAAACCCCAGCTCCAAAGTGGCAACACTGTTGGCCTATGAAAATAGGCTCCCTCCAAATCATGGCTCCAATCTTTGACATGCATAATGTCAAAGGTATCTCCCATAATGCTGCTACAAATAAGAAGTCTCTCCGATGGGGAAAGTACCTCTTGAACATCTAAGGCCAAGGAGTAGCCCCTTTTCACTGTGATAGTGCCATCTTCTCCTCCTGCAACACCATGAAAACTGTGAGAGCAAATCTGCCCTTGCTCTCCCAAGAACATCCCAAGCAACAAAATCTTTTCCTACCTCCTCATACTTCCATCATCCAGATCATGTAGTGAAAACATGGTGATTGACATGAAGAATGTCATGTCAAAACAATTTTTCCATACTCCTTGCTGCCCCATGATGCAAGTATCCAGCCACATACCCTTAGAAAGAGGATGATGACCAAACTCTTTCAAGAGTAACCAACACAGCCAAATCTCATGCTGCCCGGTATCATATATTTGCAAGTAGCTTACCAACTTCTTGCTCTCCATCCAAATCCATCCTTCCACATGTGGGTGCCTTCCATATTGTTCTTCCTTAGCACTCTCCCAAAGAAGACTATCATTCTCCCAAATCAAATTTCTGCCCTTGCATTTCATGCGATTTTGAAATGCAATCTTCTCAAGGATCAATTTGATTCCATAATGACCCAAATAGGTGGTAGGCAAAAACCTCCCATCATGATGTGTGTTGCTCAAGGAGTTTCCAACACAAACATGGAGATGTTATCCATCCGAAGATGTCCTCCATCATCTATTTTCTCCTCCTTGAATCTAGGAAGATCCAAGTGTGAGAAGGAAAGAGCCTCCTCAAACTGTTGAAGAACTTTGCACTTCATGATGTGTTGAAGTGCATCTCTAATGAAATCTCTCCATGAGATCTCCTCCTCATGCATGGTCCTCCAAAACAAAAGAGGCCTTGGATCTGTTGTAAGTAGAAGTTTCTCTTTCAGCTGTGGCATGCTCATTGAGAGAGTGCCATATAGAGAGGAGAGATAGTTTCTTATCTCCATATGTCTACCCCTTCTTACTGCTTCCTTCATGGCTTCCTGAACGAAGCTGCCCTTTGAATGCTCACATGAGGAATGATTCCTCTTTTCTCCATCACTGCTTTTATACAGTGCAGTGCAATTCTTCTGCTCTAAATCAACTGCATGCAATGATGTAGACCCATCCATAATGTTTGCTGAAATGGCAAGAGATGGAAATTTAAGCATACCTTGGTGAAATGTGGAAGTTCCTTGCAGGGCTGCAAGAGTTTCCTCTTCATATGTGTTGGCTTGCATAACTGTTGAAGATGAAGGCTGCTCCTCCATGGCTACAATAGTGCTGGTACATGCCTCTTTGATTGGTGGTGAGGGCTCCTCCCTCCTGTTGCCAAATCTTCTGATCATCCCTTGGAAAATTTCAGCAAGAGTAGATACCCTTGCATGGTTCCAATGGCTGAACCACCAAGTGCTTGCTTCACCTTCAAGGTGCAACACTGCAATTTCTACAACCTCTCTATCTACTACAGGATGTAGTAGGAAGAAAGCCTCTAGCTTCTTCACCCAAAACTCTGCTACACATGTGAGTGATCCATTAAATGTGGACAATATAAATCTATTGCCTCTCATCATCCCATAGATGTGGGGTCTTCTTTCTTCTTTCAGCTGAATAAATTGTGGTAAAGCTAGAGTCTCTTTGAAGGCTCTAGGTTTAGCTTGGTATTCAGCAAGATATTTACTTATAATTATAGATTCCAAGTGTTCTTCATGCTTCAGGTCTTCTTCTCTTAGAGAGTAGGAAGTGCATGGTCCTTCCTCTTCTCCTTCTTCCATCTTCTTAACCTCCTTGGAGAGGTTCTCTTTGGATATAACCATAACGAAAATGAATGGTGCACCAAATCATTAAAATGTGTTTATATTACCCTTTTCTAAGTATATTTTTGCATGACCGCAACATGCTTGGAGGCACCTATGCCCCTCAACCATAAAAATCCTAGATCTCAGCCAAAAACAACATTGAAACCCCCTTTCTTTGATAGGTCACACTTTTCAGGTCATTTCCTAGGGCAGGTCGCAATTTTATACATAGTACCAGCTACCCAGGTCATAGAATAGACCCCCAAAAGTGCGACTTGGCCTGTTCATGAGCTCCAAGCACCTAAACTGAAATTTTGATCCCCTTAATTGAAATAGTATGGTTAGGCCTCTTACCTACAATTGATGAATCTCAATTCGAATAGTCGATTTCTCTGCTACGCTTGCCACAAGATTTAGGGCCTTCTCTCCTCTCTAAATTCACCACAACTACACTTGCAAATGAGTGAATTTTGAGGGAAAATTCCTTATTAAAAGAGAAACCCCAGATTTTTGTTTTTCCCACTACGACCAAACCGTACCTCATTTTGAAAAACCATCCATACCGTTCGAAATCTCTCACTGATATCTCAAATGGGTATCTGTTAGTTTTTTGTGATTTGATACTTCACCAGGACACATTTGTTCCAAGAAGGGTCACTTCACCACTCCTTAAAATCGAATTTATTCACTTGTAATACTTGTACTTGAGGCACCACTTCACCTCTATACTTGTCCATGCTCATGTCAAATTTCTTCATGAGTAACCATCTTGTACTCATGTCTTTATGGTCCCCACCAGATCTTTTCTGTGTGGCAGCAACATCAAGTGGCCCTTGTTTAGAGCATTTGAGTTTAGTCATAATCGCATCCATGGAGTCTATCCCAAGTCCCTTTGTATCCTGCTATAGCCCTCCATCTTTCTTTTCTTGGTTCCTCTCCCATGTTGCACATTATGGCCTTCAGTCCCACTGTCCCCTTTCCCCTTTGATATTATGTCAGTTGCTGCCAGGTCATCCATGCCCTTTATGCTCTAAAAAGGGAAGTCATCCGTCTGCTACTCAGTACCCCCCATTTCATCATCATCCCTGGTGTTAGTTTGTCAGTCGCTCTACTATTTTCTGTCGTGCCTTAGTTGAGGATCCCTTATTTCCTTACCTATGGCAGACCTCCTTCTGTTGACATTAGCTCATTCATTCCAGAAGACAAGTCTAGAGGGTTGTGTACCTTGGTTCCAACTTCCACTCTTGTTCGGTGCCTCGAATCAGGCAAAGGGACTCCTTATTGCCCTTTTACTTGATTGTTTCTCACTTCCATCTCCTTACAGCATGATCGGGATATGTGTACTTGATGGTTCAGTGATGCATAAGATTGTACCGGTGATTCTCGAGTGTGTGTGAGATGTTTCAAACCTCATGAGGGGGTGGCCCTTCAAGTAGCCCCCCACATTCCCGAATGAACTCGTCATTACAACCTTTGATGCAGCTCCATAGATTTGATGGTGTCAACCTCAGCTGCTTACAGCGCCTTTTAGTTTGCATGTATCATTCATATTTTCAGAGCCCTTTCCTGTTTCCAGGACCTCTTTAGTTGTACTTATATCTCATGTACTCAGATATTATTGTATAATTCATAGCTGTTATCCCTGGCATAGTATGTATGTTGGATCCATTATCATGTTTTTATCTGGCTCATGTTCGTGCCAGCATGTACTATATAGCTCAGTCCCTTATTGACTGGACCCATTACTCTTTTTACTTCATCTCGGAGGGCATATGTATGCCTCCCTCGCCACCTATAGCATAGGTACTCACTCATAAAAGAGACTTGTCGCACCTATAAGTCTCACCTCCTCACTGTCTTGTCCTCTAGTGCTTTGGTCTACCTTATATTTCTCTCTCTCTAACTTCCACTTCTGTGTCTAGTGATTGAGTTCTTACAATGTACTTCGGTCATATGATTAGCTCCTAATGCTCGCATGTTGGGGGGAAATCTGTTACACCAATTTTTGGTCATCTAACATGTTACTATTAGATGGGCCAAACTACACCATGTAATACCAATTTTACCTTAAGTAAAATTGCTTTCACTATGAAAAATAGCTTAGTAATCCTTATTTATTAAGTTGTTTATGGTCTAAACAAGAAACCCCATGAGGAAATATTGAATAAATCCACATTTGTTTGATTTTCCTCTGGGAATAATTAGTTAAACAACATTTTAATTAATATTCCTGGTCATATTTAACCCAAAACAGAAAAATTAATTAGATAAATCATCAATTATCTTATTATTTTTATAGGAATAATTATTTAAACCTTATTTAAATAATATTCCTTGTTAAATTTTACTAAATCATTTATAAATAATTGAATAAATCAATATTTATTTAATTATTACACAACCACATCCTTAAAATAATAAATAAATAATTTATTTATTTATTATTTACAAATAAAGGAATTTGACCAAATTCAAATCCTTTTTCCCTCCAACAAATATAATAAAATATTCCATAAAATTTGGATCTAGATTTGGTTAATAATATTTTAATTATGCACCAATATCTAGACTAACTCAATATGTTGTTATAAATAGAAGGGTTTTCCCATTCACTCACTACCTTTTGTTGCCTAAATATCACTCTGGACCTATACTTTTGGTCTGACTTTGATCCTCCATCATTGTCATATTTTGCTACCATTTTTCTTGTGAGCTCCCTTTGAGTTCCATTTTTTGTCTAGGTTTTCTACACCATCAAGAGAGAGAGGTGTTAGATCTGAAGTGCCGAGGAGTTACAAGAACCCATCCCATTGAGGGGGACTAGTAATATCTTTCTATGTTCCCTTCCCAGGTGTCAAAAATACAAAAATTCTTTAAAAATATTATTGTCTTGTCTACTGGATGCATGGAGAAACTCTTTCTTTTATTTACTGCTTAATGTCTTTTACTACACAAATATAGATTTTGAAGCATTTATCTTGATCAACTAACTACATATCTAAAGAAATTGGCAGCCATCTTTGATGTTAGGGTTGTTTGTTATGCACAGCTAAAGTGAGTTTTTTTTGTAGGCTTGCGATTAAGATTCATAATAACAATACATACAAAATTTTATGAGCCGCTTGCCCCAATAGTGGAACGTGAAGTCTACAAGACCTTCTCCTCCAAAGAAGTATACTCCCTCTATGCTACAGAGAATCCAAGGATAAAAAAAACTCCCAAGATCATCCTAAGCCTAATCCTATCCAAAAGTTTGCCTCCCAAAATTATGTTACATGAGTTATGAGGATATATTTATAATAAAGGTGAGTGACTCTTTGCATGCCCCCTTTGTGACTCTTGGACTCCCCTCATGACTCTTTAACTTCTTTGCAAAATAATTCATTACATTACATATGACTCATCACATTCCAACACAGACACTTGGAATTTCACTTTTACAATAATTACATATAATATTACATTTTCCACTCATACCCATATAAGACAAAATAGGGTAGTGAGAACTTGAAATCCTAACAAGAGAATTCATTATGATGCTAGAGTTTGGGTGAACTCAAGCTGAGAAACTTCTACTTGATGATTCTTGGTCACATATTGATGCTAGGATCGGTATTGTTTTATGGCATCCCCAAACTACATGATGGTTTCAGGATGGAAGCAAACTCTTTCCTCCATAAAATACATGCACAATGTATTGGAACCAGTATGAACCACTTTCTAAATTAGGAGCAACATTTTTATGATCTGAATAAGACCACTGATATAGGTCTACATGTTTTATCTATTCAACTCCAAGTCCTCTTAGGTGGCGATCTGTTTTAGCTGCTCCAAGTACTGATCAATCTCCTTCCTGACATGACGTTTTCGTTTAGCCTCAGTGAGTGTGCCAATTGATGGTATCTTATGGGTTCTCACCATGAAATAATTTTTTATATATATACATAAATATTAGGTCTCAATATTTCCAATGAATGAGGCAAGTTGCTTATTTTTCTTGATCAACATCCAAACTCTCGCTTTCTCTAGCTCTTTTTATGACTTCATTTTCTTCACCAAGGCATGTGGTACCCCCTTGTATCACATTGTCCAATCATTCTCAGTGGTGATGGTAGCTTAGAAATTTTGAAAGATCTTGAAAAATATTTTCTAAGTCGTTGCAAGTTATGTAAGCGAAAAAATGTCTTATGTACGATCATGAGCTCCTCATAAAGGTCTCGCATAGTGTCTCCAAGTGTGGATACTTCAACAAGTGTCACTGCTCTCATATCCTCCAATTAGACCTATATGACAGGTGCATTTTGTGCTTCTGCTTGAAGTTGTTCAAAATCTTGCTAGGTAGCCTGTAGATTATGTACCAAATATTTATTCTCAACCATAAAATACTGAGTGTTATATCTTGCTGCACTTGCAAATGGAAATTTGGCTTCGAAAATAACATTTGGATTCTTGTTGGTGTCCACCACTATCACCCTTTCTCTCATAAATGCAGGTGATGCATGATCATCTGTGAAGTCCTTTTTCCGTGCTTGTACAATCCTATTATGTAGTTCATCATATGACATATTGTGCACATCCATCACTAGATCATCATTAAGGGGAACTACCACCCCTTCCTCTCTTGGGGTTGGATCTACGGCTGGATGTGTTGGCGGATGAAAAATGAACTATGGTGCATTGGGCATTAGGTCCACATCTTCATCTTTCAACTCTGACTCCAATCCTGCATCTATTTTCTCTCTCCTTCTGCTGTTGGCTCGAGGTGTTCCTGCTCTTCAACCTGTATTGGTGCCACTTCTTCCATTGTGGCACCTTTCCTTCCTTCTTCTTCTTGCTTCTACTTCTCATCTTGTTTTATTTTTCTTTGCTCCCTTTATTCCCTTAGATCTTGTTATGCTCTTTGTGCTCTCATCTCTTTTTCCTCCAAGCTTTGCTTCTCTCTCTTCCTCTACAATAATCTCTATGGCCTCTGCCTTCTCTTTGCTTCTATTGCAAAATATATTTTGCAACAATGGGATCTGCTTCCATCTTTCATCTTTGATCCTGCCATGCAAAAATATAAACCTTACTCTTTCCCTTATCTTGTACTAGGTCGTTTTCCTCTATTGTTGTCTCTTATGGAACTACTACCATCTGTGGAGTTTCCTGCGAAGTCCTAACTATATTGATCAACTCACAGGGTTTGGAGGAGTTATATAAATTCTTCCATGGTTCCTCCCACGTCCAATTAAATGTTCCACTGATCAAATTGTAGTAGATTCTTACATAGTGGTCCTTTCAAATTCCCCTCGGATCATACTGATTGAAGTATTTTGTACCGAACTCAAACTTCACTATATATTTTTCTTTGGTATCTGCAAATTTTATTTTCTTAATCTCATATAATATGATCTACAAAGGAAGCGTAGGCCATGGAACTTTCTTATTACTATGAAATGGTGCTGACAACCCTATGGTAAGATGGTATGATACTTCTTGCATGAAAACTCTATCAGTGGCATATATTGGCAAACGATGTGGCGTCTTATACCTGCCAAACACTAATAAATGTGTTGTTCATTAAGGAAAATCAATCTGCAATATCTGATATTTCCTCCATCATTCCTCGTGACATATAAGGTTGGTCCCCCTGAAAGATAATCTTGTATAGCAGGATGATGAAGTGAATAGTTAGTTGCTCTATAACTCCTCTATGCCTGTGGTTATCACAAATAAAATTTCATTTTTTAATTGATACGGTCGTTAGCATAGGTTTCATTTGCGTCATAAAATTGGTTCATTAAATTGATGAAAACTCATGAATTGGTCATTATCCTGAGTTTAGAAAGTCCATTTTCCATGTCCATCATGGTAAAATATATCAAAATCCACCAAAGGTCTAGATGCATTGGTTTAAAATTTGGTAGTGGCCACTTGTCTGTTTTTTCCTAAGTCTATACGGAATATAACTGCAAACAGGTTGTTTTTGATACAGACTCACCTGACCAGTCTGTAGTGAATCTTCCAGATTTATAACAAAAAATTCTATGGAATCATGTTTTTCTACACCAATAAAGGGAATGATGAGGTGTCGAGTTTTTAAAGGTTTAGGGTAAATATGAGATCACGTGATAGGTTATTAGAGTCATCCAAACATGTGTAATCATAAGTGGCATTCACCATTACACTTAACTCCTCCCATTTTTCATTATCCCTCCCATATTCAAATTTCACCTTTTAAATGCACCTCCAAAGCTGCTCTCTATCATCCTTCGTTCGACCTTTGCATACACTTGTTGAGTGTCATCCTTGAAACATCTAGCTTCATTGCAAGATTCTTGCTATTCAATTTATCTCTTTGCAAGTGTCACATCATCAAGTAGGCAACGTAGTATTAAGGAATATGGCCATGAAGAAGAAAAAAAGAAAAGGAGGCTCCTGTGTAAGATATGAGCCCATGGATCTCAATTTACTCAATGAAGACCCTGTCTTTGTAGAAGCTTTTAGCAATGTTGGATGCATGAGATTTTGCCAAAAAATACAAGGTTTTCATGCCTAGTTTTCAAAATATTTTTCAGTGAATTTCGTAGGTACAACTTCAAAGGTGGGGGTGCTGAGTTTTGTAGTGTCACCTGAGACAATTTATCAACCCAAAAAGATACCGAGGATGGGTGAAGATTGGTTCAAAGCCACTACGTTCAAGATACAGAACTGTGATGAATTTATAAAACCTGAACACATTGGAGCAAACATGAAATATGGAGTCCTAAGGAGCTACATGAAAGAGAACTACTCTAAATTGATGCTTGTAATTAAAAAATACTTCGCTTCTAAGGGGAGGTTCCATATGGTCTCTCAATACCATTTTAGGCTCTTGCCGCACTTCACTGGTAATAATTCTCTAGATATTCCATTTTTCATGTTTATGAGCCTAGGAAAGATGTCAAACAAGGTTTAGGCTATTAGATATCATTTTTGGGATTCAACTACGTTAATTTAGTCATTCATCTATGACCATTTCCATGAGAGGTAGTCGTAACTGACTAATTTCTCACGACTTTTGAATATTCCACTTAGCACTCATTGCATCGGGTGATGCTCACAGGGGTGAAGAAGTGGGATTGACACAGGGGTGAAGAAGTGGGATTGAAACTAGTGAAATGAGTCACATAGCGTCAATCATCACTTGCGGGGCTTGCACCCGGTAACCAGGACTTCCCGGGAGGTCACCCATCCCAGAAATCCTCTGGCTCAAGCGCGCTTAACTATGGAGTTTTCCCCACAATCAAGCCCACTTAGCTTGCTACCCCATTTGCAAAACCTTAGCAACTATTGTGCCTCATGAACCATTCAAGAAGAGATCCCTTTTACTCTTAGTATTTTAAGTATGAGGGGTTTCCGCAGTGTATTATATTAGATCTCATTTTTGGGATTCAACTACATTAATTTAGTCATTCATCTATGACCATTTCCATGAGAGGTAGTCGTAACTGACTAATTTCTCATGATTTTTGAATTGTCCACTTAGCACTCACTACATTGGGTGATGCTCATAGGGTTGGAGAAGTGGGATTGAAACTAGTGAAATTAATCACATAGCGTCAATCATCACTTCCGGGGCTTGCACCCGGTAACCAGGACTTCCTGGGAGGTCACCCATCATAGAAATCCTCTGGCTCAAGCACGCTTAACTGTGGAGTTTTCCCCACAATCAAGCCCACTTAGCTTGCTACCCCATTTGCAAAACCTTAGCAACTATTGTGCCTCATGAACCATTCAAGAAGAGATCCCTTTTACTCTTAGTATTTTAAGTATGAGGGGTTTCCACAGTGCATTATATTAGATATCATTTTTGGGATTCAACTGCGTTAATTTAGTCATTCATCTATGACCATTTCCATGAGAGGTAGTCATAACTGACTAATTTCTCATGATTTTTTAATAGTCCACTTAACACTCATTGCATCAGGTGATGCTCACAGGGGTGAAGATGTGGGATTGAAACTAGTGAAATGAATCACATAACATCAATCATCACTTCCAAGGCTTGCACCTAGTAACCAAGACTTCTCGAGAGGTCACCCATCCCAGAACTCCTCTGTCTCAAGTGTGCATAACTGTGGAATTTTACCCACAATCAAGGCCACTTAGCTTGCTACCCCATTTGCAGAGCCTTAGCAACTATTGTGCCTCATGAACCATTCAAGAAGAGATCCCTTTTACTCTTAGTATTTTAAGTATGAGGGGTTTCCACAGTGCATTGTATTAGATATCATTTTCTGGATTCAACTGCGTTAATTTAGTCATTCATCTATGACCATTTCCATGAGAGGTAGTCATAATTGACTAATTTCCCATGATTTTTGAATAGTCCACTTAGCACTCATTGCATCGGGTGATGCTCACAGGGGTGAAGAAGTGGGATTGAAACTAGTGAAATGAATCACATAGCGTCAATCATCACTTCTGGGGCTTGCACCCAGTAACCAGGACTTCCCGGGAGGTCACCCATCCTAGAACTCCTCTGGCTCAAGCACGCTTAACTGTAGAGTTTTCCCCTTTAGGCTAGGTCAGAAAGTAGCGAGACCTTAATTTTCCATCATGAGTTGATAAAACTTCTGGTGTTGGAGGAGTTGAAAAAACTAAACAGAGATTGGGCCACATTTCTTTTTCTCAGTGGTTATGAGGTAGATACATTAACACCCAAGAAAACTCCAAAGTCAAAAGCCACTCCTCCAAGCAAGAATGACAAATCTGTCGCTGAAATAGAGGGTGTGAATGAGGAGGAGATGGAGCCCATTATAGAGCCCATGGGAATTGAAGTAGAGCCTGCACAAGAGACAAAAATTCCATAGCCTACACCTGCAAGTAGCAAACCATGGATCAACAAGAAAAGCCATGGAAGGATAACCAGAAGCCAAAAAATTGGGAAAGGAAACCTTGAAGATATTATTCAAGCCATAGACATTGAAGAGACTATAGTGGTCAGTGCTGAAGATGCTAAAGGGAATAAGAATAAAAAGAAGGGTATAAATGGTAAAAATATTGATTTCTCAGGGGTGGATGTAGGGTTTATGTTTCAGCCAACAAAACCACTCCAGGCTACAAATTTCCAAAGGTGTCATGGAAAGTAAAAGGACATAGGTTACTAACAAAGGAAGGAAGCCTATGACTAAGGATATCATTTATTTGTCTCTAGAAAAAGAGGAGATCATTATGTAGAGGAAGGGTAAAGAGAAAGTGGTTGAGAAAACTAAAATACAAATGTTAAAGGAACAGTTAACAGAACCTAGAAAGGAGGTTATTGAGACCAAATTGGAATTGCAGGAAGCTAAGATAGACATGAAACTAATGGAATAATTCAAAGAGAAGGTAAATGAGAAAATCAATCAATATGATGAGTCATTGACCAATGCCAATAAACTGTTGAAAATGGAACTTCCTCTATGAAGGGTAATGAAGAACACAAGAAAGAGGAATATATGGTTGCAAGATGAAAGAAAGAAACTTAAAAACCAAGTCAAAGAGCTAGAAGAGAAGATGGAGATGATACAATTAGAGTTAAAGAAGAAAGGCTTTAAAATCATAGTCATAAATGAACCTGAAGAGTTTCAAGTTCCTATTACCAAAAGTGAAGCTTTTAAAGGTTCAAGAGTGAACAAGCTACCTTTTTGACATCTTTTCATCATTCAGAATCGGCATTTGCAGACCCATAGGGAAAATTTTGAAGAAGAAAGGATCATTTTTTATTTTACTGCCAATTGGGCAAGTTTGTAGCGAATCCCAGGCTTGAAGTCCATATTTCACTACGAACTCGTTGTAGGTGTCTTTTTGTTTAAAATCAATAATATGGTCAAAATCAAGGTGGGTAAAAATTTGTATTTAGCTCTTTTGACTTAACAATAGTTCCAAATTATCAAATAGTGATAACAGGTGGCAGAGATAGGTGAAATCAATTTGCTACAGACTTTCACTATGAACTTGCCTTAACTCCCCTGTTTATGTAGCGAGCAAGTTTTTGTAGAATTTTTAAGTTTTGATGGTCTATTGGAGGTAAGCCAACCACGTGGAAAGCTTAAAGGGCAATATGTTTTGGTGGGGGGAATTATATTTTGGTCATGGTCAGTGCCACCCAAGCACATGACTGTCCTCGATGTAAGTATGCAGTATTTTCAGTTTTTTGATGTAATATATATGTTATATAGTCCTAGTAGGTCTCTATGTCCTAAAGTTATTAGTTTTTAGTTTTATTTCCATGTAATTTTCTTATTGTTAGAATAGGTGTCAACAAAGAGACTCCATGATCTAGCCATGTAGGCAGATCCAATGTAAATATTTTGAAGCCTATTAATAGGCGAAATATCAAATAATAGAGGGTTGAATGATGTGACTACATAAATAATATTGTAAACATTTTCTTATTAGTAATATATAGTGATTTTTGGCTCTTTCTTCACATGAGATTCATCTGATGTTTTCATGAGTACTTGTCTTATGTATCTTGCTATTTTCTCTTTAGTAATTTGATGTTTGATTACTTATAATTCATGCAAATCATGCTCTAACTTCCTTCAAGCATTATACTATTATGTATCTGTGTGTACTGCCTTGTCATAGAAACATCTATACGCCTCAGCTTCCACAAGAAGAACCATGTCACTGAGTTTCCTAACACTGACTCCATAAGCCAAATTGTAACTAATTCTATACATATTTCACCTGCATATAAAAATAATTAAAACATTTTTGTTAGAGTTGGCCATCTATGGGCTTCATTTACATAATATCATCAATATATTTGAGAAAGCCCTCTCAAGATGAAAAGGCTAATTTTCAGCTAGAAGTTGGTTTGAAAGAGTTACTTTAGGTTTTCTAGTGGAGCAACCCATATGTACCAACTTAGTGATAAGAACAGTAATCTAAAAGAAGGTTACAATAAATATGGATGACATTTTCTCTTGGTGTCCACATCTAGTTCATGCCAGGAAACTAATTCTATGAACAAATTGTATCTAGTAACTATGCATACATATAGAACCTTGATTGCTTTCCCTTGGGAGGATCTTGGGCTTGTGCTACATGGGCTCTCAACTGACGAGCCAAAAGATATAACCAATTTATCAGATTCCCCCGTTCAATACCTTGTTACACCATTTTTTGGTCATCTAACCTGTTACTATTAGATGGACCAAAGTACACCATGTAAGACCAATTTTACCCTAAGTAAATTTGCTTTCAATATGAAAAATAACTTAGTAAACCACATTTATTAAGTTGTTTATGGTCTAAACAGGAAACCCCATGAAAAAATATTAAATAAATCCACATTTGTTTGATTTTCCTGAAGGAATAATTAGTTAAACAACAGTTTAATTAATATCCCTGGTCATATTTAACTCAAAATAGGAAAATTAATTAGATAAAATCATTATTTATCTTATTATTTTCTAGGAATAATTATTTAAACCTTACTTAAATAATATTCCTTGTTAAATTTGACTAAATCATTTATAAATAATTAAATAAATCATTATTTATTTGATTATTACTCAATCACATTCTTAAAATAATAAATAAATCATCTATTTATTTATTATTTACAAATAAAGGAATTTGACTAAAGTCAAATTCTTTTTCCCTCCAACAAATATAATAAAATATTCCATAAAAGGTGGATCTAGATTTGGTTAATAATATTTTAATTATGCACCAATATCTAGACTAACTCAATATTTTGTTATAAATAGAAGGGACTTTCCATTCACTCACTACCTTTTGTTGCCTAAAGATCACTCTGGATCTATACTTTTGGTCTGACTTTGATCCACAATCATTGTCATATTTTGCTACCATTTTTTCTTGTCAGCTCCCTTTGAGTTCTATTTTTGTCTGGGTTTTCTACACCATCAAGAGAGAGAGATTTTAGATTTGAAGTGCTGAGGACTTACAAGAACCCATCCCAGTGAGGGGGACTAGTAACATCTTTCTATGTTTCCTTCCCAGGTGTCAAAAAATACATAAATTCTTTAAAACATTCTTGTCTTGTCTATTGGATGCATGGAGAAAATCTTACTTTTATTTACTGCTTAATGTCTTTTAATGCATAGATCTAGATTTTGTAGCATTTATCTTGGTCAACTAATTGCAGATCTAAAGATATTGGCAACCATCGTTGTTGTTAGGGATATTTTTTATGCATGGCTAAAGTGAACATTTTTCGTACGCTTGCGATTAAGATTCATACAAACAACTGGCAGCTCCACAAGGGTTTATGATTACGACCTTTATCATTTTTCAGATCCCTACATATCCAGATGCTTCAAACCATAGGATTTCTCTTCAGCTTCTTGCTTTGTTTTTCTTGATGTTGTTTTTAACCTATAAAACCCTAAAACATTGAAAATTCTAACTTCCGTGTGTTTTCGGACCTATTGCGTAGGTGACAGGCATCAGCCGCAGTTGAGATGACAAATTTTTTTGAAATATACTCCTGAGAGTGCCAAAAGTGCAGGTCGGAATTTTTGGGCCAAAACCGGCGACATGGACCTCTAGGGCACAAAAAACAGGCCAAAACCTGCGACCTCTACAGGAAACAGGTCAAAAACTGTGACCTGAAATTTTTGTAGGAATTTTTTTGATATTTTTCTGGTTTTGTCTGGGCCTATGTTTAGGGTTGTCTGACCTCCGTCTCCACCCATTTTGGACCTATAATTGTTCTGTTTTTCTCATCAAAGCGGGAACATAGCCCCCTAGAGATTCAATACCCTCCACTTTTCGTGGAAAAGTTTTAGTTGCTACAATTTGTCTGAAATTTGAGTGTGTTCAACCATTTCTCAGATCTGATCCCTTACCTTTAGATGCACTTCCGATTGGTTATTTATCCATCCAAAACACCTCCTTTTATTTTTTTTTGGGTTTTCCTCTAGGGTCCCCTCCGCTTCCCTCCAGGTTATAACCTTTCGCCACCTCATTTACATCAATTTTTCCTCTGATTTTTCGTTGTTTTTCTGCACCTATTTCTAGCAAATCTGACCTTTAGATATTTATCCCTCCCAACCTTAGATCCAATGGCTATTTTGGTGTGTTTTGACTAGATTTCTGCCTACCTACAGACTAGTTGTTGAGAGGCCTACCTCGTTGGGTTTAGATTAATGCATAATTAGTTGTTTATTTTCTGTTATTTCAGTTTCATATACTATTATTTGCAGGTTTATTTACAGTTATAAAATACACTTTTTATTTTTCTCTACAAACTTCTCGGTTTAAAAATTAAAATTTACACACTTAACACACATACCCTATGTGAGGAAGAGTCTGGTTAACACCACCAGGAAAATACTTTGACATTGTAATCAATTAATCCTACACCTCTCTGCCCTTGTTTCAACATTTTAATCAGTTGATCTTGCACCTCCTCACCCTTGTTGGTCTCTCTTCCCTTTGTGTCATGTTTGTGCCTTCATCATTGCGCCCCCAAGGAGTTTATCCCCGAGACTTCTTGGCTTTAATCCTCAGTTTTCGGATGGATGACTTACTCCTCCGCGTAGGATTCGAGTTAGTCCTCCACCGAGTTTGCACTCTGAATCCTCTTCTAGTTCATTGGGTTACAATTTTGGTTTTGCCCCTGGTTCTCCTCTTGTCACCTTAACCATGTCTAGTTTAGGCCCTAATGCTGGTGGTAGCCCTGGCCCTAATGTTGGGAATACTACTAGTGGGGCCACAACAGGAACTACCCCTGCTGCTCCCTTGCTCCCCTATATGGCAGACCTTAGTCTTCCTAATTTTAACCAGTTGATAAATGACCCTATACGCCATGACGTTGGTTGGCCTGGTATGCCAACCAATCTCCCTTCCAACATCCCCAAGTTTGAAGGTCTTGCTGGAGAAGATCCTACAAATCATGTTCGATATTTCCACATGTGGTGTTCGTCTAACTCCATTACCGATGACTCTGTCTATCTTCGGTTGTTCCAACATACGCTTACTGGGGAAGCTTCTAAGTGGTATGTTGATCAAGCCTCATCCTCTCATACCACCTTTGCGACTCTTTCCCGGGATTTTCTGTCTTATTTCCAGCTTCCCCTTCGTTATGACACTGGTACCGAACTTTTTACTTCTTTCCGTCAATATTCTGCGACCCGCCTATCCGATCATGTCAAGGAATGGTGGAGAAGAAAGAGCCTATGTCGAGCCCCTACCTTTAGAATACCATGTCTACATGGGCTGGTTCCTTAGATCCCTTTTTCCTACTATAGGTAATGATGTCGCATCGCATTTCCCTCAAACTGAAGAAGCCACTCTCGAGATTCTATTAAAATATGACCTGATCTACGCTCAGTCTAGTTATGTTTATATCGTATTACTTGATCGCCCTAGACCTAGTGATGCCAACGCAGTCGGGGCATACCATGCCACCGATGGTATTGTTGGAGCTCTTTCTCATCCATATGCTTAGCCTTCCATGGGCTATGGTGTCCATCAGGGAGGGTCTAGCACCTATAACACTTTTCCCCCTCCTGGTAGCATGTATCCAGGATACATCACGCCTCCTGATTTTGCCCAACATGTTTACCACAATGTTACTCAACCTCCTTATTATCCGTATCTAAATCCTGGTGCTCCAACTCCTTAAGCATTAGCACCTCCACCTCCCTTTCCTTCTCAACCCCCGCAATAGCAGCCAACACCCCCTCAGGGGAAGGTGTATGCACATCAAGGCATGACTAATCCTCCTACTTCCAAAAAGAAGAGGAAGGGCACTCAAAATCAATCTACCACTGGTAATCCTGGACCTAATCCTCAAAATAATGCAGCTAACACTGCTAACCAGCAATAGGGCACTCAACCCAAGCAGGAAAGGACTGTTTGTACAAATAAGCCTTGTTCTTGTTGTGGTGTTTATTTCCATTACATGCATGATTATCCTCTTTTACCCCAGATGCAGCAGATGTGGGAGACTCAAGCAGCATCACGAGGACAACAAGCCTCCCCTTCCATCCCTCCCAATGCTTCGCCTACTCAGCTGGTTGTGTTTACTAATCCTTTCCCTTAGCAAGGATTTGTGGCTACCCAACCACAAATCATCTTCCATCTGGTACCTCTGATTACCAGATTCTCATGATGGACTCTGAACAACCCATTACCATTGACCTCAACCTTCAGACTCAGTCCTGTCAGTACAACAAGCCTCCTGCTACGTCTGCCCCCAAGCCCCCTTCTTTAGGTTCTACAAAGCCTCTTTCGATAACCAATGGTCCTTTTATAATCCCTCAAATAAAGGCAGAGGTTCATACCAAGATCCCTAAAGGACCATTACACCGACATTCTGCTTCTGGAAAAGCTACCCATTCATATAGTATAGTAGATGATTTGGCGCAATCTCTTGCTGCCATCTCAACACTGGAACTCCCCCAGTCATGCCCTTCACAATGAAAAGCTCTAATATCTTGCATGGGAACTGTAGATCCTTTAGATTATTGATTTATTGTCTTCAATGTTGACCGGTTAGAACATCGTCCTCTTCCGTCACCTTCCAAATCCCCGTCAAGATCTGGAACACCAACATTTCCTGTTGTATCATTAATGAGGGGGCATCCACCTATGTGATGTCTGCTTTAGTTCAGAAGAAACTCGGATCACCTGAGTTGGACCCTTCCACTATCACCCTCCAAGTGTGGGATGGCCACTCCTCCAAGCCCATTAGCATGTTCCATAATTCTCCTATTACTCTTGTGGGAAAGACTATTTGCATTGACGTAGAAGTCATTAATGCCCCCTTAGATTATAACATTATATTGGATCGTAGCTACACCTATGTGATTTTTGTTGTACCATTTATGGTTCACCACAAAATTTCCTTTCCCCATAATGGAAATATAGTCACCATTGACCAGTTGACATATTATGAACCAAAGTCTCAGACCTCCCCTGAGTCCATCATATCTTCGGTGGCCAATAAGCAAACCATCGATCCTTTGACCAATGTCTCACCCGGAGTCTACAAAGACTCTTCTTTTCTTGGTTCATTCCCTAGCCTTCCTCTTCTTGTCTCTAATCCTAGCTCATCAAATGTTTGTGTGATGAAATCGTCTCGGGCTTACCTCAAGCAGCCCGCTTCGGCTAGTTAGTAGCCTCTCCCTCCACAACCTTCTCCTAGCACTTTTAATCAGCCTTCTGGACACCCTACTCTTGTCCCTTCAGCTGTAGATGGTAACATTGAGCATCTTTACCCTCCTGGAATGGTTCCTCATGGCCTTAACCATCTTGGCATTGTCCTGCCTGGCCATTACCCCTCTGGTCAGATAATGTTCCTAGCTCCCCCTCCTATAGTGTTCTTGGTACATGTCATGGCTACCCTATCTCTTCCTAACCTGACCCTGGGGATTCCTATCTAGTACCTCGATCCCCCAACTGCTACCCTACCTGGTCAGCCCAAACCTTATCTTGCTTTGACCTCGATGTTATCCTCCTATATTTTACAGATTTCACTAGATGACTGTGGATGTTTTACAAGAAACTAAACATAGCATTATTTTCCTATCATCTATCTTTAGAAATCTCACTGCCTTCATCATCCTAATTTTGACTATTTTTCACTAAAATTTCCTATCTTTTTCCTTCTCAAAAGTTCACCCTACTGCTCTAAACAAAACTCCATTTTTTGGGCCTATTTTCCTCATTTTATCACTCCAGTTACACCTTCATTCATTCTCTTTTCCCCTCTGAAAATCCATTTTTATTTCCCCTAAAAACCCCTCATGAACACCCCTTATTCATCATTTTCCTCTAAAAAGCATTAAAAAATGTATAAATTCCCTTTACATTGTTTAAATCTAACTTTCTAAGCCTATCTGACCTTTAAAAACCTTATAAAAACTCTTTTTTTGTAAAAACCCACCCTTTTTTGTAAATATAGGCCTTAAGCCCCTTTCCACTTAAGCCCTATCCCTTCACTCCCATATAAGCCCGACATTCCGCTATTCCCTTAAGCCCATTTCCTTCCGAGCCTTCGGTCCCCGTTACCCCCACAGGACCATTCCCTCCACCTATTCTTAGCACCTTCCCCCTTATAACTTTATCTCCGCCCCTTTTCTCTTTATACCTCGTTCAAAAACCTTATAATAGCCTCTCAACCTTTAGAAATATGTAAAACGGGCCCCGATTTCCACTAAAACTCTGCCCCCATTCACCTTGCGTCGTCTATCCACCAGACCCCACCCTCCGAATCTACTTGTAATGTTCCAAAATTGGCATGAAGCTAATTTGAACATTGATTTTGCTTATGTCATCTAGGAGGTGAATAAAATGGGTGAGGATACCATGAGTAGAAATAAAATCTCTCATAGTGTGAAGGGGATCAATAAAGTAGCTTTACTTTGCACCTTCCAGTGTGAAAAGGGGCAAATGCATGAGGACAAGGTGAAGGTTGACCAAGTCAACAACACTGCCAAAGAAGGTGTGGATTGCTTGGGAAGACATTGCAGTTTGAATGGGAGGAAGATCACTTGGTGAAGGAAACCCTAATCTATGGGGTCCAAGGCATGATGACTCTCATTTTTCATATAAGGAGGAAGAGGCAGCCATAGAAAGATATGTTTGAGTATTTGATTTTGGTCTATCTAGACTCTTTGCATTCTCGGGCTGTTGAGTTGAGTTGCAGTGCTGTATAACACAAGGAATTATTGTTTAGTATTCCTTCCCCTTCTTGAGAGGCCTCTTGAGGGATTGTTCTTCATTTCTCCACATTCAATCTCAAGGCCAAGCCACCTCCTTCAGCTACAATGCAGTTTTTGTTTAGAGCTGGGTTTTGTTGTAGGGTGTTGCAGTGGAGAGTTCCATCACACCGCTTTCGGGCTTATCTTTCAAAGGAGGGAGCTTCTATTCCTCCGAAAGATCAGTTAGGAATATTTCAAAGCTGATTTTCATATCTTGTCATTAGGCCAAGCATCTCCCATCTAATACAGCGCAGTCCCTCTCCTTGACTGTGCTATTCCAGTGTGTATTTATAGTGGGGGTTTGCACCATTATTTTGGAGGGTGAGATATTCAGTGTTAGGATTAGCCTATCACTTGAGAGATCTATTGGAGGAGGTATATTTCAGATTGTGCATCATCTTCAACCATCTCCATCTATTTTGTGAGTTGAAGCTACTACACTGCAACTCCGACATTTCTGCAGTTCTGCCATTTTGTATATATTTCAGCCAATCCTTCTAAGGATTGTTGTACTATTGTTTTCAGGGGTTGAGAGATTTCTCCCCCACATTTCTTGAGCTATATATTGTTATATCTTTGTTTTAGAATTCAACGTGTTGTAGTGTCTCCTATAAACTGTGTTGATATTGCCTTGGGCTTACTCCATGTAACAGTGTTCTTCATCTATCATGTATATGTTGTATTGAGGATTGCATTGCCCACTTGAGTGATTATTCCTCAAGGATTTGTATACACATTTTATGCTATGATTTAATATGACGGATATTTGCATCTTCTGGAATTCTATGTGTTAATGTATCACTACTACTCCATTGGTATGTTTGCATATTGCTAGGTCTCCAATTTGGGAATATTATAAGATATTCATAACATTGTAGATTTTCCTTATTTTGGGATATTACAGTGGTATCAAAATTTTCAATATTGGCTCAGACTGTGAGTCTCAGCCAAAGGAGATCAGAAGAGGATGGGCTTCATCTAATCATATTTCAGTTCCATGAAAAACCTCCTCGAGGAGTATAAGCAAATAGGAGAGGAAGGACCCTGCACTTCCTATTTTCATGAAAAATGAGACAGAGAAATGAGTAGGAAAAAGACTCCATCTGCTGGAGGACACAAAGGGGATAGGCTTAAAAAGCTTCTTCCTAAATCTGTACAAAACATTCATGAAGATATCAAGAAGATAAGGAGGTAGATGTATGGATAATCTCCAAAAGAGTTTGAATCTAAAGCAAACTCTATATTTTCATATGAGGAGTGTGAGCAAGAAGCCACACACCATAATACATAGCACAGTCACATGCCTAGGATTTCCATGAGAGAGATGGAAAGAGAAGAAGAGCTTTCTAGGAGGGAAACTCTTAGTGATTTCCTGAGAGAGTATGAGTCTGAAGCTCAGAAATTTCGAGATCATCTTGATTTTTCAGAGTTTTGCAAGATCAAGGTGAAGGGAAGAGAGGAGTAGGATAGATTTATTCTCTCTACTTTTGAAGGCTAATCTACATGTATAGCCAAATATTGGGTGGAAGAGTTAGATACCTTCTTGTAGTAGCACCAAATTTCTGAATATGGAGCCATCAGGGTTGCAGTGCTGCATTTGAGAGGTAAGGCCTATGGCTGTTGGATTTTTGAATCCTTTCCTTTAAAAAATGCAAACACTTCATCTTATGCAAGTTTCACTAAGGAGTTAGTGAAAATATTTGATAGGAGGATTCATGATACACATGTGATGGAGCCAAACAAGAAAACTTAAACAGAAACCTTGCATAGAAACTCAAAACCACTTCAGAGAACTATGGAGGATCCAATCATTGGGAGGTTGCCCATTAATGTTGTAGAGGTTGAGGGCAACAATGCTCTCAGCTCTAGAGAGTATCTAGTACCTCATGTAGAGGAAGAAGGAGCTCCTGCTCCAACTAGAGGGATTCTTGTATTTTTGCAAGAAATTTCCCAGGATCTCATGCGTAGAGGTCATGGCACAACTCATGATCTACATATGCCATGGATGAGGAGGTGTGCAACCATGGAGACACAAGGAGGGGATAGGGAGAAGATCCAGCATCATGAGATGAGGATTACACACCCCTATCCATTTCTGGAGGTTTTTTCACCTAGAAGGGAGATTGGATTGCATGGTGAGAGCATGGGCAGATTTTTCCATTCATATATGCAATCATCTCTTGATGATGATGTCTCATTGCATGGAGACATTTCACAAGGGAGACCACTGGATTAGCAGAGGAGGATGGGTGCTTCACATGTTGAGGCACCACTGATTGATTTCAAAAGGGTGGAAACCTTGGGAGAGCTGGGTACAACACTAAGAGTCTTGGGTAGACTCAAGGAGGAGAGAGGGATTATCTCAAAATCATCTTTACCCACTCACATTTTAGATTCTGCGTTGTGGTAGAAGAAGCAAAGAAGGGATAGTAGCCTTCCAAATTTCACCTTTGGCATGGGATATGTCAAAGGATAGGATAAACATATGATAGATGTTCTTCATGAGAGATCACCAACACTGTCACTATGGAGGATAGATCCATGTTGGAGCTTCCAAATATTGGTGGAGAATTCCAAGGATCATTTTTCTTGCATGATATTGGATGATCAGCATATGAGGAGATGCATGAATAATGTGGAGATGGAGGAGAGACATAAATCCTTGGAAGAGTTAGCACAAACACCTCTTTTCTCCTTGAGGATGAGAGGAGACTCATCTACGAGCTACTCCCTTTTCATGAGAAAAACATATGGTAAGGGTGTTGATTGTTTACATGTTGATTTATATAATGTATGTATGTAACCCTTGACCATATATGTGTAGGACGTTGCTCCAAGAAGGAGCATTCTTTCTTTTAGGCTTAATGGTATACTTGAGGCCATAAGCATGAGTGATGGCCATTTCCTAGGAGGACTTGGGGAGGATTTTTATTATGGAAGACATGCTCACTCTACACCATACATCATTCACTTCCTCCATACTTATGAGGAGATTGGGGCAGCAAGTAAGTGGTTGAAAAGCCACACATTTTATCAGTCTCTATTGCAGTTGAGAGTCAAGTTTCATTGGTTACATTTGAGGGACCATTTTCCTTCTCACTTATTGCACATGGCAGCAAGCACGATTCTCATTTTGGCTTCCTATGTCTCTATTATTTCTGTCTTTATGAGGAGCATGTTCGGGAAAGGGACACATTGGATGGATGTGTCCTTTGGGAGAGGAGATCTCATTTTGTAGTACATGTTTTAAGAGGAGCATGGGAGATGATATGGCCACCACAGAAACACATATATCTCTTTATGAGGGGGGCCATAGGATTGAATGGACTCCATATGATGGTGACTTCCAACTCATCATATATGGAAGGGTTTGGGCCAGCTTGATTTGTAGCGCTAGAGGATATATCTTTGGAGATCTAGTCCTCATATTGCCACTTGAGGGCAACACTATTGCAGCCCAATATCGGCCAGCACTCTACACTTATCATAAGTGGAGAGATGGACAGTGTGGGGTAGGCTACCTTGTCAACCATATTTAGATTTTCAACCCACCTATTATGCATGAGCCAAAGGTTGAAGAAAATTTTCAGGAGTTTCCTAGTTGGAAGGTGACTCATTTTTCATGGCTTATAGCTTGTGGATGGAGGATCCATATGGGGGAGAGGGTTCTCATTATATTTCAGATCCAATTCCTCAAAGGGACCTCTAGACATCAATTTTTTATCCTCTTGAGTACTTCACCTTTACATGATGATAGCTTGGTAGCTAACTTGCATGCTGAGGAGGAGAAATGTGGAGATTTGATTGATGAGATAACATCATTTTACTTGTAGGAGTTCATCATACATGGATGCTACAGGGAGAGGAGGAGAAATAATTTAGTTCTATCCTTGCACTTTCTTGAGGACAATAAATCTTTGAGAGGGGAGGACTGTAATGTTCCAAAATTAGCATAAAGCTAATTTGAACATTGATTTTTCTTATGCCATCTAGGAGGTGAATAAAATGGGTGAGGAGACCCATGAGTAGGAATAAAATCCCTCATAGTGTGAAGGGGATTAATAAAGTAGCTTTACTTTGCACCTTCCAGTGTGAAAAGGGGCAAATGCATGAGGACAAGGTCAAGTTTGACCAAGTCAACAACGCTACCAAAGAAGGTGTGGATTGATTGGGAAGACAGTGCAGTTTGAATGGGAGGAAGATCACTTACTGAAGGAAACCCTAATGTGTGGGGTCCAAGGCATGAAGGATTTCATTTTGCATAAAAGGAGGAAGAGGTAGCCATAAAAGGATATGTTTGAGTATTTGATTTTGGTCTATCAAGACTCTTTACATTCTCGGGTTGTTGAGCTGAGTTGCAGTGTTGTATAGCACAAGGAATTCCTGTTAAGGATTCCTTCCCCTTCTTGAGAGGCCTCTTGAGGTATTGTTCTGCATTTCTCCAAATTCATGCTCAAGGCCAAGCCACCTCCTTCAGCTACAACACAGTTTCTGTTTAGAGCTGGGTTGTGTTGTAGGGTGTTGCAGTGGAGAGTTCCATCACACCACTTCCGGGCTTATCTTTAAGTGGAGGGAGCTTATATTCCTCCGGGAGATCAGTTAGGAGGATTTCAGAGCTGATTCGCATATCTTGGCATCAGGCCAAGCATATCCCATCTACTACAGCATAGTCCCTCTCCTTGACTACATTATTCCAGTGTGTATATGCAGTGGGGGTTTGCACCACTATTTTGGAGGGTGAGATATTCAGTGTTAGGATCAACCTATCACTTGAGAGATTTTTTGGAGGAGGTCTATCTCTGATTTTGCATCATCTTCAATCATCTCCATATATTTTCTGAGTTGCAGCTGCTACACTGCAACTACGACATTTCTGCAGTTTTCCATTTTGTATATATTTCAGCCAATCCTTCTAAGGATTGTTGTACTATTGTTTTCATGGGTTTAGAGCTTGCTCCCCCACATTTCTTGAGCTATATATTGTTATATCTCTGTTTTAGCATTCAGCATGTTGCAGTGTCTCCTATAAATTGTGCTGATATATCCTTGGGCTTACTCCATGTAGCAGTGTTCTTCATCTATCATGTATATGTTCTATTGAGGGTTGCATTGCCCACTTGAGTGATTGTTCCTCAAGGATTTGTATACACATTTGCTGCTATGATTTAATATGATGTCTATTTGCATCTTCAGGCATTCTATGTGTTAATGTATCACTGCTACTCCATTGGTGTGTTTACATATTGCTGGGTCTCCAATTTGGGAATATTATAAGATATTCCTAACATTGTATATTTTCTCTATTTTGGGATATTACATCACTCACCGTTCCCAGACTCTGTTCGCACCGTTGATTTCGCTCCTTGAAATCTGATGGTCTGAAACCCATATGGCGTGGAAAATAGCGCCAAAGTTTAAAACCCTTAACCTGCGCAAAATAGGTAGTATTCGCCTTGCCACGTGACAATATCCTAGTGGAATCACATCCAATTGACCCAAAACCACTTATCGCTCTTCACCCGTGCGATAAACCACCACGGTTTTCTAAAACTGCTTTCTTCCTCCTCGCGCCAAAATTCAAATCTCTTCATCCCCGATTTAGTTTCCCATGGTTCTGCATATGGAACCATGCTCATACACCTTTTCCTCCTCTACAACATGCCTCCTGACAGCTCCAAACCCCAAAAATGCAGTTTTAGCACTCCCGTAGGTTTTTAACTAACTAGTTTTTGTTCTGTGCAGGTTTTAATGGCGGGGATGCCCCAAAAAGTATCCCAATGGGCCAAAAAATGACAATTGAAGCCCCAAATGAAGATCCAAGGGTTTTCATACAAATATAAAGAAAAGGAGCCGAACATTGAACCCATGCCACCACCAAAATCATGATCCTTGGTGGACATTCAACCTTTCATCCACGAAGAAGACTATCTCCCTGCACTCAAAGAATAATTACAGTCAGAGAAGCAATGAATAAAATGAAAGACAAAAGGATTAAAAGGCTGATTCGAGAACAAAGGATAAAACCGAGGATTAGCCACAAAGACATTGATTAAAGGATGAAAGTCAAAGGTTTAAAAGTGAAAGATGAATAAACAAACATTCATAAAGCAGAATGAAGGATAAAGACAACAAAGGAGGTTATAAAAGCTAAATCAAAGTTCAAAAGGCCTAAATAGAGTTTGATGATTAAAACAAAGGCAGATCAACCAAAAGACAGATTCGAATGACTCAACAAAGAAACAATTACTTCTTGAAAGACAAAATTACCACATACATCATGTTTTCTTTCAATAAATACATCAAGCAGTTATTACACAGCTAGAGATATTTTGAAGCAGCTCAACAGTTATTACAAATTTATTACACAACCTTTAAAGTCAAATATTTCAACTAAAAAAACTTAGAAGTTAAGAGAAAGTTATTATTTCAGAGTAGCTCTTTCAGATATTTTTACCTTGGGCCTTGCATGGTCTCAAAGGTCAAAAAACATTAAATCTGTAATAAATAACATTTAAACACCCTATTTTGGTAGCACCTCCTCATTTTGCATATATATATTGCATATGATATTCATTTTAAATGTTGGTTACTTGATGTCATTGGACTGATTCTTGCTACTGAGTTAAACTGAGGAATGCTAGACTGAACTGAAGAAAGCTCTTAGTTGCAGAGAGATATTATAAATGGATTATTGTAACTGGTTTGATCATCAATAATATAATCACACTCACAGGATCCTTGAGCTATATCAATGGTGAAGTTTTTCTAAATTTTAATTTTTTTCTCTTATGTTTTCCATTATGTCCATATTTCTCTGATAAAGAAACAGAGGTTTTAGATTAGGATTTTTTGTTTTAGCACACTATTTCTATCTGTATTCATTATATTCATGTTTTCTTCTGCAAGGTTTGATTGGAAGATTCTTAATTGCCTTCTAGTTATATCTAACTTGTTGTCTTGGGAATGAATCAATAGAGTGAAACCAAGGAAATTTATGGTGAACCCATGTTCCTTTGAGTAAGACTTGAGATATTGTTTTTAGGACCTTTCTTTAAAGTATACTTATTAAAGTCTAAACCAGAGAGTTTTATGGTTTGCCCTGCCCTCTGACCTGCCTTGAAATGCTGCTTTAAAGAGTATTTTGAGAGTTATGTGAAAAGTAGATTAGATTATTTCTATTTGATCTTTGACCACTCTCACTGTTATCTTACATGTTTTCTTTATTTGAAAGTAGTTCTTGAATTACTGGATTGTTGTCTTCGAGGTTTTCTTATAAAATTTGTCCAAAGAAGTCTATGGTTTGCCCTATCCTTTGGCTTGCTCCAAACAGTTACCTTAAAAGGCTTTTCTTGTCTGAGTTGAGCTAGAAGATTCTTAACTCACTATAGCTTTTCTGCCTTCACAACTATTATTTTTTCATATCAAAACCTAATCTAAATAATCCATTTGATGTAGTTAGCTTTCCCTATGAATACCCTTGCAGAGTTGATGAACAATTAAATCCTTTTATGACTCCATAGCCCACTGGATTGATGTTTTGTCATAGTATATTTGTTCAGATAAAACATTCCCTTAATCAGTCACACCATTTATCCTTCAATCTATCAATTAATCCAACCAAAAACAAAAAGTCCTTAGAACTTCATAACTAGCCTAAAATACTAAACAAAGAGCACAAAGATATATCAATTAAAAACACCTTCATAGAGAGATCCCTCTCTGAATCCAGGAAGGCTAGTTCCTTGGATTCCAAAGTGGTTCTGATGTGGCCCCTGTAGTGTTTGTTATTTCCACTCTTGCAAATTATAGGGAGACAACATAGTGGCGACCATGCTGGGGAATACCAAGTAATAAACACTTCATATTCACTCAAAACTCAGAAAAACTCATTAGTTTGAGATGAATAAGTTATTGTCTAAGAATGGTTACTGATTGATGATGGTGGGAAACAATCAGTCATAAAACAAGTAAAAATATTCGACCTGGTGACTCCACTAATTTTCCATTGACTCCACTGGGAAACTTACTTTACCATCAAAACATTAAACAATACCCAGTCAAGAATACTTTGTGAATTAAGTATATTTTTTACAGTTCGGTTTGCATCCTGAGACTGTTATACCTCTAAAAACCTTTTTGACTTGTTGGGTCCAAAATCTTTGCTTCTAGAAGAATCCATACTAGATCCCATCCTGACCCAAATCCTCCTGAAATAGTTGACAATCCTAAAAGCATCCTTAGGAGGTCTCCTAGATCGGAAAATCAAATTATTGTCAGACCAATCCAAAGTTGACTTACCCCATATAAGAAACCTATCCAGAACCAATTCAAAATGTGGTATAGACCAAATAACCCTTGAGCCTGTAAACTCACAACAAAGTAATAGTAGGGAAGCCTCCCCTTCCACTCCTCCTAATTTCCATTTTGTCCAAAACTTTGGCTTCTCTCATCCTAAATCTGCTCAAAATCACTTATTTGGTCCAATTACTTCAGATACTCCCACCCATACATCCACTGTTCAAACCACTCCACTTCATCACCTTCCTCCACTTGTTATCCTTCCATTGTCTCCACAAGCTCATATCATGGAAACATGGTATGCTCCCTTAGTCCTTCCTTTACCTCTAGTTGCTCTACCACAGGACTATCAGTCCAAGATTCCATTATATGATGCCAGTAGTTCTACTACAACTCAACAACATGTGGATAGAATGAATGACTACTTTGACAGACAAGAAATAGATGATGAAACTGTTAAACTTAGAATGTTTTCTCAAAGCTTAGGGGGAGAAGCAAGAAAATGGTTCAAAGGCTTAACCCCTAACAATATTAATGATCTCCTTGATTTTCATCAATTATTCCTAAACAAATGGGAAGTTAAGAGGAATCCCCTCCAAATCCTATCAGAATATAATGACCTTAAAAAAAAATGCTGGAGAGAGTGTCCAAGATTATTGCACTAGATTCAATAATGTTTATAATGAAATCCCTCCACAAATGAAACCCCCACAAGGCTTAGCCTTAATGAATTTTCCTGAAAGATTTTACCTAGACATGTGTTATCAATTAAGGGAGAGAGAACCCCTCACATTAGAAGATATGCAGAAAGGGGCAGTAAGTGTAGAAGCTAACCTAAATTCCAAAAGGGCTAGATTGAAAACAGAGAAAAAGGTTACCTACAAAGATGAAGCTGGACCCTCCACATCAGATTCCAAAATCAATAGTCTGGTTTGAACCAGGGAGATGATGATGGAGAGAATTAACATGAATGAGAGAGCTTACCCTAAATAAAACCAGATAGCTCCTCAAAATAAAAATAAAAATCAGAACCAAAACTTTAGAAGGAATCCCCCTCAAATTAGACAAAGAGGCCTTGATCAACAATTCATACCTCCTTTCCAACAAAAATATGCTGATGAATATGAGGGAGTGATTGAGGAAACAGAGGAATATCACATAAATTTATTGGGAGTAAAAAATGAGGATATTGTTTTCCTCAATGAAGAAGAACAAGGCATATTTACACCCTATGATGAAGAGAGCCAAGAATCAGAAGATTACAAGCAAGGCTTTGAAAATGCTATAATGGAAGTGCATAGAAAATATGATATTAGGAGTAAAGAGAGTCAAGAAACTCCCAAAAAGAAAGCCTCTGAAATTTCTGCTAGAAACAATTCTGAAAATATTTCTAAAAAGACAGCAGAAAACAACAAAACAATGGTTGAAAATTTTGATAAAAACAAAGGAAAAAATAGTCAAATCAAGGACAAAACATAGTGGTGAACAAAGTAGCACTAGCAACTCAGCTAATGTTCCTAGTAAAACTATTTTAACTATTGTTCATAATAAAAACCAACAAGCTGAATTTGCTAGGAAAAAAGTGACTAAGAAGGATGATCTAATAATTTCGAAAGCTCAGATACCTTTCAACATAGAGAGTGAAATTTCCAAAATCAAGATTCTTGTCCCTCTTACTAAATTAGTCACTCAATATGTATATAAAACCCAAATTTTAAGAGCTTTGAACATAGGAGAACAAATTGATTTTGTCAATGTAGCTGATGACAACCCTGAGCTTTTGTTTGGACCAGAAGTAGAAGGGAAATTTCAAGGAGGAGGTGTTCCTCCCTTTTATGTCAGTCTAAAAATCCAAGATATTATTTTGCACAATGCCATTCTTGACTGAGGAGCCTCCCACAACCTTATGCCTAAAGTAGTGATGGAGAGACTTGGCCTTGAGATAACTAGACCTTACAAATATTTATACTCTTTTGATTCTAGTAGAGTTAAATTTCTTGGCCTGATCAAAGATTTATGTGTTAACTTAGCAAAAATACTAGCCAAGAGCTTAGTGATGGACATTATAGTGGTTGATATACCTCCTAAATATGGCATGCTTCTTTCAAGGTCATGGGGTGCTAAAATCCAAGGTACCCTGCAGATGGATATGACTTATGCAACCATCCCTATCTTTAGTCAACCAAGAAGACTATATAGGGAAATACACATGAAATACATGGTTAGTAGTCAAGAAAAACTAGAAAACTGCCCTCTTTATTCTATTCATATATACCTTGACTCATTCATTCTTTGCAATTATGAAAATCTTAATGAGCAAGGAGAAGGATATAAAAAACTAGCAATAGGAAAAGATGAAAGAAAGGAGAAACAAACAAAACAGTTTTCTAACTTAGAACATCACAACAAACATAATGAAGATCATAGGCAACAAACCAACCACCGACATAGGGCTGATCATGAAAAACAAGATAAAACTCATCATAGTGAAAACCTTTAGGAACAAAGTAAAAATGAACATAATGCAGATCCTAAAAAACAACATAGTGACAAGCACAATAAACAAGACAAAGAGGACAGAAATGACTTAAATAACAAATCTGAAATTGAACCTCTTTGGAGTATGAGTTTTGATGGGTCTTGTAGAAAAACCGGTTCAGGAGCAGGCATATGGGTACATAACACACAAAATAATCATGCTGAGGACCATTCATACAAACTAAACTTTCAATGCACAAATAACATAGTTGAATATGAGGCTCTCCTCTTAGGACTACAATTATTGAAAAAACTAGGAGCCAAGAGGATCAATGTTCATGGAGACTCAAAACTAATTATTAAACAAGTAAATGGAGAATATACTGCCAAGCATCGAAGATTACAAGCATATAGAGATGATGTTGTTGACCTCTTGAAAACATTCACAGAATATGAGCTTAACTTTGTCCCTAGAAACCAAAAAATTCTTGCCAATCGTTTAGCATTTGCTGCTAGTACATGTGAAAGGCCTTATGAGAGTAAACAATGCATAGTCCAAGTTAAATATAGACCAGAAGTCCCTGATAATATCAAATATTGGCAAGTCTTTGAAGGAGATAAATAGATAGAGGATTTCCTATAGTCCAAAAATGGGTTTGAAATGACCAATTCAAACTCAGAGTATGAATAAGACTGTCCTACTAAGGAACAAACTCATGAAGAAGAAACTCCTAACATTGCTGATGTAAATATTACTAATATAAATCTATTGACTAAAGAACACCCATAGAAAACAAAACTAAGCACCAATTTAGAACAAGAAGATTTTGAAGTACTGCAGTTTAACACTGATAACTTGCCAAAGGGACTGGTGCCTTTAGAAGAATTATTTGACTTTAATAATGTTGCCAAAAAGAAAAAAATGGAACCCACTGAAACTAAAATAGAATAGTGTAATATAGGTAGTAAAGAAAATCCCAAGATGATTAAATTATCCAAAACACTGCGAGATCATATAAAACTGAAATACCTTGAGAATTTTAGAGAATTTTCTGATGTTTTTGCTTGGAGTTATGAGGAGTTAAAATCATATGATACAAAGATAGTTCAACATAATATACCCCTCAAAGAAAACCAGAAACCTTTTAGACATAAATTGCATAGAATAAACCCTATGCAATTACCCCTGGTTGAGAAAGAAATCAAGAAAATGTATGATTTTGGAATCATAGTCCCAGTGAGATACTCAGAGTGGGTATCCAATATTGAATCTATGAGGAAGAAAACAGGAGAAATAATGCTTTGCATAGACATTAGAAACTTAAACAAAGCCTTTTTAAAGGACAACTACCCCTTGCCCAAAATAGATCATATCTTATAGAGGGTAGTGGATTCTAAGAGAATTTCTTTGCTAGATGGCTTTTCAGGATACAACCAAGTGCTGGTATACCCTGATGATCAACTTAAGACAACTTTCACTACACCTTGGGGCACTTTGATGTATGTGAAATTGTCCTTTGTTTTAATGAATGCTGGTGCCACATTCCAAAGAGCCATGGATATTTCTTTCTCAGAAGAGAAAGGCTTCTTCACTGTGATATATTTAGATGACATCACTGTCTATTCCAAAATAGATGAAGAACACCTTGCTCACCTAAGAAAAGTCTTTGAGAACTGCAGAAAGTATGGTCTATCCTTAAACCCCAAGAAAACTATATTTTGCCTCCAATAAGGCAAACTTCTAGGCCATATTATATGAGAAGAAGGGATCAAGATAGACCCAAAAAATATTGAAGGAATATTTCAAATCAATCATCCTAGAAATATCAAAGAATTGCAATATTTCATTAGAAATATTAATTTCTTAAGAAGGTTCATATCAAACCTTGTTGAACGCCTTAGAAACATAAAAAACATGCTAAAAAGGGAAACAGGAGTTAAATGGACCATTGAAGCAAAGAAATCCTTTGAACTGGTTAAAGAAGCACTCACCCAAACACCAGTTCTAATCAATCCTGATTGTGGTAAAGATTTATTCATTTTCTCCTTTGCATCAGAACACACAGTTGTTCTTGTCCTACTTCAGAAAAATAGAAAAGGACAAGAACAACCCATTGCATTCTTCAACAAGGCATTAAGAGATGCAACCATGAAATACAACATAATGGAAAAACAGGATTTTGCTTGATCAAGGCCTTGAAATATTTCAGAGTTTACATTTTACACTCACACATCATTGCATTTGTCCCACACACAGTTGTCAAAGACATTTTAACACAAGATCCTAATGGCAAAAGAGGAAAGTGGATTGCTGTTATATTAGAATATGATTTAGAAATCAGACCCACTAAACTGATTATAGGACAAGGACTTGCAAAAATCATGGTTGAATCAAACCTCAAAGACTTAAATATGAATATGGTTGATGTTTTAGAAGAACAAGAACAATGCACAACCCATCATGTTGAAGAAGTATTGTTGAATTCGCCTTGTTATGCTGATATTTTAAATGTGCTTTTCTATCTTAATGTTCCTTCTGGTTTATCTAAGACTGAGGCAATATACTTAAAGTTAAAAGTTGTAAATTACTGCATTATAGATAAATGGTTATATTGGAAAAATGCAAGTGGTATATTTCTTAAATGTTTTCTTGAGAATTATGTAGAGAATATCAAGCATGAGTTTCATGAAGGGGAATGTGGAGGTCACCTCTATTGGAAAACAAATGTCAACAAAATCCTTAGAGCTGGTTACTATTGGCCCACCCTCTTCCAAGGCATCCATAAATTGGTAGTTTTCTGCCACAAATGTAAAATCTTTGAAGGCAAAAGAAAGCTATTACCCTTACCTTTGCATCCTAATTCTGTTGAAGCTCCTTTTCAATAGTGGGGCCTAGACTTCATTCGGGAAATACATCCTTCTTCATTTTCCCAGCGTAAGTGGATCCTCACAGCAAATGAGTACTTCACAAAATGGATAGAGGCCATACCCTCTAGAGTTGACACTGATTTTAGCATTGGTGACAAAGTGCTCAAATGGGACTCAAGAAGAGAAAACAAGGAAAAGCATGGTAAGTTTGAAAATATGTGGAAAGGTCCCTACATCATCCATTCTGCTAGAGGCAACAATGTATTTTTATTACAGGAGATGGATGGAACAAAAATTTTTGGAGGTCTTGTCAATGGTAAGATGCTCAAACATTATTTTGCATTAGAGTTGCCTAGTTTGAAGCTTTATCCATTGTATATAACATTGTTTTGAAAAAAGGATCAGAGAAAAATAAATGCAAAAATAGAAAAAATAAAAACAAGAAAAAGAGGGCAGAAAAAGAAAAAGTGCAACCCCATACCAAAAAAGAGTAAGTTCTAAAAGTGTGCAAGTCCAAATGCACTAACTTGAGGAGATAAGTGTAATGTTCCGTTTTCAGAAATATTGTCAATCGACAATAAAATATATTCCAGAGATAGAATTTAGGGGCATTTACTGGATTTGACACCTTCATAGAGAAGGATGTGCTCCGGAGGCTACCTGGTCCACTAGTAGACTCTTTCTATAGAGCGTTATCAAGGGATAATACTCCCAAGAGGGAAAAACAACAAGATTGGGAATCTCTTAAGATAACCCCAACATTGCATCTACAACAATAAAAAATACATAAAATGGAAATAGTAGTGATACATATACACATGAAATGCCAGAGAATCAAATGACCATCATATTAGATCATAACAGCATAAAATATACAACTCCTTTAGGAAATGATCGCTCAAGCAAGGCACAACAAGCCTCAAGAAAAATTTACATGAAAATATGAGAAACACTGCTATGTATAGCAAGCCCTAGGCCATGAATGTGTAGTTACATGAGGGACTACTACATAAATAATGAAAATACAAGGATATAACAATGATAGGCTCAAATAAAATGGGGGAGCAAGATATCAACCCCTGAAAATACAATACAACAATCCTTTAAGAGGATTGGCTGAAATCTATGCAAAAATGATAAATATACAAAATGCCAGAGTTGCAGTAACATCTGAAAATAAAGAGCTGGAAATGGGATGGAGAAGGCTGAAATAGCTGCAACATATGAAGAACCCTTCTCCAATGAAAATCAGAAGTGAAAGGCTGATCCTTTCACCCAAGACTCTCCCTCCCAGTGACTGTCAATCCCTCACAACAAATCCTCTCTCTGAATAACGCTATCTACTGAAGGGAATGCACTGAAAATGATGGAATTTGGTTGGCCTGATGCCAAAGATGGTGGGATATGCTCAAGAACAAAATTTTATGATCTCCCAAGGGATGGAACCTCCCTCCTCTGAAAAAATAGCTTATGATGGTGTGTGAAAACCTCCCTAGCAACACCCAACAACATTGCACAATGTCTGATACAGAAATTGCGCTAATGTAGATGGCTAAAGCTATGGCCTAAATGATGGAATATGGGGAATGGAGTGCAATCCTTCATGATCTCCTCAAGAAGGAGAGGAAATCCTAAACAGGACTCCCTTGTGCCCTAAGGCACTGCAGCTCTGCTAAACAGCAAGAGGCAGCAACAAGTCTCCAAGACTCAAATGTAAAATGATCAGAGATAGTCTCAATGGCTACCTTGCTCCTCTTTTAAACAAGTGAGCCTTCCCTCCATGGGCCCTACCTCGAATTATGGTTTCCTTCCTCTAGAAGCTTCCCTCCTTCCTCACTATGTTTCCCCACCTTTGTGCTTTCCAACACATGCCAACGCAGTTTGACTTGGTCCACCTTGGCCTAGCCTTTATGCAAAAACCTCCTTTCACACATGGAGGTGTGAAATCCAACTCCATACATGATCCCCTTTCACACTTAGAGAATTTTTATTCTCCAATCATGCAAAGAATGGGTCTCCTACCCATTTTATTCATCTCTCACATAAAATTAACAAAATTTAATATTCCATAAAAATTTGGAACATTACAGTCCTCCCCTCTCAAAATATTGCTTGCCCTCAAGAAATTGCAAGGATGGACTGAGTTTATTTCTACCCTTCCTCCTGTAGCATCCTTATGTGATGATATCCTCAAGAAAATGATGCCACATCAGTAGTCAGGTCTTCAAACTGTCCCTCCAACATATGCAATCTAGCCTTTGGGTGAACATTCCCAAATAGCTATCATGTAGAAACAATTATCCATGAAGGAAAAAAGAGCTATCTAAGGGCCTCCTTAAGGCATAAGGTCTAATATATGATAGGATTTATTATCCCCATATGAATCTCCCAGCCTAAAGCCATCAATCATGAAAAAAAAATAATAAGCTGCCTCCCAACAAGGCAACTCATGAAAAATCTCCCTCCACCTTGAGCTCCAGAAATGAAGGTGGGCTGAAATATGATCATGGAAAGCTTTATAGCCTGCCCCTTGCTATCCTCTTCTACACTTATGATAGGTGAAAAGTATGTATTGATCATGGGCTGTAAATGTATTGACCTCAAAGGGAAAGATGAAGAGTAATCCCCCAAGGATCTTTCCTCCATCAATGATAATCCGACTGGCCCAATACATGTCATCTATGATGAATACGACAAGATCATCATAGAATTCCATCATGAAATGTTTGCTGCAGGTTAGACCATGTTTAGAAAAATGCAAACAATTCCTCATAGGGTCATAACGCAACCTCATCCACTGCAGCTACAGAAAATAACATGGCAAGTATTGCACAACAAATATCACATCTACTACTAAATAGTAAATAGATGAGTGATCCAACAACATAAGGTCAGATACCTTCCCATATACATACAATGGATGGATAAAATTACCAAGCCCATGGCTCACCCCACAAGTAACCAAATATGTGGCTGTAGTCATGCCTCCTCTCATGTTCCTCTTAGAACATGTACTGCAGAAAATATGGGAGTCCCTTCTCATCGAGGACACATTCATCCCATGTGTCTCTCCTCTGATCATTTCCTCCATTGAGATAATAAAAATATCAGCCAAGGAGACCATAATCAGCAATAAAATGAGGCAAGTACTAAAGGTTTCATTTTGTTAAAGTATGTACCAATAGTCTCCCAAGTGGTCACAGCACAGTTTCCCAAACTACTGCTTTGAGAAATGATATGGCAAGTTGTTTTTCAGCTCATGAATAACAATGTATGCTGTTACATCCGATAATGCATGGTAAGTGGCTGAATATAAATTTTAAACATACATGTAAGGTAACACTTTCCCAAGGTCATATAAAATATGGCTGTCTCCATCACATGGTATAGCCCAATTTTTCTTATGGAGCAACATGAAAAATCTGCCCCTTTGAGAAGCCCTACACTGCATCATAATGATAAGAGTATGTAAATCAGCAAAGGTACACACAAGAATCTTACCATAGGCTGGAATTGAGGTGATAGATGGATATATGCATGAGATCCTCCTCCCAAATGACAGTGCTGTAAGCTCATGCAAAAAGGCTCCTGCCCATGCCAATCTTTGTTCTTTGACATGCTCCTTGTCAAGAACAACTCTGGTGATGCTGCTGCAAATATGAAGCTTCTCCCAAGAGGGAAATGCCTCCCAATCATTCCTAGCTAAGGAGTGATCCCCTTGCACTATGAGAGTGCCCTCCTCTACTCTTGAAACACCATCAATCATATGAGAGAAAATTTTCTTGTGCTCTCTCCCATCAATCCCAAGCAACTCAAGTGCTTGTTGCCTCCTCATGCTTACATGATATGAATCATGTGATGAAGGTATCATGACTGATATATAGGTTATATCAGCAATATGTATCCCTTCTCCTTGCTTCTCAATGATGTAAACACACTGCCATTTCTTCTCTTCTTTGGTACTCCTCCCATGAGGGCTACCATACTCCCAAACCAATTCTTGCTTTTTGCATTTCATGAGAGTTTGAAATGCAACTCCTTGGAGACCTCTTAGGAAAGGCCTCTCTCCCATGACTATTTTGGACGTATGAGGATCCAAATGTGATGGAGGTGATGTCTCCTCTCCACCCATGTTCAACAGCGCTGCTAATCCCTTCAATGGTGTAACAACTGTCTCTTCCTCCAGTTCACAATTTGTTTCATGATTCTCCATGGAGGTGTCATGGTTCACTTCATCCTCCAAAATTTCACACTCCCACCTTAAAGGCTGAATGAAAATCATCAAAGGTGTGTGAGGATGAGGGTTCATCTTCTCCTTGAACCCTTTGCACTGCGTAGTGTAATCATGAGGCCCTAAAGTGGCCATGTGATTTGGTCCTTGGACATCTTCATATGAAATTCCACCATCCTTAAGATTAATTGCTTTGTGGAACTTTGCTCATACCTTGGTGGGTCTTGGGATGACTTTGTGTAGCTGAAAAGGCTTCCCCCTCCCATGCAATGGGTACCCCATCCATGGATGTTGAAGGCTTCTCCTCCAAGTGCAGCGTTGTAATATCCACTGCTTCCCTTTCTACCACTGGATGCAACAATAAGAATTCCTCCAACTTCTTCACCCAAGATCTAGCTGAAGTAACCCCATCAAATGTAGACAATAGAAGCCTATTGCCTCTGATTTATCCTTTTCCATAGGGCCTTCTCTCCTCCATCTTTTGAATATATTGTGGGAATGTTTTATCTCCCCTGAATGCTACAGAATAGTCACCCAGGTACTTTCTTAAGATATGAAAATCCAAGCATCTCCCATGCTGGTCTTCAAGAGAATAGGAAGTGCATGGACCTTTCTCTTCTCCCCTTTTCTTATCCTCCTCCTCAGGGAGGCTCTTCTTTATTTCAAAAATATATGAGATCAAGCTCATATTATTCATTATTCTCCTCTGAAATCGAACTCACAGGCTATGCCAAGTTTGATGCTCTGATACCACTGTAATGTTCCAAATCTGGAAATTTTTGCTCCATCAGAATATCTTAAGATATTCCAATTCCTTCTTGAGTGAGGTATCACAATTCCATTTCAGAGATTGAATGTTGGGGCATTTATAGTATATGTATCCTTCCAAATAAGGGAGAGATCCTAAGGCTAGCTAGCCCTTCACAGACTCTGTCTATGGATATGCAATATTCCACTTCGGGAATTTCTACTACAGGGTCCTTGAGGATGTTGTATAAGGAAGCTGATGTAAAAATAAGACAAAACACTACTAGGATGCCCTAGTAAACACAACATACATCTCCTATGTAGAAAATTAGCTTAAAGAAATAACTCTAGATGGGTTATACAGATCTCCCCAATCTAGGTCTCTAAAACAATGCTCAATGAGAGAGCTTACAACAATATATGAACATAACCATAAAAATATGAAAATATGAATAAACCATAAGAGGGAAATGTATGCAGCCAAAATTATATGATTATATCAGCAATAATTTACAAGAAATAGTTGAGGGACAAGCCACTCAAGTTTTAAGAACCAACCTCCAATGAATGAACAATAAAGTACATGAGTTGCTGCAACTCCTGAAAATGCCGGAGGGCAGTGACTGTGTTGTCTCTATGAAGGTATGAGCTGCTTAATATGAATGAAATGTACATGTGGCTGAAGGAATACAACTAATAGCCCAATAACAAAGAAATGGGCTGAAATACTAGATTTCTAGCCAATCTAGGAGAGATTGCTAGAAATGTCGGAAAATACAAAATGTGACAACTGGGTTGTCACTGCAACTGAGAAAAAATGAGAATGAGGCTGTGTCTGATCTGAAATATGATTTCTCTCCTCTGATAATGTCTTCAAGCAAAGGTTTGATCCCTTTATCTTAAAAACACTCCTCCTTATGAGCTCAAGAACCCCTCTCTCACTGCCTCCTCTGAAATAACACAGTTTCCTCCATGGATTGTGCAATGGGAGATGATGGAATGTTGGCCTCAAGCCAAAGATGCATAATGAAGCCCAAGAATCCTCCTTGCAGCTCCTCCAATTAACGGATCCACCCTCCACTGAAGAAAACTAGTCAAGAGAGAATCCATGAATTCCTCTCTTGCTACACCCAGCAACACAATTTCCTCTCTGCTGTAGGGCTAACACTGTAGGTGATGAATGTAGTTTTGGCCAATTCCAGATTGAGAAAAATGTAGCTCAATCCTCATCCTTCCTTTAGGAAGAGGTACAGATTCCTAATCAAGAACACCCTAGTGCCCGAGGGCACCACCACCCTGCTAAACATCCCGGGGATGCAAGCCTCTATAGACCCTATCTGAAATATTTCCCAGAGTCAAAAATATTATCAATCGACAAGAAAATCTATTCTAGAGATAGACTGTAGGGGAATTTATTGAATTTGACACCTTCATAGAGAAGGATGTGCTCCAGAGACTACCTGGCCCACTAGCAAACTCTGTCTATAGAGCGCTATCAAGGGATAATACTCCCAAGAGGGAAAAACAACAAGATTGGGAATCTCTTAAGATAACCCCAACATTGCAGCTACAACAATAACAAATACATCAAATGGAAATAGTAGTGATACATATACACATGAAATTTCGTAGAATCCAATGGCCATCATATTAGAGCATGGCAGCATAAAATATACAACTCTTTGAGTAAATGATCACTCAAGCAAGGCAGAACAAACCTCAAGAAAAATGTACATGCAAATATGAGAAACACTGTTGTGTATAGCAAGCCCTAGGCCATGATTGCACAGTTACATGAGGGACTGCTACATAAATAATGAAAATACAAGGATATCACAATGATAGGCTCAGATAAAATGGGGGAGAAAGATCTCAACCCCTGAAAATATAATACAACAATCCTTTAAGAGGATTGGCTGAAATCTATGCAAAAATGATAAATATACAAAATGCCAGAGTTGCAGTAATAGCTACAACTCAATAGTTTGAAATGGGATGGATAAGGCTGAAATAGCTGAAACAGATGAAGAACCCTTCTCCAATGAAAATCAAAAGTGAAAGGCTGATCCTTTCACCCAAGACTCTCCCTCCCAGTGACTGTCAATCCCTCACAACAAATCCTCTCTTTGAATAACGTTGTCTACTGAAGGAATTGT
Organism: Pinus albicaulis; assembly: GCA_034641835.2. Taxonomy (NCBI): domain Eukaryota; kingdom Viridiplantae; phylum Streptophyta; class Pinopsida; order Pinales; family Pinaceae; genus Pinus; species Pinus albicaulis. The sequence continues at coordinate 524,693,691 of CM076574.1, read as the reverse complement.
GCTGCAAATTATGGAATGTGGTTGACATGATACCAAAGATGGTGGGATATGCTCAAGAACCACCTTTTATTATATCCCAAGGGATGGAACTTCCCTCCTTTGAAAACTAGCTCCGGATGGTGTGTGGAAACCTCCCCAGCAACACCCGACAACATTGCACAGTGTCTGCTAAGGAAAATGCACTGATGTTGCTGGATGAAGCTATGGCCTGAATGCCAGAATATGGGAAATGGAGTGACATCATTCATGAGCTCCTCAAGAAGGAGAGGAAATCCTAAACAGGACTCCTTTGTGCCCTAAGGCACTGCAGCTCTGTTGAACAACAAGAGGCAGTAACAAGTCTCCAAGACTCAAATATAAAATGATCAAAGATAATCTCAATGGCTGCCTTGCTCCTATTTTAAACAAGTGAGGCTTCCCTTCATGGACCCTACCTCGAATTAGGGTTTCCTTCCTCTAGAAGCTTCCCTCCTTCCTCACTACGTTGCCCCACCTTTGTGCTTTCCAACTCATGCCAACACAGATTAACTTGGTCCACCTTGGCCTAGCCTTTATGCAAAAGCCTCCTTTCACACATGGAGGTGTGAAATCCAACTCCAAACATGATCCCCTTTCACACTTAGAGGATTTTTATTCTCCAATCATGCAAAGAATGGGTCTCCTACCCATTTTATTCATCTCTCACATAAAATTAACAAAATTTAATATTCCATAAAAATTTGGAACATTACAATAAGCCTCATTTAGTCATAAAGCCTAATCATGACTGAATGAGTTTTAAATTTTTACTGATAGGTTAGTGAATGAATATTTTCCAAACTTTCTAAACTTTTCTTATCAGTAGATTAGATTAGATTATGAAAGGAAAAACTTGTTCCAAAGCTCAAAATCTGAACTAAGAAAGGAAGAGGGGGATAAAAAGCAAATTCTAGATTTCAGCCTTCAAAATTTTGTGATAAATTTCTGTAAAATAAATTCTCTATGCAAACTTGTACAAAGTATCACTGCTCATAACAAATCAGACTATCCAATCCTAATTTGGTTATGTTTTCAATTTTTTGTTTTAGATTAGAGAATGAAAATTTGTCAAACAATTTAATCTTGACAGATAGTTAGAATAGATAGAGAAATAAATGAGTTCATCAACTTAATCTAAACTCTTGGATGATATAAGTGTAGAATTTGTTAGTTTCTTGTTTTCAAAATAAAATTATGTCATGGGTTGTCTAATTAAAAAGCACCCAATGAATAAAAAATGTTAGAACAAGTAGGATGGGTAGGTAGAAGATGAGTTGGAATTAATCATATTATGATTCAGATGCTGAAAGATCACTTCTTCAAAGCAACAAGTCATCAAGTTATGAAGGAGTTATGTCAAAAGGAAAATCAAGGCACTGATCTACTTCTTCCTGAGATTTGATCTCTAAGGTTCTTAACACCTCCTAAAGGAGTTTCCCTCCCCAATTGGAGCCACTGTTATCCTCCTGTATTTTACAGATTTCACAAGATGACTGTGGATTTTTTAAAAGCAACTAAAGATATCATTATTTTCCTATCAACTATCTTTAGAAGTCTCCCTACCTTCATCATCCTAAGTTTGACTATTTTTCATTAAACTTTCCTATCTTTTGCCTTCTCAAAAATTCACCTTGCTGCTTTAAAGAAAACTTCATTTTTTGGGCCTATTTTCCTCATTTAATCACTCCATTTACACCCTCATTCATTCCCTTTTCCCCTCTGAAAATCCGTTTTTCTTTCCCCTTCAAAAACCCTCATGAGCACCCCTTATTCATCATTTTCCTCTAAAAAGCCTTAAAAAATGTAAAAAGTCCCTTTACATTGTTTAAATCTAACTTTATAAGCCTATTAGACCTTTAAAAACCTTATAAAAACTCTTTTTTTGTATAAAAACCACACTTTTTTGTAAATATAGGCCTTAAGCCCCTCTTCGCTTAAGCCCTAGCCCCTTCACTCCCATATAACCCCGAAATTCCTCTATTCTCTTAAGCCCATTTTCTTCCTAGCCTCCGGTCCCTGTTACCCTCACAGGACCATTGCCTCCACCTATTCTTGGCCCCTTCCCCATTATAACTTTATCTCCGCTCCTTTTCTCTTTATACCTCCTCCGCAAACCTTATAATAGCCCCTCAACCTTTAAAAATATTTAAAACAGGCCCCTCTTTCCACTAAAACTCTGCCCCCATTCACCTTGCATCGTCTTTTCGCCAGGCCCCACCCTCCAAATCTGCTCGCCATTCCCGGACTCTGTCCGCACCGTCGATCTCCCTCCTCGAGATTTGATGGTCTGAAACCCATATCACGCAGAAAATAGCGCCGAAGTTTAAAACCCTTAACCTGCATGAAATAGGCGATATTTACCTTGCCACGCGACAATCGCCTAGTGGAATCGCATCCAATTGACCCGAAACCACTTACTGCTTGTCACCCACGTGATAAACCACCCTGATTTTCTGAAACCGCTTTCTTCCTCCTCACACCAAAATTCAAATCCGTTCATCCCCAATTGAATTCCCCTTGGTTCCGCATACAGAACCATGATCATACACCTTCTCCTCCTTTGCAACACTGTAATATTCCAAAATTTGCATGTAGGAGGTGAATAAAATGGGTGAAGAGACCCATAAGTAGGAATAAATCCCTCATACTGTGAAAGGGATCAATGGAGCAGCTTAATTTTGCACCTTCTAGTGTGAAAAGGGGCAAATGCATGAGGACAAGGTCAAGTTTGACCAAGTCAACAACATTGCCTAAGAGGTGTAGCTTGCTTGGGAAGACAACGCAGTTTGAGAGGGAGAAATATTTTTTGTGGAAGAAACCCTAATGTGTGGTGTCTAAGGAAAAGAGACATTCACTTGTATAAAAGGAGGAAGAGGCAGCCATAGTGGGATATCTTGGAGCATATTGATTTTGGTCTGAAGACTATTTGCATTCTCCGACTATTCAGCTGAGTTGCAGTGCTGCTAAGCACGAGGGATTCCTGTTTAGGTTTTCCTCTCCTTCTTGAGAGGCCTCTTGAAATATTGCACTTCATTTCTCCACATCTTGGCTCAAGGCCAAAGCCACTCCTTTCAGTCACTGCGTTATTTCTGCTAAAGTATAACGTAGTGTTGATGGGTGTTGCAGTGGAGGGTTCCACAACACCTTTCCTTGGCTCATATTTTAGAGGAAGGATCTACTATTAATTTGGGAGGTTATTGAAGGAGGTTTCTGAGCTGATTGCACATATTTGGCACCAGGCCAAGCATATCCTATCTCCTACAGCGTAGTCTAGCTCCTTGACTACGTTATTTTAGAGTGCACCTGCAGTGGGGGATTGTACCACTTGTTTGGAGGGTGAGATCTTCAGGGATTGGTTTAGCCTTTCACCTAAGAGATCCATTGGATGATATATATGCATCATATGCAGCATCATTAGTTATATTAATCCATTTCTATTTTCTGAGTTGCAGCTACTGCCCAGCAACTCCGACATTTCTGCAGATTTTCCATTTTTACTTATATTTCAGCCAATCCTCTTAAGGATTATTGTATAGTTATTTTCAGGGGTTGAGAGCTTGCCCCCCCAAATTTCTTGAGATATTATTGCCATATCATTTTATTTTCATTTTATATTTTGTAGTGTCTCCTATAGACAGCGCTGCCATAGCCTGGGATTTCATATATGTAGCAGTGCTCTTTAGTTCCTAGTACATGTATTGTTGAGGCTTGCATTTCCTTGCTTGAGTGATTGATTCCTCAAGAAATTGTACTCTTTTACTGCTATAATATCACTTGTTGGCTATTTTTACCTTCATGTATGATGGATCATTCAAAATAACGTTGTCATTCCATCTCTTGCTCAATAATTGTTGCAGTCCCTTCACCGGGCATTTTCTGAGGACAACTAGGTGTAGGAGATCTGTTTAACCCACCTAGAAGGATTTAGTTGGAGCATCCTCTTGGATTTAGGACTTAGATTCATTTATCTAAGGGATCCAGGTCTCGGTTTCAAATCCTGTAGCATCTGTTGCTAGAAAATGCGTTTTCCAACCATGCCTTGCTAGCTATTCCAGTTTTGGGATATTATAATGGTATCAGAGAAACTTTCTTGGATCAGCCTGTGAGTCTCAGCAAAAGAGATCAGAATATTGGAGAGGATAGGTTTTATATCATCATATTTCATATCCATGATGAAATTCCCCAAGGAGGATAAGAAAATGGAAGAGGAAGTACCCTGCACTTCCTATTCTCATCAAGAAAGAGACAGAATGATGAGCAGGAAAAAGTCTGCATCTGCTGGAGGAGATAAAGGGGATAAGCTCACAAAGCTTCTTCCCAAATCTGTACATGATTTCCATGAAGACTTCAAGAATATAAGGAGGGATATTTATGAATAATCTCCGAGAGGGTTTGAATCTAAAGCAAACTCTAGATTGTCAAATGAGTAGTGTGAGCAAGCAACTACACACTTGAATACACAACGCAGTCACATGCCCAGGATTGCCAGAATAGAGATGGAAAGAAGAGAAGAAGTTGCTGGGAGGGAAAAATTTACTGATTTCCTAAGAGAGTATGAGTCTCAAACTTAGAAATACCAAGATCATCTCAGCTTTTTAGAGTTTTTCAAGATCAAGGTGAAGAGAAGAGAGCAACAAGATAGATTTCTTCTATCTACCTTTGAGGGTTCACCTACATGTTCATCCAAAGCTTGTGTGGAGGAGTTAGATACCTTCTTGCAGTAGCACCAAATTCCTAAATATGAAACCATTAGAGTTGCAGTGCTGCATATGAGAGGTAAGGCCTATGCCTGGTGGATCTTTGAATCCTTTTCTTTGAAAAATGTAAAAAATGCATCTTATGCAAGTTTCACTAAGGCATTAGTGAAAATATTTGATAGAAAGATTCATGAGACACACATGGTAGAGATAAACAAGGGAAATCAAACAAAACCCTTGCATGAAAACACAATTCCATTTCAGAAGACCATGAAGGAATCTGAAAACTTGCACCATACTTTGCTGGAAGAAAGGTTCTCATCTCTTACCTTTGAGTAAAGGAGCATGGAGATCTATTTTTCAAAGAGGGATCCAATCATTGGGAGGTTTCCCATTCATGTTGCAAAGATTGAGGGAAAAAACGCTGCCACATCTAGAGATTATCTAGTGCCTCATGCATAGGAAGGAGGAGCTCTTTCTCTAAGTAGATGGATGCTTTCATCTTTGCAAGGAAGTCCCCAGGATCTCATGTGTGGAGATCAAGGCACAACACATGTTCTACATGTGCCACTGTTGAGGAGGTGTGGAACCATGGAGACACAAGGAGGAGGAAGGGAGAAGGACCAGCATCATGAGATGTGGAGTACACACCCTTTTCAATTTCTGGAGGTTGTTACACCTAGGAGGGATACTGGATTGTGTAGTGAGAGCATGGGAATATTTGTCCATTCATATATGCAGTCATCTCTTGTTGAAGATGTCTCATTGCATGGACACATTTCACCGAGGGAACCATTGGATCAGTAGAGGAGGATGGATGCTTCACATTTTGAGGCACCACTCATTGATTTTGGGAGGGTGGAGACCTTGGGAGAGCTTGGTACAGCGCTAGGAGTCTTGGGTAAAATCAAGGAGAGAGGGAAAATTCTCTCAACATCATCACTACCCACTTCCATTTCAGATTCTACGCTATGGCAGAAGTAGCAGGGGAAGGATAGCAGCCTTCCAACTTGTATCTTTGACATGGGAGATGTCAAAGGAGAGGGAAGCCATATGACAAATGTTCTTCATGATAGATCATCAGTGCTGTCACTATGGAGGATAGATCCATATTGGAACTCCCAGCTGTTGGTGGAGTATTCCAAGGATATTTTCACTTGTATGATATTGGATGGCTAGTTGCATGAGGAGGAGTATTCAGACAGATATGGGGTCATCTTCTATCATGGTAGGATATTCTTATCTGGAGCTTCTAAGCTCAAGGATAAGTTGCTACAAGCAGCTCATGAGGATTTCCTTTTCAGCCCCACCTGTTCTATGACAGCGTACCACACCATCATGAAGAGGTATTTTTGGGAGGGTTTTGATGAGGAAATATATCAGCATATGAGGAGATGCATGAATCATGTGGAGATGGAGGAGAGAAATAAATCTTTGGAGGAGTTAGCACAACCACCTCTTTTCTCTTTGAGGATGAGAGGAGACTCATTTATGAGCCACTCCCTTTGTATGAGCAGAAAATATGGTGAGGGTATTCATTATTTTTACATGGTTATTTATATGATGTATGTATATATCCCTTAACCATATATGTGCATGATGTTGCTCCAAGGAGGAGCATTCTTTCTTTGAGGCTTCGTGGTCTACTTGAGGCCATAAGCATGTTTGATGGCCATTCCCTTGGAGGACTTGGGGAAGAGGTATATTATGAAGGACATGCCCATTTTACATCATGTGTCATTCACTTCCTCCATACTTATGAGGAGATTGGAGCAGCAAGCAAGTGGTTGAGAAGCCACACATTTTATCAGTCTCTATTGTAGTTGAGGGTCAATCTGCGTTGGTTGCACTTGAGGGACCATTGTACTTCTCACTTGTTACACATGGCAGCAAGTATGATTCTCATTTTTTCTTCGTTTGTTTTTATTGTCTCTGTCTGTATGAGGAGCATGCTTGGGAGAAAGACACATTGGGTGAATGTGTCCTTTGAGGGAGAATCCTCCCACACTTTTTGCACTACATGTTCTAATGGGAGCATGGGAGATGGTATGGCCACTAGAGAAACACATTTTTTTCCTTATGCATTGAGCCATATGATGGATATGATGCCATATGATGATGCTTTCCAACTCATCATATATGGGGATATTTGGGCCAGTTTGATTTTCAGTGTTGGGGAGATATCTTTGGAGATATAGTACTCATCCTTCCACTTGAGGGCAACATTTTTGCAACCCAAGGATATCCAACACTCTAAAATTATCATAAGTGGAGATATGGGAAATGTGGGGTAGGCTACTTTGTCTACCATATGCAGATTTTCATCCCACCTACTTTGCCAGAGCCAAAGGTGGAGGAGAGTTTTCAAGAGTTGCCTAGCTGGAAGGTAACTCATTTTGCATGGATAATAGCTTGGGGATGGAGGATCCATATGGGAGGAATAGTTTCCATGATATCTCAGATCCCATTCCTCAAGGGGACCTCTAGACATCACTTTGCTATGCTCTTGAGTATTTCACCTTTACATGATGATGGCTTGACAACTCACTTACATGATGAGGAGGAGCAATGTGGGAACTTGATTGATGAGATAGCATCACTTTCCTTGGAGGAGATCACCATACATGGATGCTATAGGGAGAGGAGTAGAAATAACTCGGTCTATCCTTACACTTGCTTGAGGACAAGCAATATTTGAGAGGGGAGGACTGTAATATTCCAAAATTTGATGCAGCAAATTGGAATATTAATTTTTTCTTATATCATCTAGGAGGTGAATAAAATGGGTGAAGAGACCCATAAGTAGGAATAAAACCCTCATAGTGTGAAAGGGATTAATGGAGCAACTTAATTTTTCACCTTCCACTGTGAAAAGGGGAAAACGCATGAGGACAAGGTCAAGTTTGACCAAGTCAACAATGCTGCCTAAGAGGTGTAGCTTGCTTAGGAAGAAAAAATAGTTTGAGAGGGAGAAAGATTATTTGTGGAAGAAACCCTAATGTGTGGGGTCCAGGGCAAAGAGACCTTCACTTGTATAAAAGGAGGAAGAGGCAACCATGGTGGGATATCTTTGAGGATATTGATTTTGGTCTGAAGGTATTCTCCAATTGTTCAATTGAGTTGCAGTGTTGCTTAGCATGAGGGATTCATGTTTAGGATTTCCTCTCCTTCTTGTGAGGCCTCTTGAAGGATTGCACTTCATTTCTCCAAATCTTGGCTCAAGGCCAAAGCCACTCCTTTCCATCACCGCGTTATTTCTGCTGAAGTATAACGTAGTGTTGCTGGGTGTTGCAGTGGAGGGTTACACAACACCTTTCCTTGGCTCATCTTTCAGAGGAGGGAGCTCCTATTCCTATGAGAGTTTATTGAAGGAGGTTTCTGAGCTGATTGCACATATTTGGCACCAGGCCAAGCATATCCTACCTCCTACAGTGCAGTCCAACTCCTTGACTATGTTATTTTAGAGTGCCCCTGCAGTGGGGAATTGTACCACTAGTTTGGATGGTGAAATCTTCAGGGATTGGATCAGTTTTTCACCTGAGAGATCCATTGGATGAGATCTATGCATCATATGTAGCATCATTAGTTATATTCATCCATTTCTATTTTCTGAGTTACAGCTGTTGCCCAGCAACTCTAGCATTTCTGCAGATTTTCCATTTGTACTTATATTTCAGCCAATCCTCTTAAGGATTGTTGTATAGTTATTTTCAGGGGTTGAGAGCTTGCTCCCCCACATTTCTTGAGATTTTATTTCCATATCATTTTATTTTCATTTTATATGTTGCATTTTCTCCTATAGAAAGCACTGTCATAGCCTAGGATTTCATATATGTAGCAGTGCTCTTTAGTTCCTAGTACATGTATTGTTGAGGCTTGCATTGCCTTGCTTTAGTGATTGCTTCCTCAAGAAATTGTAATATTTTACTGATATAATATCACTTGTTGGCTATTTTTACCTTCATGTATGCTGGCTCATTAAAAATAACACTGTCATTCCATCTCTTTCTCAAGAATTGTTGCAGTCCCTTCACAGGGCATTTTCTGAGGACAACTAGGTGTGGATATCTGTTTAACCCACCTAGAAGGATTTATTGGGAGCCTCTTCTTGGATTTAGGACTTATATGCATTGATATAAGGGATCCAAGTCTTGGTTTCAATCCTTGTAGCAGCCATTGCTGGAAAATACGTTTTCCAGCCATGCCTTGCTATCTGTTTTAGTTTTGGGATATTACAAACATGCCTCCCGATAGCTCCAAACTCCAAAAATGCATTTTTACCACTCCCGTGGGTTTTTAACTAACCAGTTTTTGTTTTGTGTAGGTTTTAATGGCGGCGATGCCCAAAAAATCATCCCAATGGCCCAAAAAAGTACAACTGAAGCCCCGAATGACGATCCAAGGGGTTTCATACAAATTTAAAGAAAATGAGGCAAAGATTCAAACCCTGCCACCACCGAAATCATGATCCTTGGTGGAAATTCAACCTTTCAACCATGAAGAAGATTGCCTCCCTACACTCAAAGAATAATTACAGTCATAGAAGCAAAGAAGAAAATAAAGGAGAGAAGGATTAAAAGGCTAATTCAAGACCAAAGGATAAAACAGAGGATTAGCCACAAAGACATTGATTAAAGGATGAAAGTCAAAGGTTTAAAAGTGAAAGATGAATAAAAAAATAGTCATAAAGAAGAATGAAGGATAAAGACAACAAAGCAGGTTATAAAAGCTAAATCAAAGTTCAAAAGGCGTAAACAGAGTTTGATGATTAAAAAAAAGGCAGATCAACCCGAAAACATATTCGAATGACTCAACAAAGAAACAATTACTTCTTCAAAGACAAAATTGCCAACTACAATGTGTTTTCTTTCAATAAAGACATCAGGCAGTTATTACACAGTCAGAGATATTTTGAAGCAGCTCAACAGTTATTACAAAGTTATTACAAAGCATTTAAGGTTAAATATTTCAACTAAAATAACTTAGAAGTTAAGACAAAGTTATTATTTCAGAGTAAATATTTAAGATATTTTTACCTTGGCCCTTGCATGGTCTCAAAGGTCAAAAAACTTTAAATCTATAATAAATAACATTTAAACACCCTAGTTTTGTGGCACCTCCTAATTTTGCATATAAATATTGCATATGAGCTTTATTTTAAATGTTGGTTACTTGATGTCATTGGACTGATTCTTGCGGCTGAGTTAAATTGAGGAATTCTAGACTAAACTGAAGAAAGCTATGAGTTGTAGAGAGCTATTGTACATGGAGTATTGTAATTGGTTTTATCATCAATAATACAAGCACGTTCACAGGATCCTTGAGCTGTATCAATGGTGAAGTTTTTCTAAATTGTCATTGTTTTCTCTTATGGATTCCATTATGTCCATCTTTCTTTGATAAAGAAACAGAGGTTTTAGATTAGGATTTGTTGTTTCAGCACACTATTTATGTCTATATTCTTTATATTCATGTTTTCTTCTGCAAGGATTGATTGGAAGATTCTTAATTGCCTTCTAGTTATATCTAGGTTGTTGTCTTGGGAATGAATCAATAGAGTGAAACCAAGGAAATTTATGGTGAACCCATGTTCCTTTGAGTAAGACTTGAGATATTGTTTTTAGGACCTTTCTTTAAAGTATACTTATTGAAGTATAAACCAGAGAATTTTATGGTTTGCTCTGCCCTCTGACCTGCCTTGACATGTTGCTTTAAAGAGTATTTTGAGAGCTATGTCAAAAGCATATTAGATTATTTCTGTTTGATCTTAGAACACTCTCACTATTATTTTACATGTTTTCTTTATCCGAAAGTAGTTCTTGAATTACTGGATTGTTGTCTTAGAGGTTTGTTATTAAATTTTTTCCAAATAATTCTATGGTTTGCCCTGTCCTTTTGCTTGCTCCAAACAGTTACCTTAAAAGGATTTTCTTGTCTAAGTTGAGCTAGAAGATTCTTAACTGACTATAGCTTTGCTGCCTTCACAACTATTATTATTTCATATCACAACCTAATCTAAAGAATCCATTTTATGTAGTTAGCTTGCCCTATGAATACCCTTGCAGAGTTGATGAAAAATTAAATCCTTTTATGACTCTATAGCTCAATGGATTGATGTTTTCTCACAGTCTATTTGTTTAGCTGAAACATTCCCTCAATCAGTCACACCATTGATCCTTAAATCTATCAATTAATCCAACCAAAAACAACAAGTCCTTATAACTTCATAACTAGCCTAAAATCTTAAACAAAGAGCACAAAGATATATCAATTAAAAACACCTTCATAGAGAGATCCCTCTTTGAATCCAGGAAGGCTATCTCCTTGGATTCCAAAGTGGTTCTAATGTGGCCCTTGTAGTGATTTTTCTTGCCACTCTTGCAAATTACAGGGAGCCAACATCCAGTTCAACCGGCCCCCCTGACCTCTTTGGCTTCTACTATGCCTCATCCACCTCAATAGGAACCTTCTCTTATTGTGACTGCTTCGGGTCAAAATGGAAAAGCTCGTAAGAAGGCATCAAAATACAAGGCTGCCCTGACTAACCCTACCACTTATCTGCCTCCTAAGCCCTGAGCTTTGTGTGATGTTGTTAGTCATGCCACCCATAATTGTCTCGAGTTGCCTCGTATCAAGCCCATGGTTAATATTGCATTCCCTAAGTCTACGGTCCCTGAAGCCTCTGTTGCTTCCTTGACTGCATCCAAGAACCCTAAGACTATTCACACCAACCAACCTTTTGCTTTTTGTGATCTACATGGCCATTATTCCCACCATTTTCCCTGCCTCACGAATTACCGCACCTTTTTGTAGGTAGTTCAAGAGTATGAGATTGAACAGAACCAATCTGCCTCTCCTGTCCTTGCGTAGCATGCTTCGGGCCAGCTTGAGGATTTACCCGCTCCCATTGACATTCCTCCTCCTAATCTGAGATGAAGGAGCCTGCTGCCACCATCCTCTACCTATCATCATCCATGAGACCCTCGGTGGCAGCTCCCTCTAAGACTTCCCCTTCAACGATCACCTTGGGCTCAACATCAGTGGAACCCTTATCCGCTTGTTCTTCTATCGCCCGCTGTGATGATGTGCATGTGAACCTTTCTTCTCAAGATTATGAGTCAGGTAGCTTCACTGTGTCATGTGGTCTCCCTTCCTCCAGTCACCCAATCTTCTATTGTGATTATTACATCATGGAAGCCTTGTCCACCCTTGACTTCATATTTCCCGCCCATAAGCGAAATGGCACCATCCATGCTTATGGTGAATTTCGCGGCCTGACCACAAGCTTCCCACATGGTAGCTCCCACACACTGCCTTCCCGATGGTGTGCAGGTGGTAGACATCCTACCCAAATCACTCCCTCTCATAGTGTTTGTTTGATTTCTACTTTGCGCTCAGGTTGCCAACATTGTTCATCATCCTCCAATTTATTATCCTGTGGCACCTTTCAGATGGACCTCCCATCCACACCTTATATCGGTTATGCCGTTCTTGCAAGTCACTACTCCAGAAATCTAGCCTCGGTAGGTTGGGCCATTTTCACCCCCTTTCATTCACTTGTTCTTTCAAAATGTGTATGCATTGGTGCTTCCACCAATAATCAGGCCAAATATTATGTAGTGCAAGGTTTATTAGTCAATGCCCTTTCCCATCGCATCCTCCACCTTCATGTCCATTTATATTCCTTGCTTCTTATCATGCAATTGAATGGTGTCTATCGTGTGCATAATCCTATTCTTTTTAGAATATATTTATGAGTGAAGCTTTTGATGCTTGAATTTGAAATCATCACATTCAGTCATGTACCTAGAGCACAAAATAACTATTTAGATAGCATTGCAAACAATATTATATATTGGCATTTAGAAAATGAATTTAACACAAGATAATAACACAAAAACCATAAAAATGATCCATATCCATAATATGTGTCGTATAAAATGTTTTAGAGTCCATTAACTCTGATACATATGACATGCCCATAACATGTTACAAAAACTCAAAACTGGGGGCACCACCTACCCCTACACCTAATCACTATTTGGAGGATCCTGAGCTAATGGCTCTACTCCTGCAACTTGTAGATCACGCATCCCATATCCAGCCATCACCATGCGCCGCATGACCCCTCTCCACTCCGAGGGTAAACCAATACATGGCTCTATGTACTGGTCATCTAAGTCTTGCTAGCCACGCTTTGAAACACTAGTCAGAATCCTCTCCAATATACAATGAATGTCCTCCAGGAGGGTCGCTACATCCTCATTTTGTGGCACTCTCAATCCACTAGGTCCTGCAGCTCCTGATACTTCAGGCCGTCCCATATACCTAGTCGGTTTTACTTGTGATATATCTGCATACGACAAGTGAAAGAATCAGTACCATATAAAATATTCTTAAACTTTACAATGCACACAAAACATTAGCAACTTGTTACTTGCCATTGAGTCCCCATACTCGACCAGGAGAAAGTGCAAGTTTGGGTCCCCACGATAACTCATCCCACTATAGGGATAGTCGTCTATGTATAGTGGCATCTGATCCTAATGAGAAAAGAACTCGAGTCGGAACACCCATCCTACTGCCCCACCTCCTCCTCTACATAGTAGTCGCCCCCACAAATTCATCCTAGGCTCCCTTAGGCCCCCATCCTGGAGTTGTATGCAAGGTTGAAGTGTCAGGATCTTCTCAAAGAAGAGCGAGCACTGCATTGTACCATACACAGTAATCATTCACTTCCTGCTTGCATAGTGACAACTCTTGTTTCAACAATGTCAACATCATCTGGGCCCACCCATAGTAGGTCCCACTCAACACATTCTCCATAAGCATCATTCGCCCTCCAGCGATGTGGTGGAGTACCTGGTTGCTCAGGATCCGAATCACCACTGCGACCACAACATGGGTCTCTAACCTCTCTAGATCCCTGATGGGTATCTGTGTCCCCTTGACATGGAAACCTGGTCAACAATGGCACTCTACAAACTCCATGATGTTCTACCCTCACGGTAACACTGGCTGAATATTCCCGACCATCCCAAGTGGTTGGAGACCAGTCAGAAAATATATATCTTGGACCGTCAACTCGATCCGGTGCCCTTGCACTATAAATACCTCATGGTCCAGATCCCAATAACTAACAATCCAGGCCATCAAGGGCTCTCCAGCTCTCATCAAAAGGTTCTCCACAAACTTCAGAACCCCAAACCTGGAAAATGCAATGCAGACACCATGATCCTCTCGGATCTCTTACCGTAATGTGTTCAGGTCTCTCTCTCTCTAGTTGATCCATAATTCTACCATATCTGCATAAAACCATCATATTTTTTAGTGTACAGAAGGGAAAGACTACATTCAACCAAAAAAACCCAGCTCTCAGCCAAAAAAAAACACAAAAAAACCCCTCTCTTCTAGGTCACACATTTCAACCAAAATTCTGGTACAGGTCACACTTTTCTGCCCAAAACCTACTACCCAGGTCGCAGATATTGCCCCAAAAATTGCGACCCGATTGTGAAGAGGAGAAGGGGTCTATTCATGAGCTTTGGGAACCTAAACTAAACTCTCAATGCACTGAAATGACAGAGTAGGGTTAGGCCTCTTACCTACAACTGACGAATCTCGATTCCAATGGTCAGTTTGTCCGCTATGATTGCCACAAGATTTAGGGCCTTCTCTCCTCTCTACATTCCCCACAGCTCCACTTGCAAATAAGTGAATTTGGAGGGAAATTCCTTATTAAAATTGAAACCCATGATTTTTCTTTCGCCTACTACGGCCATACCATTGGAAATCTCTCACCAAGCTCTCAAATGGGTATCTGTTAGTTTTTCATGATTTGATACTTCACCATGACACTTTTTATCCAAGAAGGGTCACTTCACCACTCCTCAAAATCGAATTTCTTCACTTCCAACACTTGTACTTGGGGCACCACTTTTCCTGCATACTTTTCCATGCTCATGTCAATTTTCGTCATGAGTAACCATCTTGTACTCATGTCTTTATGGTCCCCATAGGACCTTTTCTGTGTGGCAACATCATTGAGTCGCCCTTGTTTATAACATCCGAGTTGAGTCATCATCACATCCATGAAGTCTATCCCTAGTCCCTTTGTATCTTGCTATAGTCCTCCATCCTTCATTGCTTGGTTCCTCTCTCGTGTCGCACATTATGGCCTTCAGTTCTACTATCCCCTATCCCCTTTGATATTGTGTCAGTCAATGCTAGGTCATCCATGACCTTTATGCTCTAACAATGGAAGTCCTCTGTTCGCTACTCAGTATCGCCCATTTAATCATCATCCTTGGTGTCAGTCTGTCAGTTGCTCTACTATTTTCTCTCGTACCTTAGTTGAGGATCCCTTATTACCTCACCTATGGCATAACTCCTTCTGTCAACATCAGATCATTCATTCCAAAAGACAAGTCTAGAGGGTGGTGTACCTTGGTTCCAGCTTCCACTCATGTTCAGTGCCTCGAATCAGGCAAAGGGACTCCTTATTTCCCCTTGACTTGATCATTTCTCAGCTCCAGCTCTTTGCAGCATGATCAAGATATATATACTTGATGGTTTAGTGATGCAGTAGATTGTACTATTGATGCCCAGGTGTGTGTGAGATGTTTCAGATCTCACGAGGGGGTGGCCCTTTAGGTAGGCCCCCACATACTTGGATGACCTCTTCATTACAACCTTTAGTGCAGCTCCATATATTTGATGATTTCAGCCTCATCCGCTTGCAGTTCCTTTTAGTTTGCATGTATCAGTCAAATTTTCCAAGCGCTTTCCTATTTACAGGGGCACTTTGGTTGTACTTACATCTCATGTACTTATATATTATTGTATAAGTCCTGGCCGTTATCCCAGGAGAAATATGTATGTGGGATTCATTATCATGTTTTTATCTGGCTCATGTTTATGGCACCATGTACTATATAGTTCAGTCCCTTGTTTATTGAATGCATTATTCTTTGTACTTCATCTCGGCAGGCATAGGTATACCTCCTCTGCCACCTATAACATAGGTACTCACTCATAAAAGTGACTTGTCACACCTATAAGTCTCACCTCCTCAGGGTATAGTCCTTTAGCACTTTAGTCTACCTTATATTTCTCTCTCTCTGACTTCCCCTTCAGTGTATAGTGATTGAGTTCTTACAACTACTTCGTTCATACGATTAGCTCTTAACACTCACATGTTGGGGGGAAACATGTTACACCATTTTTTGGTCATCTAACCTGTTACTATTATATGGACCAAAGTACACCATGTAAGATCAATTTTACCCTAAGTTAAATTGCTTTCACTATGAAAAATAACTTAGTAAACCACATTTATTAAGTTTTTTTATGGTCTAAACATGAAACCCCATGAGGAAATATTAAATAAATCCACATTTGTTTGATTTTCCTCAAGGAATAATTAGTTAAACAACAATTTAATTAATATTTGTGGTCATATTTAACCCAAAACAAGAAAATTAATTAGATAAATAATTATTTATCTTATTATTTTCTAGGAATAATTATTTAAACCTTATTTAAATAATATTCCTTGTTAAATTTTACTAAATAATTTATAAATAATTAAATATATCATTATGTTATCACAAAATCGGACCTGATAGGCTACTCATCAAACCAATCTTGTGCAACTATTTCAAACCAATCTTGTGGTTGAGGCTTAGCCTCCTCAACCTGAGAGGGCTCTCTCAAGGGTTTATGATTTTTGATAAATATGTAGATGGCTAACTCTATATGGGATAAAAAGAGTTAAATGATATAAACTAGTTGTAAATTACATTAGCAAGTATACATTGTGCTTATGGAGACATAATAGCTTCGAAAAAACCAAAATAATCTACCTAGCATGGAAGTCAAGGCATATCAGAGTTCCAGTCAAGGAATAAACATGTAGGACAGTGAAACTATTGTGTAACCAACTTCAAAAATAGAAGAAAAGAGATATAAACGCCTTAGAAATAAGCCACTTCGAGGGGGCAACCTCCAATACATTACATAAATGCACAATTCTTGGATGATACAATTTACAAAACCTCCTTTCTATATATAGGAGTTCATGGGGCCATAATGTAATCCTAGTGGGCCACAATGTAATCCTAGCCGACCTAACAATAATAATTTAAGGGCACAATAATAACAAAATGGGGGTTGCAAGGGTACAATAATAACAATAAGGGGGTTACACTAACAACAATAAGGGACTATACTAGTAATATAGGGACCTAACATGCCCCTCTCCTTCAAAAAAGTGTTGTCCTCAACACTTGAGTAGCTCTGGGTGCTTCTGTATAAAATTCTCATCCTCCCATGTAGAATCTTCGGTGGGTAAGTTCTTCCACTTGATGAGATACTCTGAAATTGATCGATTCCGTAGTTGTCGAGTTCTTGTTTCCGTGACCGCTTCAGGTTCCAATATGATTTTTCCTTCCTCATCAAGTTCTGGCAATATTGTTTGAACGGGAAGATTTTCACCTATAACCTTCTTTAAGCATGAAACATGGAAAACTGGATGTACTCGCGAAGAAGCAGGAAGCTCCAATTTGTATGCCATAGTACCAATCTTTTGCAACACCTTGTAAGGACCATAGTACTTTGGCGATAATTTATTATCCTTCTTAGCTTGCTTGAGGGACATTTGTTTATATGTTTGTAGTCGTAAAAATACCCAATCTCCTACATCAAAAATTCTCTCGCTGCGATGTTGATCTGCCTGCTGTTTCATTCGATTTTGTGCCAAATTCAGGTTATCCTTTAAGAGTTGGAGAACTTGTTGTTGATGCTCGATGTGATATTCCACTAATTTATCATCCATATTTGCTATTATTTTATCCTTAAAACCATCCAACTTAGCCTCCATTTCTGCTTTTAAACCATCTATTTCATCTTCAATTTCTCTTTGTAAGATTGAAACTTGTTGCACTTGGTACCGTAATTTTGATATCTCATACTGCAACTCTTCCTCTTCATGCGTCATAAAATAGATTTTTGAGGGATTAATGGGTATGGAATTATTTTTTGGAGGCATTATAGAACCTAATACTGATAAAAATTCTAAAATATGCACTTGGAA
The DNA here is from genome assembly GCA_034641835.2 of Pinus albicaulis. Classification (NCBI taxonomy): domain Eukaryota; kingdom Viridiplantae; phylum Streptophyta; class Pinopsida; order Pinales; family Pinaceae; genus Pinus; species Pinus albicaulis. Next base: position 524,675,883 of record CM076574.1, on the reverse strand, counting down.
TCACTTCAACTTGATTATTCAAACAAGACTTATGCAATTCGGAAAAAAAAAAAATACACACCTTTTACTTGCTTTGAGGAGCTCGATATTGAAATTGAATTATCTATGTAATTGAAAATCTTCAATATCTTAAATTCAGCCCTGTAGTAGCCCTCTAAAGCTTCTTTCCAATGCCACATGTCTGATCTAATTTTTATTCCGCAAGGCAAAGTTGTGTCCAATCTCCCACAATGACCTAATTCTGGACTGGTTCAGTAGAGAAAACTTGTAGGACTTGCCACGTGTCACTATTTCGTCCTTTGTCTCTGAAATTGATAGCCAAGAAAATATATTCCATTTACTTGCAACCACTTTTAACGGCACTCAAATCCACTACCCAGAGAGAGAGTTATTGAAATTTTCCCATGATCACCTCTTTGAGATGAAATTCAGGAGCCTAAAAAGCACTACCTTCTATAGATCATATCTCCAAAAATATTGCAAACCAAGCTCTGAAATTTTTTGAAGAATTTCCTCAGGCTTTCAGCTTCACACCATATGAATTTCAGATTCTGAACCTTCGTAGAAAACAATTTATAGCGAAAATTCCACGATGACCTATTTAGGAGCTTGAAAAAATACCTAACTTCCACAGATGATATCTCCGAAAATATTGCGAACCAAGCTCTGAAAGTTTTAGAAAATCTGCCTCAGGATTCCAGCTTCGCACCCTAAAAATTTCAACTTCTGAAACTTCGTAGAAAAATTTTTATAGTGAAAATGCCACGATGACCTGTTTGGAGCAGCGAAACCCTAGAATCCAAAGCTCTGATACCAAATGTTGTGTAACCAACTTCAAAAATAGAAGAAAAGAGATATAAACGCCTTAGAAATAAGCCACTTCGAGGGGGCAACCTCCAATACATTACATAAATGCACAATTCTTGGATGATACAAATGAAAAAACCCTCCTTCTATATATAGGAGTCCATGGGGCCATAATGTAATCCTAGTGGGCCACAATGTAATCTCGTCGACCTAACAATAATAATTTAAGGGCACAATAATAACAAAATGGGGGTTACAAGGGTACAATAATAACAATAAGGGGGTTACACTAACAATAATAAGGGACTATACTAGTGATATAGGGACCTAACAGAAACACACAGTCAATTTGTCTATGAAGGAAGTCAGAGCATCATTGATGAATTATGAGTAACATAGGAAAAAACCACTATAATAGAATATTGAAAATATTCCATCAGAACAAGAACATACAAGAACTCCTTATGAATCTTGAGTTGTTTAAATAGAAAATCTGTATTAGGTTGAAAACAGTCACTTACATAAAACAGAGTCTTTTTGCTAAAAAATATCCAACCCTTTGTATTTCAACTTATTGATCTTTTATATATCACTTACATTATGAGATAAGCTTCTCAATAACTATATACCTCTAATTCCCATGCTTTGACACCTATTCTAATTATAAAACATGGTATTTATTTCAAACACAACTGTAAAAGTAACATAGAGTCCTATTACAAATAGAATTAGAACTCCTTTGGTTCTACTCAAAAAAACTTTATCTAAACTTAAAAACATCATTTTCCACCTATAATTCCATTAATTCAAATCATAATGATGAGTTTCAACTTGTTATAACCATAATGTTGATGATGTTGATCCCCTGTAATCTAGGAAACTGTTCCCCTGTTTTTAGGCTTAGGATCCCCTTAGTTTCTTGAGATATTTTGACCACTTCCAACTAATAACTTCGAGGCTAATTGATGCTAGGAACATTATTGGCATATGTCCCAAGTCATCCCTTCATGACAACTGTGAGAAACCACTTTGAAATTCTCAAAACAATGAAAACAAACATGTGCTACGAAAGTAACACAGTTTTGTAGCGCTTTTCGTAGCAGGGTTTGTTTACCCATTTTCCTTCAAAATTTATCTTTCTTTCCTTCAGATTTACCTTGATATTGACATGATGTAAATTCCTTAGAAATTTCAAATCAAAATACCCGGTCTTCCCTCAAAAAATGGATGGAAAAGGGTGAAAACAAGCTGCTATAGCAGTTTCGTAGTGCTTTTCGTAGTGCATTTTAATTTATAAATTTCTCCCACCTCGTAATGAATTTGAAGAAACTGAGAGAGGTTTTTGTAGATAGATATGTTAGGAAGAAAAAAATCTTTCATTTTTCCCAAATTGTTTTTCCACTTCTCAGAAACTACTTTGAAAGTTGACTGGTCAAAACCAGAAAACAGATTTTTTGCTTCATGACTTTCAGCAGTTTCGTAGCACTTTTTACCTTTTTTACACTGCAGGCGCTACGAAACCGCTGTGTAAGAAGTTTTAACCAATTTTTCTTCAAAATTTGAAACAAAAATATGCAATAACTTTAGAAAATCACTGGTCTCATCAAAACCATCAGCTATATGAACTAAAAACATAACCTTCACAAAATTTAATCCTCTTTTTTCGTTTTGATTTTGCTTTGAATTTGTCATTTTGTACCTTTTCTCTTTAGTTCATCTTGAGACTGTTTTAAATGTAGCTCCAAATCCTCCACTTGGCCTCTTAGCTTTCTATTACTTGCTCCCAAATGAGTGTTGATCGCTCTAACAAACATTTCTTCTTTAATGGTTGGAATTGTCCATGTAAAGAACTGTTGTGCACTGCTTGGGATCTCTGACCTAGCAACTGTTTGACCTTCCCAAACAGCCTTCAATCTCTTGAATTCTGTCTTTTCAATGATTTTCTATCTATCCCTCTTTCTCATCATTTCCATCTCTTGATTTTATAGCTTCAACCTTTCTTCCAACAATTGATACTCTGACATGTGTTCATTTTCCTTCATTATATTGATGGCTACATGCTCTACTACTGGTGATGAGAGGTCCACTACCTATTTAGGTACTTTGACTATTTTAGTAGCTTCTTGGACCTCCCTACTATTTTATTTGAGCTTTTTAGTATGCCTAGTCAATGGCTTCCTAGCATGAAAGACAAAGGCTGCATCTCACCTTCAAATTCCAATTTCTTTGCTGATTTCACTTTTTCCTGTTTGTGTTCATCTGTTCCAATAAAATCAGCTTGCACAATAGGTTACTCTTCTATATCAATTTCATGTAATATTTCATCTAAGTTTCCTTTCATCACTGATCTATCATTTGAATCTGAAACCACTGTTTTTCCTTTTGATGTTGTTGCTTGGCTTCTTGTTACTCTCTAGATTTCCTTCTTGCTAGCCACTTGTTTTCGTTTTTCCTCTTTGATAATTTCTAACCTCTGTCATGCTTCTTGGAAAAACCTATTAGCTTCTCTAGAATCTGTAAAACAACCTCTCTTGATTCAGATATGAAACAAACTCGCTTGTTTAAATGAACGACCTCACTTGAGAATGATGAAGGTTGCCTTTACATATAACAACCACAGACTTATCTTAACTGATTCAGAGCTCAGACAATTATGTGAAGGTAAATGAATCAAAGATGACTCAATTAGGAAAAAAATTGAATTTGAGATGTCATCTCATGACTAAATGATTCTTCATTGATATCCTATCATGAATATGATGACTGTAGGATAGGTAAGCACATCTAATATGGTAACAAACTTACTCACCATACCCCTATATTATCATTCCCCAACTGAATATGAAAATTTTTGGCTTATTCGACACGACAGCTAAGAAACTGTGCTTTCTTGGCGCTCATAGTGTAATTTTTTCAGTTTGCGCTATGAAAGTAGCAGCACTTTCGTAGCACATTTCCTCTTTTTTGAACTAGTGACGCTACGAAACAATGGATTCCTGGCTAATTGCAGAAATTTAGCCCGAAACTTAATTGAATGACCCTTAAATGGAAAATGTGAGTATTTGATCATGGAATGGACTTCTAAATACTTTATTTGAATTCAATGATGACCTTCAAACTCATAAAAACCATAACCTACCCTTAACGAAAACCTAAAATGACTTTCAAACCTATTTTGAGGCCATGATAAAAAGCAGAGTTGACACAATGATGTTTTGAAATATTTTTGGGTGATAACACATTATTTATTTGATTATTACTCAACCGCATCCTTAAAATAATAAATAAATCATTTATTTATTTATTATTTACAAATAAAGGGATTTGACCAAAGTCAAATTCTTTTTCCCTCCAACAAATATAATAAAATATTCCATAAAAGGTGGATCTAGACTTGGTTAATAATATTTTAATTATGCACCAATATCTAGACTAAATCAATATTTTGCTATAAATAGAAGGGTTTTTCCATTCACTCACTACCTTTTGTTGCCTAAAGATCACTCTGGATCTATACTTTTGGTCTGACTGTGATCCACAATCATTGTCATATTTTGCTACGAATTTTTCTTGTGAGCTCCCTTTGAGTTCCATTTTTGTCTGGGTTTTCTACACCATCAAGAGAGAGAGAGATTTCAGATCTAAAGTACTGAGGACTTACAAGAACCCATCCCATTGAGGGGGATTGGTAACATATTTCTATGTTCCCTTCCCAGGTGTCAAAAAATACAAAAATTCTTTAAAACATTCTTGCCTTGTGTATTGGACGCATGGAGCAACTCTTGCTTTTATTAACTGCTTAATGTATTTTAATGCATAGATCTATATTTTTCAGCATTTATCCTGGTCAACTAATTGCAGATCTAAAGATATTGGCAACCATCTTTGCTGTTAGGGTTTTTTGTTATGCACGGCTAAAGTGAAACTTTTCAGTACGCTTGTGATTAAGATTCATACTAACACACCTTGTTCAATATGATAGCCCACCCCTCAATAAAGTTCTCTATTCTCGGTTGGCTATATATTATGCAAGCTAAGATGACCAAGAGCTGGTGGGTCTTCCTGAGTGACTTTGTCTTGTATGTGCGGGTGGGTGTTTTTCTAAAATTTGATGGATACTTCACCAAAATTCTTACAATATCCTTCACACTTGAATAATTTTTGGTGGTATAGAATAATGATTTAATGATATTTATTGGCTCGGTAAGATGATATATATAATAAAAATCAGCTGCCATAAATGTAGCAATCTTTTTTCTGCTAGTTTTTCTTAATGTCATAGGTTTCTCATCAATGTGTGAGACAACCCAACTAATCACATATGTACATGGGAAGGTTGTAAACCTGCATGAAACCCTATATAGTCCTAACTATTGAATGCTGAGATAAACCTACCGACCAAAAATCCTTTGCAAAAGCATCTTTAATCTGCTTCCATGTCAATGTTGATCACTTTTCTACAAACAGTTGAGTGTCCACATATAATACCAAGTTAACTCGTGCTTGCTAAACTTCTTCCTCAGTACTAATTTTAGTGGTTTTTTTTTTAAGAAGCTCTCTTGTGTGCCATGGTAACAGTGAATACTAGAGAGGTTATTAGAAACTGTTGTACCTGGGGGATAGAAAAGACAATCATGACAAGAAAACGTTAGTCTTAAGAAAATTCACTTTCAAGGCATGTTCAAGGAGCAAACCAGACATCTGATGGGAAGGATTGCATAATTTTCACTAGAAAGAGGGGCTAGATTCCTAAGGGAACTATGCACTGTGCAGTCCCAGTAGTTAGGGTCGAAGCTTGAGGTTTGAGACTGCGGAATGCACAGTTCAGCCTTGCTAATGGTCCGCGAGATACTGTGAACTACACATTCTCAGTAGCCAAGGATGTAGACTAAGCCCTAGAACTATGAAATTCATAGTTGGGCCAAACTGTACTATGCATTGTGAAATTATGTAGGCCAAGCTCTCGACTTGATCCTTAGGATTGAGTAGTGCCTAGCTGGGAAAAGTTAAAACTGACCAAGGGAATAACAAAGCTGCCCAAGGGAAGTGTGAAAAATGAGAAGATGTAAGAGATAGTGTTAGATTGAGTGTAGATATGACTAATTTGGAATGAAACAAGACATATCGAGTGCAGAAGCTGAATAAATGGTAAGAAAACTAAATCAATGAGGAGAGTCGTCGCAATGACGACCATCGATGAAAAAATGAAGAAACCAATGTGATACTTGTGAAAGGAAAGTGATAACTTGAAACAACACTTCTAGAAGCTAAATCAATTTGAAACACAAACATGCATGCAAATAAACAAGAAAAACATGAATCACATAAGCCAAACGACAAAAAGCAATAGAAAAAATGAAGAAAAGCGATAAACGTGAAACTCACCTAGAAAAGCAATGATGATCACACCGAAGGTTTCATTATCTCCTCGAGAATTCTAGAGCTTCAAGATTGAGTGTGATAATGAGCTCTAGGGGTGTCGATTAAATATATTTTAGAAAATAAGAGTTTATGGCACGCATGCAAAATATTAAGGAAAAAGCGACACATGGAGGAAGTTTCCAAAAATATCAAGTGTGCCTCCTTTGGGTTACGAAAAATAAATACCTATTTTTTAGGGATAATTTTTTTTCTTTTTTATATTTTTTCTGATTTTTCTAAAGAAAATTTCCATGCACATCACTGGGAAAGATTGCACAATTATGGGAACTGGGCAACTTTCGAGTTAAGTGCATTGCGCAATTTTTTAGCTCAGTGAGGTGTTGCACAGTTTTTGGGCTCAGTACTGGGCTGCCTTTCATAAATACACAATTTTCAAGCTCAAGACTGGATTCCAGTCATGACTGCACAATTCCATTCATCAAGGTCAAGCTTTACATCATGGATTGAGCAGTTTCTGGAGGCAAGCCCCAAATTGCTACAAGACCAAGTTCATGGGTTATCTTGTGACTTATAAATATAATTTAAGTGAAAAGGTGAGTGAACATAAGCATAAATGAAAATATATGTTTTAATCAAAGCATGAATACCTAATAACCGTGCAAGTTAAGCTCTTGTGAAAAGAAGGTTAGGCTCCAAAATCTAAGCAAAGGAGAAATTTTGGAGGGTGGTTGTAGTCGCTACAACACTACAAAAACTATGTCAACTTCAATGAAGAGAGAAAAAAATATATAATAATCCTCCAACTATAGGGCATGGAAAATGGGTTAGATATTATCCTCGAAAAGAACAAAGTTTTGAATCTTACTCAAGGAAAAATCAAGAAGCCTATTGATGAATCAGAGAAAGAAAAGTTCAGAGAAAATTTAAATCTTGGCCATGAAACTAAAAGTGGATGGAGTAAAGGAAAACATAATTCCATACATATCGAAGATGGATTCCACTCAATAAATATATGAGGTTCTCTCCAAAATATTCACCATCAAGGACATTGGTCAAATAGAAAGCCTCAAGAATGAATTAAGAACTATTAAGATGAAAAAAGATGATACTGTATCATCCTACTTTATAACAATATCTATAATCAGAGATGAAATCCAAGGAATAGATGAATTTGTACCAGAAAAAGAGTTTGTAATTACTATTCTTCTAGGACTAGCAAAATCTTGAAGTGATTTTTCATCAATAACTAACAGTTGGAAGGATTGTCCAACATTTGAACAAATGTGGAATTCATGTAGTCAAGAAGAAGCCCAGATATCATTAGTAAACAAAAAAAAGTAATATGAAGAATAAAATACCTCTAATTCCTATTCTTCTCATCATAAGAAAAAATGATACTTCAAGAAGTTCAAAGGACCAAAGAATAAGTTTTCCCTATCCAAAATTGAATGTTACAATTGTCATAATATGGGTCATTAGAAAAATCAATGTCCTAAGAATCCAAGGAATAAGAAGATATATAGGGAACAATCAAATATTACCAATCAAGCTCCACCTAAGAAGAACAATACTAAAGAATCATAAGTGAAGAAATTATACTACTCTGTACTCTCTTACATATCCTTTCTTTTTCTTGTATTTTTTTCTTTTATATTTTGATTTCTATATTTTGTAGGTCTAATAATTATTTTTAGAACATTTTTGAATTATTTTGATAAGTTTAAGATATCCCTCAGAAAGATTGATTAAGGGGATCCTTGCACAATTTTACCGAAAGATAAGTACCTTTCTCCTTGTTTCCTGTTTTATGTTTGGTTTCCCTCGCATCTTAAGATTTTTTTGTATTGCATACTAATAACCTTTCTCTTTATTTTCCTTGGATAAGAAATATTGTTGAATGCTCAAAGGTTATGAAGGAGAGTTCACAAGATAGAGTTTATATTGCAAAGGAATCCATTCAAGAATCGATGCCCCACAAGGTTAATGAAAAACTCAAGGGATGTCTTAGAGTATAAGCTTTGCTATAAATATTTTTTCAGGTAAAATGTACAATCATTCTTATTTTGAAATTTTCTTCACATTACTGACATTGTTATGTCTAGGGTTTTGAATGACAAAGATTCTTGTGAGGGTGATTAATCATTAGATTGAGTCAACCCTCATCATATTATCATTTGATCATTCTTGTGTAACCCTAAAATTTAGGGTTCACTACAAAACCCTAGACTCTTATTTTTAAGGGTGTGTCAATATTGATAATGAAACCCTAGTCTACATAGGGTTGTTGGTGAAATCTAGAAATATGATTCTTTTGATGTTTAGGTATTGTTATAGAAACCCCTAGTTCTTTAGGTTTTGTTGTTAATTTATAAATTATGTATTTAATCCCTTGATATTTAGGGTTGGGTGAATTATGGTTTATGAGAAAAACCCCTATAATATCTATACTAATATCCTAGGAATGAAACCCTAATTGTATATTTGTTTGATCAAAACCTTATCTTGAAGAAAAATTCTTGTCTCAATTTGATTTGTTGATGTTTGTGTCTATTGATATGAGATGTAAGTACATGAAATCCTATATCTATATATATATATATATATATATATATATATAGAGAGAGAGAGAGAGAGAAAGAGAGAGAGACTATGATAACCTAATTGTTGATACTCATGTTTTAGTTGTGAATTCTAGGGTATGTAAAAAAGCCTTAGTAGAGATTGATATTCTAGGAGATAATGATGTTGTTTTCAATTATTGATTTGATTTAACTTTGATGATAAAAATTCGAGGTTTTTCAATAAATCATAGTAGAATATGTCATATATCTCTAAAATTAATATTGAAGCCCTAAATATAAGGAGAAAAATGTATTTATTTAGTAGATTTAGGTCTATAATTTATGACAAAATCTTAGTAAGATGTCGAAGTCTAATATATGTTTCTCTTATATTTTGGGTGTTTGATTTCTAAATTCAAAATGATTCCATTATAGTAATATAATTTTGATATAGTTAACTTCGTGCTTTTGTATTTGGTTTACGTTATATTAAATTTGTGTAAGTACATAATCTTCAGATGATGAATATGTATGTATGATAATAATAAGCATGATGAAGGGAGTTATGATGATCAAGATTCCAATAGAAGGAATGGAGCCATTAAAATCTCTCTAATGTTATAGATGAAGTAAGTGGTTGATCTACCTAAATTGAGAGGGAGCATGGATAGAAGTAAGGGTATATCTCCCCAATTGAGAGGGAGGGAATATTATGATAGTGAATACTTTGAAGAAAGAAAAAGTACTAACATTAAATTTTCATTAAGCTGCATACAAAATGCTTGATAGTAACTAAAGATGTATTTGGTGCTGGTGAATAAATGAAAGAAGAAGAAATATTCTTAAAAAATGGTATATGGATACTAATTGATGATGAAAGTAGCATCAAAATGATTGAGGATCCTGAAGGTTTGTGTTTAACTATATTTAAAACTTTATTATTGATTGGGGTTTGTGTTTTTATAGGTAAATCTCTTCATAAAATGGTTGGACACTCTGGAAGAATGCTTGGATAAATGAATATATTTGATTTTTTTATTAGGGAGAGATGAAGCATTTAATGGAAATATTCTTGGGAGGACATCTAGAAAGCCTACGTGTTGATGTTTAGATCCCTAAGAGGTAGGGTGGAACTGGTCATGGAGCTTTGACCTTGGATACGCACCTATATCCTTGGGTTGGTGGTAGAGCTTAAAATCCTGATGGTACCTAAAGTTGGCTAAAGTTTGAGTCCCCTTAGTCCCACTTAGATAGAATACCCTAGTGAGGTATTTAGTCCACAACCAGTGAGTGTGATAGAACTCTTCATAGTTCATTTTTAGATCTTCCATGTACCTCTATATATATTTAACTATGATTGCCTCCCTATTTAAGAGGGAGTGGTTAAGAAGGTAACTAGTGTCGATATTCATAACTATATTTGAATCATGTATTTGTCAAAAGAAAGAAAAATAAATTTTATTATAAAAGAAAATGCCTTATTAAAGCTTGGGTTTCATGCTTGGGTCAATTTTTTTAGGTCAAAGCCTCCATTGTAGGCTTATAGGATTTATGTCAAGTTTCCTTGTCCATGTCATAATGTAATAAAACCTTCTTGGGATTCATTTCTCATGAAATAAATGTATTTTAATTTAAAATAGGTCAATTAGGCCTTGTCCACCAAGTTGGAATCAAGAAAGGACAAGTCAACCTCAATAAAGAATTTAGACCTCACAAACTCACTATATATCAGAGCTACTAGACCGCATTTGGAACACACCTTTCACAATTTTGAATTGCAATAGTTAGAAGCAGAAAATGTGTGAAATTCAAGAAGGAAGTAGGAAAGGGCTAGTGAAGGAGAAGGGGGTCATTGTATAGCTAAGGAAGTCAAAATTTCCTCTATATTGACTGACATGTACAAAGGAACTGAAGCTATAGGAGGGATGAAGTTGTAGCCGTGAAGTTGGGCCAAAATTATGATGCAGTAGGGTCTAAAATCTATCCTTGAAGCAGTATTGGTGCATTATTGAAACTGTGTTGATGTAGTATTGTTGCAGTCAATCTTTGAAGGTTGGAAGAACGATTTGAGGGATGACTTGGTTGAGGAGGAAGGTTTGTTTGTCTAGGGTGTTGTTATATCTAATTTTGAATATACTAAAGGAAGATATATTTTATTGTATTTTCCCATATATGGGGATTTTTTACCTGGCCGAGTGCCTACATTTGGTGTTCACAATCTTCATGTTTTTGTTCTGATAATTGATTGATGAGAAGAACATAAAGGATTAACATAAATAATTTAATACAAATATAATAATATCATAAGTAATTATCAACATAAGAAAATATTTCTACCTTTTTGATTTTCTGACACCCATCTTAGCCATGTTGGAGCACTTCTACACAGGAGATGAAAAACTCAGGTTTGACTACTTTTATTGGATATTTGTCCTGCTGATCAATTTCTCCTTATGGTGTTGAATTTTTTCTTTTACTTGTGTAGGTGGGAGATTACCTGCATACACATAAAGAGGTATACTTGGAGCACAAATTTTCGTTTTGTTTTTTCTTTTTCATTTTTTCATTTTCTCTTTTTTTAGGCCTACTCGCTGCCTCAATGAGGTTTACAACTGGTAGGTATTCCTAGGCACCTCAAAGGGGGTTTTCACCTAAGATATTGTTTCCTTTTTTTGTTTTTTTGTTTTCATTATTTTTCAACTCACTCGTTGTCTTATAGATATTTTCAATCAGTGAGCCAATATCAAGTGCCTCAAAGGAGGTTTTCACCTGATATTTTATTTTTTTCCTCTTGTCTTTTTATTTTCTATTTTATTCTATCCTACTCTACTTGAAAAATAAAATATCTCTCAAGCATAGAAATACTTCCAGTAGATCCTTGTACATACTAGGATGACAAATAAACTCATATGTAGGTTTGAAAGATATGCTTTGATATATACCAGGATATGAGAGTTTAGATGTGTTGATTGAGATGATATCAAGAATGGTCGAGGAGGAACATGGTGCTATAAATTAATGATTTTCTAGAACCAATGTTCAATATAGTTGTGATTCCCTTGGTTCACTTGCTTATTTGTATCATCTTGTATTTCTTATTCTTCAATTCCATTCAAATATTCTACTATTTTTTGACTAGTCTCTTGAACACATAAAGGATCTTATGATAGACATAATATAAATTCCTTACTCTTAGGCTCCAATGGCTACTCTCCATAAAATTTGGCCCATAACTATTTAATATCCTCTAGATATTCTTCTTCTCTATCATGTTCGTCAATAATATCAAGAGAATCTTTTTTTTGCAATACTCTTCCTAATCTAATATGAATATCTTTTATATCAAGAGGAGTTGTTTGGAAATTATGTACCTCAACATTATAAGTGGGTTGAGTTACTTTATTTTTATGGTTCAGAAATGGTTGTGCAAGTAGTTGAGTGGGATTTGATATAGTTGTGGTGGAGGTGGATGGTATTGATAGTGGAATTGAGGATATTGGGGATGTTGAGGGAAATATGGATCAACCTATTGAGGAGGATAAGACCAAGGTGAGGTTCTAGGTGGACGCCAAGGTTGAAATTGTGAATTATAACTTGTATTAAAAGAGGAGGGGTAGTTCATACTTTGTTGATATGGGTTGACAAAACAAAGCTTCTCCATGTATCCTTTTAACTTCTTTGCCACCTCTTCTTCTTCTAACTGCAAAAGTGGATGGTGATGTGGTTCTTATTACACCACATGATAAAGTGGGAGGGTTTGCGATATTGAAGAATTTTTTTTATTTTTTTGTATTTTCTAAAAAATAGGAATAAAGTATTAATTTTGATTTGTTGTTTTTATTTTCATGCAGAAAATATGAATACAGAAAAGAAAGAAGGAATCAATCAAAGAATAAGGGATTTTTTTCTCTGACACCCTCCTTAGTAATGACACCAAAAAGGTGATGGCTCTTAGTATTGTAGAAATATTGTTTCAACCCCAAGAGCCTCCTTTAATTATCAACCTGAGGTTCATACAAACTTAAGAGGAGCTGGCAGTGTATGCAGACATACACCTTCCTCTTCGTAGTTTGACTTCCTTTCATGCAAGTGAAAGAAGGCAATCAAGAAACTTTAAATGAGCAAAAATCTAAGTAAAATTCTAGTCCTAAATTTTAGAAGGTAAATAGAAATAGGGAAACCTATTCTACTTTTCTGGAAAGTAAATGACAAAAAGGAAATATATTGTACTTTGAATAAAAGGAAATTCATAAATTACTCTTTACAAAAAGTAAATAACAAAAAGGAAATATATTATACTTGCATAGATGTAAAACAGAAAACTTATATTAATTTTTTTGAAGGGGAACAATAAATTATTTTTGTGAGAAATAAATCATACCTTGTTCAAAGTAAATTGCATGAAAGGGAATCTAATCTAGTTGTAGAAATCAACATTCAAGAAATAAACATTGCAGAAGCTAAATGAAAACTCTACCAAGCCTCAACTCAACCAAAGTGGTATCATAGCATTCATAAGATATTCTAAGACATAAATCTACTTCTACATGAATTTGAAGTGAATTTAGGCAAGGCATAAGCTTGAAAGAAAAATACTACAAGAAACTTTGTTTTGGTAGAGGAAACTTCCAACAAGCTAGTCTGTCGATTTAACCTACCAAATTCCTAGGATAATTAAGTGAAAATGTTGTGGGGAAAATTTTGTAATTAAGTTAAAATTTTTCATACTTTAATCCAATTATAATCAACTCAAAATATCTTCATTAATGCCTGTTAAAATCCAGCATAAATTTAATACTAAAACTAGAAATTTCATAACAATCAACTAGTAAGCTAATCTAATTAATCTAGTGATGAAAATGAATTTAATAAGCTATGATAATGATGCATAAAGATCATTTAAATCATTTAATGAAAATAACCTACAACAAATGAGCATGAAAACTAAGTGCGGAAATGGGAAATGCATATAAACAAGAAAATTTTGAAAAGAAGATAAAATAAATGGTACAATAGGGCTCTGAGGCTCCTAGGATGACCAAGCCCAAGTATACTCAGATTCCTATGAAGTAAACGAAGCCTTAGAAGATGAAAAAGAAACTATATTTAATTATTTGAAACAATTCAAGTACATCATTGCTACAAATGAAAGTAGAATTGCTAAATAACAAGAGTTCTTCTCAAAAATACCAGAAATTAATTAGAGAAAAATTTATCCTAAAAGTGGCCTCCCAAGGAAAATTAATAAAAAAATAGTTAAATAATAAAATACGAGATATGAATTTTGGAGGGAAAAGAAGAAAACTACTTTTTTAATTGTATTTTTGGCTTATCTCCTTATTTGTTTACTCAAAAAGTGTAGACACTCATTGGATGTGGAATTAAATTCCACATCCAATGAATACCCATTATACATACTTTTGAGAAAACCCACATTGATCAAAATTGTATATACATTTAAAAAGCACATTGAATACTCTTTTTTAATGTATCTACAATTTCTATCAATGTAGGTATTATCAAAAGTATGAATAATTGGTACTTGTTGAATGTGGAATATAATTATGCATCCAATGAGTGTCTACACATGAAATTTGAGTAAACCTATAAGGAGATAAGCCAAAAGTACAATTAAATAAAGTAGATTTTCTTCTTTTCCCTCCAAAATAATTACATGTGCCTCTTTTTAAATTTAAAGGATTTTGATTGGTTTAGAAATTATGACATGGAAATTACATGGGCACTTTTAGGTTGAAATTTCCACTAATGCCTCTCCTTAGAGGATAATTTGAATTAGTACTTATACAAGTTGATGGGTGAAGCATCCTCCTTGAAAGGAGTGTTTCTTTCCCCTCCAAAATCTCTCAAAAAGTGGAGTTGGTCCCCAAAAATAAAAATCCTCATTAAATGTTGAGTTATGGCTTCTCTTGTAGGAGGGAACACATCCCTATATTTTCTCAATTAGTGGATATTTATATATGTTAAATAATTTCATAATACCATATTTATTTATTATACAATCCTAATCCATATTGTAGTAGGGAGCAAGTCCCTAAATTCTCTTATTATGCAGATCTTCATAATTTTCCAAATATTCTGACAATATTCTGCAAAATAAATAATATTAGGCACACAATAAGAAATGATAAATTTAATTTCTAAGGGCCCATTAATACTGTGAATTAAATCTATAATGTGAAAGTAAGGGGGTTAAAAAAATGTTTTTGGTGCCTAGAAATGACCAAATGCATTAGACAACTTTTGAGGTCTAAAATGGACCTCCTAAAAAAATTTACAATCAAAATAAAATGTATAAGAACCAAAAGGATTCAAGATTATGATGTCAAGCATGGGGGATGATTCACCATTTTTGAGATAAACAAGTGAAAATATTAAAAAATAATAAAACTATTTTTTCAACTTGTATTTTCAACTTATCTCCCTAAGGTTTTACTCAAATTTCGAGTGGGAGTATTTGTTGGATGCAAAATTTAATTCCTCATCCAAGGAGCACCCATGTTGTATACTTTTTATGGAACTGAATACACGAAAAATGAGAAATACATGAAAAAATGTGATTGCAATAACATTTTTCATGCCTTTCACATTTTTCATGTAGTAGATTGTATTGAAAGTATGCAACATAGGTAATCCTTAGATTAGGAATCAAATTCTTCATCCAATGAGTATTCCCACTCGAAATTTGAGTAAACCCATAGGGAGATAAGTTGAAAATACAAGTTCAAAAAGTTTTTTTTTTCCCTCTAAAATTTGATGATATAATGTACTCTTATTTTATTATTTCCACTATTATTTTATAATTTCCTTAGGAGGCCCATTTTAGAACTCAAAATTACACTAATGGGCCTTATAAAATATCCAATTACGGGGCTCATTAATTAGCGAGAGGGGACAACATGGTAGACCCCGTTTGGAGGACCTAAGCCATGCTGAGGTTGTTGACCCTCACTTAGCCCATACACCTAACACTAAGGAGATAGTCCCTCTCTGAATAACGTTGGTAGTTCACTCAGACATATCACTCTGTTTTTGGAGTAGCTTAATTGAGATCAACACGATGACATGAACATAATAAGCTATTTCATGAATGATCTCCAAATAAATTAGTGGCATATGAAAGACCATTTGGCCAACATGAAATGGGGGAAATTGCACATACAAGAGAAATTAGACTAATTTGAGGGAAGACTGACCCATATGGAGAATATTGTACATTCTGACTTCAAGCCTCTGTCATCACCCAGTTTCATGGTGTTATGTGTATTTCTAGTTCTGGTTAGCTAAGGCTTTCTGGTAATTTTTTATGTGTTTTGGTAACTACCTATTAGCCAATGAATCTGGTGAAGGAAAGTCTGGTAGGATTTTGGAAAGTTGAAAAAACCAATGTAATATTTTTGCATAATGGAAAATTTTAGATTCTTATATATATATATATATATATATATATATATATATATATATATATATATATATATATATATGTATGTATGTATATTTTTTATGTGGTTCACAATCCCCACAGATTAGTGACTACTACGTCCATGGAATATTTGTACCAAGAAAATCCACTCGAAGGGATCACTTTCTATCAACTCAACCATAGAGAGTTACCCCCGAGGGTGTTGAGAAAATTGAACCCATGACCTCTCAATAGAAAAGGTGATTTAATGATGAGGACTCGACTGATTGAGCTAACCCTTGAGGCTGTACATAAAAACATATTAATAACAAAAAACCATCTTTAATGTGGGCAATTTAATCCACATAAAAAATGTTCTCATTGCATATGTTATGAAAAATATTTTAATGTTACATATACATATATTTATATTTTTTTTAAAAATATGTGTATATATCATATAAAGTAATCGAACAAAATAAGTTTTCATGATTAAAACATTTGAAGTAGTCTCACTATTTTATATTTTGGTCCTTTTTGGGTAATTTTTTGGTCAATTTTCCATGAAATCCAACAAATATTTTTTGGACTTACAAATTTAAGTTATGTACTATATATAATATTCAAAAATACAATTTAAACAATGAAAAATTACACATTGTATATATAGTCAGAGATAACCACTACAATTCAATTGTGATCTATCAAGAAATGAGAGGGATGCATTTTTTTTCAAAATTTTCACTATAAAAGTGATTTTCACTTGAAGAGATTTGATTCCTATCAACACATGCTAAATCCATGTTTAAGATAGATCTATAGTAATATTAAATTATGTTAAAAGGGGTTAATGTAAAGATATATTTCAATTAAATAAGAGTTTAGATGGAAAATATTTAAATAGTCCATATTTATAATAATACCAAGAATTATATATATATATATATATATATATATATATATATATATATATATATATATATATATATATATATATAGTTTAATTGTCTTATACTCTATTTTGCATGGATTTACATGATGTTCCATGAAGGTTTTATGAATCTATATTGAAAAATTGCTACATAATATCTAGTCCCTACCCTTTAGTTTAAATATAACTAATTTAAAGTAAAAATATTGAATTCAATTTAGTGTTAAGGTTTAAATCCAGTTGATTTAGATTTTACTAATTGCTAAATTGAGGTATTATGTTATTTGTAATTATGCATTATGGTGGTAGGGAATCCAATCATAACAAATTACAATAATAAGGTCTTATTAGTCCCTCACATAACATGAAGTATAAAAATGAATTTCCATAAACATTTTCAATGTCTATTTTTATTTTTAAAAATATGTTAGATTTTCTATAGCTTATTGTATTGTTTTGCAAAATTAAATAGTTATGAGAATATTGCAGTTAACAATTTTTTTTTTTAATTTAAAAATAAATAAAATTAAAAAAATTTGATTGGTTGAAACATATGAAAACATTAATTAATTTTAATTGAATATTACATAATAGAAACAAAAAATTAGAAAAATGTGTTTTCAATTTAAAAACAAAATTAGATAATTATGAAAATATTATAGTTGAAGAAAACATTTTTTATTTAAAAAATAAAAAATAAAAAATAGTGAAAACATACAATTAATTGTAATTTAACATGATGGGATAGAAATATGCAATACAATAATCAATAAGTCATAGCTCCATGTATGTATGTGAATTTTGAAGATAAGGAACATGTGGAGAAATATACTCGAGGTAATGTCACAAGTTAAGGGTTACATGCTTGTACGGTCACAAGATAAGGGGTAAGAGGTTACTGTATCGATCGATAGAAAAGATGGTTCAAGAGTTGTCTTCCTCCGTTTTCATAGGGGTCGACATATGCATTCTACTCATCCGGGTATTACGATTCAAATAACCAAGCATGGAAATAAATAAGTCATAACTCCATGTGCGTATGTGAATTTCTATGTTTACCATAAATAAATCTATATGTAACGAAAGTATTATCCCTCTGTGATTTACTAATAAAATAGTTTCACCTGTGATTAATTTAAATAATAATTGGTTAACTATACTACACGAGCATTCTCTTTAACCTTATCATGAATATTTCAAACAACCAAATAAATAGTGATTATAGTGTCATACATCAACATTAATCATAGCAGAACCTTGCAGTCAAATCATGGAAATTATGGAACTATTATTTACATGTAAGTAATGAGTTCTAGGTGTATATATAACTGAGTATACATTGAGCACTTAGCTCAGACTAATCATTTACGAAGCTGCTATGGATTATTGTAGAGTCCATTTAGTAATAATTTTGATTACACATTATTATAATGGCCTATTACGTGGAAATGGGATATACACATAGGCTTATTACTACATTGTCACCAATGCATGATACTATGAAGAGTGAATTGAATTGATATATTAGCTCTAAGAGCTAGACTTTATCAAGACCACTTTGATTATTATTCCTAGGTTTAAGAACGTAAATTAAGAAATTCTAGGCTAAGGTATTGTATCACAAGTTTGCTAAATCCTAGTAATGTAAGATATAACAGACTTAACCTAGTTGATATATTTGAACTTGCTTAGTCGTGCATGGTATAAAGGAATTATCATTAACTTCTTGTGTCATGATCACATAGTAAATTACATTAACCAAATGAAATTTGTCGTTTGTACCTTGTTATCATCCCAATACCACACTAGTGATGTGACCCTCATATTTATGAGTTCCTTAATTGACCTTTCTTGCACCTTTTTCAAACCACTCATGTTTTTGGGATAGTTTGATTTCAAGTCAATGTTTTAGGGGTTTGGAGCTAGTGTTTTCAGTTCTTAATGACTCTATTGTGTAGTAGACATATTCATATTTCCAACCATACATTTTTCAGCTAAAAACGCATCTGGGAAGGAATCCAAATCATCTTCCAAAATTTTGTTGCGCTTCTGATAATGTTGTTGTGTTTCTGAGAAATTTTGTTGTGTTTCTGGATTAGAAGGTTTTTCCTGACACGTCGAGGTCAAAGGTCAAAATGGTCAATGTAACAGCTGGATCATGTGTTTTTTGATGGTTAATAGGCCTATTAATGGTCATCTTTGTAAAATAACTTATGACTAATGACTTGTGAGAAAAGCTCAACTAGTTAGCTTAAAAAGGGGAATTTTTTTACTAAGTTCCCTAGGATTAGGAAATGAGTCACTAGGTTCATTAATTAGTTTCTATGGATCAGGATTCAACCCCTAGAGGTGAAATCTTGTTTTATTTTATATATCTACTCAAAATCAAGTGATTGAGAGGGTTGTATATTTGAAGTTCACACTCTTTTGGCACTAGTGTATTTGACTATATGCAAAAGTAATTTACAGGCAGTTGCAATTATTTTTGTTGAACTCTTGTGATGTGGTTAGTGACAATGTTTTTCTCCATTTTTCTTACGCGTATGATAATACATTTTTTCAAGAATCCATCTAATTTCTTCTTATGATTTATATTTTAGGGTTTTGAAACAAAAATCATTCTTTTATGCTCTGTTTTTGTTTAAGATAAGCATCTAAGTGTTTCATCCTTTAAATATGTGAATTCATTTTTCTCACTTAACTTATTATATGATTTCCTCTTAACCACACTACAATGACAAACCAATTATTTCACTAATCACACATATCTTGCCCCATAGTATGTCTACAGCTGATCTTTTAGGATGTCACGCCTAGTTTCTAAAACTGATGCTTCTTTGTCCAAAAAACCCTAATCAAACCTGATTGAGCTTATAAATAGCCTAAAATCATTATTATCCAATCATTTCCACCGACTGTGAGCTTTGATATAGAGAGAGCCCTCTATGATTTGGTAGGGCTAGATACCAAGTCAAAAGTTGGTTTGTGGTTACCTCTTTGGTTTCCTTTCTCATCTCAGCCTTGGAAAACCAAGGAGCCCTAACAAAACCAAGGTTTTTTCCCTCCCACGAAATCCCCCATGGATATAAGAAAACCCTCTCCATCCTAAACCTTAAATCTAAACAGAAAACCTAACTCAACCCTAGCAATTCCGACAATCAATGGTAATGTTAATTTCTTCAAATATTTTTACTAAACTTTTTAATAGTACCATTAATTGTCACAGGATGTATGAGACTGGTTCCAACCTTATTTGATTTCATATGGAGAAAGGATAATTTAATATCCATGTAAAATTCAATAGAATTAACAGTTATCAAGATTTTATGGTTCGTAGGATTGCAACATTCTCATTGAATTCTATCATGTATGAGGGTATGGGATTGACATTTAATCAATAGCACAAAATCCTTTATGTACCTTTGATGCTTGTGGTATTGATTTTTGAACTCCTCTGATGTCGGTGGTATAGATTATTGAACTCTTTTTTTATGACCTTAACAAAAAAGTGCCTGTCTCTCAAATCAAAATAATTGTCTAGGCATGTCAATATTTTTCTACCATATTATAAGGTTGAGGAGATGAACCCTTCTCAAACCAAAATCATTGGTTAGGAATGTTAATATTTTTCAACTTCTACCATATGATAAAGTTGAGGAATTTGATTCTTAAGTTCTAGTAGTGGTGAATAGGTGATGATTTTGATGAGCGACTTGTAGTATTCTAGTGGCTACATTGTTTTTAGACTCTAGAGATCATTTAGAGCCCCATTGATTATGTATTTTGTTGTTGATATGTATTTTGCTCACTTACATTTCGATATATTCACCCTTTCATGTAATATAGATGAGAAAATTTTTCATATATGTCTCTAATGGCTTGGAATCATGGTTTGAAATCTTAAAAATAATTTATTTCGTTATATATTAATTATTTATATGTATTTTTTCAAATCCATTTCATTGAATACAATTCAATGCAATTTTTGTTCAAAACTTGATTCAATAGGTGGGTTGTTTCAAAACTTGGTTCTGGGTTTTAAAACTATGCAGAGATATAGGGATGAATATCAATGAATTCAGATCAAACCTTTGAATTTGGTTGAATTCACCGAATTTTGAACTTTATGGTTGAAGTTCAGTGAACCTTGGGACATAGCCTTGGGCTTTGTGCCATGTTCACAATTGTTGCAAGCATTATAGCTTTCCACTCTATTAGGAAAATCTGTTGAATAAATAGATAAAAATTACATTTGTTTTAGTGAACCCACATTTTTCGTTAATTGGCTTCCTGTTATCATGATATTTCTACTACAACTTGCCTTATTTGGGAAAGAGTACAACCAATTATATTCAATTTGGATTTGTTTGGCTAATAGGTTGTGTGTGGAGGGTATATTTTATGCGAAAGACACCTAGTGCATGCACTTGGCCTTGAATACTAATATGTGTGGTGGTACACCCACAAGCATGAGAAAAAGCATAAGTTCGTGACATTGCTGAGACTTGAACCATGGTGGGGTTCATATGTAGTGCCCCACTTAGACTGATCTAGCATACCACCATATTGACAAAACCCACTTACATAATAGAAGGGGTGAAATTATGTTTTTAGGTAACTTCCTCAGTGCAGCTATGTATAAAGGTAAACTATGTAGCATTATATAATGGCGCATTGATTACAGAAAAATAGTTTACTATGGTAAATACAGAATAAACATTGCCCTAAAATAATACAAATAAATTTCATTTATAAATTTAGCTTGAAGCTACTCAATAAAGGCCACCTTTCATTCATTAGTAAGTAAAATTTAAAAACATTTTAGGTAAATTACCATTTGGTAGTCAAATTTAGTAAATTATTCTCAAATATGTCCCTTATTGTTAAATTTCAACATGTTCTTTGCTAAGGACAATTACTTCAAAGGTCCATATTAGCCCTATTATTCGATCCATTTTATTTTCATTATCAATCAAATAAATAATTATCATATTTATGGTAACTAAATAAAGAACATGAACGAAAAATAATGAAGATAAGCCAAGACAAGAGAACATAAGAATATGGCACATGCAAGGTAAAAACCCTAAGATGGGGAAAACCATTGATCAATTCTTCCTATTATTAGAATTAAATTTTCATCAAGAGAGAGAGAGTACAATAAAAAATTCAAGATTTTCTTTCCAATTTAAAAATTCATAGGCACAACCATTACATCAATAGATGGCCCAATAACAATAAAAATTATGGAGCAGTCAAGTAGTTCCTAATATCATACAGCTGAAGAGGATTGGTATAGTTAGGGTTGCCTGAAAATCACATCATTTCTGCACATGCCTTTGTTTCTCCTGGTTAGGGCTTGTGACATACTACAACAGCCCTCACAAATACTTCCAAAACATCCTTCTGTTTCCACCTCTCTTCAAGTAAATATGTCCTTCCTCTAGTACTAGTATGCACTTAATTCAAACCACAAACCTTCATGCCAACTTGCCATCATAAAGATGGGTCTTCGGTGAACCTAGGTATATGATTATCCTCTCATCCCTTTGTTCAACAAGATAATTCCTGCGGCTAGCATGACGTAGGATCCTTGAGGATGCATCCCACCAAGGAGAGGGTTTTCACACCACAAAATCACACCCAAACCCTCCTTATGCTAGCATTCAGCCTCCATGATAGCTCAGATTTGTGATAGGATATAAAAGAGCCCATAATAGTCCTCATGTAACCCAATATTATCTTTAGCATACTTGGCCTCTAACATAAGGAAATCGGTCCATTAGGCATCACAAACAAGACATAAAATTGTCCCTTCCTCGTTGGAGTTATCCTTCCTTCTACTCTCATTTCCGAGAGAGAAATGTCTACTAATATGTGTCAAATAATATTGGAGGAAACTTCCTTTTATAGGATTTGGAGAGGGTTTCCTCTTGAATAATTTACCCCAAGCCGACCTTGAAAATTTGCACATGTGAGGGATTAAATTCAAAAACATATTTTTCCTTGTCCACATTTGATGATCTTTAGGTCAATTTTGGTCCTCTCGAAAAGAGGAATTTAATGAAATAATCATATTTGAAAAATGAGTTGTATAATGGTGGAATTTGGCCCTATTTTCCAATTTTAACACTCCCTCTCAACTAGGGATAATTCCACCTGGAAATCTATCATGCCATTGTGAACTATCCTATCGTCATGTGCCATCTCTAAATCTCATCTCCTTTCTACTCTACTAAACACTGATATGAATAATAATGAATAGGAATTGATCAAGAGTGATTCAAAAGACCTTACCACTTTCCACTGATAAAATTCAGTCCAGGGGTATAACCCTAATTAGACTTGAGCCTAGATAAAGTTGTAGAACAACATGCATCCTAGACATAGGGAGTACGGAAGTACATGATGGATCCACCAGTAGTGCTATGGTCCCTAACAAATTTTCCCAACTCATTGGCCAGATGAGAGGTCCTTCCCATATGTCCCAGACTACATGGGTAGGATGATACAATAAAAGGGAAAGAATATATCACATCCTGCTCACAACCACACGTAGGGAAACGATAAATCACATCCTATAGTGACATGTCACAATAATCGTAGGGAAATGATGAATGAAGTCCTACATCCAAATCAACCAACAATTTTTGGAAGGATCTTATACATGGGGAAAGGATAAACCACGTCCCACCAACATGTCTACCACAGATCGTAGGGAATCGACATCCCACATGTGGAGAAAGGATGAACCACATCCCATCGACATGTCCATATGTTCCAACAAGCAGATGCCTACATACTTGTAGTATAAGGTGAAATACTCATCCTTCTCATATGCCATAGGAGAACATAAACCACTCATCATATGCATGTCATAAATAGTAAGGGAAGGTGAACCACTCACCCTACACATGTGTTATCAATTTTAGGGGAAGTTGACCCACTCACCCTACACACATGTCATCCATCATAGGGGAATATGAACCACTCACCCTGTACACTGCGCACCTATAGGGGAAGGTGAAACACTTCAACCTGTGGTCACTCATAGCTCAAGAAGTACCCTAGACCCCCAGGAGCTCCCAGAGCTCAATGTTCAAGTGGGACCCTCTTATTAGGGTCTATCCATGACTTCAAGTCCTTCCCTGATGAAAGATAATATTGATATTACCAAAAAGGCTAAGTAAGGTTGACTGTAATTTGGTCATCCAACCAACGATGATAGAGCTTGGTAGATTTTATATGTATCATTTCAAAATAGAGCGATAGCCAATACTTGGAATAGTGAAGGAATATGGATTTTCTGAAAAATTAATCCCAACCATGAATATCGTGATATAGAAAAGTTGATGCCAATACATGCTCAAATAGCTCACTAAGGATCTTCCACAATCAATAGTCTTCATAATAGTAATTTGTGCATTCAACTTCAATAATTTTTTCAACAGAAGAAAAATTATAACACTAGATGTGCTCTTTTTACTCATCATACTTTCAATTTAGCTAGTATAAAAATAGCCATGAAATCCTATATTTGGGAAGTGAATTTCAGATCATAAATAATAGCGTCAGAGGGATATCTCAGCAAGTAGTTATCCAAGAAAACCATGGATCAACAACTTCTACATCTCATCACAGATTTCAATCTGGGATTAACGGGCTTTAAACATACATCATTAATGGTTATATTTTCGATCATGGATCCCGCTAAATATCAGGAAAGTGACCTAGCCCAATCATAACCATTGAGCTAACTACATCATGTTGTCATTAGGGATTTTATGGCTCCCTCTGAAGTCTTGCTTTAGTTAGTTATACTCAATCTAATCCTCATCTTTAAGATGATACTTTATCATGCTACAATTGTGTTGGAAAACTTCAATAATGTTTTCTATAGATCAGAGGGGAAAATATCATCATGGTTCTTCTTCAGCTAGGGTGAAGAGGTCGTTTCATGAAATCCTCCAATCATCAACCTGCTTTATGGCTACTACTAAACTATTATACGAAGGTCCTAGGCATATGTATCCAATGATTCAAAAAAAATCAGGGTCTTCTTAATTTCCTTGTCCATGAGGAGGCTGCTGCATGGGTCTAGTCCATGATCTTTTAGAAGAGGAAACTTTCAAAGTTGTTCATATTGCAATCTTCATCGCCATCTGGATTATGAATTGCTGACCTGCTTCAATATTTCCTTCTGATTAGGGATAACATATATCTATCCAACTTGCTGATAGGACCTACTAGATTTGTCTTCCTCAAATCTTATTATGTTAGAATATGTCAATGAATAACTAAGAATAATTGTTGTAGCCTATGATTAGTGACACAATGATTGAATTATTTCTTAATTTTGTGTAGTTATCTGTACATGAAGTACTTTCTGTCATAAAGGATACTTGATCATAAAAAAATATTCAAATGTCTATAGTTTTATACACCTTCAAGAAAACTACTTTCAATGATCCTACTATAGGGCTTCAACATAAGTAACTGTATGGGACATATTATTCTCAAAAATAAAGAAGAGGATCAACACCTTATGCCCTTGTACTCAACAAGAACATTCTTATCCAAGCAAATTTTATTTTCCTATTCTTGATAAAGATATTTTGGAATAATGATATAAGCCCGACTACTGATATCCTTATTATCGTTCTGTTCCTTGAATTTTTTCTCAAATTCAATAGCGCATGTCAAATATACATATAGCTTAACTACATGATGGTAATGATGAGATTTTGTCTGACGAATGATCTGTCACTTAATTTTTTCTTTGCTGGAAGACTGAATTAATGGTCCTGGATGATTGGATACTTTCCCATTGGCTTGTATATGTCAATTCCTTGCTATAGATATACACCTGATTATGCCAATCCATAAAGAACTACACTAGGCTAAAAGCTAATGGAATCCACACATGCTACAATGCCTTTTCACTTAACAATATGTTAGACTACACAGACGTGCCATAAATTATGAGGATTTAATGATTTATTTGTACATGGGTACTAAATTTTTTTTAACATACTTAGCTTTATTATTTCTCCAGATTGAACTCAATTTTGAGGACCAAATTCCAAAATTGGAAGTACTAATCTTACTGATGCCTCAAGAATATGACGGATTTGAATCTAGTTCATCCAGAAGGATCAACTCTAGTTTGAAAAGATTGTTTTAGAAGATAATATAATTAGACCACTGATAAATCTGCGAACTTCCATGAAAATCTTCAACAAGAAATAAATAATTTAAGCCAATCTGAAGAATGAGACCGAAACATTTAGTTGTAGCTTATTTTCTCTTGATCTTGGATAGGTGCGATTAATTCTCCTTGATAGGAATATATGTATACCTAGTGAATTCTAGACATCATGCTAAAGGAGAGTGTTGCAGTTGCAACTTGACCACTACAATTGGACTCAGAATCTCTATTGTTATGAAATAAGGCTGAGCTACTACAATGTGGCTCATATTGAAACCTTAAAATTGTGGAGATAATGTCAATAAAAATCATCTTTCCTTGTCATTATCAAAATTATTGGTCCACAAATTTTGAAGTAACCCAAGGTCAAGAATATGTCTCACTACTAAAATATCTTATCTTAACTTCAAAAATTATGAGGACATACCTTAATTGAAAGGCTACAATATTTACAATATTCTTTGCAAGGAGAAGACAACCCTTTGATCACTTTAAGAAAGGGTCAAATGTGTTGTACAAATAAAAATATTTCTCATCCACAGGTCTTCAAAACCTATAGATAAGGATGTATTATTTCAGAGTATGTTGCCCTAATGAGGGCTGAGGCCAATTTTATTTAAACCAAAATTTCAGAGCATGATCAACCTTATTCACTGCCTCACATCTGATTTTTGTTGAAGATTGCAACAAGAAACAATGAAGGAGGCATCCTAAAACATCATTCAAGATCCTAGTTGGAAAGTGATCACCTAAACTAGGTGGGGGCCACACAGGTGATTTTTGTCGCAAAGTCTATTTTTAGACTATGTCTATTTTTAGACATATGGAGCATATTCTATAAGTTGCGGGATGCTATTTGTGGATGGTTGGTCAAGTTGTAAAAATAGATGGACTTCTATTTTTAGACATATTGGGTGGAATCTATTTTTAGATTGCCAGTCTAAAAATAGATATGTCGAATATTATTAGCTCTTAATAATATTTGGACTATAAACATTATCTTATTCTCTTGGAGCACTTCAGTTAAGTGCACGGATGTGGCACAGGAGCTGACAGAAGGAATTACGCTATTCCTGAGGGTTAAGTGGAGCTATTGCATGGATACTTCAGTTAGAACTCATGTGAGAGAGTTTGGTGGAGTTGATTGAGGAAGTTAATGGAGTTGTGTTCGGTTTAACTAATCTAAACATAGTTGAGCTATTTGTATCTAGTTTAACTGATTGATACAATTAGTGAGAGTGGTGTGAATTAATTATTAATTAATTCACTAATTATAAACTCATTAATCAACTAAATAATACATCAGTTAACTTCAGTGCATGGACAGCTTCAGTGGAGACCAGTGCAGAGATAGGAGAGAGGGCAAGTGTGACTATTAGTTGTGACTATAAGTGATGCATGGTTTGCATCCAACACTCAATAGAGATGCCTATGAAGACTGCGTGAGCAAGGCTGGCGTAATTCATTCTCATCAAGAGGCATTCTTCAGCAGGGATTACGCAATAGAGGCTGGCTATCAAGTGGCAAAATATTGGAGCATGTGTTTTGCTAGATCTAGCTTGATAGTGTGTAGCAATTGGAGGTAGTGTTGAGAGCTTGTGAGGAGTTTTGTAATATGATTGTTACATGATCTCCATGACATATAATATACATATAGTTGGGGTTTTCAGCTTTAAGCTTTCCCATGAAATACTGTGTTCATATGTGTGAATGTTTACGGTTTTAATGTGTGCATGCAATTGATTTTATTTCCGCATGTGATGATCAATGGTAGAAGAGATTCTATATTATGCATGAAGCTAAAATAGTGTGTGATCAGGAGAATCTCAGTGAATAATATCTCAGTATTCAAATTTCTACAATTTTCAATGAATCCTAAGGGCTGAAGAGATACTTCAGAGCACACAATAAAATGATAACTATGAAAATGCATTTGATATAGAGCTGAAATAGTCTCAAACAAAGGCTCATGTTGTGTCTGAAATAGGCCCTAGCAAGGACTGAAATAACAGTCCATATTATACAATTCACACCTCGTAAATGATTCATATGCAATTGATCAAGACTATGATCCTTCAGTGAAGAGGGACCGCAAAGATCATGGATACTTGTCAAAAGACTTTTCTTCATGATTTATTTCTCTTCATCCCTGATTGGGCTTTTCCTCACCTTAGTTGATCCCATGTTAAATTTTAGCATGTTCTTTGCTAAGGAAAATTACTTCAAAGTTACCTCGGGGTTAACAATGTATTCACTTATGATAGAAATAGTAAATAGGAATTAAAAGTATAATCTAGTTGGAAGTGTGGAGCGAAAACCAAAAACTCATCAAAAATTTCCATGAAAGAGGGATTTCAAGGAGAATTTACATGGTTTCATTTCATCTTTGTTTCATGCAAGTTGGAAAAGGGAACAACCTGCGGATTTTATTTGGTAAAGAGTTTTGTCATGCTTTACTCTTTAGGTGACATTTCAAGAAATGATGTGTTGTTCATTTCAAAATTAATCTTATCTATCTAATTTCAATTAAGTGTTCCTTGCATATAGTGTTATCCACTTACACACAGATTATTGTGTCTTTATTAAGAAATTATGTTCAAGATTTAGTTAGAGTAACCATGCATAACTATTCTTGGTGAAGAGTGTGGCTTTTTTATTGATCAAACTCTCACCATGTTTTAGACATGGATAGTTTAGAAAGTTCAGAAAGTGATAAAAACATTACAATACAAGAATTCATGACAATAGGAGAGAATGAATCTGGCTACCATCTAGAATGTGTTTCCAGTGATGATTTTTTGATTGGGTGAGTGTCTGTGTCTCTTAAGTAATTGTTTAGATGGATTTCCACACCAACCTTCACTGGAATTCAGTATTATAATAGAAGTAAAAAATAAAGTACTTTTAAATGCTAGTCAACTAGAGGCACATTTTAAGCCTACTCCTAACACTATACAAAACAATGAGTTCATATGTAATATGGATACTCATTGCAAGGTTTCAAATGACATCCTTGAGGTTAATGTTTCTCATGTCAAGCCAAGAAAGGAAGATGGTAATAGTGGTGATATCATAAGAGTGATCGGAGATGTTGTAGACGGGTCCTTACTTCATATGATTCAAGGTCTAAGTGGTACAAGTATAAGAGAAAATCGTGACTATACCCGCAATAAAAACATTGAAACAATTGATCATTTTAAATTAAAATTTCTATTGGTTTGTCATAATTCATCAAATTTTCTCTCTCAAAGTACGTAGAATGTATTATATCAAGCCCAGATTCATACTTTTTTTGTGTAGATGAGTATACATGATTCTTACTCTATGTTGTGTTTGCATATGCAATATTTAAAGATGAAATTGCATACCCTAGAGCAATAGTTGTATCAAAACCCTCTTCAGATGTAGTTCATGGTGTTAATGACGCTTCTCAATAATTATGCTCATGACTTGAAAGGAAATTACTGCATTTACTTCCTTATCTCCTTCATGACAGTAGTTTTATTCCACCATTTTTTGAAGTCTGGAAAATGTCCTCCCATTGAAGAATTTCGAATGGAAGTTTTGAATTCAAGAGAAGTGAAGGATTCTTATAACTGTAACCACAATATAGGTACGTAGGGTTTCACAATGTATTCACTTAGGAAATTAATAATAAATAGGAATTAAAAGTATAATCTAGTTTGAAGTGTGGATTTTATTCAAGAACTAATGAAAATTATCCATGACAGAGGGATTTTAAGGAGGATTGACATGGTTTCTTTTCATATTTGTTTCATGAAAGTTGGAAAATGGCACAACCTGTAGATTTTATTTCGTAAAGAGTTTTGTCATACTTTTTCTATTTAGGTGACATTGCAAAACATCTATGTTGTGTCTCCAACCAAGTAGACAACATTGTTGTTCTGCACTCAGAAGAAGTTGTGGGAAGATCTAACACCATAAGAATATTCAAAACGACATGAATATGAACATGGTAGGGCATTTAATGTAGATAAAACATATATTGAGTTAAGAAAGCACAGAGAAAATTAATCCTAAGACAAGTACAACATAGATAGCACATTTTGAAAAAATCCCCATGGAGACTAACACATTCACCATGATTACAATCAATAAGATAAAAACATCAATGCATCTAATAATGGCAATATATACCCAACTATAAATCAATATGATACATTTCTAGATCTTGTGAATCACGGTGACAAACTTTGCAATTGTAATTTTCTTACTTGGATATGTTCTAACCACAAAGTGCACTATTACAACTTTGGAAAATAAGCAAAAGGTAATAAATAAAGGAGAGTAGAATGTCAATGAAAGAACACTTTTATATAATTTCCTACATACATGTTTAGTAAAATCTCTCTTAGGCAACCTAGATTCCTCTTCTACTAATATAAACCTAAAAGACAAATTTTCAACCAGAGATTGATCTCAAAAGCGTTGGAGAGAAGGATTGTTGATATAGGGAAGTTGAGTAGTGTTACAATTACCAATAATACTGAGGAATTCAAGTGAAGGATTTTGATGGTTTCTCTCAAGATCTTTGATGCAGTTAGATAGTTGAAAAATTGTTGTCTTTGAGCTCTCAAAAAACATCTAGGGCAATAGATGATGGTCCTCTATTCCATCATCTCCAATTCCATTTTTAATCCCTGATTCATGTTTTCAATGAATAAATTGATCAATGTAAGGCATTAGGCTCAATGGTCTCATCAATGAGAGGTATTGTTGAAAAAATCATCCAGATGTTTCTGGAGTAAACATTGTTGGGTTTTGTTTTTAGGTATTAGAATATAGACCCAGTTGAGATCTTATGCAGATATGGATTGGGGATGCTGCTGTTAATACATATTGATGGTCTTCCATGTGCTAGATATACATTTTCAATCATGGAATAATGGATCCAAAATGAATTGGGACCTGAAACATCTGTACCTTTATTTGGAGAAAAGTCACGGTAGTAGCATTGAATGTCCTTCAAGCCCTTCAAGGTCTTCCTATTTTAGACATAACAATGCCCATTCATGTTCCTAGTTCAGACTAGTTGGCCATAATTGATTTAGGATCCTTATGTCTTGTTGGCATATCTCATGTTCAAGTATACATGTACTTGCTGCTAAAAAATTGGACCAAATGTGTTAGGATATTTAATAACCTTTTGATTTAATAAAATAGAGAGAAATTGTTAACCCCTTTCAATTTGCTTGTCCTTCAAATTGCTCATTCAATTTTTTATGGCTGGGTTTTTAATAATTCAAAAATAATCAAAGCTTCATGCTCTCATAATTTGTTTTAAAATCATGCCTCCCAGAACATGTTCTAGAAGGTTCATACAAGATGGTCCATGTAATATGGACAAACTCATTATTTATCCTCTAATATGCACTTCTTGACTATTGTTATTGTCATTAAGAGTTTAGAACTATCCCAAAAAGTAATAACAGTAGGAATCTTGTCTAAATATATGTTTATGATATATATACTATTATCACCAAAATCGTACCTGATTGGCTGCTGATCATACAACTTCAATGTAACTATTTCAAACCAATCTTGTGACTGAACCTTAGCCTCCTCAGCCTAAGAGGGCTCTCTCAAGGGTTAATGATATGGGATATAGATAGATTTCTAACTCTATTATTTGTGTTTTGGTTCAGGTTGAGAAGATGAATGCTTGATACCATTGGGCTATGGAGTCAGTGATAGGGCTCTCAATAACAAAGGCTTTCCTTGTGGAAGCTGAGGCTTGTATATACTTCAATGAAAGGGTAACACATTAAGTAAAATCCCAATAACTTGAAGCTCAAAGGAAGTCAGAGCATGTAATACATGAATTCCACGTAATAAGACATCAATTCTATGGAAGAGAAAAATTTCAAATATAGGACATAAAACTCATTGAAAATACACTAATAATCTCAGGTGAAGAAAAGTTGTATGTTACTGTATATATCAGTCAATCCAAAGGTTTACAAAGTGGTCTTCTTAGATAACATTTTCCAACCTGTAGGTTGAAACCAACATCAACATGTATACATTTGGCTTATGGATTGAAAGCAATCTCAGAAAATTAGTGAATCTAATTGACATGGAAGTTGAGGCATATCAGGGTTTTCAGTCATGAGACATACACTTGAGACATGTAAAAACACATTCAATCCATTTATAAAGGAAGTGAGAGCATATAAAGATAAGTTCTGAGTAATATAGATGAACACCACTACAAATAAGATATATAAGAAACACTGATAGAACAGGAAAACACTAAAAACCCCTTCTAAATCTCAATTTGGTCAGGAAGAAGCTCTTTGCATTAGCTGGAACAGTCTTTTTACAATATGCACCAATTTTGCCAAAAAGTCTCCAACCCCTTGCTACTTCGACCTCTTGGTCTTTAATAGATCATTTACATCATGAGATAAGCTTGTAATCATCTAGATACATTGAATTCCTACCTATGACACCTATCCTAACCATATAACATGGTATTTATTACATAAGACAACTGCAAACCTAAAACAAAGTCCTATTACAAGTAGGATTAGGACTCTTTCAGTTTATTTAAAAAAATTTTATCTAGAATTAATTAAATAATATACCACTTGTATTTTCATGAGGTCGAAACCTAATGATGAGCTCCAAACAGTTATGACCATAATGCTCATGATGTTGATCTCCTGCAGTCTAGGAAACTATCTCCCTGTTCTTTAGGCTTTGGATTCTGTAATATTTTGAGGCATGATGACCCTTATGAACCATGATTTCGATTCCATTTGTTGTCAAGAACTAAAAAATAATATGTCCAAATTCATCTCCTAGTTCCAGCTATTCAAAATCCACTTCAAACTCTCCAAAATAGTGAAACAGACCCACGCTATGAAAACAACCCAATTTCGTAGCGCAGTCTTTTTAACCCTTTTCCTTCAAAATTTTGCCCTCTTATTTTCAGATTTATCTTCCTTGAAACTTAACACAACTCCCTTATCAATTTCAAGTGAAAATTCACATTTTTTCCCTTCCAAAATTTAAGAGAGAGAGTGAAAAAGAATGCTACAATAGTTTCGTAGCGCATTTCACTCATTTTGCACTGTTGGCGCTACGAAACTGCTGACTGAGCAGTTTTGTTCAAAATTTTCAAAAATGAAAATTATAAAATGTGCCAAAACTCAAAATCAACCTACTTCCAACATATAAAACAAAAATATCAAGTGAAAAATACTTTCATAACAGTCTTCATGAGATTTCTCCTTCATTTGTAATTTTTTCTTGTTTTTCCTTGAACATTAGGTCTTGGGACAGAACCTATATATCCTCATCCATGATGTATTTCTCAAAAATGAAGGAGGTATTTGTAGGCAATTATTTCCTGAATAAAAAACCCTCTCTCTTTTTTGAAACACATTTCCTGCTATCCCAAAACGTCCTTTGAAAAACATGTGTAAAATAGGAAAACTATGTTTTTGAAAATAGGGCTTCAATGAAATCCTTGTATCTCCCAACTGATAACACCTGTGAAAAATTTGAGAGAGGTTTTTGTTTCTAGGGATGGGAGGAAGATAAACCTCATTCATAACACTGAAACATGTTTCCATTTGACCAGATACTAAACTTGAAGTTGACTTCTAAAAAGTCATGTATAGGACAGTTTAGTAACAATAGTTTTGTAGCTCATTTTAATTTATCAATTTCTCCCACATCTTAATGAATTTAAAGAAAATTATAGAGGTTTTTATAGTTATATATGTTATTAAGAAAAACCTCTTTCATATTTCTAAAATTCATTTTTCAGTTTCTCAGAAACCGCCTTTGAAGTTGACAGCTACAAAACCGCATTTTCATAGCCCCTGTAGTGTATTTTCTGCATTTTGCGATACGAAAGTAGTAGTGCTTTCGTAGTGCAAATCATATTTTTTGAACTAGAGGTGCTACGAAACAGAGGATTCTTGGCTAATTGTAAAAATTTAACCCGAAACCTTATGGATTGACCCCTAGATGGAAAATGTTAATATTTGATCATGGAATGGACCTCTAAAGACTTTATTTGAATCCAATGATGACCTTTAAACTTACAAAAATTCTAACATACCCTTAACCAAATACTAAAATGAATTTCAAACCCATTTTAAACCATGATCAAAAACAGAGTTGACACAATGATGTTTTGAAAATTTTTAGGTGATAACATATACAATGAATTATGTGTGCACCAATTATAAAAACACCAACTTTTGACATGTAAATATACCTTCAAAATAGCCTGAAAATCCAATGTTGTTGGTGTTTTCAAGAGCTTCATGTTTTATTTAGCAAGCCAAAGTCTCTCTCTCTCTCTCTCTCTCTCCCCCCCCCCCCCCCCAAATATCTATATATAATAGGAATCCAACAAGGGAGTTAGAAATACTCAAAGGATCTGGTTGGAGTCTAGACCAACAACTCAAAATATCAGTATCTACTCGAGAGGTGACATCCATTGCTAAAAATCCCTATGAATGGAAAAATCTTTTGTTCTACATTGAACATTTTTTTGTGAGGGATCCAACTCTTCATCTTCAAGAACCACATGATCATTGTCTACACAACATCTTCTATAGTTTCTAACATAAACTTATGGAAATTTTTATTCTTTCACAAAAATATTTACAACTTACACAACACTAACTTCTGGTATTCACCATCCAAATTTTACATGGTTCTCTCTTGAAATAGGAAGCATGCTTTCCAGAGAATGATTTCTTCGATACCAAATTAATCTATTGTAATGGAATTGGGTGGAGATGCATTTGTTAGCTCATAATAAACTAGGAATTTCGATCCCAATTGTGGAGCATACCTTTTCAAAGGAAGAAGCACGGGGTTGTCATTTATCTAAACAAGCCATGGAAAGGTAAATCTACCAAATAATTTTATTTTTTCAGTCATTATAAATAAACTGTAAAAAACAACATACATCAAGAGATATAGGTGTGGAGTCATGAAAGTGGAGAAAATGTTTTTAAGGGAATAAAAAAATCTAGGTCTATTATTGCAAAGAAGTTACATCATAGCTATACGGATACAAAGACATATCCTCAATTGAAAGTTATCTATCCATATAAATATATAGTCAAATCCTTCCTTTGTGAGAGCTTACGTTTCTAAAGGAACAAAAACCAATAATAAACAATCCAACTACATTGTACTGTATGGTTGCTGAAATTTTGTTATTTTAATATTTGGCCATAATTTCAAAAAATTGGTGTACATCCCATTCTAACACTTGTTTTGAGTTCAAAAAAATACAATAGTTAACATAATTGAGCAACACTATGTATAATTTCCTCAAAAATTTTGCAACTACAATGATGAACAATCTGATACAACTTCTATTCACCAAGACACATAATTTCTTTAATAAATCGGTAGAGGAATAGAAACAGAGATAAAGAAATAGTCACTCACAATAAAAAATTATTTTTCTAGGGATACCTGATGATATGAGATAAGATAACTTTGTTAGTGTCCAATGAATGACCACAACAAATAGGTCGATGGGACTCAAAACTAGATTAAGTTTAAATGGTAAATACATAGTGTGAGTGCAAACATAGCTTGTAGTGTTACTCTATCAACTATATTAAAAAAGGACAAGTTCAAAAACAAAATCTTGGTGATTAGATAGGATTTCAAACCTCAAGGCATGTGGAACTATAAGCCTTAGATAAAATTTAGGGAAGAGAAGGTGACTCCTTAACCATTTCATCAATACTTGTGAAGGGTTGATGCATGGTTTGATAA
This sequence comes from Pinus albicaulis, assembly GCA_034641835.2. NCBI lineage: Eukaryota > Viridiplantae > Streptophyta > Pinopsida > Pinales > Pinaceae > Pinus > Pinus albicaulis. The sequence continues at coordinate 524,639,791 of CM076574.1, read as the reverse complement.
TGTTGTCTGGAGAGTACCAAGTATTGAGGAGGATTTTCTATGTAATCTTGGGAGGATTCCTAGATCAAGGAAGTCCATTCTTGGTAGCAAGGTCTGGTAAATAATCTTCAAATGGAATATTGGTTGCATGATTGAACTGTTGAATTTCCTTAACCCCAACAAACATTTTTTTGTTGTTGTAGAAATTTTTTTTAGCTTTTATTAAGAAGATAAAAATTACATTTTGTAGAAACAGAGTGTGTATGCATATAACATAAAAAATCTGGCTTGTATTTAGAGCACATCAAGAAAGTTGATGGTCCTATATTGTTAGAGAACCATTGTTCATATATGAAAAAACCTGCTGAGGGACAAAGAGTGTGAATACATATATATGCAGAGTACCATATTGTTTTATAAACAACAAATAAAAATCAGTGTTAGAGAGATAAACATAATTTTGTAAAGTGTTGTCTATAATGGACCCCTGGTCAGCTGAACATGAGGATCCTAGAATGGCCACTGAGAATAAGTGTGACTAGTACCTTCACATTCCTCTCTAATCTACCATAGACCGTGATTGAAATAGAGTGCTAATTTGGACGGTTGGTCAGCATCCTAGTTGTGTTCCATGTAAACTTTATAGATGCTGGCACGGAAAAGAAGTAAATGAGTTTTTTAGTTGAATCACTTCTTCCAAAAAGGGAGAAAGATTTATATGGCAACAGGATTGTATACAATTCATCCAATTAACCACGAGTATGAAACCATCAAAAAATTGAATTTGAGAGACCCCATGATCAATAGAAAAAATTAGAAGATTTCTACAAGTTTGAAGTTTAGCTTGAGTTTTTGTGTTGGGCCCAAGACCCATGGAGACATGATGGTATTTGGACTCATAAATATATAAAAGGAAACCAACCCTGCTCTTTTTCCTTGAATCAATTGATTCCCCATAAAAAAATTTCCATGTGAGCGAATAATCATTTTGTATAGCTTCAATAACCTGTTGAGGCCCGAAAATCGGTGCAACAACATCAGGGAAAACCACTCGATCACGGACTTAAAAACCATCCCTTATCCATTTGGTATGGTGGCTCTGACTATATTTATGGGACCAGTCTCCCAGCGAAATATAATTGGGTGAATGGATGGTATTATAACAGTTTGTAACTTGGTAGATGGGAGTGATAACAAGCTTGAAGTAAACAAATATACCTATCCATATCTATCCCAGGATGAATTATTCTCTCTATGTGATTTATAAAGATGATATTTCAGTGAACGAAAATAAAGATTATACAAACACTTTGAGATATGAAAATAATTTGAAGTAATTGATTTAATTAAATAGTTAATTAAATAATTTGGATAAGGCTATATCACATCTGTTTACTACATGTATTGAATATGTACCAAAAGATAACAATCTAACATGCTCAAAAGTGAGTTAATGCCTAATTTTTTTCAAATAGATACATGAAAAAAAACACCATAAGAAAAATTAACCATTTCTAATTTGGAACAAACAAATTAAAATATAGGATAAAAGTATCATGTATACACTAACTTTGTTCATTTGAAAAACAATATTTGGTCCAACCCTTTCTATTAAGAAAACTTTAAGAGTACAAAAGTGTGACTTCTGGAAAGTATTCCTTTCAAAATTTTATGACCCCTTCTTAAAATACATGAAGTGGTTTATATAATAAAATAGAGAGTCTTAAAAATAGTAATTACAATAAAATATGAGGAGGTTTAAACAACTCTCCTTAAACTAAGTGAAAATAAAATAGAAGCAAAATTTAAAGGGGTGACTTGCTTGAAGGTTGTCCTGCTATCTCATCATCCATTCATTCCTTCAACTGAAGGATGTTAAGAATCGGCTTAACCTTGGGAGGTTTGCCCAACCTGATGTGCAACTATCCAGTGAAAATCACATTTGGAAGTGGAGGAAAAATATAGGAGGAAGCCTTTGTAAGACAACGTAGCATGAGCCATTGGCTATGTGGCTTTACCAAGTATCTCCAATACTTATCCCAATCTAGATTTTCCAAATTTTTGATGTTTCTGTCTTTAACCTTGGAAAATTCTTGCCATTGCCTTATCAAGTATTTCATAATAGGAAGCGAACCAGGAGGGGATATATCAATAATATTAGTAGCGATGATATTTTGACTGAATTTTTCAACAATATTATTAGCCACATATCTAGCTCTGTAGATGGCTCTTTCAACATGTTTCAATTTTATGTCCTAGTAAGTAAATAATATTTCCTTTTTGGAGTCCTTAATCATGGGTAGATTGGCCTTTCAGCCATCAACATTATCCTACTAGGTGACATACTATGAAACCTTATCATGAATCTCATCGAAACTAATTCTCTAGTCTGCTATTCAATTCTTCAGTGAATCACTTTGCTCACAAAATTCAATGATATTTGACAACTATTAACAAAAAATAACTTGTTGTTGTGCTAGTAGGGTATTTAGTTCCAGTGCTTCTTTTCTAAATTCTTCTATATTTGGATTACATTTCAATTGATTAACAGTAAACTACATTTGATTAATTTGAGTGTCTTCTGAACTGATTTCAGTTGTGTGTTGTAATTTCAATTGATCAATGCTCTCTTGGAGCTGTGATACTTGTACCTGTAGTTATTGGTTGACGTCCTTCTTCTCTAGTTGTGGTTCATGTTCTAATTGGATGATTGTTTAATCCTTTTATTTCAACAATTGTTGAACCTTAGAAGATTTTATCTATAATTTTAGATGCATAGGCTCCTTCAAACTAGGTCAGAAGAGTTAGATCTTGAGAAGGATCTGCTTATGAATCTTTCCAGAAAACTTCCATTGAAACATATCCTAGAACAAGGAGTTGAGACTACTATGTTCTCCTTCTTTTTCTTTGTCTTCTCATAACTGTTTTATGTCTAGGATTTTAGAATATATCCAGAGGAGGGATTTCCTCATTTTTTAGTACAATTTATGTAGTAGGGAAGGCCGGGATGAATTCCACTTTCTCTGTGATAACTAACTTGTCAGAGGGCCCAAATGTGAATGGGTCTTGAATTTTTCTTTGAGGCATTTTTATTATCTATTGATGACCATTAATCATCACTTTATGGTCTCCTTGGAGTTTTTGGTTAAACTCCTTCCGGACATCATTCAAGTTACCTTGGAAATATAATTCCATGGTTTGAACTTCAGTAAATTTATCTTCTTTAGTTTTAATAAGGACTTCAGTATCCTTAGATGCCCTTTATTTTTCCTTTTCCTTCTGTGTTATGGGTTGGGATACTTCTACTATGTTCAAAGAAATCCCTTCCAATATTTTTTTCCTGTATTTCTTAAACTTTGAGAATTATTGTGGATGGAAGCGTAGGGCTATTAACTTATGAACTGCAGAGTAATTATAGGCTTACTCAAAGAATTCATTGAATTCATAATTTTCATGTACAAAAGGTATGATTTTAACTTGGGTGGTAAAATCATTGGCAACTTGATTCAGGTCGTACTTTTATCTTGAAATTATAAACAATTCAATCATTCAATTTGGCGTACCTCTAATCCTTCATTTTTATAGTTCTGCAAGGCGTAAACAACACAATGTACTGGAAAGGAGGACCGTGATGCTTTCTTAGCTTCCTTAAGAAACTCAGTTAATCCATTGCCAACAGTTTGATAAGCTACTTCTCTTGAGAGAAGCTTATGAATAACATATAATGGTAAAACATGTGGCCGAGCCAGGCTCCCAAAGAATCTAAAATAGGTAAAAAATTATTCTCTAAGCGATTTTCCAATGGAGGAGAAATCAACTTGAGCTTCTTTAGAAAACCTGGGGGATTTCTCATTGAAGACGACTTGAAACAAAGGGAGCATAACTCCATGATATAATTTATAAAAATGGTTTTCATGTTTTGAATCCCATAACATGCTATGATAGACATGAATGGGGAGAGTGTCCTGGGTAGTCCATTTCCAACCCATGGCTAGAAAATCTAAAGTGAAACTTACAACTTCCATGATATAAGCACTCAAATAAAATAGGGGAAAATTGTTGGAGGAAATATCCTATATTCGAAAATTTGAGTAGCATTATTTTTGGAAAAAATGGTCCCCCAATCCATAATATAGGAGTCTGTGATTGCTTCCATTAGGGGAACCCATTGAACTGAAAATGTGGTGGTATCAGGCTGACTAAAGAGCCTAGACATCATTGTAGCAACATAATAGTAGGGATTAGCAAGGGAGTAAGTAGAATACATACCCTTGTCATCATTTTTGTGTTTATTAAGGTTGTTTCCCCATTTCTTGATCGGATTTGACTTCAACTCATTCTCGCTGATGAATTGTGCCATAAATTCCTTGTCATAGAATTTTTTTGGGTCTAGGATGTAATACATCGACTTCAAGTCTTCTTCTTTAAAAGAACCAATAATTTTTCCTCTGCTGGTTAAGAAATTCTTGTCCGCAATGTTTGGGCTATCGATTATCCATCTTACCATATCAGTATATAATTTTAGGTCACGTAGAAAATCGATGTGTAAAATAATTGGAAAATTCTCCTATAGTAGCTTCTGAGGAATTAGAATAATGAACAATAACTTTCCTTCAAACCTTATGGTGTTTCTCATCCTCAAAAAACTTATACATTGCTTCCCAGGAGGAAGAACCACTTTGCAACCCACATCTTGTGTCTGTAAATAGAGGAAGCATCTCTGTTCTTTCACTTATAGTAGGTGTAGGATTCACAGGTGCCATAGGTTTCTTAGTTTTTTTCATAGCTTTCGACATCTACAAAGAAATTTGTTTATTTGGACTATCCTGTGAAAAATGAGAGATGATAAGTAGAAAGAGGAAATTTTGATTTACAATTGTGAAAGTACCGTAATAATTGAAACAATCAAATGAATGAAACTTGGCACGCGGTAATATATATAAATTCAATGCTTCTTGCAATCAAATCATTTTTGAAGGCATATGATATAAAAATGTTTACGTTATGGAATTAATGATCAGTATGGGTTTATGTGCCCGTGTCATCATTCCAGCATTAAAAAGAGATTTTTCACATCGTAGTGTTACTCATGTGTGAATCTTTATAAAATGTCGATTGGCTACGTTTTGCCGATTGCGATATTGTAATCGCAATATCGACGAAAATGTATGAGGGGCAAGAGTGGTCACGAATTGAAAGTGCGGTGCGGTAGAGTATATCACATTGGGGAAATTTGGAGGATGACATTAATACCATCGGGGTAGAACTGGGAAATGTGATTTGTGATTTGCCTACGTGGAGGAAGTGGGTTTCGTAGTATTTTTCTTATATAATTTGTTTGGAAAATGCCTTTTTCCTTTATTAAAGTGCTTGGATGTATTTCTCATCGCAATATGAGTTGAGTGGATTTTAGGAGCCATATGTGTTTCATTACGCTATTGCAATTGCAATATTGCGATTTTCTTAAAATTTCCTCTCAAGTGTCGATCAAAATTTAAGGTTTTTACCCCCCTTTGATTCCTATTTTTATTTAAATGAATCACTTAAGGGTCTTATTTGTTTTACTCTAAAATTTTTAAAAGGGTCCCCATTATTTTTCTAAGGTAACTATGCTAAAATAATGGGGGTTTTTGAATAGCACAATAATAGTCAATTCACTGGAAGAACCAGTTATCTGTGAAAAGCAATTTCTTAGTATTTTTAAATAGGTAAAAGTAATTTAATGAAACAAAAATTATTTTTCGAAATGTTTGAATGAATAAAATTCCTCCGAATAAAAGAACTCATATTTATTGTTAATATTTCAGAAACCTTTCATAAATAATTGTCTTCATTCCTCTATATAAATCATCAAATATTTTAAAATATAAAGTAAGTGCCTTTTTGTAACTTAGCCTTTTGATTTACTCATTTTTTCATAGGTATAGCCACCGCTGCCAGTAGGCATTCATAGCCTAAAAAAGGTTACCTTTTAACCTTCAATGATTCAGTATCTCATCCATATACTATTACAATTGGTTGAGATAAATCCTTAATTATATAATTTGTTTTTTCTTGTTCTTGAAAAGTCATTGTCCTGGCTTGATGACCAGAAAGTGACAATGCCATTCACTGGTTATAATTGAACTGAACAAGTTTGTTCATGATGAGACCCCTTGTCTTATGATTATTTAATAATCATGAGCCATTACCCTAGTTTGATATGCAGTAGTGGTAATGTCAGTTTATTATTTACGTATGATCATGGTAAGCAGGCTCCTGGTGAGACCCCTTATCATTTTAAGTTTTTATATTTTTTATTTACACTCTAAAATGTATTTTTGTTGGATGGGAAGAATCATTGACTCCTTAAGAGTTTTGGATGAAAATTTAGAGTTAAATATGATTAGTAACAAAAATTCTTTACTTTGTAAGGATGGGCCTTTTTTGATTGATAATAAAGTAAAAATACTTTACAAACTTCAGGTTTATAAAATTTACAATTTCAATGGAAAAGGATTTCAAAGTTGTATAATATTCGTTCTTTTTTTCAAGTGTTGTAGTTATTTCCTCAAGAATTTTTATTCTTCAAAAATAAAAAGGCATAAAATAATTTAGAGGTGTTGCGAAAAACCAAAAGTATGTAATCAAACATTATTCTCCTAAAAATTTAGAAGTATAAGTATAGTACATTTAGAAGAAATTTTTCTTGTAGGAAAAGAATTATTTCAAAATTAGCTTGTTGACAGGAAGAAAATCTTTTCTCCCTTGAAGATCTTGTAACATGAAGTTTCATGGGCCAATTTGTTCTATGATTTTAAATGGTCTAAGCCACATTGTTTGTAATTTGGTATTCTTACCTTTTTTGTCATGTGCCTTTTCCCACTTAAGAATGAGGTCTCCAACTTCAAATGTTTTTGGGGAAACAAAACTTGCATCAAAATAAATTTTTACCATTTTCTAGTGTCGAGCATGAGTTAGTTTGTCTTTTTCCCTTTCCTCTTCTAGTTTAAGGATCTAAGACATTCTTAATTGTAAGGAAGAAGAAGGTACTTCATAAATAAATTGAACTAGGGCTAATGAAGGAAGAGCTAAATTTGATGGAATTACAACTTCTTTCCCATAAACTAGATTAAATGGAGAAGTTCCTATAGAGGCCTTCTGAGTAATCCTATCTGCCCATAGTGAAAAGTTTAAAGACTTGTACCAATTTTTTTGGCTCTGATCCATAGTCCTTTTTATGATTCTTATGATGTTTTTATTTGTTGATTCTGCTAAATCATTCCCTTGGGGATAGTATTTAGCATAATATTTAAGTTTAAAACCTCTTTTAAGAGAAAAGTCAGTCATACTATTTCCTGAAAAATAAGATGCATTATCAAACATAAGTACATTAGGTAAGTCAAACCTGGTAATAATGAATTGATCAATAAATTCTATAATGGACTCAGAGTTAGCTACCTTTAGTGGAACAATTTTCACCCACTTAGTAAAATATTCTATTGTAGTGAGAATATATTTATGCAGTTTGGATGAGTCAGGAACAATCTCACATATGATTTCCAATCCCCATTACTCAAAAGGTTGCTCAATGTTGAATGGCTTCAAGGGTAAGGCTGGTTTTCTTTTTCTTCCAACAGCAGTTCGACATGTTTTACATTTTCTCACATATGCATGAGTGTCTTTAAATAGTGTGGGCCAGTAATATCTTTCATGAAGGATCTTATGTGTGCTAATATCTACTTCGAAATGTCCACCTGTAGGTCCATCATGGATTTCCTGCAAAACCCTTTGTGCTTCAAACTTTTCAAGACATCTTAGTAGTACAGAGTCATAGTTATTTCTAAATAAAAACTTTTCTATGATCTGATATTGACTAGATTTTAATCTTAAAGATTTTGTAATTGAGTTATGTAGGAGAATATCCATCTTTTAAATAAAAAATAAGATCAACATACTTTGATTCAAAGTCATTCAGGCTTACCTCAGCAATGTGTAGAATGTTACCTAACTCTTCATCATATGATATGTTGGATGCTCCATATAGTAATCTACAAAGACCTTTCCCTCGAATGAATTTGGTTGCTATTATTTCAATGTCATATTCCTGTAGAGTAGTTAACCAATTTTCTCTTTTTTTTCCCAGTTCCTTTTCAATAAGTAGTTTCCTTAATATCGAAAATGGAACTATTACCTTGGTGTGTATCTTTAGGAGAAAAGGTATAAAGTTCTTTAAATATTTGTAAATATAAAACATTTTTTTTTTCCACTTATGAATAATTTCGTTCAGCACCTTGTAGATTTGAACTCAAGAAAGAAATGGGTTCTTCAATATTTTGATCATTGATTTGTGTTAACACAACAACTTAACATGTTTCGGATAAAAATATATATAAGATGAAATGACTAGAAAAATCAGGGGTAGTCAGAGAAGGAGCATTAATGATGGCTTACTTGATTAGATCAAAAGCTTATGTTTCATTATGTCCCAATTTGAAAAGTGCATTTTTCTTAATCATTAGTTGTAATGGTAAAATAATTTGGGAAAAGTTTGGAACAAATCCATTGACAAAATTTATCTATCCTAAAAAGGACTGCATGGATTTATTATTATGGGGATGAGAGAGTTCAGAAATTTCCGTTATCATTTCTTGATCTATGCAAATGCCTTCTTTTGAGACAATAAATCCTAAAATTTTACCTTCGCTTAAATTGAAATAAGACTTTTTAGGATTTAAATAAATTCCATATTTTAAACAATGTTCTAGGATTTTCTTAAGATCTTGATAATGGTTTCTTATTTTCTTGGAGTAAATGGTTATATCATCTAAATATACAACCATATTTTTATTTATCAGTCCTATGAAAGTAATATCCATTCTCTTTTAAAAGTTTTTCCTGCATTGATTATATTGGAAATAATAAGAGGGGGGGGGGGGGTGAATCAATATTCCTTTCAATTAGAGAATTATTTAATATTCAAATATTATCAGTGTTTGTACAATGATAACAGTAAACAAAAGGAACACACATGCACACAATTGTTAATGTGGAAACCCTCTCCAGGACAAAAACCGTCTGAATGCTTTTCTAATAATTCTTTAATATTAAACTCCAATTGAAAATAAAGCTCCAATTTCCTACAATCTAGAAAATCATTCTTCTCCAGCTCCCACTGGATGGATGATCCAATGCCCAATATTCTTCAGTAGTCAATTGAATGAATGCCCCAACACCCAATGAGCTAAAAGTCACCCTAGAACCACCCTACCACCCTATAGAATAATAAAAGAATATTGAACTCCCGTACCAGGGAAAATGGTCCACTTTACAATGATATAGAATGGTGTAGAAGAAGAAGACACAATAGACCATAACCCAAACAATGACACAACCACCTAATGATGATCCTAGACCTCCCGACACCACTTCTTCAACTCTTGGTAGATAGACACTTGTAAAATTTGTACAATGATGCATTTACTATGACTTAGTACAATGATACCTTTACAATGATTGTATGCAGTTATCCCCACTTGAAGACTTCATGTGTTGAAATTCTTATTGCTATTCTACACCTTGATTGCATCTATTTTCATGGTACCCTTTGTTGCACCTTCCTTTTCTTTTCTGCCCTAGAAAGTCTGGTCCTTTGTAGCCCTTGAAAAAAAATGATCTAGTTTTTTCTTGCATTCTAGTATCTTGATATTAAATCTGGTTTATCTCTGTTATTTCAGCTCCCCAATATGGATTTTTAGCTCTATAGTAGAACTCTGAGTTTTCTTTCCAATGCCATAGGTCTGATCCAATTTGGATTCTTTAGGAGAGAGTTATGCCCAATCTCTCACAATGACATAATTATGGAATGTTTTAGTAGAGCGAACTTGTATGGCGTGCCACATGTCACTATTTCTTCATTCGACTCTAAAATTAATACAGTAAAATTTGTAGTCTATGCACTATCTTCCAATTTTTATAGAATTCCTATCCAATACTCAAAGAGATATTTATGATGATTTTCCGAGGGCCACTTCTTTGAGATGAAGTTCAGGAGCCTGCAAAAACACTGACTTCCATAGATCATATCTCCGAGAATATTGTGCACCCTAATCTGAAATGTTTACAAGATATTCCTTAGGATTTTGGCTTCACCTCATAAAAATATCAGCTTCCGAACCTTTGTAGAAAAAATTTAGAGTGAAAATTCCACAATGTCCTGTTTCAGGTAGCGAAATCCCTACATAAGGAGGATATGAGGATCACAATTTATTTAAATGCTTAGGTTGAGAGGAGATTCAAAAATGAACATGGGAGGGATTTTAGGAGCTTAAAAATGATAAATTATTGACTTTTCAATGACCCATGCCACAACCCCATGGATTTTTAGCCCACTAACTAGGGTTACAAACTTCAAACATCAATATCTCTCAAACCGTGAAGAATTACGTGGTGTGCCATATATAAACAGAAAAATCTCGACAAGTAGAAACCATAAAAATAATTCTTGAACCATAATATAGTAATTTGGTAGGTCAAACTTCCCATGCAATATTAGGGTAGCCCCTGGTGTTGCTTGGGTTGACATCAATGACAACCGCTGATCAACAGATTAGGTCGAAATGCATTTTATGGTAGGCATAAGTGCCCCATTTAGTTATAAATTTAGACTCTAACCTATCTTTAGGATGAACTAGAACTTGATTGTAGCCTAAAAATCCATCAAGGAAAGATATTAATTCGAATCCAACAACTGATTGCAAAAATTGTTCCATCGGTGGTAATGGGAAATTGTCTTTTAAGAAAGTTTTATTCAAGTTCCTAAAATATATACAATGAGAATATCACCATTATTTTTCCTAATAGGAACTAAGTTTGAGACCCACTTTGAATGCCTAAATGGGAAGATGATATTTACCTTCAGGTTTTTCAATTCACTTTTGATTTGACTCTCAAGATCAGGGTGACTTTTCCTTAACTTTTGTTGTATAGGATTTTAAGTGAATGTCATTGGGATAATATGTTGGATGATGGAGGTATCATACATTTTGAGATCTTCATATTTCCACGTGAAGACATTCTTGTATTTCTTTAGGAAGTGAATGAAGGCTAATCTTTCATCAGACAAAATACCAAGTCCTACGTTAATGTTCTCAGGGTTAAGATCTGTGCCAATGTTTACTAATTCAAACCTCAAAGTTGAACTTTGCAGTTTAGAATTAGTAACTTTTTTGAACATGCCTTTGAGATTGTTGGGAAACTAGCTCCAAAAATAGAATAAAAGAGATATCAACACCTTAGAAATAATCCACTTCGAGGGGGCAGCCTCCAATACATTACATGAATGAACAATTCTTGGATGATACAAATGAAAAATCCTCCTTTCTATATATAGGAGTCCATGGGGCCACAATGTAATCATAGCCGACCTAAAAATAATAAATTAAGGGAACAATAATAACAATATGGGGGTTATAATGGTACAACAATAACAATAAGGGGGTTACACTAACAATAATAAGGGACTATACTAGTAATATAAGGACGTAACATGCTCCTCTCCTTCAAAAAGGTGTTTTCCTCAATTTCGTAGTTGTCGAGTTCCTATTTCTGTGACTGCTTCAGGTTCCAATATGGTTTTTCCTTCCTCATCAAGTTCTGGCAATATTGTTTGAACTCGAATTTTGTCCCCTATAACCTTTTTTAAGCATGAAACATGGAAAACTGGATGCACTCGTGAAGAAACATGAAGCTTCAATTTGTATGCCATAGTACCAACCTTTTGCAAAACCTTGTAAGGACCATAGTATTTTGGTGATAATTTATTATCCTTCTTATCTTGTTTGAGGGACATTTGTTTGTATGGTTGTAGCCGTAAAAATACCTAGTATCTCACATCAAAACTTCTCTCACTGCAATGTTGATCTTCTTGTTGTTTCATTTGATTTTGTGCCAAATTTAGGTTATCCTTTAAGAGTTGGAGAACTTCTTGTTGATGATCGATGTGATCCTCCACTGCTTGAACCCTAACATTTTCCCTTAAAGAAGATGTGATGGATGGTGGATGATATCCATAAAGTGCCATAAATGGGGTCATTTTTGCTGCAGTATGGAAGGAACTGTTATACCACCATTCAGCCAGAGGTAACCACTTGACCCATTATGCTTTCTTATCAGATACAAAACAACGAAGATATCCTTCCAAACATTTATTCACTATCTCTATTTGACCATCGAATTGAGGATGATAAGATGAGCTATGATCTAGTTGAGTACCCAAACAAGAAAATAATTCCGTCCAAAATTTTCCTGTAAAAATGGGATCTCTATCACTTACAATAATCTTCGGGTTTCCATGTAGCTTTTGAATTGTTTCCATAAATGTAGTAGCAACTGTACTTTCTTTAAATGTATGAGATAATGCACACAAGTGTGTGTACTCGGTAAGTATATCAACTAGCACCATTATGACACTACTTCCTTCAGACTTAGGTAAACCTGTGATAAAATCCATTGAAATCTCCTCCCAACATTGAATTGGAATGGATAAAGGTTGTAGAAGACTCAGGGTCTTAATTTTCTCCACTTTATTTTGTTGGCAAACCAAACATTCCGCCACAAACTTTTGAATATAAGATTTAAGTCCATCCTAAAAAGATTCTTTCTTCACCCTATGGTAAGTTTTTTAAAATCCCGAGTGTCCTCCTAAAGGAGAAGTGTGCAATTCCAAAAGAATCTTTTGTTTTAGTTGGGAATTCTTGCAAATATATAAGGGATCTGTGTACCATAAGGAATAATTTTTCCAACTAAATGTATTAGATGTACTAGGATCTTGCTGCAACTTTTGAATGAGAGTCCACACTTCTTTGTCCTTCTTCCATTCATCCCTTGCTTCAGTTATCCAAACTGTTTGGATAATTGAAATGGCACAAAGCAATGCTTCCACCTTTTCATCCTTTCTTGAGAGTGCATTTGCAACAAAATTTAGCTTCCCTCTTTTGTAGACGATTTCAAAGTCATAACCCAACATCTTTGTGACCAATTTTTGTTGCTCTTCTAAAGATAGTCTTTGTTCCAAAAAGTATTTAAGACTATCATGATTAGTTTTTACCTTGTAGTGTCTTCCCATTAGGTAAGGTCTCCATTTCTTTAGTGTATGTAGTATTGCGAACATTTCATTCTCATAAATAGCCTTTTGTAAATACTTTCCTTTGATTGAACGAATTTCAAAAGAAATGGGTCTTCCTTCTTGCATTAAAACAACACTAATTCCATTTCTTGAGGCATCACATTCCACAATAAAATTTTTTGTGAAGTCTGGCATAGCTAAGACTGGTTTTAGGCACATTTCCTCTTTAAGATGTTCAAAGGCATTAGTTTCTTCAGGAGTCCATGAAAATGCATCTTTCTTCAATAATGTTGTTAGAGGTGTTGCTATTCTCCCATAATTCTTAACAAACTTACGATAATACCCTTTTTACCCAAGAAATCCACGCAACTACATTATGGTTGTGGAGACTTTCCATTCCTTAATAGCTTTAATTTTGTTAGGGTCTACCTTAACACCCTCGTGAGATACAATATGACCCAAATATTCGACCTCTTGTACTCCAAAGAAAAATTTGGATGTTTTTGCATATAATTGTTTCTCCTCCAATAGTTTGATCACCCTGTCAACATGTAGAACATGATCCTTCCAAGACCTGTTGTAGATTAGTATATCATCAAAAAATACTAGCACAAATTTTCTAAGGAATGGTTTGAAAATGGAATTCATCAACCCTTCAAATGTAGAAGGTGCATTGGTAAGGCCAAAATGCATGACCGAAAATTCATAATGACACTCATGAGTTGGAAATGTTGTTTTCGGAATATCTTCAGCCTTCATTCTAATTTGATGATATTCTGAACGAAGATCCAACTTGGTAAAATAAATTTCTCTATGTAATTCATCCAATAATTCATCAATCACAGGAACGGGAAATTTATCTTTAATAATGAGCTTATTGAGTTCCCTATAATTCGAACGCATGCACCATGATCCATCTTTCTTGTGCACCAATACTACTGGAGCAGAGAAAGAAATTTGACTAGGTTGAATTATACCCGCCTCTAACATTTCTGCAATCATACGTTTAATTTTTCTCTTTTGGACATAAGGATATCTGTAGGGCCCGATGTTTGGAGGAACACTTCATGGAATCAAATGAATAGCATGATCATGATCATGAATAGGTGGGAGTCCTTTGGGAGTATCAAACACCTTGGAATGATTGTCCACTTTTTGGAGATCTAGAGAAATAGATGATTTTGATGTTGGAACTTCTAGTGAGCATAATTGTGCAATTACGCCCCGTTGTTATTTCTTCAGAAGCTTTGTCATGACATTAGAGCTTATTATCTTTCATGGCTTCCCTGCGATACCCCGTAATTCGATTTCATTTCCTTCTGAAAAAAAATTCAAGAAAATTTCTTGAAAATTAAAAGCTACCGTCCCCAAAGATTGTAACCATTGTACTCCTCGTACAACATCATCACCTCCCATTGGGATGGAAATAATTGGACTATTCAATATATATTCCCCCATGGATAGCTTGATATTATGGCATTTTCCAGAGAAATTTGTATTTCCTCCATTTGAAACCATCACTTGACATTATGGTGCTGGGTATAGGAAATAATTCAATTCCTTGGCTACCTTACAATGAATAAAATTATGGGTACTGCCCAAATCAATCAACACTATTACCTTTTTCTTCTTGATATGTCCTTTTATATTGAGATTTTGAGGAGTGGTAATTCCTACCAATGCATTACATGATATGGTCGGACTCATTTCTTCTTCTTCTAGGGTTTCTTCCTGGTGTATATCCTCTACTTTTGAAGTTTCTTCTTCATTTTCTTCTTCCTCTTCACAATCTATGTAAAATAATTTCTTCTCAGTGCACTTATGACCTTTAGTGTATTTTCTATCACTACTATAGCAAAGCCCTTTTTCTCTTTTTTCTTCCAATTTTTGTGGTGTCAACCTTGTATGTTATGGAAGTCTAGGAGTAGCAACACTTCCATCTTTATAGATATGAGTGGTAGGCTTCCTTGTCATCATAATTTTACATTCAATTTTTCTTGCCAACTTGAATGCCTTCTCCAATGAATCAGGTTCCCAAAGGTGAACTTCATGTTCGATGTTATCCTTTAAAGTCCCTCTGAAGACATCAGTCCTCTATTCCGCTGGAATATCAGTTACCCTTATATTCAATTTTTGGAACTCCTCAATGTGCTCTACCATTGAACCCTTTTGTTTGAGATTTATCAATTGTCTAAATAAGGTGTTTTTCTTTGTATCCTCATAATGTGCTATCATTTCCTCCATAAAAATTGACCAAGTGACAATTTTTTTACGGGAGAAAAGCCATTGATACCATACAAATTTATTTTGTTCTAAATGTAAAGTTGCAATGCATACCTTTTGTGTGTTTTTCACATTATTGAGATCAAAATATTGCTCCATCTGTATTATCCATGTTACGATATCCTTGCCATCAAACTTCCTCATATCCATATTTGGAATATGGGTGTTCTTCAATACAACAATAGAGTTTATGAAATCACGATTAACATGTATTTTGTTCTCATCATGAGTTTCCTCTACTATCTTTTTGCCATTATGAAACATTTCTTGTATGAACTTTGCCAAATCATTCTTCATGTTTTCGATGTTGTCTTTCATTTTTTCATCAATCTTAGCTTCCATGTCATCCATATTAGCTTCCATGCCATCAATATTAGCTTCCAAACCATTCATCATAGCTTCCATGCCTTTCTTCAAACCATCCATCTTAGTTTCCATGCCTTTCTTCGAAACTTCCATTTCATTTTTTGTTGCTCTTTGCGATAGCAAAATTTGGTGCACTTGCTCTTGTAATTCTGATATCTCATGTTGTGTTTCTTCATCTTCATGAGTCATAGTAGAGCCTTCTGAAGGCTTAATTGGCATTGAATTCTTTTTAGGGGGAATTTTGAAACCCAATATTGATATCTATTCTTCAATATTCCCTTGGAATAAATTCAAACTAATTTGTTTTCAAACGAGACTTATGTAATTCGAAAAAAATACACACCTTTTTCTTTCTTTTTAGGATCTCAATATTGAAACTGCACTATCTCTATGATTTCAAATCTTCAATATCTTAAATTTTTCGTTGAGGTATCCCTCTGAATCCTCTTTCGAATGTCACAGGTCTGACCTGATTTTGATTCTTCAAGTCAAAGTTATGTCCAATCTCCCACAGTGACCTAATTATGGATAGGTTTAATAGAGGAAATTGTACGACTTGCCACGTGTCACTATTTTCTTATTTTCCTCTAAAATTGATAGATAGGAAACCATAGTCCATTTAATTCCAGCCATTTTTTATATAATTCCAATCTGATGCTAAGAGAGAGAGTTATGAATATTTTCCCATGATCACATCTTTGAGATGAAATTTGGGAACTTGCAAAAGACCTAACTTCCACATATCATATCTCTGAAAATATTGCGAACCAAGCTCTAAAATTTTGTGAAGATGTTGCTCAGGATTTCATCTTTGCACTCTAAACATTTCATCTTCTGAACCTTCGTAGAAAAAATGTAATAGAAAAAATTCCACGATGACCTGTTTGGTGCAGCGAAACCCTAGAATCTAAATCTTCGATACCAAATGTTGGGAAACCAGCTCCAAAAATAGAAGAAAAGAGATATAACCACCTTAGAAATAAGCCACTTCAAGGGGGCAACCTCTAATACATTACATGAATGAACAATTCTTGGATGATACAAATTACAAAACCTCCTTTCTATATATAGGAGTCCATGGGGCTACAGTGTAATCCTAGTGGGGCCACAATGTAATCCTAGCCGACCTAACAATAATAATTTAAGGGCACAATAATAACAATATGGGGGTTACAGGGGTACAACGATAAAAATAAGGGGGTTACGCTAACAACAATAAGGGACTATATTAGTAACATAAGGACCTAACAGAGATCATAGAGATCTTCAAGCTTAACCACAGACTTAGGTATGGAATTCTCTTTAAGTTTCCGATTTAATTTCCTTTCATGTTAATATTCATCAATTATTTGATCATCATATGACCCTTTTGATGTAAGAAAGGTTATAAAAGATTCATCATCGTTGAATACTCTCAAGTTAGTGACATTATTAGGAATAAATGGGCGAAAAATCAATTCTGTAGAAAATATATCTGGACTATAATCTTCTGAAGGAATAAGTCTGGATGGTACATTAGCTAGAAGGTTTGCGCTTGCATTTTGAATTCTTGGAAAAGACAAGATATTGAATGCTAAAAAATCTGAGGTAAGAGATAGTACTAATGAATGGTAATGTTTAAGATGACCAAAAATACAGTGTATAGTATTTATTTCATGTTTGACAATTATTTCAGAATCACCATATACCTGGATATGTTTGACACCAAGGTCAATTTCTTTGTATAAGCCTTGGAATAGTGCCTCATATTTTGTGGTATTATTTGTCCATTAAAATTCAAGCCTGAATGCCAGCATTGTATTTTCTCCTTTGAGATTAATTAGTATACAACCATCTCCTACACCTTCACCAGATTTTGATCCATCAAAGTATAATGTCAAGAACAAAGTTTTAATATAAGGTCTATCTATGATATTTATACATTTGGAAGAGTATGAATGATAAAAAAATTTGACTTGAGAATTAACCTAGTTGGTGAGAAATGCAGAATTTTGAGCGTTAAAATTGCCTAAAAAAGATTCAACAACATAATTTTCGAGAATGTTATTAGTAAAAGCCATGGGTTCATTCTCCTTTTCGAGTTAGGTCACTAAATATTTCATGTGTTTTTCACGGTCTACTCGGATTTGATTTGGATTATCATTATAGGGAAGCCACATATGAGACCAATCAGTGGAAAAATAACCATGAAGTTTTTCTGACCAATCTCTACTTAGAATTTAACCATAAAATTCAGGGATATCAACAACAAAAATATTAATCACTTGATGAAATTTTGAATTGGATGCTAGTCTAATGAGGACTGAACTCATTTCTCCCAATACCTTAACCTTAGTTCTATCTAATCTCACAATGTGTACTACATTTTTGTTAAATACTTCAAAAGTTAAAAGAAAGGGATGATTATGCGAATTAGATCTGTCTCCAATTAGAATAACTTCATTTGCATAAATTTTTTTAGGTGGATCACTAGTAGGTTTACCAACTCCTTTTGAAGCTTTGGAAGTAACAAGTGCATGTAAGGATGAAGCAGGGGCTGCATTCAACTCTTTGAGTAAAAAAAATTTCTGTTGTTTTAATTTTCTCAACTCATGTATGGAGATATTTTCTTTTACTTTCTTCATGTATTCCAAAATATTATATTTGATAGTATCAGAGAAAACTAATGTCTTGGACGTAGATGGAAGAGTATAATAATTTAGGTTTGATTCAGGAGAAGGATTTCTCTTGTTAACAAATTTATCCTTAGTAACAGAGGATGAAGACTTTTGCTTTGGAGGAGACTGAGGGAGGTTAGTAGATTTTTTACTTCTAGTGTTAACTAGAAGTGCCTCATGTTCATCTTCATTGTCAGATGTTGGAAGGATGAAGTCACATAATCCATGAACTTCGACTAATTCTTCGTCTTGTGATTCTTTTGCAGATGATATTGTTTGATCTTGATATTTTTCTTGATCTGATCCAGCATTCGATATTCTTGTCAACTACTTGTTTCTTTATTTCAACCATATCATTCGACATAGTTTTTAGAACCTTTTGTAATCCCTCAAGATCATAAGGATCCTTGGATTTTTTATTTTTGGATTCATCCTTAAATGAAACCTTTTAATTTTTATTTCCTCTTGTGCAGTTTTCTTTTCTAAGGCAAGAATTATTTTTTCAACAGAAAGAGTTTCTTTCATATTTTCTACCAATGTAGCCTTATTGGCTATATCAACAAAAATAGAAATATTAGAAGGAAGAGACGATATGTACCATTATATTTGTACATCTACCCTAGGCTTATATGTGGTTGTGATTTTATTGAGTAGCTTATTAAATATGGAGACGAAATCTTTGATATTTTCCCTTGTATTTGCTTTGAGATTGGAAACATCATTGATAAGAGTAGCAGTAGTATGATCATCAAAAAATTTAGTAAGTAATTATTCTTCAAAAATATCCCCGCTAGTAATAGTGTCTAATGGTAGTGAAAAATACCATGATCCAGCTGATCCTTGAAAAGTGTAGGGAAATAATATAACTATGCAATATTCTTCAGTGACATCATTAAGATTCATGGAAAGCATAAAATTAAGGTGATGTTCTTTTGCAGGTAGACCATAATTTGAGTTATACTTAGGCATCCATATTTCTTGGTTCTTGGGTAAAGGATGAAGAATACTTGGTAATTGAACGACTCTAGGATTCATCGAAGGTCTAGCTGCCATTGTGTGAACTGGAGGATTAGTTTTCCTTGAAGAAGGATTTGGAGTGGAAGAAGTAGTTCCAGTAGTGGTTTTAGGTGTAGAAGAAACAACTATGGAACTAATATTGCTTGAGGCAGCAGTTATAGATTTGGAATAATAATAAATATGAATTGATGAAGAAGTTGTTTGAGAGGATGTAAAAGAATCAAGAATAAATGATGGAGTTTTAGGGGTAGAAGATTATTAAATCTCACTAGTAGATGATTGAGTCTCGGAAATCGGATATGTCCTACGCTGAGAATCGAGAGGAAACTAAAAATACATTATTCCAAGATTTTCACTCTTAGAATGGGTTAATACACTAGTGCCCTCAAATATTGAAGTAACACTTCCTTCCGAGGCTTCAAAAAGTGCAAGTTTCTCTGCCGAAATAGAAATTTCTTCCAATTTCTTGATTAAATTTTGTACCTTGAGTGATTCTGGAGTATAATCCAAAGAGATTTCTTTAGGAATAGAGCTAGGAGACTTGGGGGGAGATTGAACAACTTTTGATCTAAGAATAGGGATCTTGAACCATGACTAGAAGTTATAGGAGACTTTGAGGTAGAATGACTCTTTTGATGGTCTTTGATTTTTGAATTGAGCTATGGTGCCATTGATAGTTTGATAGCCCTCCTTATAGCACCAAAAATTTTGAGGCCCAAAAATTGGTGCAATAACATCGGGGAAAGCCACTCGGTTGGGGACTTAAAAACCGTCCCTTATCCATTTGGTATGGTAGCTCTGACTAGATTTATGGGACCAATTTCCTAGTGAAATATAATTGGGTGAATGGATGGCATTATAACTATATGTAACTTGATATATGGGAGTATAAAAATCTTGAAGTAAATAAATATCCCTATCTATATCTATCCCGGGATGAATTATTCTCTCTATGTGATTTATAAATATGATCTTTCAGCGAGTGGAACTAAAGATTATACAAACACTTAGAGAAATGAAAAAAACTTGAAATAATTGATTTAATTAAACAGTTAATTAAATCAATTGGATAAGACTATATCACATTTGTTTACTACATCTATTGAATATGTACCAAAAGATAACAATCTAACATGTTCAAAAGTGAGTTAATGCCTCACTCTTTTCAAATAGATACATGAAACAAAACACCATAAGAAAAATTAACCATTTCTCATTTGGAACAAAAAATTAACAAATAGGATAAAAGTACCATGTATATGCTAACTCTTCTCATTTGAAAAATAGTATTTTGTCCAACCCTTTCTATTAAGAAAACATTAAGAGTACCAAAGTGTAACTTTTGTAAAGTCTTCCTTTCAAAATTTCAGGACCCCTTCTTAAAATACATGAAGGGGTTTCTATAATAAAATATAAATTCTTAAAAATAGTAATTACATTGAAATATGAGGAGGTTTAAGCAAATATCCTTAAAGTAAGTGAAAATAAACCATAAACAAAATTTAAAGGGGTAACTTTCTTGAAGGTTGTCATTTTGTCTCATCAACCATTCGTTGCTTCAGTTGA
The DNA here is from genome assembly GCA_034641835.2 of Pinus albicaulis. NCBI lineage: Eukaryota > Viridiplantae > Streptophyta > Pinopsida > Pinales > Pinaceae > Pinus > Pinus albicaulis. Next base: position 524,618,818 of record CM076574.1, on the reverse strand, counting down.
AGGATGTTAAGCATAGGATTAACCTTGAGAGGTTGGCCTGGCCTAGTGCGCAACTGTCCATTGAAAATGACATCTAAAAGTGGAGTCAACATATAGGAGGAAGTATTTATATGACAATGAAACATGAGCCATTGGCTATGTGGCTTTACCAAGTATCTTCAATACTTATCCCTTTCTAGTTTTTCCAAATTTCTAATGTTTTCCACTTTGACCTTGGAAACTTCTTGCCATTGCCTTATCAAATATTTCACAATAGGAAGCGAAACAGGAGGGAATATACCAATAATATTAGGAGCATTGAGAATTTGGATGACAGTTTCAATAATATTATTAGCCACGTCTCTAGCTCTAAAAATGGATCTTTCAACATGTTTCAATTGTATGTTCTAGTCAGTAAATAATATTTCATTTTTAGAGTCCTCAGTCTTGGGTAGATTGGTTTTAATATTCCAAAATGGAAAAGACAAGAATATAGAACATATGCAACATTCAAAATAAATCAAAACAGGAACATAGCACTAAAATATGGAAAATGCCAGAAATATGTTGCAATTGGAAATTACATTAAGGCATCATAATCTATGAGTAGAAAAAAACAGAGCCATATCATTATATATAACAACAAATGAAAGTAAACAGTGCTCCAAAAGGAATGCACTCGAGCCACAAGATGGCTGAAATACACTAAAGAAACCAAGAACTAGAAATGTTGTGCTGTTACTGCTACTGCTGTTGGAAAATACTACTACTAAGAAGAAGAACCATGTGTAGAAGGTTTTTAGAGTTCTCAAAATGATTCGCACTTTTACCTAGGGATTCTACTCAAAAAACCCACAAATGGTTTGGCCAGATTTTAAGTTTGGATTTTCAACCTTTTTTGAGTTGCCCACTGCATTTATGCTACCTAAATTACACACTCCGTGGAAATGATTTCTGATATGGGGCTGAAGGAATGATATATTAGCTACAACAACACCCAATAAACTCAATAGGTGAAGGGCTGGTCCCCTCACTAGAAAATAAGCTCATAAATTGGAGATCTCTCTCCTCCACTGCTACACCCTTGCAACACAACCCAAATCTAAAAATAATTGCATTGTACATGAGACTGAAGCTCTGCCAAATGCCTGAATGTGGAATTATAGTGAAAACTCCTCCAAGAGCTTCTCAATGGAAGAAGTGGGATTCCCGATCGGGAGCACCCTGTGCTAAAAAACACTGCAATATTTTCTAAACAGCTGAAGAAACCTATATGTCTAAATAGACCATATATCAAAACATAAAATATATCAACATAATGAATATGGCTGCCATCCTCTTCCTTTTATAAGATATGAGCTTCCAAACCGTAAGCCCCATCCATTAATGACACTACTTCCATGCAATGTGTCTCCATCTAAAACTGTGTTGTCCCTCTGTTAATGTCCACTCCTCCATGACAACGCTGTTGATTTGGTCAAAATTGACCCAGTCCACATGTTCTAGCCCCTGTTCACACCTTAGGGTGAATTATTGTGCTGGAAAGATGATCCACTTTCACATGAGAAGTGGTTTTATTCTTCATAAAGATATTTATGGGTCTCCCTACCTACTTATTCACCTATCTAAGTGACAAAACAAAAATTTAACATTCCAATTATCTGCAAGCTAATTTTGGAATATTACATTGGCGTTTCAACCATCAGCATTATCCTCCCAGGTGACATACTATGAAAATTTATCATCAATATCATCAAAACTGATTCTTTGGTCTGCTATTTGATTCATCAATGGATCACTTTGCTCACATAATTCAATGATATTTGACAACTTTTGCAAAAAATAACTTGTTGATGTGCAAGTAGGGTATTTAGTTCCATTTCTTCTTTTCTAAATTCATCTATCTTTGGATTATATTTCAATTTCTCAATAGTAAACTCAAATTGATGAATTTGAATGTCTTTTGAACTGATTTCAGTTTGGTGTTGTAATTTCAATTGATCAATGCTCTCTTGGAGTTGTGATACCTGTACCTATAGCTTTTGGTTGATGCTATTCTTCTTTGCCTGTAGTTCATGTCATAATTGGATGATTATTTCATCCTTTTATTTCATCAAATGTGGAACCTCGAAAGCTGTTATCTACAGTTCTAGATGTATAGGCTCCTACGAACTAGGTCAGATGAGTTAGACCTGAGAACAATCTACTTGTAAATCTTTCCAGACAACTTCCATTGAAACATATCCTGGAACAAGGAGTTGAGATTTCTCTATTCTACTTATTTTTCCTTGTCTGCTCATAACTGTTGTATGTTTATGAATATAGAATATATATAGAGGAGGTATTTCCTCAGTTTTGAGTACAATTTCTATAGTAGGGAAGGTTGAGATGAATTCCACTTTCTTTGTTATAACTAAATTGTAAGAGGGCCCAACATTCAATGGGTCTTGAATTTTTCTTTACGGCATTTTCATTATCTGTTGATGACCAGTAATCATCACTTCTTGGTCTCCTTGTATTTTTTGGTTAAACTCCTTTCAAACGTCATTCAAATTCCTTGGGAAATATAATTCCATGGTTTGAACTTTAGCACATTTATCTTCTTCAATTTTACTAAGGACTTCAATATCCTTAAGTGCCTGTTCTTTTTCTTTTCCTTCTGTGTTATGTGTTGGGATACTTATAGCATTTTCAAATAAATCTCTTCCAATTTTTTTTTCTTGTACTACTTAAACTTTGAAAATTGTTGTGGATGGAGGTGTAGGGTTTCTAACTTCTGAACTATAAAGTAATTATTGACTGAATCAAACAAGTCATCTAATTGATCATCTTCATGTACAAAATGTCTAATTTTAACCTGGGTGGTAAAATCATTGGCACAATTATTCGGGTCATATTGTCTGCTTGAAATTGTAAACAATTTCAAACTTTCAATTTGGCTAACCTCTAATCCTACATGTCTACAGTTGTCCAAGGTGTTAACACCACAATGAATTGGAAAGGAGGGCCATGATTCTTTCTTATCTTCCTTAATAAACTTATTTAATCTGTTACCAATAGTTTAATAAGATAATTCTATTGTGAGAATATTATCATGAACATATAATGGTAAAACAAGAGGTTGAGGCAGGCTCCCAAAGACTCTGACATAGGTAAGAAATTCTTCTCCAAACCATTTTCCAATGGAGGAGAAATCAACTTTAGCTTCTTTAGACAACCTAGGGGATTTTTCATTGAAGGCGGCATGAAGCAAAGGGAACAGAACTCCATGGAAGAATTTATAAAATGGTTTTCATATTTTGACTCCCATAACATGTTATGATAGACATGAATGGGGAGAGGGTCATAGGTAGTCCATTTCCAACGCATGGCTGGAAAATATGAAGTGAAACATATAACATCCATGATATAAGCACTCATATAAAATTGGGGAATTTTTTTGGAGGAAATAGAACGTCTTTTCATATATTCCATAATTTGAGTAGGAATATTGTTGGACAAAATGGTCCCCTAATCCATAATATAAGAGTCTGTGACCTTCCATTAGGGGAAACCATTCAAATGAAAATTTAGTGGTATCAGGATGATCAAAGAGCTTAGAAATCATTGTAACAACATAGCAGTAGGGACTAGCAAAGGAGTCAGTAGAATACATACCCGTGTCATCCTTTTTGTGTTTATTTGGGTCGTTTCTCCATTTCTTGATCAAATTTGACTTCAACTGATTATCGATGGAAAATTGCACCATAAATTCCTTGTCACATACCTTTTCTGGGTCTGGGATGGGATAAATCGACTTCAAGTCTTCTTCTTTCAAAGAACCTATCATCGTTCCTCTGCTGGTTAACAAATTCTTATCCCTAATGTTGAGGTTTTCGATTATCCATCTTACCATATTAGTATATGGTAGAATTTTAGGGCACACAACAACTTGATGCATAAAAAAGTTAGCAACTTCTTCTATAGTAGCTTTGGAGGAATCAGAAGCATCAGGAGCAAATTTCCTTTGAACCCTATGGGGTTTCTCATCCTCAAACAACTTGTTGGGTATGTGTTATATTCTTTCCATGACTAGTCCCACATGCTGTACATTGCACCAAGCACAACAGCCCCCCCTGTTGGGGTCTAAGGCAGCACCCCGACGAAATTTTTTTGGGTATGCAGTCCCACTCATAAGCAAACCCACCCATGTTTTGTGCATGAGTTTGCACATGGTTTTTGGGGTATGATGGTTTTCGACCCCTGGTATTTTGTAGATCCGGTCAAGGGAACTATGGTTATGTTCTAATACAGGGTTAATGGATTGGGGTTTATGTATGCTTCGGAATGTATATATACGTGTTGTAACACTAAAAGGAATATAATGGAAAATCAAGCTGGTCGTCCCGATTTGGGATCCAGGGGAAAATCTCTGTGTTTATCTGTTTTATGTTTTATACTCTTGCTATTGTTTATTTCCTGTTATAATATTCGTGTGTAGATAATTTATGTTCAGGGTTAAAACCTACATTTGGTATCGGAGCTAGGTTTAAGGATACTTGCAGGATTCTTTGTGTACAACCGAGATGTGGTGTTTAGAGAGGTGAAAGATGTTGTTACACATGAATTCCTACCAAAGGAACCTGATAATATAGAGTTTGAGCTAAAGGAGTATGAATCAGACTCTACAACAAAAGAAGATTCAGAAGAGGAAGAGCCACAAACCCCAGCTTTGAGAAGATCAGTTCGGGAAAGAAGGCAACCAGAAAGGTATAGTCCATCTACCTTCTGTTCAATTTTTTCCTTAACTATAACTGATGATAATCCCAGAACTGTCAGAGAGGCAGTAGATTCAGAGGATGGAAAACTCTGGAAGGAGGCCATGGTTGATGAAATGGCATCCTTGCATAAAAATGAGGCATGGGATTTGGTGGAGTTGTCGGTGTTGGAAATATGATGCAGAGTGTTGTCCTTGATGGCAACCCACTAAATGAAGATGAAGACATAATATTGTTGGCATGTGTTGTCCTTGATGGCAATACACTTGATGAAGCTATTATTGGCTTGATGGACTTGGTAAATGATGTAAATCTGATGTGATATGATGTTTGTTGATGATATGATGCTGAGTATTGTACTTGAAAGGAAACCCTCTTGATGAAGATGATGATTGAGAGAATATGTTCCTGATGAAGAAAATATGATGTTTCTACAGTGTGTACAGAAGGCTATGAAGAAAGGATTTCAGAATGTACTCAAAGTATGATGAAAAAGAGTATGTCTCTTGGTATACGCGGATTGGCCTAAGGGAAGTCACGTATGCACGCGGAAAAGAACGTGCCAAGTCGCGTATGGGCAAAAGCGCTCAAAAAGTGCAAAACCAAGGGTAACCACCATGGTATTAACCCATTGTATTGGGTAATGATCCGCCTAATTGACCCCGTCAAGGTAGTTTTGGGCTTATGGTATTGTTTTGGTCCATGGTATTGAAAAAGGGGGCTCATGGTATTGAAAAGGGTAAACCTATATAAGGAGAAGAAATTCATTGTACAAATCATATGTGTGGGTGCAAGATGTCTGAGCTTGAATGAATACTTCTCTCTGAAGTATATCTGAATGGAAAGGGTTACACTTGAATGATAAATTTGAATGTATGATGCACCAATGATGAAGAAGGGGATCTAGATCTGAATTGCTCTTGTATTTGCTAGATTTGATTATGGAAGGCTTAGATCTGTGATGAGGCGAGCATCTAGGCGAACATCTGTCTGAAGCAAAAGGGTAGATCTGAACTGAATATCTGATCTGATGAAGTATGCTGCTCTGTAATGATTGAAGAACTATACGCTACTTCGCCGCGGAGGAAGCGCGTATATACGCAGCTTCAGCGAAGAGAAAGCGCATATGCGCAATAAAATATACACTGAGGTATACGCTGGTTTGTGTGGACGGAAGCGCGTATATACGCGACATCAGTGAAGTAAAAGCGCGTATGCAAACTAGGGTTTGCTGAAGCAAAGGGTATGAAATATCTGATCTATTCTGCTGTGTTTCTGCTATCTGATCTGTGTTGATAAGTATCTGTTGGTGATGTATGTTTGTGATTAAAAGTATGGAAAGGGTTCAGTCTGGAAATCTGATTAAATGTGGCCTGCAAGTGTTGTTCTATTGAAGTTGTTGGATCCAGTGTGAAAATTGATGAAACGTGGTCCAAGGTGGTGCTGAGGGTTGTAGCCTTCAGTCAGGGGGTTGTAGCTCCCTTCCAGGTGAGGCTGGTAAACGAGATCGAGGGGGTCGTAGCTCCCTTCCAGGAGAGGCTGGTAAACGAGTCAGGGGGTTGGAGCTCCCTTCCAGGAGAGGCTGGTAAATGAGCGCAGGTGGGTGCCTGCGTGCTGGTCAAGTCTGCGCCAGCACATATGTTGCAAGATGTTTTCTCTATAATAAAATATTGAAGGCTGAGCAACTGCAGCGGTGGTTTTCTCCCGATTTGGGTTTCCACCTAAAAATTCTGGTGTTCATGTGTGATGCTTTGTGTGATGGTTTATTCTGTTCTTACTGCACATGTTTACTGTTTATTGAATATCTGATGAATAAATGATGGAATGGTTTAAGTGAAGTTTAATGACATATCTAGATCTCTGTGTATACGCGAGTTTCATAAAGGGGATCCGCGTATATACGCTAGTTTACCGAAGGAAAGTAGCGTATGGGTTTTAAGGAATGAAAAAGTAAAAAGATTTGATTATGCAGTAAATACTGATTCACCCCCCCCTCTCAGTATTTTTCCCAACAATTGGTATCAGAGCGAGGTTCTTCTGCAGAAGCTTGATCGCTTGAAGGAGATCCGTCACAATGGGAAGTATACATACAAAAGCCTTGCTGAATTTTGGTGCAAAAGTATGGGCTCTCGCAAAAGAATGTGAAAAAGAAAAGGGTACCTTTGTGGATTCTCTAGAAGACAATAATCTTCTTGAAGAAAACATTCAACTCAAAGTGAGCCTAGAAGAAAAGAACATAATCATTGAGACTTTTAAAAATCAGCTTGAAGCAAGAGAAAAACGCATGGAGGATCTAGAATGTGAAGTAGTAAGTCTAAGGAAGGATAACCAGAAATTGAATTCTCTCAATCTCAGATTTGCTAAAAGTTCAGAAACCTTGGATGAAATTATCAAGGTACAACGGTCTCCCTTTATAAAAACAGGTCTTGGATATACTGGGGAATCTTCTCAGACATCAGCACCAAATTCTCTAAAAGCAGCCACTGCTGGTTCTCTACATTCAGCCACTCAGCAAGAGAACAAAGGATCTTTACAGGTAAAGCAAGATCACCTCAATTCAAGAAACACTAACAGGGATATCTTTCAAAATGGCTACAACCAACAGGTAAAGTCTAATAGAAGATTTCATGATCATAGAAATTTCTACTTCAATGGACAATGTTTCACATGTCACAACTTTGGTCATAAAGCAGTTCAATGTGTTGCATATAAAACCATCATGACCAGAGAAGCAAGAAAGATAAGGATGGATGATGAACCAAAGAAGAACACCTATAACAATTTTTCTCCTCTTCAAAATGAAGTTGAATGTACTTATTGCAATAACCTTGGTCATGAAGATTCTGAATGCAGGAGCAAGGTCCAGCCAAAAGAGCATGTTCCCTCAAGCTCTAAAGTGTGGAAAAAGAAAGAAATACCGGTTGAAAATTGTGGGATAGCGTTATTTGCAGAGGGTGAAGAGAATCAATGGTACATTGATAGCGGGTGTTCAAGACACATGACAGGTGACAAAAGCAAACTGCATACTTATAATGCTCTAGAGAAGAAAAAGAAAGTTACTTTTGGAAATGATACTCCTGCTGTTATTAAAGGAAAAGGGTCAGTATTTATAAAAGAAAAGGTGAAGGCTAAAGATGTCATGTATGTGGATGGATTAAGGCATAACCTATTGAGTGTTAGTCAAATGTGTGATCAAGGAGCAGAAGTGGTCTTCAGTTCCAAAGAATGTGTGGGTCGTGATCTTGATACAGGTAAAATCATTATAAAAGGAAAAAGAAATCCAAGCAACCTGTATGTACTCAACGGCATAGAACAATGTTACTTAAGCAAATCATCAGAAAATTGGCTATGGCATCGAAGACTGGGACATCTGAGTTTCTCTCAAATCAACAAAGCAAGAAAACTTCAAGCTGTTCGTGATCTTCCCAAGATCAATCTTCCAGAAAGTACCATATGCAAATCATGTCAATTTGGTAAGCAGACCAGAGTCTGATTTAAAGCCAAAGAAGGTTCATCAAGTAAGCCTCTTGAACTCATTCATACTGACATCTGTGGACCTATGAGGAAAAAGTCATTACGTGGGGAAGAATACTATATCATATTTATTGATGACTACTCCAGAATGTGTGAGATCGCATTTATTAAACACAAAGATGAAGCTTTTGAAAAATTTCAGAAGTTCAAAGCACTGGTAGAAAATGAATTGGATTCAAAAATCAAGTGTCTTAGATCTGATCGAGGAGGAGAATATTCGTCAAATGAATTCTTTGAATTTTTTGAACAACATGGCATTAAAAGACAGTTCTCTGTAGCAGGCACTCCACAACAAAATGGTGTAGCAGAAAGAATGAATAGAACAATTGTTCAAATGGCCAGAGCTATGCTTGCTGACTCTAATGTTCCTAACATATTTTGGAGTGAAGCAGCACGTGCAGCAGTTAACATTCTCAACAAGGCTCATGTCCGGGTAAACAGTGATAAAACTCCATATGAACTCTGGTATGGCAAATCTCCCACTGTAAAGCATTTTAAAGTTTTTGGAAGTAGATGCTTTATCAAAAATAATGATGAAAAGCTTGGCAAGTTTGACCCTAGATCAGATGAAGGGATACTTCTTGGCTACACATCTTCAAGCAAAGCTTTCACATGTTACAATAAGAGGCTTCAAAAGGTTGTTGAATGTATTGATGTTGTTATTGACGAGTCTCCTGCAGCTCCTAAAGAAGAAAAACAAACAACAGAAGAAGATGATGATGACATATGGCCTTCTACATCATATGGAAATGATATAGACAGTGAATCAAATGAAGAACCTGAAAATGATCTATCTGAAAAAGCTCCATCCAGATACGTTCAAAAGAATCATCCTGAATCTCAGATTTTGGGAGACAAGGAATCAGGTGTACGAACAAGGAGAACTTTTGTGGGATCTTCTAGTCATCAAGCACTTCTTTCCACAATTGAACCACACAATGTCAATGAAGCTAGCAAATATGAATGTTGGAATAATGCCATGGATGAAGAAATTGAGCAAATTGAAAAGAATGACACTTGGGATTTGGTACCAAGACCTCATGATAAAAATGTCATTGGAACTAAATGGATCTTCAAGAACCAGTTAAATGAGAATGGGGATGTTGTAAGAAACAAAGCTAGACTGGTTTGCAAAGGGTATACTCAACAAGAAGGTATAGACTTTGAAGAAACTTTTTCTCCTGTAGCTAGACTTGAAGCCATAAGAATGTTTCTTGCTTTCTCAAGCTATCAACGAATCGAAGTTTATCAAATGGATGTTAAGTCTGCTTTTCTTAATGGTGACCTAGAAGAAGAAGTATATATAGAACAACTGGAAGGATTCATTTTGGGAAATGATGCAAATCTTGTTTGTAGACTTAAAAAGGCTCTGTATGGACTCAAACAAGCTCCAAGGGCTTGGTATTATCGTCTTGACAAATATCTTCATCAACAAGGATTTTCAAGGGGGTCTGCTGATAGCAACTTATACACAAAAGTTGAAAATGATAAACTATTGATTGTAGTTGTATATGTTGATGATATCATTTTTGGGAGTAACGAAGAATCTATGAGTCAAAAATTTGCTTCTGTCATGCAGCAAGAATTTGAAATGTCTTTACTTGGAGAACTAACATTCTTTCTTGGCTTGCAAGTGCATCAATCTGCGGATGGTATATTTCTATCACAAGCAAAATATCTTAAGCAAATTCTGAAGAAGTATGGCATGGAAGAATGCAAACCTGTAAGTACACCAATGATAACCGGATGCAGTCTCAGTTCTAATGATGATTCTCCCACTGTGAATCAACCAGAATACAGAGCGATGATTGGAAGTCTACTTTATCTCACTGGGACCAGACCAGACATTATGCATGCTGTTGGGATTGTTGGACGATTCCAAGCTAATCCAAAAGAGTCTCACCTTCAGGCTGTCAAAAGGATATTCAAATATCTACAAGGAACTCAAGACTTTGGTCTATGGTATCCGAAGGATGCTGATCTTACTCTTCATGCTTACACTGATGCAGATTGGGCTGTAAGTGTTGATGATCGGAAAAGCACTAGTGGTGGTGCATTTTACATGGGGCCCCGGTTAGTATCTTGGTTCAGCAAGAAGCAAAATTCTATTGCCTTATCAACAGCTGAAGCAGAGTATGTAGCTACCGCATCTTGTTGCACTCAACTCCTATGGATGATGCAAACCTTGCAAGATTTTCAAATCAAATGTGCAACTCCTATCTCCATTATGTGTGATAATACAAGTGCCATCAGTATCTCAAAGAATCCTATTATGCATTCAAAGACCAAGCACATTCCCATCAAGTATCATTTCTTACGTGAACAAGTGCTTGAACAAAAGGTGAAGTTGGAGTATGTTACCTCCAAAGAACAAGCTGCTGATATCTTTACCAAACCTCTGCCCAAGGAAGCGTTCGAGCATCTAAGACAGAAGCTGGGAGTGTTCTCTGCCAGTCAAAAGAAAAAATCTGCATAATTTTAGAAGATGGCTTGGGATACGCGGGTTTCCTGAAACACAGTCGCGTATGTACGCGAGTTCCTGCACATAAAACCGCGTATTCATGATTGCTGACAATTTTTTTGCTTGGTTCAGCTCTCTTCAGCACAGCTGCAGTGCTGTTTGGTATCTCTGATACTGATTGGTATCTCTGGTGGTGTTCCAGTTCTCATAATTCTGTTTCTAATGTTTTGATGAAGATGCCTTGATGATTTGTTGGTGAAAGTGTTCAGGATGCACAAAATAAGGGGGAGCCTTAGTCATATGACAAAGATGCTTGGATGCACAGATTCAGGGGGAGCATTAGCGTTGCTGAGTATAATGCACTGTTGGCATTATGATGGTTCTATTATATGATCTCTCTTGAGGTCTTCTTGGTATTGGTTATGAAAAGTCATTTTTGATGAAAAGGTCATGTGGAGACCCATGTTGTAAAATTGTAATATTCAGTCATGTAAGGACTTGTCAAATTTTGTAAACCCACTTGGTTGGGTAGCTGAGTCAAATTTTGTAAACCCACTTGGTTGGGTAGCTGAGTCAAATTTGTAAACCCACTTGGTTGGGTAGTTGAGTCTCATATGTAAATCCACTTGGATGAATAATTGATGTAAGTATGAGTCTTTGGTGATAGGAAGTTCATATAGTCATGTACTTCATTGACAAATATGTTTGAAGATTCAGCATGAACTCAGGGGGAGCTTGGCCACTTCAGCACATATCAGATCTGCAGAATGTTTCTTCCACATGAGGAGAAAAGGGGGAGAGTGTTGGTTTTGATCCGCCCTTTGCCCTTGATGTCAAAGGGGGAGAGTGACATGGTGTTTGAATGAAGAGAAGATAATGATGTCAAATATTTGGGAGAGTGACATTTTTGGGAGAGTGACATGGTATCTATCTGTTGTGGTAACCAAACACCATCGTGGTTGCCATCAAGTCCAAAGGGGGAGATTGTTGGAAATATGATGCAAAGAGTGTTGTCCTTGATGGCAACCCACTAAAATGAAGATGAAGACATGTGACTCGTTGACATGTGTTGTCCCGATGGCAAACCACCCGATGAAGTTATTCTTGACTCGATGGACTCGGTAAATGTGTAACTGAAGGTTGCTGACAATATGATGCCGAGGCTGTCCTTGAAAGGCAACCCACTGATGAAGATGATGGCAACTTACTTGATGAAGTTGTGCTTGATAGAATATGTCTTGATGAACTAAATCTGATGTATCTACAGTAAGTACAGAAGGCAATGAAGAAAGAAATTCAGCATGTGCTAAATCTATGGTGAAAAGAGTATGTCTCAAGGCATACGTGGATATGTCTAGGAGAAGTCGCGTATGCACGCTGGAAACAACGTGCCAAGTCGCGTATGGGAAAAAGCGCTCATAAAGTGAAAAACCAGGGGTAACCACCATGGTATTGACCCATGGTATTGGGTAATGATTCGCCTCATCGACTGGTCTGTAGTTTTGGGCTCATGGTATTGTTTTGGCCCATGGTATTGAAAAAGGGGCTCATGGTATTGAAAAAGGATAAACCTATATAAGGAGAACAAATTCATTGTGCACAATATGAGCGTGAAACAAGAGGTTCGATGAATGAATATCAAGTCTATCTGAATGGGAAGGGTTACACTTGAATGATAAATCTGAATGTGTGATGCACCAATGATGAAGAAGGGGATCTAGATCTGAATTGCTCTTGTATTTGCTAGATCTGATTATGGAAGGCTTAGATCTGTGATGAGGCGAGCATCTTGGCGAATATCTGTCTGAAGCAAAAGGGTAGATCTGAACTGAATATCTGATCTGATGATGTAAGCTGCTCTGAAATAATTGAAGATCTATACGCTACTTCGCCGCGGAGGAAGCGCGTATATACGCGGCTTCAGCGAAGATAAAGCGCGTATGCGCAATAAAATATACACTGAGGTATACGCTGGTTTGTGTGGACGGAAGCGCGTATATACGCGACATCAGTGAAGTAAAAGCGCGTATGCAAAATAGGGTTTGCTGAAGCAAAGGGTATGAAATATCTGATCTGTTCTGTTGTGTTTCTGCTATCTGATCTGTGTTGATATGTATCTGTTGATGATGTATGTTTGTGCTTAAAAGTATGGAAAGGGTTCGGTCTGGAAATATGATGAATTGTGGCCTGCAAGTTGTGTTCTATTGAAGTGGTTGGATCCAGTGTGAAAATTGATGAAATGTGGTCCAAGGTGGTGCTGAGGGTTGTAGCCTTCAGTCAGGGGGTCGTAGCTCCCTTCCAGGTGAGGCTGGTAAACGAGATCGGGGGGTCGTAGCTCCCTTCCAGGAGAGGCTGGTAAACGAGTCGGGGGGTCGTAGCTCCCTTCCAGGAGAGGCTGGTAAACGAGCGCAGGTGGGTGCCTGCGTGCTGGTCAAGTCTGCGCCAGCACATATGTTGTAAGATGTTTTCTCTATAATAAAATATTGAAGGCTGAGCAACTGCAGCGGTGGTTTTCTCCCGAGTTGGGTTTCCACCTAAAAATCCTGGTGTTCATGTGTGATGCTTTGTGTGATGGTTTATTCTGTTCTTACTGCACATGTTTACTGCTTATTAAATATCTGATGAATAAATGATGGAATGGTTTGAGTGAAGTTTAATGACATATCTAGATCTCTGTGTATACGCGAGTTTTATAAAAGGGATACGCGTATATACGCTAGTTTACTGAAGGAAAGTAGCGTATGGGTTTTAAGGAATGAAAAAGTAAAAAGATTTGATTATGCAGTAAATACTGATTCACCCCCCCCTCTCAGTATTTTTCCAACAGTCGGCTGGAAGGAAGCCCATTGGGAGCAAATGGGTGTTTAAGAAGAAGATGAATGTAGAAGGCAAGGTGGAGAAATACAAAGCTCGGTTGGTAGCCAAAGGTTATTCCCAGGTGCCGAGAATTGATTTTGGTGATATTTTTTCTCTTGTTTCCAAATTTACTTCTATTAGATTACTTTTATCTATTGCTGCTACATTTTATTTTGAGATAAAACAGATGGATGTGAAGACAACATTTCTTCATGGGGATCTAGAATAGGAGATCTACATGAAGCAACCTGAAGGCTTTATGGTGAAGGGTAAGAAAGAACTGGTGTGCATGTTGAAGAAGTCTCTGTATGGGTTAAAACAATCACCAAGGATGTGGTATTATAACTTTGATACCTATATACGGGGACTTGGCTTCACTAGAAGGAAGGAGTATCACTGTGTTTATTTTAAATTAATTGGTGACCGTGTTATTTATTTGGTCTTTTATGTGGAGGATATGTTTTTGATTGGAAATGACAAAGAAATTATCCAAGATTTGAAGACCCAACTATTCTCCAAATTCGACATGAAGGATCTTAGTGCTGCAAACTATATTTTTGGCATGGAAATTAAGAGAGATCAGGCAAAGAGCAAGCTATGGTTAAACCAGAGGAAGTATGTCGAGACTATATTGCAGAGGTTCAATATGCAGGATAGTAAACTGGTGAGTGTTCCTATTCCTGTAGGTGCAAAGATATCTGTTGAACAGTGTCCCAAGACACAAGAAGAAGAGGAGGATATGTCCTGTGTTCCATATGAAAGTGTAGTGGGTAGCCCGATGTATGCAATGGTCTATACTAGACCAGAAATTGCACATGGAGTGGGAGTATTGAGCAAGTTTATGTCAAACCCAGGGAAGTAGCATTGGACAACAGTGAAGCGGGTTTTCAGATATTTACGTGGCACTAGTGATTATGGCTTGTGCTACCAAGGAAGACCAAGATTAGAAAGAATGTTGGACATTCGTGGTTTTGTTGATGCAGAATGGGCTGGAGATCTGGACCAAAGAAGATCTACAAGTGCATATGTGTTTAACCTATTTGGAGGTGCAGTCAGTTGGATGAGTAAAAGACAGTCTGTAGTGGCACTTCCAACTACAAAGGCAGAATACATAGTATTCAATCATGCAAGCAAGGAAGTATTTTGGTTGTAGAGATTGTGTTCAAGTATGGGGTTGGTACAGCAAGCTATAAGGATATACTGTGATAGCCAAAGTGCAATTTTCTTGGCTAAGAACCCTGCTTATCATTCAAAGATAAAGCACATTGATGTTCAATATCACTTTGTTAGGGATATGGTTGAGGCTAAAAGGGTGTTACTGGTAAAGGTGGACACTTTAAATAATGTTGCAGATGCATTGACAAAGTCTGTGAGCACTCAGAAGTTCTCTTGGTGTAGAGAAACAATGGGTGTTGAAGAATTGGCCCAATGACTAAGCTCTCTTGTGGCCCCCTGTGAAAAGAAAACAAAAAGTGGGAGAATGTTGGGTATGTGTTATATTCTTTCCACGACTAGCCCCACGCGCTATACGTTGCGCCAAGCGTAGCAGGGGGGGCAGCGCCCCGACGAAATTGTTTTTTGGTATGCAGTCCCACTCATAAGCAGACCCACCCATGTTTTGTGCATGAGTTTGCACATGGTTTTTTGGGTACGATGGTTTTCGACCCCTGGTATTTTGTAGATTCGGTCAAGGGAACTACGGTTATGTTCTAATCCAGGGTTAATGGATTGGGGTTTATGTATGCTTCGGCATGTATATATATGTGTTGTAACACTAAAAGGAATATAATGAAAAATCAAGTTGGTCATCCCGATTTGGGATCTAGGGGAAAATATCTATGTTTATCTGTTTTATGTTTTATGCTCTCGCTATTGTTTATTTTCTGTTATAAGATTCGTGTGTAGATAATTTCTGTTCAGGGTTAAAACCTACACAACTTATACATATCTTCCGAGGAGGAATAACCACTTTTCTTCTCTCATGTTTTGTTTGTAAATAGAGGAAACATCTTTGTTCTTTCACTTATAGTAGGTGCATGATTCATAGGTGCCATAGGTTTCTTAGATTTTTTCACAGTTGTTGATATCTCCGAAGAAATATTTTTGTTTGGACTCGCATGTGAACAATGAGAGATGATAAATAGAAAGAGGAAATTTTTATTTACAAATGTGAAAGTACCATAATAATTGAAACAATCAAATGAATGAAACTTGGCACAATGTAAATACATAAATTTAATGCTTCTTGCAATCAAATCATTTTTGGAGGCATGGGCTATAAAACCTTTTTAATTTATGGCATCAATGATCAGTATGGGTTGATGTTCCCGTGTAATCATTCCAGCATTAAGATGAGATCTGTCACATCGCAGTGTTACTCATTTGTGAATCTTTATAAAATTTCGACTGGCTATGTTTTGCCGATTGCGATATTGCAATCGCAATATCGGTGAAAATGTATGAAGGGAAAGAGTAGTCACGAATTGAAAGTGCGATAAGATAGAGTAAATCACATCGAGAAAATGTGGAGGATGACATTATGACCATCAGGGTAGAACTGCGAAATGTGATTTGCGATTTGTGATTTTCCTACATGGCAGAAGTGGGTTCCGTAGTATTTTTCTTAAAGAATTTTCTCAGAAAAATCCTTTTTCCTTTTTTAAAGCGCTTGGACTTATTTCACATTGAAATATGTGTTGAGTGAATTTTAGGAGCCATATGTGTTTCATTGTGATGTTGCAATTTTCTTAACATTCTCCACTCAAGTGTCTTTAAGGTCAAAATTGAAGGTTTTTACCCCCGTTTGATTCCCATTTCTATTTAAATGAATCACTTGATGGTATTATTTGTTTTACTCTAAAATTTTTAAAAGGGTACCAATTATTTTTCTCAAGCAACTATTCTAGAATAATGGGGGTTGTTGAATAGAACAACATAACCCGAACTCTACAAACGTATTTATTATTTCAGGGAAATTATGAAATAGATCTCCAAATAGATTGAGGCATAGTATAACTAGTATAGGCACTTTTTGCATTGGTATTTTCAACTACAACATTGTAGGCCTATTTCTTCCAGCATATAGACACTTGTAGAAACAATTACTTATCCCAAATCATATTATGTTATGGAATCTCTTCACTATTAAACAAGAAATTTGAATAACATTTCCTGTAATGGACAGATCTGAAACCCTCTAAAATATATATGAAGGATCATTCCAGCACATAGTTTTAACATGAACACATAAATTCAATGATAGGTTTCAGATCTATTTTCAATTATAGGAGTTATAAGCAAAGGGATAACTCAACTTTGGTTTGACATATTAGATCTAGAGCTAAAGGATGATGATCATGTGTACTCATTATGCTAACAATTTTAGGTTAACCATACCATTTTAGGTTAGTGTGAAAGGAAGTTTAGATTTCATTCAAGCTAATATTTAAAACTCATTTTGAATTTTCCTATGTTGTAAGCCCAAATATTATCCATACTATCCTTATTCTCTTTCTCAATTTCCTGACTACAGCTTTATGAAGAGGGCTGTAGAATACATCCAATGGAGGGATATCAGTTACCTTTAGAATAATTTCAATAGTAGGAAACACAGTAATAACTTTTGCATCTTAGGAGCTTGTCTTAGGATTTTCAGTGGTTTCCTTTTGCTGAAACTACCTAACCCTGGGGAGTCTTAAATCTTGTATTTTTCTGTGTGGATGGTCCCTTGGGGGTATCCATCAATGTATTACTAACCGAAGTCCAATATTTATCTAGCTCACTTTGATTTTGTGAATCTGATTCTTCTGTTCTGATCACCTTGCTTGGTTCAGTCATATAACTAGTAATCAGGATATTTTGTGGAATACACTTGAGTCTTTGCTCTCTATACTCATGGAATATTTGTAATTACTCCAGGTTTAGATTCAATCTAACAAATTTTTTAACTTTAAAATTTTCAACAGATTGCAAAACGTCTTCAAATCTATCATCTGTGTGTATGGCAGGATTGATATTGACTAACTGAGTAAATTTATTAGTGATCTTCTCTAGGTCAAATTTCTTTTGCAATAGAATAGGGAGATTCAAAAGCTAAATTTTCTGGCATTATTTCGATGCATGATTGAAATTCATGAGGGAGAATGAACCACGATGAATTGGGAAACTTGGCCATAAAGATTTTTTATTATCTTTCAGAGTTTTAGTGAGTCCATTGTCGACAGTTTGGTAAGCCACTTCACTTGCCATTAGTTTATCTGAAACATACAGAGGAAGCACATGTGGAGGAGCAGAGCTTCTGAATACTCTTATGTATGAAAATGATTCTTCAATGAAACAACTTCCTATCATTTGGAGATCTTTGATGGCTTCCTTAGTGAACCTAGGGCTCTCTCTATCAAACATTAACTGATGTAATGGTAATACAACCCCATAACATAACCTGTGGAAGTGTGGTAAAAAATGATGTTACCATATCTGTTTATGAATTAAATGAATAGGGGTAGGGTCTTCGAGAGTCCATTTCCATCCCATAATTGGAAAGCTGGTGGAGAAACAAATGGCATCAAAAGCATATGCACTCATGAAAATTTGGGGGACGGCTTTGGAAGAGCTAACACTTTCCTGGCGATATTCATTAATTGCTTTGGCTAGGTTTTCAGAAAGAATTTTTGTCCAATTCATGATGTGAGAATTAACACAGGAGTTAATCAAGGGAACCCAATTAATAGAGAACTTTGTGCTATCGGGGACACCATATAATCTGCACAACATTGATGCTGCAAAATTGTAGGTATTTGGAAGCAAAGCAATAGGATACATACCTGATTTATCATGCTTAAACTTGTTATCCATTTTCCTTCAACCTTGAATCATTTTGAAAGGGTCTTCATTATCTTTTGCAAATTTTTTGACAAACTGGTTGTCATGGATGTCTTGTTGGTTGGGCAGTTTGTACATGAATTTCAAATCTTCAGCTCTGAAAGAACCTAAGTTTTCATCCTTAATGGTTCTGAATTGTCTGTATTTAATTATTTAATCCTTAACCAACCATATTATCATATAATTATATGGTAAAAGGATGGCCCTTGCTGCTATTATGTGAAGGAAGGAGCACGCGACATCTTTAAACTATAAATATGAGTGCTTTGCATCATCAGTAGTTTCCTTGACCTCCACTACTTCAGGTTTTTTATATTCGACGATATTATAGATGGCTTGACACGTTGTAGCACCTACATCTCTAGTGCAAATAGTATATGTGATTTTGGACGCTTGCGAAGTTCAAATCGCAAAATCACAAATCGGAATTTTATGTTTTTGTGCTTAACTTTTAATGGGAAAAGATTTATGCGGGACGCGATTTGCGATAAGGTTATCACAAATATATGAAAATGGAATTTATTAATTTATTTTTGTTTTATTTAAAAAAAAAATGTTTTGGAGTTTGATTTTTTATTCAAAATGAAAAAATATATTTTAAGAAGGGTCCCTATTTATATTATCAAATTTTAAACTATTTTGAAAATAAAAATGGGGGGGTTGTTGCATAGCACAACGATTGGTGATTCACTTGGGAGAAATAGATATCTGTGATTGGTTTGTTTGATATTTCTAAACTTTCAAAACAAGAAAAAGTTTACGAGAATAATAATAGTATGATTCACGAATTAAACAGTTTTTTTTTTGGAATATAATCTATTTACCTATCTCAATTTTTTTTCTTAGTTAACCCCTTCATTCATAACACATATGTGTCTGTATTAGTCGGTACTCAGATTTAAAAATATAAAGTGGGTGTTCTCTAAAAATTAGTTTCATAGATTTTTACTCATTTATCACAGATAGAGCCATTGTTGCCAGCAGGCGTTTATAGCATCAACATAGTTATCTTTTAACCAATAATGATTCATGATCCCATCTGAATTTGATTTCTTATTTCAAATTTTAATTTAACATATAATTGAATTTCTTTTCCTGACACATTCTAAAAATCATTGTCCAGGTTTGGTGACCTGATAGTGACAATGTCATTCACTGATATTAATTTAGACTGAACAAGCTGGCTCATGATGGACCCCTTGTATTTTGATTTTTATAATCATTTAGCTATTACCCTATTATGGTATGCAGTATTGGTAATATTAGTCTATATGATTTCTCTATGATTATGATAAACAAGCTCGTGATGAGACTTATTTTCTTTTGAGTTTGTATATATATATATATATATATATATATATAAACACACATATGTGTATATAGCTCATTGATAACACATATGTGTCTGTATTAGTCGGTACTCAAATTTAAAAAGATAAAGTAGGTGTTCTCTAAAAATTAGTTTCATAGACTTTTACTCATTTATCACAGATAGAGCCATTGTTGCCAGCAAACGTTTATAACATCAACATGGTTATCTTTTAACCAATAATGATTCATGATCCCATCTGAATTTGATTTCTTATTTCAAATTTTAATTGAATTTCTTTTCCTGACACATTCTAAAAATCATTGTCCAAGTTTGGTGACCTGATAGTGACAATGTCATTCACTGATATTAATTTAGACTGAACAAGATGGCTCATGATGGACCCCTTGTATTTTTATTTTTATAATCATTTAGCTATTACCCTGTTATGGTATGTAGTATTGGTAATATTAGTCTATATTATTTCTCTATGATTATGATAAACAAGCTCGTGATGAGACTTATTTTCTTTTGAGTTTGCATATATATATATATATATATATATATATATATATATATATATATATATATATATATATATATATATATATATATATATATATATTTGAATTATATGTCGAAGAAGAAATTTTATCGGATGGGATGAATCATTAGCTCGCTTAAGAGCTATGGATGGTAATTTTAGAGTTGGTAGATACCTTTTCGTAGAGAATCCTTGCTAGGTTAAAGTTTTCTTTCTTGACTGATACATAACATCTATATTTTATGACATTAAGAGTCCTTTCAAAAAGTAAATGTCTTTAGTAAATTTCAAAATATTTCA
The DNA here is from genome assembly GCA_034641835.2 of Pinus albicaulis. Classification (NCBI taxonomy): domain Eukaryota; kingdom Viridiplantae; phylum Streptophyta; class Pinopsida; order Pinales; family Pinaceae; genus Pinus; species Pinus albicaulis. Next base: position 524,598,197 of record CM076574.1, on the reverse strand, counting down.
AAGAAATAAGGTTTACTCAATTCTCATAGTTATAATCATCTTTTTAATTTACTTATTTATAGAAGCGAAAGATTAAATAAATTTATCAGAAATTTTAAAACTTTGAATCAACCAAAAATGATGTTATTTTCAACTTTAATTTTCCTAAAACAAAGTGAAATTTAAAGCTTGATTTCTAAGAGAAATATTTTTTAAGAATTTGACCATTCACAGGCAAGGAGTCTTTCTTACCTAATAAGTCTTGTAACAAAAAGGTAGATAAGCCTATTTTTTCTATGATTTGAAATGGAGCTAGCTAGAGTGTTTGGAATTTGGTATGTTTACCTTTTTCCTCATGTGCCTTATCCCATTTTAAAACAAGGTTTCCAATTTCAAAAGTTTTTGGACTGGTAGATGCTGTGTCAAATGAGGCTTTACCCATTTGTTGATGATGAGTATGTATAGCTTTGGATTTTTATCTCTGTTCTTCCATTTTAAGAATTTGATATTGTCTAAGTTGAAAGGAAGAAGAAGGTTTTCCATCAATAAACTGCACTAAATCAAATGATGGTATTGTTAGATTTATGGGTAGAACTGCTTCTTTCCCATAAAATAATACAAATGGAGAAGTACCTATTGAGGCCTTCTGGGTGATTCTATCTGCCCAAAGAGAAAATAATAGTGCTTTGTGCCAATTTTTGTGATTTTGTTCTATAGTTCATTTGATGATTCTGATAAGGTTTTTATTTGTAGATTCAACCAATCCATTACCTTGCAGATAATAGTTAGCTGGTTATTTTAATTTAAAACCTCTTTTCAAAGAAAATTCTATGATAGTGTTTCTAGAAAATTAAGATGCATTGTCAAATATAAAATTGATGCGAGACCAAACCTGGTGATTATGAACTGATCAATAAAGTTTGTAATATTTTTTGTATTAACCACCTTTAATGGGATAGCTTCTACCCATTTCATGAAATAATCTGTTGCAATTATGTTGTTTAGAAGAGTTTGGAGCTATTTCACCTATATATCTATCCCCCATTGTTCGAATGGTTGTTGGATATTTACTAGTGTTGAACCTTTAGTTAAACTGAGAGGGGAGGGGGGTGAATCAGGTTAACACCTTCCTGATCTTTTAAAAAATTTCATTAAACTTATTTACACCTTAATTTCATATCCAATTTAATGTGTGAGTAATCTTAGAATGTAAGCAGCAGGTATTAGTATAATATAACAGTAGGCTTAATATGAGAGCAGCAGGTATTAAGCAGATGATACATATCAAATCAATACATAAATATCATACACAGAGACACTAGATATAAGTGGAAACCCATAAAGGGAGAAAACCACATCTTATTATTGTTGTGATGCAAAGGCAAGCTCCAACTCCCTCTCACCACCGTTTTTCTACAGGCACCAACCTACGCGGGGAGGCTCCAACCTCAGTGCACCGAAGAAGCTACAACTTGCGAGGAAGCACCAACTCCCTTCAATTTTCTGCGAGCACCAACCTATAGGAGACGCTTCAACCTCGATCGGCTTCTAGTGACAGCTATCAAGCTGCAACTTGATAGGGAAGCTCCAACTTCCTCAATTTATCAAACTGAATGTTTGCTGATTTACTTCAGATATCAGCTCTATTCTGTAGCTTCTCTTTTCTACTCTTCTTCTCTTAATATTCTCTGCCTTATTCTTCTATATTCTGCATTCTCTATATTTTCTCTCTCTCTCTATCATTTTTGAGCTTATCAAATTGATATTATATATAGAAATTCTCACATGACTGTTTGTAGTTTACAAGGAATTTGGAGTGAACAGTCATGACTCTTTGGATTTTGTCTTCTTATTCCTTTTTCCAACTCATTTTTAGAATTACTACAATATGTACTAATTTCCATGCTACAGTGGGATTTTGTCTTTTCCTTAGGATACTTTCCTTTGCATCACAAACAATAAAAAATTAATTACAACATTTACATTCACATTTTAATTACATATTTCAATTTCACTCAGCTCCTTTTCTGGTTTTTTGGCTTTACTAGATTTGTCTTTTCCTGCTGCTATTAGGAATCTGTTCTACATACTCTTTGTCCACTGTCACCTGCATATTCCCTATTCACTGCACTTTTGAATCCCTTTTTTGTACATTTCTTCAACTCTGCAATCTTTGTTTTCCTCTGTCAGGCCTCATACTTCCTCTTTCTGTGTGCATATAAAATGAATACAACAAATTTGTACTTAATCCAACTGTCGATCTGGGAAAACTTGGAGTAATGCGGAAACTTCATTTTCCATGGTTATAAAACCATACATATGAATTCATTCATATTTCAGTCATTACAGTATTCCCAATCCGGGCAATCTCGTCACATTCCTTTATTCTATGCTGGCACATTTAAATAAACAAGTCTGAGTATTTTTTTTTTTTTTTATGTCTCAATTCAGAGAGTTGAGATGTTCATTCAACATTCCGCCATGGCTATAACCCGACCATCCATCGCATATAAAATCATATCATATAACCCTCGGCAGGCACATATACTTCCTCTTTCTCCTTGAAGAATATATGGTTTAAACCATAGTCGGATCAACTCGCATCAAACAGAGCTCCATTCCTTTTAAGTTCTGCGAGGGTAGCAAACTTGAGCAGGTAGCGGAAGGAGACCCCCCCCCGGAATAAATGACGTCATGTATGCATATAATACTGCCTTCGGAATTACAAACTTCTGGTATGGTTATTAAACCCAAGGTATTAACTGGCCTTTCGCTGGTTATTAAACCCAAGGTATTAATTTACCGTTGCCATATAACATTATAACCAAAGTTTACTAAACATTTTCCCTTCATTTGTGTACAGTACTCGGGCTCACTCCGCGACGTACCTTGTTAAATCACGTGCCCATCCGACGGTTTTCATTGCATTGCCCAGTCCAGCGGATATCGCACGGGCTACATGCGCGAAAGATAACGCGCGATGGCGCGTCATACTTGGGTTATCCTCTGCACACCTTGGTTAGACTCCGAGCAAGTTCTGAGAATGGTCGCCGTCAGATAGCCCTCTTCCAGATCAATGGCTCATGTCAATTTCGCTCGGCGTCTCTGGTGTGAAGAATAACGTGCGATGGCGCAGTTTAACAAGCTGTTTTGTAAGGGTTCCATAAGCCACGTGTCGATTCCTGTATGGAATCGCTCGCAACTCCTCGAATACCGCCTTCCATATAAGAGTGGTGCGTTGAATACGACCATCCAGCGCCAAACCGCCGTCACTGTTCATATGGGTCACGGTTCCGCTTCATTCCATGTAAGGTTCCATCGTATAGTTAAATACACTGTTTTAATGCTAATTTCTTCGCATTAACACTAACTCCGGGCAACATCAAACATGCGCTGGTTCTGTCTTATTTACACAAGGTTCCGTCCGAATCTCCATTGTATTATCGCTCCGTTACATAGTTCATACATACACAGGATATGATTCTCCGTTACATAGTTCATGCACACACAAGATATGATTCTCAAACTTTATTTATATATATATATAAATAACGCCCGGCTTGGAATTTTATAACTGCTCTGCCTCTGTTGCTTCTGTCGCTCTGCCTCTACCTCTGCTGCTTCTGTCGCTTTGCCTCTGCCTCTGCTTCTGATAATGGTTCTGCCTCTTATTATATTCACTTTCTCTGCCTCTGTAGCTATTTGTCTTATGCTCTCTCTCTTTATTTCATCTTTTTTACTTTGCCTCATTGCCTCATTGCCTTATTGCCATATTGCCTTATTGCCTTATTGCCATTAATGACAATATTTCCAACAGTCTCCCCCTTTGGCATTGATGGCAATAACCTCTATTTTCTTTTAGAAGCCCATTTTTTTTTTCTCCCCCTTTGACATCAATGGAAAAGGGTTGCTCATTTCCTGATCTGAATTTCCTTTCTTTAAGTTATGTTTAGGCCCTCTTCTAATGACTTTGTACCATGCTGCTCCAGACTGATATATAAGACTTGTTGAGAGAACACTTTGAAGATTATTGATCTTGAATATACACTTGGTGTTCTTTTGCCTTAAGCCCTTGATCCTGAGGACCTGTATTATAGTTTCCCTGTTGGCTGATCTCCCCCTGGACTGATATTTTCGTTTTTGTTCTCCCCCTGAACCTGTTTTTTATTTTTATCTCAGAGAGTAGCATCAACAGATGCTACCCCTAGTCTATCTCTTAAATATTCAAATGGTTCTCTTTCAAGTGGTTTGGTAAATATATATGTTGTTTGTTCTTTTGTTGGTACATACTCCAGTTTTACTGTTTTCTGAGCTACTTGTTCTAAGAGAAAATGATACTTGATTGGAATATGTTTGGTTTTTGAATGAAGCACAGGATTTTTAGATATACTTATCGCACTTGTATTATCACATTTGATTGAGATAGGTTCATTAATGCTTACCTTCATGTCTTGAAGAGTTTGCTTCATCCACATGACTTGTGTACAACATGTTGTTGCTACTATATATTTTGCTTCAGCTGTAGACAGAGAGATGGATGTTTGTTTCTTGCTTAACCATGCCACCAAAATTTCTCCTAGATAGAAAGCACCTCCACTTGTACTCTTCATGTCATCCACACAGCTGGCCCAATCTGCATCTGTGTATGTTGATAAAGTGAAGTTTTTTCTTTTAGGATACCAAAGTCCATATTGTGTTGTTCCTTTTAGATATCTGAATATTCTTTTGACTACAAGAAGGTGATTTTGTTTAGTTGTTGCTTGATATCTAGCCACTAGTCCTACTGCTAGCATGATGTCTGGTCTTGATGCAGTCAGATACAATAGAATTCCGATCATGGATCTGTAGAGTTTTTGATCTATATCAGCAGACCCATCATCAGCACACAGCTTGCAACCTGTGGTTATGGGAGTTGACACAGGTTTGCAGTCCTCCATTTTGAATTTTTTCAGCATTTCTTTTAAGTATTTTTCCTGAGAGATGAAGTTGCCTGTGTTCTTTTGTTGAATTTGCAGTCCTAAGTAGAAACTGAGTTCTCCAATCATAGACATTTCAAACTCTATTTTCATCTCATCAACAAACCCTTTTGCTAGTTCATCTTTGTTGCTTCCAAACATAATGTCATCAACATATACAACAACAATCAGGAGTTCATTTTCATGGGCTTTTATGTATAAATTGTTGTCTACTCCACCTCTCTTAAAACCATGTTTTTGCAAATATTTATCCAGTCTTGAGTACCAAGCATGAGGAGCCTGTTTCAGTCCATATAGGGCCTTCTTCAGTCTGCATACATAGTCTTCTTTGTCTGTCAATGAGAATCCTTCTGGTTGTTCCATGTACACTTCTTCTTCTAGATCTCCATTAAGAAAAGCATACTTTACATCCATTTGATATACCTTGAAGTCTTGGTAGCATGCAAATGCCAGGAACATTCTGATAGCTTCCATTTTGGCTACAGGGGCAAATGTTTCTTCATAATCAAGTCCTTCAATTTGTGAGTACCCTTTGCAGACCAGCTTGGCTTTATTCCTGATTACTTGTCCTTGCTCATTCATTTTGTTTTTGAATACCATTTTGAACCAATGATATTCTTCTCAGTGGGTCTAGGAACTAGTTCCCAAGTATTGTTTTTCTCAATTTGATCCAATTCTTCATTCTTAGCATTCACCCAAGACTTGTCCTTGCTGGCTTCTTCAAATTTCTTCGGCTCTATTTGTGACAACATGGCTATGTATACCTCTTCAGTTTGTTCTGTCAGCTGCCTTCTTGTTTGGACTCCTACACTCTTGTCTCCAATGATTTGATCTTCTTGATGGTTATTTTGAGTGTATCTTGAGGGGGTTTTTGAGTTTAGTTCAGCATTTTCTGATGTTTTTATTTTTTCTTCATCATCTTTGTCCTCTTCTTCATGATTTTCAGGATGGCTACTGTAGTCTATATCTCTTGTCTTGTTTGGAAGTTCTTCATCAAATCTTACATCAATAATTTCTACAATTTTTCGAAGAGTCTTGTTGTAGCATCTGTATCCTTTACTCTTGGATGCATATCCTAAGAGTATTCCTTCATCTGCTCTTGCATCAAATTTCCCTAGATTTTCATCATTTTTCTTTATGTAGCACTTGCTACCAAAGACTCTAAAGTGCTTGATTGATGCAGGTTTACCATGCCATAGCTCATAAGGTGTCTTGTCACTGTTAGGTCTTAAATGAGATTTGTTTAGAATATGTAATGTTGTGTGTACAACTTCTGCCCAAAAGGTTTGAGTAATGTTATTCTCTTGCATCATAGCTCTAGCCATTTGTTGTACAGCCCTATTTTGTCTCTCTACTACTCCATTCTCCTGAGGTGTCCCTGCAATGGTAAATTGTTGCTTTATTCCATGTTCATTACATAGGTCTGCAAACTCATAATCTGTGAATTCTCCTCCTCTGTCTAATCTGATACATTTTAGCTTGCATCCAGTTTGATTTTCTGCTAATGCTTTGAACATCTTAAATTTTTCCAGTGCTTCTGATTTGTTCTTGAGAAAAGAAACCCATCTCATTCTGGAGAAATCATCTATTATCAACATGAAATAGGATTCTCCACTTGGTGTCTTAGTTCTAGCAGGTCCACATAGGTCCATGTGCACAAGCTGGAGTGGTCTTCTTGTTGATAGCTCATATTTAGATTTAAAGGATGTGTGAGTCTGTTTCCCCAATTGACAAGATTTTCATATGGTATTTGAAGGTATTTTTATTTCTGGCATATCTCTGATATCTTTCTTCTTGCTCAGTCTGATGATATGGTCGAAACTGAGGTGTCCCAATATCCTATGCCATAACCATGACTCCTCAAGTTTGCTAAGGTGGCAGGCTTCATCTTCCTCTTTCACTATGTACACATTACTCTCTATTCGAATACCTTTGAGTATAGTCTTTCCTGTTGTGCTTGACCTGACTACACAATCTTGTGCTCTAAAAATAACTTCACACCCTTTGTCACACATCTGACTCACACTCAGTAAATTTTCTTTCAGTCCATCCACAAATAGTACATCTTGGGCCTTTCCTCTGCCATTGTCTATGCTGACTGAGCTTTTTCCCTTGATCTTTCCTGATTTATCATTGCCAAAAGTAACATTGCCAAATTTCTTTTCATCAAGAGTTATAAACTTGCTTCTGTCTCTAGTCATGTGTTTAGAGCAGCCACTGTCCAAATACCATTGGCTTTTCAGGTCTTGAGCAGTTAGAGCTAGGTCACACTTATTCTCCTTCTTTTTCCATTGGAGGCATCCTTTTGTTTTATATCTTTTGTGAGATGATGAATCACTCTCTTTCAAAGGACATTTGAAAGGCATATGTCCAACTTGATTGCATATAAAGCATTTGATCATAGTTTTTGCAGAATTGTGAGTATGAACAAAATTTCTTTGATTCATAAACCTCCTTGAAGTGTTGAAAATCAATATTTGTCCATACTTTCTACATTCAATGATTTTATGGCCAAATTCTTTACAATAAAAAAAGTAACCATAGAAACTGTTTGCATACCTGATGTGAGGTTGTCTTCTCCAGTTGCTTGTTTGAGGCAGTCTCTTCACTGTTTGCATCTTTTGCTGGTTTGAATTACTCCTTCTTGCATGACAATATGCAGCAATGTGTCCCAACTTGTGGTAGACATAACAGGTGGCATTCTTCATAGGAGGGAAGAATCTCCTTTGATGGCTTGCAAGCTTGATAGACCCAGGAGTATATGAACCTTTTTCTGTTGTCTAAGTATTTCTTTCATTCTTTGTTATTCGAGGATTATTCTAGGTTCTGTTTCCCTCCTTACCTGCTTCTTCTTTTGTAGGCATTATTTGAGGTGCTTCATCATTCTTCTTTGCTTTTACAAATATAATTTTTATGTTCTCCCTTTCTTTGCTTTTACTTGATTCTCCTTCATAGCCTATTCCAGTTTTTATCAAAGGAGATCTTTGAGCATCCAAAATTTCATCCAACTTACCAGAGCTTGTTGTTTGAGAGGAGTTCATATACACTTTCTATTGAGAACTTTCTAATTTCTTCCTCAGACATACAATTTCTTCTTCCAGCTTCTCTTGTTCTCGATTTTTATCCTTGATTTGCTGAAGTAACATATCTTCTATCTTATTAGCTTCTTCAAGCTTTACCTTCAGCTACATGAGGACTTCTGAATTTTGTTCTTCTTTCACACATTTGAGGAGAATATATTTTTGTTTTCTACATTTTAGTTTGAGTCTGTCAATCTCCTCTAGAGCACTTCTTAGCTCCCCCTCAAGGTCGACTTTCCCTTCTTCTTCTTCATCTTCTAGTAAGAGTCCTTCAAGATCTTCTATGGCCATCAGTAAAAATTCAGAGGTTCCCTCTTCTTCGGAGGATTCATCTGAGTCTTCAGATATACTGCTGTCTTGTTGAGCATAGAAGGATTTTCTGTTGAATTTCTTTCCTTTCTGCCAGTTCTTTGATGTGTTTTTCTCTGATTCTTGAGCCTGATTCCTTACTTTCTTGTGAGGACACTTAGCAGCATAATGTCCAACTCTTCCACAGTTAAAGCATTTGAATGGAAGTTTACCTTTGTATCTACCTAAGCCTCTATCCAGTTTCTTGACAAATTTAGCTTCTTCTTCATCAGAGCAAGAGCATATGTCTTCTTTTTCTTTTTTCTTCTTTTTTGTTTTAAAAGCTGCTTCCCTCGTACTTGGCTTCTTCTATGGGAGCCTCATCTCATATGCTGTTAGATTTCCAAGTAGCTGGTTCATGGTCAAGGTCTCCCAATCAGCTGTCTCTTCTATTGCAGACACCTTGGGATTAAATCTAGATGGGAGTGACCTTAGAATATTTTGCACAATTATACTTTCTGGCATGGTTTCTCCAAGAGCTTTCATATTGTTAACAATTTCTGCAACTTTTAAGAAGAAGCTGCCAATATCTTCATCATCATTCATTTTTAAATTTTCAAACTGGGCTCTATATATTGGAAGTTTGGCAGTCTTTACCTTTTTATTTCCCTCATGGATATTCTCTAGAGTGTCCCACATATCCTTGGCAGTCTTACAGTGCATTATTTTGATAAACTCAGCTTCACATAGTCCATTTAAGATTGCATTCATTACTTTTGCATTAGCTACAAAGCTTTGTTTAGCTTCTTTCTCTGAATCAGTTGACTTTGTGACATATCCAAATTCCACAGCATCCCAAACTTCTAATCCTAAAGACATTATATATGCTTTCATTATGATTTTCCAAAGGGCATAATTTGCACCTGTAAACAAAGGGGCTTTATTGGTTGAGCTTCCTTCTTGACTAGCCATCTTGAGAGCCTAGGATCTCCTTTTAATTGTTAGACTGATATAAAAGGAACCAACTCTGATACCAATTTTTGAACCTTTAGTTAAACTGAGAGGGGGGGGGGGGGTGAATGAGTATAACACCTTCTTGATCTTTTAAAACTTTTCATTAAACTTATTTACACCTTCATTTCATATCCAATTTAATGTGTGAGTAATCTTAGAATGTAAGCAGCAGGTATTAGTATAATATAACAGTAGGCTTAATATGAGAGCAGCAGGTATTAAGCAGATGATACATATCATATCAATACATAAATATCATACACAGAGACACCAGATATAAGTGGAAACCCATAAAGGGAGAAAACCACATCTTATTATTGTTTTGATGCAAAGGAAAGCTCCAAATACCTCTCACCACCGTTTTTCTACAGGCACCAACCTACAGGAGGCTCCAACCTCAATTCTGCAAGCTACAACTTGCAAGGAAGCACCAACTCCCTTCAATTTTCTGCAGGCACCAACCTATAGGAGGCTTCAACCTCAGTCAGCTACAACTGACAGCTATCAAGCTGCAACTTGATAGGGAAGCTCCAACTTCCTCAATTTATCAAACTGAATGTTTGCTGATTTACTTCAGATATCAGCTCTGTTCTATAGCTTCTCTTTTCTACTCTTCTTCTCTTAATCTTCTCTGCCTTATTCTTCTATATTCTGCATTCTCTATATTTTCTCTCTCTCTCTCTCTTTTGAGCTTATTAAATTGATATTATATATAGAAATTCTCACATGACTGTTTGTATTTCACAAGGAATTTGGAGTGAACAGTCATGACTCTTTGGCTTCTGTCTTCTTATTCCTTTTTCCAACTCATTTTTAGAATTACTACAATATGTACAAATTTCCATGCTACAGTGGGATTTTGTCTTTTCCTTAAAATACTTGCCTTTGCATCACAAACAATAAAAAATTAATTACAACATTTACATTCACATTTTAATTACATATTTCAATTTCACTCAGCTCCTTTTCTGGTTTTTTGGCTTTACTGGATTTGTCTTTTCCTGCTGTTGTTAAGAATCTGTTCTACATACTCTTTGTTCACTGTCATCTGCATATTCCCTATTCACTGCACTTTTGAATCCCTTTGCTGTACATTTCTTCAACTCTGCAATCTTTGTTTTCCTCTGTCAGGTCTCATACTTCCTCTTTTTGTGTGCATATAAAATGAATACAGCAAATTTGTACTCAATCCTACTGTCGATCTGGGAAAACTTGGATTAATGTGGAAACTTCATTTTCCATGGTTATAAAACCATACATATGAATTCATTCATATTTCAGTCATTACAGTATTCCCAATCCGGGCAATCTCGTCACATTCCTTTATTCTATGCTGGCACATTTAAATAAACAAGTCTGAGTATTTTTTTTTTTTTATGTCTCAATTCAGAGAATTGAGATGTTCATTCAACATTCTGCCATGGCTATAACCCGACTGTCCATCGCATATAAAATCATATCATATAACCCTCGGCAGGCACATATACTTCCTCTTTCTCCTTGAAGAATATATGGTTTAAACCATAGTCGGATCAACTCGCATCAAACGGAGCTCCATTCCTTTTAAGTTCCGCGGGGATAGAAAAATTGAGCAGGTAGGGGAAGGAGACCCCCCCAAGAATAAATGACATCATGTATGCATATAATACCGCCTCTGAAATTATAGACTTCTGGTATGGTTATTAAACCCAAGGTATTAACTAGCCTTCCGCTGGTTATTAAACCCAAGGTATTACTTTACCGTTTCCATATAAAATTATAACCAAAGTTTAATAAACATTTTCCCTTCATTTTTGTACAGTACTCGGGCCCACTCCGCGACGTACCTTGTTAAATCACACACCCATCCGACGACTATCATTGCATTGCCCGATCCAACGGATATCGCACGGGCTACATGTGCGAAATATAACGCATGATGGCGCGTCGTACTTGGGTTATCCTCCGCACACCTTGGTTAGACTCCGAGCAAGTTCTGTGAACGATCGCCGTTGAATAGCCCTCTTCTAGATCAATGGCTCATGTCAATTTCGCTCGGCGTCTTTGGTGTGAAGAATAACGTGCGATGGCGCAGTTTAACAAGCGGTTTTGTAATGGGTCCTTAAGCCACGTGTCGATTCCTGTATGGAATCGCTCGCAACTCCTCGAATACCGCCTTTCGTATAAGAGTGGTGCGATGAATACCACCATCCAGTGCCAAACCGCCGTCACTATTCATATGGGTCACGGTTCCGCTTCATTCCACACAAGGTTCCATCGTATAGTTAAATACACCGTTTTAACACTAATTTCTTCGCAGTAACACTAACTCCGGGCAACATCAAACATGCGTTGGTTCCGTCTTATTTACACAAGGTTCCGTCCGAATCTCCATTGTATTATCACTCTGTTACATAGTTCATACATACACAGGATATGATTCTCCATTACATAGTTCATGCACACACAGGATATGATTCTCAGACTTTATATATATATATATATATATATATATATATATATATATATATATATATATATATATATATATATATATATATATATATATATATATATATATATATATATATATATATATATATATATATATATATATATATATATATATATATATATATAGCACGCAGCTTGGAATTTTATAACTGCTCTGCCTTTGCTGCTTCTGTCGCTCTGCCTCTACCTCTGCTGCTTCTGTCGCTTTGCCTCTGCCTCTGCTTCTGATAACGGTTCTGCCTCTTATTATATTCACTTTCTCTGCCTCTGTAGCTATTTGTCTTATGCTCTCTCTCTTTATTTCATGTTTTTTACTTTGCCTCATTGCCTCATTGCCTTATTTCCATATGGCCTTATTGCCTTATTGCCATTGATGATAATATTTCCAACAACTAGTTGTAGTGGAAATGCTGCTTTCCTTTCTCTTCCTGCTGCAGTTTGACATACTTTTCATTTTCTCACATATTCATGTGCATCTTTAAATAGAGTTGGCAAATAGTAACCGACATGCAGTATTTTATCAGCTTTGGTGTTTCCTCCGAAATGACCTCCAGCTAGTCCATCATGTAATTCCTACATTACTTTTTCAGCTTCAGTTTTCTCTAAACATCTCAATAGTACAAAATCATAATTTTTCCTAAATAACACATCATCTATGAGTTGATATTTATTTGATTTAATCCTTAGAGCATGCTTTGCTATGTAATTGAGATATAATGGAGCACATCCATTTTTTAATAAAAGTTTCAGATCAGCATATTGTGACTGAGAACCGTTTAGGCTTACCTCGGACAATTGTATTTCATTTGATTGATCTTCTTCTATTGGTAAATGAGAGGCTCCAGTTAACATCCCACAAATACTTTGACATTTAAAAATTTTAGCAGGATGTATCTCTACATCATATTCTTGAAGTGTGGTAACCCAATTTGCTCTCTTCACTCCTACCTCTCGTTGGATTAATAATTGCCTTACTGCTGAGTAAGGTACTATTATTTTATTATGTGTTTTTAGGAGAAAAGTTCTAAAATGTTTCAAGGCTTTAAATACAACAAAAGATTATTTTTCCACAGCTGAATAATTTAATTCAGCACCTTGAAGGTTAGAACTAAAAAAAGAAATAGGTGCTTCAATGTTTTGACCATTTAGCTATGTCAAAACTGTTGCATATGATGTATCAGAAGAGAATGTGTATAATACAAATGGCTTAAGAAAATTGGGAGTTGTTAAAGAAGGAGCTTCGATGATGCCTTTCTTAATCAACTCAAAAGAATTTCTCTCATTTTTTCCCCATTTAAAAAGTGAATTTTTCTTGATCATTGATTGCAGGGATAAGATGATTTGGGAAAAATCAGGAACAAACCTTTTTACAAAATTAATTTGTCCTAAAAATGATTGCATTGTTTTTTTATTATATGGTAGAGGAATGTTTTCGATTTCCTGAATCCTATCAGGGTCAATATGGATTTCTTTTTTGGAGACAATGAACCCTAATAATTTACCTTCTGATAAGGAAAAATAACATTTTTTTGGATTCAACGAAATGCCATTTTTTTTTACATCTTTCAAAAAAATGTTTTAAGCGATTAACATGATTGGTTCTATGCTTGGAGTAGACAGTAATGTCATATAGGTATATAGCAATTGATTTGTTGATTAGTCCTTTGAAAGCTATATCCATAGCACGTTGAAATGTAGCACCAACATTAATTAGACCAAATGGAAGTTTTTGTTATGCGTATGTTCCCCACTTTGTTCTAAATGTTGTCTTTAATCAATCATCTGTATGTACCACAATCTGACTATATCCTGAAAATCCTTCGAGAGAAGACATCATTTCAGATCCTGCAACTGACTACAATATCTGTTCCATGTTAGGCAAAGGAAAATTATCCTTTTGGCAAGATTTATTCAAATTTCTAAATTCTATGCAAATCCTAATGTCTCAATTCTTCTTTCTAACTCAAACCATGTTTGACACCCATTTCGAATGTCTAACATGAAAAATGATTTTGGTTTTAAGCATTTTTTTTAATTCAGATTTAATCTAACTTTCTAAGTTTGGTGGATCTTTCTAAGTTTTTGCTAAACGGGCTTGTCATCTGAGATCATAGGTATGGTATGCTGAATTATAGAAGTATCATATGTCTTGAGATCTAAATAATCCCATGCAAAGATATTTTTATATGTTTTCAGCAACTTAATGAATAACATCCTTTCTTCAGGTTTTAAACCAAGACATAGGTTAATGTTTTGAGGTTTTTCTGGTGTACCAAGGTTAATCAATTCAAATTTTTAAGTAGAACTTTGGGTTTTTGAATTGGTAATCTTCTTAAACCTATCTTTCAAATCATAGAGAGCTTCCATTTTGACTATAGATTTGGGAATTGGATTTGTATTTTGTTTATTTTCAATCTGTAAGTCATGTTCATGTTCATCTACGATTTGATCCTCGTAAGATCCGTCTGATGTGAGAAAGTCTACTATATCTGTGTCATTATTAAATAATCTCCAATGTGTTACGTTATCAGGAATGGAAGACCTAAAAATTAACTCAATTGAAAATCTATCTGGGCTAAATTCTTCAGATGGTATTAGCTTACATGCTACATTAGCAAGTAAATCAACACTTGCATTTTGTAATCTAGGAACTGTGGAAATATTGAATGCAGAAAAATGGGATGTAAGGCTTTGAACTAAAGCTTGATAGTGTTTCAAATGTCCAGAAATAAAATGAATTGTGTTTATGACTTGTCTAACAATTATCTCAGAATCTCCATATACTTGTAAATATTTAACATTTAATCCAATATATTTGTACAGACCTTGTATCAATTCTTCATATTCAGTGGTATTATTCGTGCGTTGAAATTAGAGTCTGCAAGCTAGCATTGTTTTCTCTCCTTGTGGATTGATTAAAATGCAACCTGATCCTGCACCATCTTCTGATTTTGAACCATCAAAGTAGAAAGTCCAAAACAAAGAATGTTTTGAAATTTTATTGCTAAGATTAATACATTTAGAAGTGTCTGTTTGAGAAAAATTTTCAATTTGAGAAATAGCAGTATTTATTGAAAAAGTTGAAATCTGGGCATTGAACGATCCAAGAAACAATTCAGCTGAGTAATTTCCAATAATATTATTAGTGAAAGCTACTGGTTCATTTGTTTCTTCAAGTTCAGTGACTGTATGTTTCATAAATTTTTTGCGATCAAATATGATTTGATTTGGTTTACCATTTTATGGTAACCACATATGTGACCAATCGATAGTGAAATATCCATGTAAATTTTCAGACCAATCCCTGCTTAAAATAAGACTATAAAATTCAGGGATATCTGCAACCAAAATTTCAATTACTTGTAGTAACTTTGGATTGGATGATAATCTAATGGATACATGCAACATTTCTCCAATGAAATCAAATTTTATTCTATCTAATTGATCTATATGTACAAAATATTTTTGAGGAGTGACATTCAGTTTTGTGCACATTGTTCTTGGCATGATGTTTGAAGAAGCTCCTGAATCAATAAGACAATTATGAACATTATTGTTGAGAAATAGATCTCTCACCAATAGATCTATTTCTATTGATTCAGGAGTGTGAGAATTAGATCTCTCACCAATTAAAACAAGATCATCGGGATTTACCTTGTTTGAAGATGATGGAGGTTTTCCCATACCTTTTGAAGCTTGGGCTATAATCGGTGGTTGTATAGGATCTACAGGGATTTCCTTGAGTTCTCTGAGTAAAATTTTCTGATTTGTTTGAGTTTTTTCATTTCATGTAATGAAATGTTTGGTATTTTTCATATCTTCAACTATCTTGTATTCCACTGTATCTGAAACTATTAAATTATTGGAATTTTTAAGATGATCTAGTGAAATAGGATCTGTCTGAATAGTCTTAGATTTTTTGGCTACTGTTTTCTTCTTTATGGGGAGAGATTTATGTTTTTGATTTGATATAGTTGAATCAGAAGAATATTTACTTCTTGTAGACACAATCATAGCTTCTCTTTCTTCTTCTACAGGGAGAATGAAATCCCATAACCCATTCAGTTCAACTTCTTCTTCAGACTCTAGTTCAGATGGTGAGGGATCTTCAATATATTGATTAGATTCAGCATTTGAAACCACATTTGGAGGTTGAGATGGTGAAGAAGATTTTTTCTTATATGGACGATATGATTTCTTAGGCACTAATGTTTCAGCAACTTGTTTCTTTATCTCAATCATATTTTTTAATTTTTTTTGAAGACCTTCAAGATCAAATGGATCTTTTGAGACTTTCTTTTTTGAATCTTAACTAAACGTCACTTTCTTTGATTTCTTGTCTTCCATCTCTGATTGTTTTTCTAAAGCTAAGATTCTTTTCTCTACAATGAGAGCTTCTTTCATGTTTCCTAAAAGGGTAGCTTTAAGAGCTCTATCTACAAAAATAGCTATATTAGAAGGAAAAGAAGAAATATACCACTCTATTTGTACATCAACAACAGGCTTGGAAGTGGTTTGGATTTTGTTTAATAACTTATTAAATCTATAGTTGAAATCTTTAATCCTTTCACCTGAGTTTTTTTTTTAGATTGGAAAGATCATTGGTTAAAGATGCAACAGTTCTACCATATCCAAAGTTTGCAAGAAAAACTTGTTCAAAAGTTGCCCAATTTGCAATAGATCCTGCTGGAAGTGAAAAGTACTAGGATCCTACAGATCCTTGTAAGGTATAAGGGAACAATCTTACTACAGTATCTTCATGAGAAACTCCATTAAGATTCATGACCAACACAAAATTATTGATATGTTCTTCAGCATGAAGACCATCATCTGGATTATATTTAGGTAGCCATTTATTTGGATGATCTGGAAGGGCATGTGGATTTTCAATCAATATAGCACTAGGATTAGTCCAAGGCCGATTAGCCATAATTAGATTTTAATTTTGCGAAGATACAGAAGTAGATCCATAAGTAGCAGGAGTGGATGTAGAACTTACAACTGGAACAGTACAACTTGTGATAGTACTGATTGTTTGAGTAGAAGAAATGGAAGAATAAGAAGATGTAGATTAAGTAAGAGGATGTGAGGAAGTAACTAAAGGGTAAGATGATGTAACCTCACTCGTATCAGACTTAGATCTAGATATAGAAACTTTTTGCGATGTGATTCTATTGGGAACTCAAAAGGAGGAATTCCAAGTTTCCCACTTTTGGATCGAGTTAATATACCAGTTTCCTTAAATAGGGAAGTAATGCTTTCTTCACAAGCTTCAGGATTAATAGGATTTTTAGCAAAAATAGATATTCCTTCTAATTTCTGAATTAAAGACTGAAATTCGGGAGACTCGGGAGTAAATTCTGAAGCAGATGATTGGTGAGTTATTTCAGGGGATGAGGGAAAGGTTTCTACACTTTCTGATTTCTGAGTTGGTGATTTAGAGTTTGATCAAGAAGATGTAGGATGTTTTTGGGGAGATCAACTCTTATCAGGGCTTCTAGTTTGAGGTTTAGATTTATATGTCATTCATAGTCAGGCCCTCATTCTAGCACCAAAAATGTTGAGGCCTCAGAAATATGTGGAAACAACAACGGGGATAACCACTCGGTCCAGACCTTAAAGCAGCTCCTTTTCTATTTGGGATAGTGGCTCCAACTGTGGGTAATGGGACCAGTTTCCCAGTTTTGAGTTTTATATGATTGTTGGATTTCTTTCAAATTATTTGCAAGTAGAATAACTAAAAACTAAAATAACTTTATTGTAAGATGCAAAACTTATGAATTAAATCTGATCTAATCTAACATGGAATAATGTTGATTTTATGCGATCTAAAATGGTGTCTATTCAGTCTGTGATGATTTAGATCAATCACAGACTTAATAGAACTAATACTTTTGTAAGATAATCGTTTTGAGAAAATAGTTAATCAGAGGAAGATTTGAAACATATCACATATATTCTGATGATCATATATAAAACAAATCAGTTTCTATTCTGATATCATACAATAGTGCAACTGATACTTCAAACATAAATAATCAATTTCATACATAATTCATAAAATGATAGATTTATCACTAATGTTAAAACATAATTTAGCATACATGATCATAGTACCATATGTGTGTTGTCCTGCTCATCTGACCAGTGATAATAGGCCACAATCAATCTTCTATCAATAATTCATTCAGAGAATACAATAGTGCATCAACAGTGATCAACCAAGATGATATATAATTGAAAAGACCATGTTCCATTATCTTATCAAGACATCCAAAAACTTACAATAATGTATTCTTTGTAAATTTTCTTAATAAAAATCCTCGACCCTTCTCTAAATGCATGAGAAGGGTTTAAATACTATATTAAATACTTACAAAAATATATTGTACTGTTGGCGAGTGATCAGGTCTCGCAGGCAAGACCCAGGTTCAGGAGTTATGGCCAACACAGGAATCTGATGTAGTCTAGGATCACACCGGCATTATCACCCTACTCTGGAGAGTAGAGAGTCTCACCCGAGGCGTGCCGCGACCACATGCAGGAGGGGAATAGACCAATGGCAAGGAACAGATCCCCAATTCATCCTTATCAGTGATTAGATTGCATAAATAGAATCACATACTCAACAACATTCAGAGAGCATACAGATATTAGACAAATGAAATTTTAAAGCATCTTAACCAACACACATGCATGTGAATCACACAAATAGACAGTAACCTGCAATTATATTAAGCTCTCGGCCAAATCCACAGTTACCCAGCTTTTCAATGGGCCTACAAATCTGATACATATGCCTTGCGGAACAAATATGTACATCAATAGAACCGTAGGAACTACAGAGACCTCATCCATAATCTGCGTTCCTGCTGCAGCATGCATTTCTTCTCCTTCAGTTGCTCCCTTCTCCCTTTTCTTCCGGGTGACGGCTATTTATTCACCCGCTGTTGCGACTATTAGTTCTTCTTATGTCCTTCGTCAGCTACTTCTAGCTTTTCTCTGATCATCTATGTGTTCTGCTTGCGTTCTTTTGCTGTATCTTCTCCTTACCTGTACTTATGAATCTAGTTTCCTCCGCTATGTGCCTATTCCTTCGCAACCTTGGTAGCTCCGCTGTTTGATGTGGTTGCGACTTGGTTGCGGCTTCCATGTGCCCTTGTTCCACAACCCAAAAATCTAGCCGTTGTTTCAATTCAAAACGTTCAAAACAAGGTTTTTCAAAACAAGGGCCCCAATAGGCCCTGACCACAGTCCCTTGACTCGTCCCCAAGTCAATCACAAATTACGGTTTCTACCTCCATTTCCCTGCTTGATCCCATGCCCTGTTCACCCTCTGTGCCTTCATCCTGTGCTCGTTCCTGCTGTGCGCCTTCAACTTGTTACTGTCCTTGCTGTGCATCTTCAGGCGGCTGTTCAAACAAGGGCCCCAACTCCGGGACCCTTTGGAACGTTGTAGGTCGAAGCTCAATAAAAGCCGACACAGCTTGCTGCCACCCCTGGATGAGCGAGTCTGTTTCCTTAGCGAGCTTGGTGATAGCAACCTCCTCGATGGGCATTGGGACAACTCCAAACATTGTGCTGATCTGGGTCTCGGCTGCCACTGTGAGCTGTTGTATGGTCTAGGCACTAGATTGAAGGGGCGGCTGGAGCTCACGAATGACGCGTTTTGCCTCCATCGAGTAAGTCTCTATGTGTTGGAGTTGTGCCTCAATTTCATCAGCCTGGGTGTATAATTGATCCAGCCTTGCGGGGTCTGTAGCCTCTTGAATTTCCCCTGAAACCTGCTGGAGTTGGGCTGAAATCGGCTGGGTCTTGACGATGAGGGCCAGGGAGCATTCCTGAAGGCCCTTCAGGAGGTCATGAGCCTCTCGTGCCGTGGAATGAAGTGCTTCTTGCATCTGAGCTGCCTGGCCCTGCTTGGCGGCCACCTAGGCTAAATAGTCGATCCCGGGCTCGGGCGGCACGGGACAGGTCACTAACGCCGCACGAAGCTCGTGATTCTCCCGGTGTAATTCCTGGATGACAACCCGGAGGTGGATGGCTTGCTCGGAGAGGCTGGCTATAGAGATTTCGGGAGGTAGCAGGGGGTGATGAGGCTCGAGGGAGGGCCAGAACTCAGAGAACATCTGGGTGACATTGGTGATCATTGCTTCCATCTGCTCCCGTGCTGTTCGGAGTTGGTTGAGCTATTTAGTAAGCGCAGAAATTTGGTGTTGCTGCTCGGCATACTGCTGCTGGAGTCCCAAATGTAATCTTTCGGCCTGCTGGGCCGCCCTTTGAATCAGTAGGTACAGCTGAGCTAGATTGTCAGGCTGGAAGGTAGCAGTCCCAAAAGTGCTCTGTGCTGGCATTCGCTCCGGCAACGGTTGCCCACCGGCAACTGTTCGAGTGACATGCTCAGGAGGTGAGAAGGGCATGGCCTTTGGATGTGCAGATTCAACCATATTCAGATCCGGTGGTTCTTTCTAGTCAATGTGGGTCAGTTGTGGGGGGACTGTGGCCTCAGGTAGAACCTCGACAGAATCAGACCTGGTGCGCAGCTGCTGTGTGAATATATCAATGAAAGGAGGGTGGGGTTCGACCTCTAGGTCAATCAGTGGTATGACTGTGGCAGCACCAGAGTCAAACTCAACCCTGTGGTCCCCACCCATGAGTTCCCGGATAATGGGGTCAGACATCGTAGCCGAGGAATTAGATGAGGCGAATGAAGTGGCAGGCGGATGAACGGTGGATGGAGCGATGGACAGTGTGGTGGGGGTATGTGGCAAGAGAATGTTGATGAATTCAAATGGGTCGATGAGGGGTTCCTCTTGAATCAGGACCCCTGTGCTTGGGGGTAGTGGTGGAACATCAGCAGTGAGGTCCACCACCGGATTTGCCTCGGTGGTGCGGGCCCTCTTAGCTTGAGGGGCCTCGGGTGGATCCCTAGGCCCGCTCGTCTCGCCCAACGGGGTCGTGAGTGGATCAGCAGAGGTAAACAGGATAGTGGGGATGGGGGAGGTGAGCGGAGCAGTACGGGGGTGCGAAGTGGAGCGAGTGAGCTAAAATTCAGAAAATAAAAGAAATGGGGTAGCACCGCTAGAAATAATCTGGGCCGCCACATTGAGATTCTGTACCTGGGTATTGAAGTGGCGGACGACGGGGACGAGCGGTTCGGGGATTTCGTGTGATGGCGCTACCACCTCCGTCTCAGCAGGCTGTTGCACTGGTGCCATCCTGTCAAAATTGTATCTGGGGAGCCCGTCCCGCATGTGCTTCGTGACCCCCAGCCATGAACAGACTTCACGATGCAAGGTAGCATCGTCCAACTGAAATTTCAGCGGCGTCATTCAGAAGGTGTCTGCCGGAACACAAGCGGGTTGGAGGTAAGTATGCTTGTGACTTACCCCGAACCACACTTGCTCGCTATATTCATCCAACAGGTTCCTGGACACCCATTACTGGCATGCCACCACACCCGTCATTAGCTAGTACCACGACCAAAACACATCTGCATTCACTAGTTTGGTACTGGGGTCATTTGAGACTTGCCATGGAGTGAATTTCATCACGAGGGGCTGGCCCTCGGGTATCTCTACTAGGAACCGGATGTGTGGAGTGTGCCATTTCCACATGGAAAAAGAAATAATCAAATAGCCATAAATAAAAGTAGTTGTGCGCTTGTAATTCTCCTCGCACGCATCGAACAACTCTTTCAACAAGAAGGAACACCAATTCAGTTTGGTGCCTTGGACACAATGTTCAGCAATAGAAATAGTATCAAGAGTGCATTCGCCCTTGGTGTAATGCCTCATTGTCTTGCTGACAATGAGGTAACAGGCAAATTGAATCTTGGGCTTGTTAATGAGGTTGATCTTGGCTCCTTTCCCCCCCCTGCAAGTGCCATATTTCGCATAGAGGTCCACATCGCCCGAATTTCGTGCGCGCTTGGAGGAGGTATGGCAGGTCGTTGATACGTCTATGCCCATCTGCGAAAGCCCTATGAGGCGAGGAATATCTTCGGCGTGAATGGGAATCTCCTGGGTCATCCACAAGGACCCATTCTAAATTCGGCTGAGGAGGAAGTGTGTACACTACAGAACTGGTCCGGTGGTACCAAAAACCAGAAGATTTCTCAAGTTCATCAGGGACGAGTTCTGAATGCCCCTGAACTCTGGTAACAGGCGGCTCGCGAGGTTGCCAACTGCAGTGCAGTAGTGCTCCATATATGCCTGCCGCTGGAGGGACGAAAATTCGGCAGCATTGGAGAGGTTGGCATCAATCAAGGCTGCATTATCATATTTGCCCACAAGGGACTCAGTCTTGTGAATCTGAGTGTCAAGCTCTGGTTCAATGACGACTGGGATGACCTTCGGCATTTTGGCCCGACGCTGATAGACCTGTAGAATCTACCTTGGTCGCCTTTTCTGGTGCAATGTGTTCTGAGAATTCAACGGATCTGGTGCAGCTGCAAGTGATAATTCGAACGGGTCCGACATTCTCGTGCTTTTGGTGTCCATGCAAGTTATGTCAGCACCTGGCACGAGTGGAGTTGATGAGACCCCCTAACGAGTTAATTCCTTCTGGCATTCTTTCTATGATAATCATGCGATCAATCGCATGCCAATGAGTGTTGTGACAGTTGCTGATGGTGGCATGGGGAAATGGGCGGACGCGACGGCTGAGGTTGCTGCGGGTGATGGCCAAATGATGACGGCGCGGTTACTGCCAATTATGGTAATTAATGATGCAGATCTAGGCGATCCTACGGACTGAAACAAGTACGTGGGTGGATTGAGCTCGACTGACATGGGGACTGGTACGGATCCTACAGGGATGACACGCTAGACCGGCGCCACCCCAACCACAGTCGGTTACGGTGCGGTCCCGCAACTGAGTGTTTATTGACACACTACCTATGAACAGAGAAGACCTCCCACGCTCATCCCGGTTGCGAGAGAGTTATTCAACTATGCTACGCTACGGGTGCTCTCGGGTGCGAGAGTTATTGATGAGAAATGAAAGGTACTTACTCCTGGTAGGGTTTCAGGCGTGTGCCATTCACCCACCCAGGAAGAACCGTACTGTCCAGCTGTGCCAACCGAACGGCTCCAGAATCGCGAATCTCGATAACAAAGTAGGGTCCCAACCAGTGCATCTATAGCTTTCCTGGGAACTTCTAGAACCTGATGTCGTACAAAAGAACTTTGTCGCCAACCTGTAAGATTTTGTGCTTAATGTGGCGGTCATGCCACGATTTTTGCTGGTCCTTTTCAACCTTCTAGTGGAATTCGGCCAGGAAGCGGGACTCATCCAGTTCCTGTAATTCATGGAGGCACTCCTAGAGGGAGGCCTCTTCCGAAAACTTTAGAGACGTCGTGATCAACAGGCTTGGTACAATAAACTCGGCGGGGATCACAGCCTCCCGGCCATACACGAGCTCGAACGGTGTTTGATTGGTCAAGCGCTTCACCGTAGTCCGATAGGCCCATAAGGCCGCTGATAGGCGCTCGTCCCAATCATCACGCTGGGCATTACAAATCTTAGTCAAGCCTTTCTCAAGAATATTATTGAAGGCTTCCACCGTACCATTAGCTTACAGGTGATACGAGCTACTCTTGTGATGCTAAACCATGAAGGTGTCCAGCAGTGTCTTGACCGTGTCATTAATGAAGTGCGTACCTTGATCACTGGTTAAACTTCGCGGGCAGCCAAACCAGCAAATGATGTGCTAAAAAATGAACCAGGCGGCAGTATCCATTGTGCAGTCACGTACCACGGCTACCTCAGCCCACCTAATGAGGTAATCCGTGGCGGTAATGATGTACCAGGCCTTGGAGTGTCTGGCGATCGGGGCTATGGGGCCCACAAAATCGACAACCCACTTCTCGAACGGACGCAACACATGCACTGGGTGTAACAGAAGCTCGTCCTGGTGAGAGGACCTTCCCGTCCGCTGGCAGACATCGCATCGCTTCACATAGGCCTTACAATCGGTATGTACTATCGGCCACCACAGGCCAGCTTGGAGCACCTTTCTTGTGGTGGGTTTTGCACCCACATGCCCTCCCGCAACACCGCTGTGGCATTCCCACATTATCGCTTCCCGTTCGTGGTCAAGGACACATCTGCCCAAAACCTCATCGAGGCCCAGTTTGTATAGCTGCCCCATGATCAATTGGTAGTCGGCGACACAGACGACCAAATGCCGTTTCTGGAGCGGGGTGTAGTCCTGAGGGCATTTCCCTGTGGTCAGATAGGCGGCAATGTCGGCCAAGTGATCTGGTACAGCTTCGACTCGGAAGAGGTCAGCATCTGGCAGCTGATCATCGAGGGAGCCTTCATTCTCCCTCGTCTCCAACCTAGATAGGTGATCGGGCCCGACATTCAACCTCCCGGGCTTGACGATTACTTCGAACGTGAATTCTTGAAATAGCAGAAGCCAACGGAAAATCCGTCCTTCTAGAACAGGCTTATTGACCAGGTACTTCAGGGCAGAGTGGTCCGTGAAGAACTTGAACTTGCCCCCTAGAAGATAGTGGTGGAACTTCTGAAGAGAGTACACCATCGCCAGTGCCTCCCTCTCAGTCGTGGTGTAATTTTTCTCTGCATTAGACAATTTGTGGCTGGCGAAGTAGACCGGGTGGTCAACTTTTGTATCGTCGGGTTGTGCCAAGAAAGCCCCCAGTGCAATACTGGAGGCGTCAATATGCACATGGAACTGCTTATCCCAGTATGGATGAACTAGAATAGGTGCCGACGCCAGCTTTTCCTTCAAGGTGTCCAGGGCTACTCGACACTCCTCTGTCCACTGAAAGACTGTGGACTTCCACAGAAGTTGTTCTAACGGAGCAGTGATCTTGGCATAGTTGCGGATAAACCTCCTGTAGTATCCTGTGTGCCCGATCAATGCCCGCAACTATTTCACTGTCTCGAGGGCTTCCATGTGTACGATCACCGCAACCTTGGCGGGGTCAACGCAGACCCCTTGCTTGCATACCACATGTCCCAACAATGTGTCGAACGGAATGGAAAAAATGCATTTCTTTAAGTTCAAGGAAATCTACAGCTGGCGACACCGATCAAACATGACCCGCAACAAGGTAGCTTGTTTCTTTAATAAACTGTAGACAGTCCCGTCGTCCATGTAGACTTCCAGGAACTTGTAAATGTACTCCCGGAAGGTAGCGATGAAAATTCGGGAGAACACGACTGAAGCGTTCTTCAAGCCAAACGGCATGACGTGGTATGCAATCGACCCCCATTCAGTGGTGAATGTTGTCTTTGAATTATCTTCTTCCACAATACGCACCTGATGGTAGCTGTTACAGGTCAAAATACCTCCTCATCAGCTCAGAGGGGAAGAAAAATATGGAAGAAGTACAAAGACCTAAATTAAACCTATTTCTGCCAGGGTAACGCATATATAGAACAGAACAAGGGCGTTATAACGCAGGCAAGAAATATATTGGCCGCTTTAGTGGCTAGGGCAACGCTCTGTTTACACTTGATGGTCGCGTTACCCGTGTTTTAAGTTTGAATTGGGAAAAGAGCGCGGAGAAAGATTTGAATCTCCGACTTTCCCTCACGAAGGAGTCAGTGCACAAAGGAAACTGCAGAAGCACCAGTTCATTATTGGTCATTGCCATAGAAGACTGAACTCCAAGAGAAGCAAAAGCATGGAGATCAAGGAAACATCTAAGCCTTTTCCATTCCAAACTAGTGGAAAGAGAAGGGCAACAATGGCTTTCTCCCTCTCCTATAAGAAGGAGCTGAAGGCTCTTAATTGAAGGTCGAAGGATTGCTCAAAGGTTCATGCATACTTGTGGAATAGAGAATAGTGTGACATTGTGAAGGCCAAGAGTCAAAGAGGCTCCTAGAGAGCTTGTTGGCTTGGACTTTTTCACTTGATAGAGAAGAGAGATTGGGAGACTGAGGAGGGCTTGGTACAACCGATGGTTGTAATCCTCCTTCTTTCAAAATCAATAGAACTATGTTCGTTTTGTCCATTCGATGCTTAATGTTATATTGTTATTTCAATATTTGTTTAGTATGATATGAATGGCTCAGATGTGTATAATCTAGATGTTTATTGTTGATTTAATTGATAGAATACTTGTTATATCAGAAGTTACGTGGGTGCTTTGACTGATTGTAGGATTCAGATTTGGAGCCGGTGAGGAAGGACTCTTGCTTTGCTGCGTAGCGCTCTCCAAAGGATTCTAAAGTTGTCAAAGAGGTAATTCTCTATTGTATTCCTTCAAGTTATTTCAAGCTAATATGAACATGCTCATACCATCTTTGTGAACAACATAGCTAATCTGACTGTCTACCTCGGGCACCGGAAAGCCCTGAGAGGGATATATGAAAAACAACCACCCAAGCAGTTTACCCTATAGCAGAATTGGCGACTCCGCTGGGGAGTATCCCCATAGTTTCCAGACTATTTTTCCCTTTATTTCTTCTCTCCTCTGTTCAGTATCCTTCCGACCATTTTTTGATGCCCAGTAGACATACCAAACGCTTGCAGAGTTCAATCTTGTGCCTGTCTGGCCAACTAAAGAGCTTTTCCCTGGTTAACGCGATCTATGCAGTATATCCAGTGCGTTATAACACTGTATTTTCTCACAGACAGAGCGTTACCCAGCCAAAAACCCTGTTGTTCACTTTTGTGACTGAGTTTTAGCTGTGGATTTTTTTGGCTACCAGTACCTTTTACAGACCCAATCCCTGTACTTTTCTTCTAAACTGGCATTGATTATTTGTTTCTCTTATTTAGTTAGTGTGCAAAGCATTTACTTTTTTAAAGAGAAATTTTTTTTTATATTTTTCTGCATTTAAGCTGAGTTTATTCTGAAAGTTTGGTTCACAGACTGTTAAAAGAGGTAGATAGAAGTCTGAATCTTAAAAGTTGAGCTGTTTTATTTACATGTTGGTGCATGGATGATTGAAAAAAGAAACCTCTCCTTGTAGAAACATTGTTCATTGAAGTTAATATTTAGAGCATGTTTTGCATGGTTTATTGAGTCAAGAGTCTCACTATACTTCATACGTCCATTTCCCCTCCATCAGACTAATAAAAAAGTACACTAAAAACAAAGCGATAATAAAATCAATCTAATAACTCTTTTTGAGCTCACACAAATAGTAGTTCAGGCTAGGATCTTAGGTTAGGAAAGTGAGAAAACTACCCAAGATCTCAAAACTTGAAAACTAGAGTCATTAACGAGTGAAATCCTGCTGTACTCACATTATTGGGACTGTTCCTTTACCGGAGCTCAGCGCGAGACAACACTTGGGTGCACTAGAAGGTAGCCCGCCTTCGACTGCATCGTGTGGGTGTGTTATATATTGGGGTTCCCTTCGGGGATGTCGAAACTAGATCGGGGATCTAGGTATTCTGCCCATATAGCACACTGTCCTTGACCGTGGACCCCCCTGATAGTGTATGTGATTTGAGGTATCCTTAGTGGCTATACTTTTAGGGACTTACACAAGGTGACTGGGACGGGCTGTCCTGGTACCTGAAACAGACGGACCTACTATGTCTTCAGTCTTTAGGAGGGTACTCGTCTTCACGAGAGTGCTTACACCTATCGTCTGGGGTTAGGGCGAAGCTCTAGAGTAACCGTAACTATACTTTCAAACAATCCTCTCTGTATGCTATTGTGAGACTGGATTTCATCACCAGTGAACGGTAGTACTTAGACAGGGCACCCTATACTGGCTGCTTGTTGATTGATTTTAGAGAGTCTTTTTTCTTTTTAGTAAGTGTGTGGTTACTGTCACTTGAGGCTTCATAATATATCACATTTTAAATAAAATTTGTTAAAATTAAACCGGTCACCGTGGCGTCCCCTGACCCACGCCGTCAGTCTAGATGACAGCAAGGTCTACCTCCTCTCACCTTAGAGGAAATATTGAACCTTGGTGAACCCGGGCCTTCTACGGAAGAGCAGTCTCCTTTGACTAATCTGGATTACCACATAGACCCTTATCAGCTGGAACTCCCAGAGGACCCTTTCACTGAAGGCATTGTACCTAATTACAATCCTCCGCTCACTGATCCGTTAGGACCAGTGATAATCCAGATTCCACCACGCCAAGATATGTCTGCGGCAACACCAACATCTATTTCTCCACCGGTATCCACAGGGTCGATACCAATGGCAACCATTCCTGGTTCGCCATCATCCTCCCCGCCGGTGGTCAGTTCTATGTCATTACTGGGTAACCCCGGTAGTCAACATATGCCTACCCCCAACCCTATGGTCAACACAACTGTCAGTAGTTTACCGAACCCTTCGGCATCTACTCCTACCGTGACCACGTTGGGGACCACGGTAGCTCCTCCCACGAGCACGACTACTTCGGTGCCCTTTAGCAACCCTTTCGGTTGGAACCCTTTGTTGAGTTCAAACCCCCTGGCCACTATACCAGGGGGCAGTGTTATCAGTACACAGGTAGCAGGGAATATTTCTCTTCCTATGCAATCCTTAGGACAAATGGGACAACCCATTGTAAATATTATCCCCTTAAGTGGTTCAAACATAGGCGTAGGATCTATACCGTTGCCAAATTATGCAAATACTAGTATGCCTCCGGGAAACTCTATTGCATCCATTTGGACTAACCAACCCCAACCTCCGTCTGGAGTGGGAGGGCACTTTTACGTTGGGGGCAACCAACCATTTGCCCCTCAATACGCTATGCCCTATGGATAGCAACCGTATGTTCCTACTCCTCCACCTATGGGAGGTTTTTATCAAAGTCCCACTTACCCTTCTGGTAACACGTGGATGGGGGGACCCTATGGTCCAAATAGTCAGCCCATACTACCTTGGTTAGACTCGGGGGAAAATCCACAATTGCCTTTCTTGGCAGCTTTGGACATACCCGACATCCATAAGATGACAAACGACCCCATCAATCACAACTCGCTTTGCCCTCCTATACCGCATAAGATTCCTTCAGATATCCCGAAGTTCGACGGGAAGCATGGAGATGACCCGGCCGCACACATCACTACCTTCCATTTGTGGTCCATATCCAATTCCATGGTAGATGATAGTGTCCGCCTTCGACTATTTTCCCGCACCCTTACAGGCAATGCCGCCAAGTGGTACATTGAATTACCACGCGCCACCATCAATACGTTTGGCGCTTTAGCGACGGAGTTCTTAAAGAAATTTCAACTACCAATTAGAGTGGAAACCGGCACAGAATTGTTAACATCACTGCGCCAAGACACCGCCACCCACATCTCCGACCATATTCATGAATGGAGACGTAGGAGGAGGCTTGTCAAAGCGCCAATACCGGACCATCTCTTGGCAAATTGGTTTTGCAAGTCTCTTTTACCCCATATCTCTAAATACATTGGCCTTTCTAGTGTGGTGATAGAAGATCAATGTATTCATCGTGCCCAGCACCTGGATTTGATCTATTCACAATCCGGCATGCTTTACGATCTGCTCCCCCATGCCCCTGGTAACCCGAACCCTCCGGCTACTAAGAAAACCGGAGCTCATGCCGATGGTCTCGTTGGCGCGATCTCTGGTGTAGCCACCAATCAGTCTTGGGGGCAAACCTCCCAGCCATCCTCGGCTGCCACCAACCCCCCATCAAATGACTCCTCTCCCTTCTGCTGAGGTAAATTCGGTGCAAACCTCACAAAAACCCAACGGGAAAATAGGAAGAATAAGAAGAAAACATCTTCTTCGGAAGAGCAGTCGAATAATCAGAAAAACTCTAATCAGAAAAATGCTGCTAATGAAAAACGAAAGGATAAACCCATGAGATTTCCTTGTAAAATCTGTGCGGAGGACCACTTGACATACAAATGTCCTCGGTTGCAGGAATGCACTGATTTTATTGCTAACAAAGATTCTGGGAGAACACCTGTCGTTCTTCACAATCCTTTCCCCAATCAACAGCAACAACATCAACATATGGTTGACAACCTGCCACAACCCCATCAATGGGGCAATGGTGGTTCGCATCCTTCCAGCGAAGGACCATCTGCCATTTATGGCATCGAGAGTATTGACCTTCAAACTCGAGCCAAGCTTTATGGAGCCCCTACCATAGATGCTCAAGAACCTGGAACTAGTTCCAATCCGCCGCCGCCTAACGAATTGCACATCGAAAGGCCTACTATTGAACCTGTAATTCGTCCCCCCAAAGGGACACTTCGACACACGACTCGTAATACCTATACACGTGCAGCCCAAAACTACAATATTGTAGAATATTTGGCGCAGGCACCGTCAGCCATGTCTACACTTGAAGTATTACAAACCTGTCCAGCAGAAAGGAAAGCCTTGCTTTCGGCCATTGGCGGAATAGATCCCCAGGATTCCATGCTAGCAGTCTTTGATATGGACAAGGCTAAACCTCGCCTCTTGCATCAACTCGCATTCCAGGTGTAGGTTGTGTCAAAAGGGAGACCCATCCATTGCACTGTCATAGACGAAGGTGCTTCGACCTGCGTTATGTCACAAGCTTGCTGGCTGAATTTAGGTTCTCCTACTCTAACCCCGCCATCGAATTCCCTGAAAGCTTTCGATGGCCACACGTTCCTACCCAAAGGATACCTTGCTAGCTTTCCCGTCACTCTGGGTGGGAAAATGGTAAACGTGGACGTTGAAGTCGTAGAGCGTCATCTCGACTATAATCTATTGCTCGGTCGCAGTTGGTCCTATGCTATGACCGCCATCGTGTCTTCGGTCTTCCGACTCATCCTATTTCCATTGGATGGGAAAATAGTCACGGTCGATCAGCTATCCTTCTGCACCCCTGATTATTCCACTTTACCAAGTAGCTATGTACCCTTAATAGGAGGTGTCCCTGACCCTTATGTCAGTATCGGTACCGGTCTTCTGAAGGCATATTCCCTACTGGGTTGTTTTCCTCTACCGCCGCCTCAGATCCCAAACACGGTTGCGATGATATCCACCTCTTCGGATGGCTCTATCGACCCATGGATCATTCCGGCACCTTCAGATATTGATTCCTATGGAGATCAGATGCCGTTGTCGCCGGTTGAGTTGGCTTACCAAGCCATCCAAGTCGCATCTGAATCCTCCACTGATATGGTTTCGACCACAGGTACGACCCTCTCTCCCATAACAATTCTCTCTAAGGATCTCCTCAATGAAGTCTGGCCTACAGATGAAGCTATTCGAGAGATCATGTCATTAGAAGAACGACCTTGGGGAGAGTTCCACCATCGCGCTTCGACGATTGATTCGGAGGCGATAAAAACTGAAATCCCGTCTTTTGACCAACCTGAGATAGTTCCCTCCTCTTATACGACTGTCCACACTATCGATTCGGAAGGGAACATGGGTAATCTTTCCAAGACTCTACTCATCGATATCTCGGTCAAAACGGGTATCGTGGAAAATATTCAGATTGGAGCCGACTGCAATCCTGAGGAAATTGCGTCCTTCACATCTCTTTTTAAAGAATTCCACGATGTATTTGCTTGGTCTTATGACGAAATGCCCGGCATAGATCCTTCTATTGTCGAGAACGAAATCAAGACTTATGACAATGCTAAACCTATCTGACAATGACTCAGACCTGTCCACCCGCGCAAAGCAGCCGCCATTAAGGTCGAAGTAGAAAAACTTTTAAACGTTGGCTTCATTTACCCCGTTCCCTTAACTGAATGGGTTTCCAATCCGGTTCCCGTTGATAAAAAACAAGGCACTATTTGAGTTTGCGTCGATTATCGCGATTTGAACGCCGCTTGTCCAAAAGACAACTATCCTATGCCATTCATTGATCAAATTCTCGACGATTGTGCCAGATGCGAATCTTTTTCCTTCATGGATGGATTCTCGGGATACAACCAGATTGCCATAAAAAAAGACGACCAGCATAAAACTGCTTTCATCTGTCCTTGGGGCATCTTTGCGTATAAAAAGCTCCCATTCGGCCTGAAGAATGCTGGAGCAACTTTTCAACGGGCTATGGACTATGCTTTTCATGACATTCGACATATTGTACAAGCATACTTGGATGACCTCCCGGCTTATTCCAAGAAGCGACGAGACCACCTGGCTCATTTAAGAGAAATTTTTGCTAGGTCCAGGTTCTACAATATACGCTTGAATCCTCATAAATGTGTATTTATGGTCGAGTCCGGACGATTGTTAGGGTTCATTGTTTCCAAGCACAGGATTAGGGTTGATCCCGATAAGGTAAAATCAATTATTGAATTGTCGGCACCACAATCCATCCTTCAACTCCAAAGCTTGCAGGGGAAGAAAAAATTTTTGCGTCGTTTCATCGTTAACTATGCCGAGATGACGAAAGGATTCATGCGATTGTTGAAGAAAGGAACACTATACTTGTGGGATGACCAAGCTCAACGGTCATTTGATGCTTTAAAACATGCACTTGTTTCAGCCCCACTCCTTAGTGCCCCCGATTATTCACGCGACTTTCTCCTTTATCTGGCAGCATCACCATCCTCACTTGGAATGGTTTTGGTTCAAGTACACGATGACGACAGCGAACATGTGATTTACTATTTATCTAAAGGTCTCATTGGACCTGAATTACGTTATTCACATGTGGAGAAACTCTCTCTGGTGGTAGTTTTCGCCGTCACCCGGCTCCGACATTATATATTGCTGCGATAGACTACAGTGATTGCTTTGGAGAATCCCATGCGACATATCTTGTCTAGACAAATTATTGGAGGAAAATATTCCAAATGGATCGTCATCCTCCAACAATTTGATTTGGTGTTCACGGCTGCCAAAGCAAAGAAATCCCTGGTCTTTGCCGAATTACTATCGTACCTTCCCAGAATCGACCCGGCAGAGGTAGCTCATGATCCATTCCCTGATGAATCTATCTACTTGGTCGACTCTTCGGACCCCTGGTATGGAGACATCTTAGTCTACCTACAAACTCAACGCTTCTACCCAGCTCTCACGTCTGATGACCGTCTTCGTATCCAACACCAAGCAAGGCACTACCTCGTGCTAAACGATACACTATATCGCCGTGGTGTTGATGCTATTCTCCGACGTTGTCTCACTATCGATGAGGCGGAACGCGTTTTGAATGACTGCCATGCAGGGGCATGTGGTGGTCATCTTTCAGGCATAGCTACTGCCCAAAAAATCTTGCGCGCCAGTTACTGGTGGCCCACTTTTTTTAAAGATTGCATTGCAGCAGTCCAAAAATGGCATCCATGTCAAATTTTCACAAAGAAAATGCGCGCATATCCTGCCCCCCTTCACCCGGTTATCTCCGTCGGTCCTTTCACTAAATGGGGAATTGACTTCGTCACCTGCAATCCCGCTTCGGAAAACGGACACAACTACATCGTGGTTGCGGTCGATTATTTTACGAAATGGGCTGAAGCCCTTCCCACTTTTAAGGCCGATGGTGAAACCGCCGCTCTCTTCCTGTTTAATCAGGTTATCTGTCGGTTCGGCATACCCCTATCGATTGTCACAGATCATGGATCTCATTTTCAAAATCATATGATGACCGAATTAACATCCATGCTAGGTTTCCGACAAGATCAATCTTCGTCTTATTATCCTCAAGCTAATGGTCAAGTAGAAGCCGTAAATGGCGTTCTCAAAACCATGATTCGTCGATTGGTCGGAAACCATAAAACCACATGGCATCGAAAGTTATATTCTGCATTATGGGCATACCAAATGTCAGTAAAAACTGCCACAGGCTTCACACCTTTCCAACTTGCTTTCGGCCTGGAGGCAGTACTTCCGATTGAGTGTGAAATCCCATCACTTAAACTAGCCGTTGAACTCCTACCTGGCACCACCGCCACCGAAGAGCGCTTGCTCTCGCTCGATCACTTGGACGAAACTCGTCGAGATGCTACACTAGCACTCGAAGCTCACCAGCGCCGAGTTAAAGCTCAATACGACAAATCTGTCA
Organism: Pinus albicaulis; assembly: GCA_034641835.2. NCBI lineage: Eukaryota > Viridiplantae > Streptophyta > Pinopsida > Pinales > Pinaceae > Pinus > Pinus albicaulis. The sequence goes on along the minus strand of CM076574.1, from coordinate 524,564,452 downwards.
AGCCTCGTTCTTTCCAAGAGGGCGATCTTGTTCTACTTTATGATAAAAAACACGACCTCTTGGGGGCAGGAATGCTCCAACCATTGTGGCTCGGTCCTTACATCGTTACTAAAGCCCTCTCAAAAGGAGCTTACGAACTACAGGACTGTAATGGAATTCCACTCGAGGAGCCCCGCAACGGGCTCTATCTGAAGAAGTATTTTGCCTAGTTTCACACTAGGCATATGCTTTGTAATTTTATGTATATAAGTTTTGCCTATTTTTATTTTTGATGCTTCTGGATTATTTGTTTGGTTCGAAGTGTTTTTCTCATGTAATATTTTTCTTTCGCACAGATGTCATCACATTCGTTATCATACGTCGGGTATGCAGACGGTGCTAGTCATCACACTAGACACATTGCTTCAGCTGCTTGGGTTCTCTATACGCCTGAGTCAGACCTTCTTGGTTCCCGGGGGATCTTCCTGGGTAACGCCACCAACAATGTGGCCGAGTACATGTCATTGATCCAACTCCTCACAGAAGCGGCATCTCGTGACATCTCTGATTTAGTGGTCAGGTTAGATTCCCAACTCATCATTATGCAGCTAAACAATCATTACCGCGTCCGCCACCCTGTATTGTTACGTTATTTTTTACGAGTGCGACTTTTAGAACGTCAATTTCAAACAATCACATTTGAGCACGTTCCTAGGAAATTTAATGCATTAGCTGATTCTTTGGCAAATTATGTGTTAGATTGGCATTTGTCACATTTATTGTAAAAGATTTACTCATGAGTACATATATTTTTATCACATCAAAAAATGCATAAAAATTTAAAAACACAAAATCACCAAAAAATAAATATATATATATATATATATATAGATATATGTAGTGTCCAGTACACATTAAACATCAAAAAGAAAGAAAAATCTCCCAAAACTTGGGGTTTTTTACAAAATTTGGCTACGCTAAGCCATGCTCTGACACTAATACATCTACTCCAAACAGCTAAGCCTGATGCTCATAATAGCATACAACTGCTCTAGCCATCCTCCTCAGAGGAACCAGGTATCTCTCTGGCACACCCACAGTATGCCACTGCAGACGAACTAGAACCTCCCACATAGGAAGCGGTGGTATACCCATACTCAGACCCTCTAGGTTCCTGGAGAGTTCATGTAAAATCTGGGTATCATCGTTGTCGCCGGCTTCCGCCTCCTCTACAGGTGTGCCAGCCGTGGGTAGCTGCAATCCTCGCCGTGCATAGCGAGGGGCCCCAGCTAGACGGACGGGTGCCACATCTGTGTCTGCTATAGGGTAAACTGCTTGGGTGGTTGGTTTTCGTATATCCCTCTCAGGGCTTTCCGGTGCCCGAGGCAGACAGTCAGATTAGCTATGATGTTCACAAAGATGGTATGAGCATGTTCATATTAGCTTGAAATAACTTGAAGGAATACAATAGAGAATTACCTCTTTGACAACTTTAGAATCCTTTGGAGAGCGCTACGCAGCAAAGCAAGAGTCCTTCTTCACCGGCTCCAAATCTAAATCCTGCAATCAGTCAAAGCACCCGCGTAACTTCTGATATAACAAGTATTCTATCAATTAAATCAACAATAAACATCTAGATTATACACATCTGAGCCATTCATATCATACTAACAAATATTGAAATAACAATATAACATTAAGCATCGAATGGACAAAACGAACATAGTTCTATTGATTTTGAAAGAAGGAGGATTACAACCATCGGTTGTACCAAGCCCTCCTCAGTCTCCCAATCTCTCTTCTCTATCAAGTGAAGAAGTCCAAGCCAACAAGCTCTTTAGGAGCCTCTTTGACTCTTGGCCTTCACAATGTCACACTATTCTCTATTCCACAAGTATGCAAGAACTTTTGAACAATCCTTCGACCTTCAATTAAGAGCCTTCAACTCCTTCTTATAGGAGAGGGAGAAAGACATTGTTGCCCTTCTCTTTCCACTAGTTTGGAATGGAAAAGGCTTAGATGTTTCCTTGATCTCCATGCTTTTTCCTCTCTTGGAGTTCAGTCTTCTATGGCAATGACCAATAATGAACTGGTGCTTCTGCAGTTTCCTTTTTGCACTGACTCCTTCGTGAGGGAAAGTCGGAGATTCAAATCTTTCTCCACGCTCTTTTCCCAATTCAAACTTAAAACACGGGTAATGCGACCATCAAGTGTAAACAGAGCATTGCCCTAGCTACTAACGCGGCCAATATATTTCTTTCCTACGTTATAACGCCCTTGTCCTGTTCTATATATGTGTTACCCTGGCAGAAATAGGTTTAATTTAGGTCTTTGTACTTCTTCCATATTTGTCTTCCCCTCTGAGCTGATGAGGAGGTATTTTGACCTGTAACAGATGCCCCCTAAAGTGTGAGGTCAGAGACGAAGACGATGGCCGAAATACTTTATAATTTGTAGAGAGAGAGAGATTGAAAGACTAAGGAAAAACCTGAAACAACAACATATGTCAGAAAATATAGTATTTGCCAAGAGTCGGGCATGTCCCATGCTCAGTAGCTTTAAACAACATGATTTCTCTAGAATAGAGATATGAAGAATCTATCCACCAATAGACACAATGTGGAAGTGTCTGTCATAACAGGATCAGGCTGAAGAAGCTGTCTCCATAAACAATATCGCAGCTTGGGGAAGGGAACACAACTTTAATGGTGTAGCCATTGCCCCAAGGTCTTGACCGCCGATTCACTTAAACTGCATATTTCTCAACATGTGAATGAGGGAGTTGTCGTCGAACATGTGAGAAATCGTCTGATTACCAGTCAATAATGAAAACTGTTAACAGACGCGAAGGTGGCCACCGATAATGATGATGGTCCCTAAGATGCCCAGTACAATCTAGCGAGTGTGAATAAAAGGAGTTGAAGTCAAACACTCGTATAATAATTCGACCAAGAGCCAATGATGAAGACCCTTGATCAAACACAAGACTACCTGCCACTGATGTCTGCAAGTATCTGGGTACTGATGAGTTTCTGGATCAACTTCCTAGATAAGGTGTTGAAGTTGATAGGAAGTGATTTGTTGAGAGGTAGGCACTGAGGCGTCCTACATCATTCAACACGAAACGGAAACCAACTGATTTTGTTTATGATTTGAGATAAGGAAGAGTGAATGGGAACGTCAGACGACAAATAATTTCTGGCATAATGAACGGTTTGGTTGATAACAGGAGTAGTAGATAGTGAGATCTGCTTGAACAATAGAAGGCACTCTAGAAGGGTACTAGGCAGCTGAAGCGTGTTGAACACCAAAGAGTGTGTTAGGATTTTACCGGTGCAGGGACATTGGGAAATGAAGGCTAATACTCATATATGGTAGGGTTCGGCTAACTGCGAAAGAGTTTTCTGGGAAGTGCCATGTTCAATAATTTTGCTGCCAAATCGACCTTTTTGAAAATGTAACAGAGGTAATATCCATCTTGTCCAAATTTTTCCCTGTCTGATTAAGTTTAACGAGTCCAGACGAGTAAAATCGGTGAATTTTTCATGTTTAGAGAGTCTGAAAAATGTCAGGAAAGACAACTCTGTGCCCCATCTGATTAGGTTTAACGAGTCCAGATGAGCAAACTCAGTGAATTTTTCATGTTTAGGGAGTCTGAAAAATGTCATAAAATATGGCTCCATTGGGGTACCTTTGTCATGTCTTGATAACCGGGCATGGCAGAGGGGTAATAGTAAGCCTGAAACAGTTCATTTTCCGTAAGTTAGTCCATCGAATCCGGAAAAGTGAGAAATCTGTGTTCAATGGACGTCTACCTCATTTTGTTATGAGTACGAGGAGACGAAGTAAACTCAATCTTCTTTGTGAAATTTTAACGAGTCCACCAAAGAAAACTCGGTACTTTCGTGAAATTTTAACGAGTCACGCGGAGAAAACTCGATACCTCCGTGAAATTTTAACGAGTCACGCGGAGAAAACTCGATACCTCCGTGAAATTTTAACGAGTCACATGGAGAAAACTCAATTTACTTTTCTGTTTTAAAGAGCGTTGAAAAAGAGGAAAAGAATGGCTCCTTGTTCTTTGTCTCAGTAGTTTAACGAGTCTGACAAAGGTGACTCGGGATTTTTTCAGTTTTATGAGCGAGAAAAAGATTCCTAAAAAGAATGCTCAGTGCTTCTTCATGGTTTTAACGAGTCTGAAGAAGAGAACTCTAGGTTTTTCGGATTAACGAGCAAGAAAAGACCAAAAAGAACGCTCGATGCCAACTTCGTGTGAGTTTAACGAGTCCGAAGAAGAGAACTCGAGGTTTTTCAGATTAACGAGCAAGAAAAATACCATGAAAAGAACGCTCGATAAAACATGAGTGTCTTCTCATAAATCTTGATCCCTTATTAGAATCATCAGTACCAAATCTCAAGAGTTGCGACATGTGTACAGCGAGGAATCACGACTTTGCCGACTGACTTAAGAGAGTCATGCCCCAGAATTAGCTATAAGAAGGTCAGAAGACATTAATTTTCACTGTTTCGAGTGCTGTGAAGAAGCTCTGGAGTGGAAAAGGCGTGAAAACTTCAGCTAGTGATTACGATCGATCCAGGCAACATTTTTCTATTCCGCGAGATCCAGGTAAGAGCTAGAACCTCATGTTATCATTTAATTTCCAATTTTGTAGTTTTTACTGGTTCAAAATTAAGAAATTTTGAGGCCCTAGAAAAATATTTGCGCCTAACGCGGGTCAGGAGTACAACATCCGCATTAAACGCACAACCCGTGAGGGATGTAAGCGTTAGAACGCTCTGTTTTGTATTAGTGACCGCGTTAGGCGCAACATGCTTTCTAGCAACTCAATTTTTTCTTTTTTGAAGTGATCCAGGAAAATTTTAATCGGTTGGAAATGTTTCATTTGTAGGTGTTCAGCTGTTAATCATGAGTATCTAGCGAGAGAGAGAGCATGAGCGGGAAGAACGAGAGATGGTGACAGATGCAGCAAGTTTAATGGCTCTCCGGAGGTGTGGATTGCTTAAGTATGCCCGTTTAGAACTGATGAGGGGTCAAGAGGACCTCCTGAGGTGGCTGATCCAGCAGTGGGACGAACGGCATCATGTCTTTCGAATTGGTGGCAATGAGCTCGCCATCGAAAAAGATGATGTTTACTTTTTGACCGGCTTGTCATGTCGCGGGGCGAGGCCCAACTTGATGGGTTCCAGAGCTGACCCTCGTTCCACTACTGATTTGATCCATGCGCACTACATACGTGGCACCCAGGCTGTGAGTAACCGGATACCTATCGCACAGGTGACTTTGAGACCCTTGCGGTCTATTTTATGGATGATTGTTCGCTTGGCAGGTGCCAAGAGTCAGCATGTGGCTACCAAGGCCCAGATGCTCCTAGCCTTGGATTGTATGCAGCCTCAGGTTTTCGACTGGTGTGACGGTGTAGTCCGTCGGGTCCGAGCAGAGCTTACTGCATGCAAGACCCGTACTCAAAGAGAATCTGGGTACGGAACACTGATTGTTTCTTTCATATTGGAGTGGGTACCACTGATGAGGCCCAGGATCCCAATAGCGCCATTGGGTCCACGCGAGCTGAGGCAGGCTCGGTGGGCCACTTTGCTTCCACGGACTGGAGAGGGTCCCGTCCGTCACTGTTTTGATGAGGGATTTTTTGATTGGCTGGACTCTCAGATCATCATGATTGAGGATTATCCCTATGCAGGGATGAACTTCACAGGCGATCCCGAGCTAGTCCTTCCCCCTGGCACCCAGTGGGGGCCCGATGGTAAGACAAAAAAAAAAAAAAATGATCAGTTGTTTCCAAAGAAGTTTTTTTTTTAGCTTTTGAATGTTTATGTAAATTTTTTTTTTTTGTTGAAAAAGGGGTGAAAATGAAATTTTGACATGAAACTTTTTCTTGCTTGACACAGATGTGGCACCCGTCCGTCCAGCTGGGGCCCCTCGCTATGCACGGCGAGGATTGCAGCTACCCGCGGCTGGCGCACCTGTAGAGGAGGCGGAAGCCGGCGATGACGATGATACCCAGATTTTACATGAACTCTCCAGGAACCTGGAGGGTCTGAGTATGGGTATACCACTGCTTCCTATGCGGGAGGTTCCAGTTCGCCTGCAGCGGCATACTGTGGGTGTGCCAAAGAGATACCTGGTTCCTCTTAGGAGGATGGCTAGAGCAGTTGTATGCTATTATGAGCATCAGGCTTAGCTGTTTGGAGTAGATGTATTAGTGTCAGAGCATGGCTTAGTGAGCCAAATTTTGTAAAACACCCCGAGTTTTGGGAGATTTTTCTTTTTGATGTTTTCTATGTACTGGACACGACATATATCTATATATATATATATATTTTGGTGATTTTGTGTTTTTTAAATTTTTATGCATTTTTTGATGTGATAAAAATATATGTACTCATGAGTAAATCTTTTACAATAAATGTGACAAATGCCAATCTAACACATAATTTGCCAAAGAATCAGCTAATGCATTAAATTCCCTAGGAACGTGCTCAAATGTGATTGTTTGAAATTGACGTTCTAAAAGTCGCACTCGTAAAAAATAACGTAACAACACAGGGTGGCGGACGCGATAATGATTGTTTAGCTGCATAATGATGAGTTGGGAATCTAACCTGACCACTAAATCGGAGATGTCACGAGATGCCGCTTCCGTGAGGAGTTGGATCACTGACATGTACTCGGCCACATTGTTGGTGGCGTTACCCAGGAAGATCCCCCGGAACCAAGAAGGTCCGACTCAGGCGTATAGAGAACCCAAGCAGCTGAAGCAATGTGTCTAGTGTGACGACTAGCACCGTCTGCATACCCGACGTATGATAACGAATGTGATGACATCTGTGCGAAAGAAAAAGATTACATGAGAAAAACACTTCGAACCAAACAAATAATCTAGAAGCATCAAAAATAAAAAATAGGAAAAACTTATATACATAAAATTACAAAGCATATGCCTAGTGTGAAACTAGGCAAAATACTTCTTCAGATAGAGCCCGTTGCGGGGCTCCTCGAGTGGAATTCCATTACAGTCTTGTAGTTCGTAAGCTCCTTTTGAGAGGGCTTTAGTAGCGATGTAAGGACCGAGCCACAATGGTTGGAGCGTTCCTGCCCCCAAGAGGTCGTGTTTTTGATCATAAAGTAGAACAAGATCGCCCTCTTGGAAAGAACGAGGCTTGATAGATTTGTCGTATTGAGCTTTAACTCGGCGCTGGTGAGCTTCGAGTGCTAGTGTAGCATATTGACGAGTTTCGTCCAAGTGATCGAGTGAGAGCAAGCGCTCTTCGGTGGCGGTGGTGCCAGGCAGGAGTTCAACGGCTAGTTTAAGCGATGGAATTTCACACTCAATTGGAAGTACTCCCTCCAGGCCGAAAGTAAGTTGGAAAGGTGTGAAGCCTGTGGCAGTTTTTACTGACGTTCGGTATGCCCATAACGCAGAATATAACTTGCGATGCCATGTGGTTTTATGGTTTTCGACCAATCGGCGAATCATGGTTTTGAGAACGCCATTTACGGCTTCTACTTGACCATTAGCTTGAGGATAATAAGACGAAGATTGATCTTGTCGGAAACCTAGCATGGATGTTAATTCGGTCATCATATGATTTTGAAAATGAGATCCATGATCTGTGACAATCGATAGGGGTACGCCGAACTGACAGATAACCTGATTAAACAGGAAGAGAGCGGCGGTTTCGCCATCGGCCTTAAAAGTGGGAAGGGCTTCAGCCCATTTCGTAAAATAATCGACTGCAACCACGATGTAGTTGTGTCTGTTTTCCGAAGCGGGATTGCAGGTGATGAAGTCAATTCCCCATTTAGCGAAAGGACCGACGGAGATAACCAGGTGAAGGGGGGTAGGATGCGCGTGAATTTTCTTTGTGAAAATTTGACATGGATGGCATTTCTGGACTGCTGCAATGCAATCTTTAAACAAAGTGGGCCACCAGTAACCAGCGCGCAAGATTTTTTGGGCAGTAGCTATGCCCGAAAGATGACCACCACATGCCCCTGCATGGCAGTCATTCAAAACGCGTTCTACCTCATTGATAGTGAGACAACGTCGGAGAATAGTATCAACACCACGACGATATAGTGTATCGTTTAGCACGAGGTAGTGCTTTGCTTGGTGGCGGATACGATGACGGTCATCAGACGTGAGAGCTGGGCAGAAGCGTTGAGTTTGTAGGTAGACTAAGATGTCTCCATACCAGGGGTCCGAAGAGTCGACCAAGTAGACAGATTCATCAGGGATTGGATCATGAGCTACCTCTTCCGGGTCGATTCTGGGAAGGTCCGATAGCAATTCGGCGAAGACAAGGGATTTCTTTGCTTTGGCAACCGTGAACACAAAATAAAATTGTTGGAGGATGACGATCCATTTGGAATATTTCCCTCCAATAATTTGTCTAGACAAGATATGTCGCATGGGATTCTCCAAAGCAATCACCGTAGTCTGTCGCAGCGATATATAATGTCGGAGCCGGGTGACGGCGAAAACTACCGCCAGAGAGAGTTTCTCTACATGTGAATAACGTAATTTAGGTCCAATGAGACCTTTAGATAAATAGTAAATCACATGTTCACTGTCGTCATCGTGTACTTGAACCAAAACCATTCCAAGTGAGGATGGTGATGCTGCCAGATAAAGGAGAAAGTCGCGTGAATAATCGGGGGCACTAAGGAGTGGGGCTGAAACAAGTGCATGTTTTAAAGCATCAAATGACAGTTGAGCTTGGTCATCCCACAAGTATAGTGTTCCTTTCTTCAACAATCGCATGAACCCTTTCGTCATCTCGGCATAGTTAACGATGAAACGACGCAAAAAGTTTGCCTTCCCCTGCAAGCTTTGGAGTTGAAGGATGGATTGTGGTGCCGGCAATTCAATAATTGCTTTTACCTTATCGGGATCAACCCTAATCCCGTGCTTGGAAAAAATGAACCCTAACAATCGTCCGGACTCGACCATGAATACGCATTTATGAGGATTCAAGCGTATATTGTAGAACCTGCACCTAGCAAAAATTTCTCTTAAATGAGCCAGGTGGTCTCGTCGCTTCTTGGAATGAGCCGGGAGGTCATCCAAGTACGCCTGTACAATATGTTGAATGTCATGAAAAGCATAGTCCATAGCCCGCTGAAAAGTTGCTCCAGCATTCTTCAGGCCGAATGGGAGCTTTTTATACACGAAGATGCCCCAAGGACAGATGAAAGCAGTTTTATGCTGGTCGTCTTTTTTTATGGCAATCTGGTTGTATCCCGAGAATCCATCCATGAAGGAAAAAGATTCACATCCGGCACAATCGTCGAGAATTTGATCAATGAACGGTGTAGGGTAATTGTCTTTTGGACAAGCGGCGTTCAGATCGCGATAATCGACACAAACTCGAATAGTGCCTTGTTTTTTATCAACGGGAACCGGATTGGAAACCCATTCAGTTAAGGGAATGGGGTAGATGAAGCCAGCGTTTAAATTTTTTTCTACTTCGACCTTAATGGCGGCTGCTTTGCGCGGGTGGACAGGTCTGAGTCGTTGCCGGATTGGTTTAGCATTGTCATAAGTCTTGATTTCGTGCTCGACAATAGAAGGATCTATGCCGGGCATTTCGTCATAAGACCAAGCAAAGACATCGCGGAATTCTTTAAAAAGAGATGTGAAGGACGCAATTTCCTCAGGATTGCAGTCGGCTCCAATCTGAATATTTTCCACGATACCCGTTTTGACTGAGATATCGATGAGTAGAGTCTTGGAAAGATTACCCATGTTCCCTTCCGAATCGATAGTGTGGACAGTCGTATAAGAGGAGGGAACTATCTCAGGTTGGTCAAAAGACGGGATTTCAGTTTTTATCGCCTCCGAATCAATCGTCGAAGCGCGATGGTGGAACTCTCCCCATGGTCGTTCTTCTAATGACATGATCTCTCGAATAGCTTTGGTTGTAGGCCAGACTTTATTGAGGAGATCCTTAGAGAGAACTGTTATGGGAGAGAGGGTTGTACCTGTAGTTGAAACCATATCAGTGGAGGGTTTAGATGCGACTTGGATGGCTTGGTAAGCCAACTCAACCGGCGAAAGCGGCATCTGATCTCCATAGGAATCAATTTCTGAAGGTGCTGGAATGATCCATGGGTCGATAGAGCCATCCGAAGAGGTGGATATCATTGCAACCGTGTTTGGGATTTGAGGCGGCGGAAGAGGAAAACAACCCAGTAGGGAAGATGCCTTCAGAAGACTGGTACCGATACTGACGTAAGAGTCAGGGACACCTCCTATTAAGGGTACAGAGCTACTTGGTAAAGTGGAATAATCAGGGGTGCAGAAGGATAGCTGATCGACCGTGACTATTTTCCCATCCAATGGAAATAGGATGAGTCGGAAGACTGAAGACACGATGGCAATCATAGCATAAGACCAACTGCGACCAAGCAATAGATTATAGTCGAGATGACGCTCTATGACTTCAACGTCCACGTTTACCATTTTCCCACCAAGAGTGACGGGAAAGCTAGCAAGGTATCCTTTGGGTAGGAACGTGTGGCCATCGAAAGCTTTCAGGGAATTCGATGGCGGGGTTAGAGTAGGAGAACCTAAATTCAGCCAGCAAGCTTGTGACATAACGCAGGTCGAAGCACCTTCATCTATGACAGTGCGATGGATGGGTCTCCCTTTTGACACAACCTGCACCTGGAATGCGAGTTGATGCGAGAGGCGAGGTTTAGCCTTTTCCATATCAAAGACTGCTAGCATGGAATCCTGGGGATATATTCTGCTAATGGCCGAAAGCAAGGCTTTCCTTTGTGCTGGACAGGTTTGTAATACTTCAAGTGCAGACATGGCTGACGGTGCCTGCGCCAAAACTTCTACAATATTGTAGTTTTGGGCTGCACGTGCAGAGGTATTATGAGTCGTGCGTCGAAGTGTCCCTTTTGGGGGACGAATTACAGGTTCAGCAGTAGGCCTTTCGATATGCAAATCGTTAGGCGGCGGCGGATTGGAACTAGTTCCAGGTTCTTGAGCATCTATGGTAGGGGCTCCATAAAGCTTGGCGCGAGTTTGAAGGTCAATACTCTCGATCCCATAAATGGCAGATGGTCCTTCGCCGGAAGGATGTGAACCACCATTGCCCCGTTGATGGGGTTGTGGCGGGTTGTCAACCATATGTTGATGTTGCTGCTGTTGATTGGGGAAAGGATTGTGAAGAATGGCAGGTGTTCTCCCAGAATCTTTGTTAGCAATAAAATCAGTGCATTCCTGCAACCAAGGACATTTGTATGTCAAGTGGTTCTCCGCACAGATTTTACAAGGAAATCTCATGGGTTTATCCTTTCGTTTTTCGTTAGCAGCATTTTTCTGATTAGAGTTATTTTGATTATTCGACTGCTCTTCCGAAGAAGATGTTTTCTTCTTATTCTTCCTATTTTTCCCGTTGGGTTTTTGTGAGGTTTGCACCGAATTTACCTCAGCGGAAGGGAGAGGAGTTGTTTGATGGGGGGCGGTGGCAGCCGAGGATGGCTGGGAGGTTTTCCCCTGAGACTGATTGGTGGCTACACCAGAGATCGCGCCAACGAGGCCGTCGGCATGAGCTCCGGTTTTCTTAGTAGCCGGAGGGTTCGGGTTACCAGGGGCATGGGGGAGCAGATCGTAAAGCGTGCCGGATTGTGAATAGATCAAATCCAGGTGTTGGGCACGACGAATACATTGATCTTCTGTCACCGCACCAGAAAGGCCAATGTCTTTAGAGATATGGGGTAAAAGAGACTTGCAAAACCAATTTTCCAAGAGGTGGTCCGGTATTGGCGCTTTGACAAGCCTCCTCCTACGTCTCCATTCATGAATATGGTCGGAGATGTGGGTGGCGGTGTCTTGGCGCAGTGATGTTAACAATTTTGTGCCAGTTTCCACTCTAATTGGTAGTTGAAAGTTCTTTAAGAAATCCGTCGCTAAAGCGCCAAACGTATTGATGGTGGCGCGTGGTAATTCAATGTACCACTTGGCGGCATTGCCTGTAAGGGTGCGGGAAAACAGTCGAAGGCGGACACTATCATCTACCATGGAATTGGATATGGACCACAAATGGAAGGTAGTGATGTGTGCGGCCGGGTCATCTCCATGCTTCCCGTCGAACTTTGGGATATCTGAAGGAATCTTATGCGGTATAGGAGGCCAAAGCGAGTTGTGATTGATGGGGTCGTTTGTCAGCTTATGGATGTCTGGTATGTCCAAAGCTGCCAAGAAAGGCAATTGTGGATTTGCCCCCGAGTCTAACCAAGGCAGTATGGGCTGACTATTTGGACCATAGGGTCCCCCCATCCACGTGTTACCAGAAGGGTAAGTGGGACTTTGATAAAAACCTCCGATAGGTGGAGGAGTAGGAACATACGGTTGCTGTCCATAGGGCATAGCGTATTGAGGGGAAAATGGTTGGTTTCCCCCAGCGTAAAAGTGCCCTCCCACTCCAGACGGAGGTTGGGGTTGGTTAGTCCAAATGGATGAAATAGATTTTTCCGGAGGCATACTAGTATTTGCATAATTTGGCAATGGTATAGATCCTACGCCTATGTTTGAACCACTTAAGGGGATAGTATTTACAATGGGTTGTCCCATTTGTCCTAAGGATTGCATAGGAAGAGAAATATTCCCAGCTACCTGTGTACTGACAACACTGCCCCCTGGCATAGTGGCCAGGGGGTTTGAACTCAACAGAGGGTTCCAACCGAAAGGGTTGCTAAAGGGCACCAAAGTAGTCGTGCTCGTGGGAGGAGCTACCGTGGTCCCCAACGTGGTCACGGTAGGAGTAGATGCCGAAGGGTTCGGTAAACTACTGACATTTGTGTTGAACATAGGGTTGGGGGTAGGCATATGTTGACTACTGGGGTTACCCAGTAATGACATAGAACTGACCACCGGCGGGGAGGATGATGGCGAACCAGGAATGGTTTCCATTGGTATCGACCCTGTGGATACCGGTGGAGAAATAGATGTTGGTGTTGCCGCAGACATATCTTGGCGTGGTGGAATCTGGATTATCACCGGTCCTAACGGATCAGTGAGCGGAGGATTGTAATTAGGTACAACGCCTTCAGTGAAAGGGTCCTCCGGGAGTTCCAGTTGATAAGGGTCTATGTGATAATCCAGATTAGTCAAAGGAGACTGCTCTTCCGTAGAAGGCCCGGGTTCACCAAGGTTCAATATTTCTTCTAAGGTGAGAGGAGGTAGACCTTGCTGTCATCTAGACTGACGGCGTGGGTCAGGGGACGCCATGGTGACCGGTTTAATTTTAACAAATTTTATTTAAAATGTGATATATTATGAAGTCTCAAGTGACAGTAACCACAGACTTACTAAAAAGAAAAAAGACTCTCTAAAATCAATCAACAAGCAGCCAGTATAGGGTGCCCTGTCTGAGTACTACCGTTCACTGGTGATGAAATCCAGTCTCACAATAGCATACAGAGAGGGTTGGTCGAAAGTACAGTTACGATTACTCTAGAGCTTCGCCCGAACCCCAGACGATAGGTGTAAGAACTCTCGTGAAGACGAGTACCCTCCTAAAGACTGAAGACAGAGTAGGTCCGTCTGTTTGAGGTACCAAGACAGCCCGTCCCAGTCACCTTGTGTAAGTCCCTAAAATTATAGCCACTAAGGATACCTCAAATCACAGACACTATCAGGGGGGTCCACGGTCAAGGACAGTGTGCTATATGGGCAGAATACCTAGATCCCCGATCTAGTTTCGACATCCTCGAAGGGAACCCCAATATATAACACACCCACAGGATGCAGTCGAAGGCAGGCTACCTTATAGTGCACCCAAGTGTTGTCTCGTGCTGAGCTCCGGTAAAGGAACGGTCCCAATAATGTGAGTGCAGCAGGATTTCACTCGTTAATGACTCTAGTTTTCAAGTTTTGAGATCTTGGGTAGTTTTCTCACTTTCCTAACCCAAGATCCTAGCCTGAACTACTGTTTGTGTGAGCTCAAAAAGAGTTATTAGATTGATTTTATTATCGCTTGTTTTTAGTGTACTTTGTTATTAGTCTGGCGGAGGGGAAATGGACGTATGAAGTATAGTGAGACTCTTGACTCAATAAACCATGCAAAACATGCTCTAAATATTAACTTCAATGAACAATGTTTCTACAAGGAGAGGTTTCTTCTTTCAATCATCCATGCACCAACATGTAAATAACACAGCTCAACTTTTAAGATTCAGCATTCTATCTACCTCTTTTAACAGTCTGTGAACCAAACTTTCAGAATAAACTCAGCTTAAATGCAGAAAAAGAAAAGAAAAAAAAATTCTCTTTAAAAAAGTAAATGCTTTGCACACTAACTAAATAAGAGAAACAAACAATCAATGCCAGTTTAGCAGACAAGTACAGGGATTCGGTCTGTGAAAGGTATTGGTGGCCAAAAAACTCCATAGCTAAAACACAGTCACAGAAGTGAACAACAGGGTTTTTTGGCTGGGTAACGCTCTGTCTGTGAGAAAATATAGCGTTATAACGCACTGTATTTAAGCCTAGACTGCGTTATAACGCACTGGATATACTGCATAGGTCACGTTAACCAGGGAAAAGCTCTTCAGTTGGCCAGACAGGCATAGGATTGAACTCTGCAAGCATTTGGTATGTTTACTGGGCATCAAAAAATGGTCGGAAGGATACTGAACAGAGGAGAGAAGAAATGAAAGGGAAAAATAGTTCGGAAACTAAGGGGACACTCCCCAGCGGAGTCGCCAATTCTGCTATAGGGTAAACTGCTTGGGTGGTTGGTTTTCGTATATCCCTCTCAGGGCTTTCCAGTGCCCGAGGCAGACAGTCAGATTAGCTATGATGTTCACAAAGATGGTATGAGCATGTTCATATTAGCTTGAAATAACTTGAAGGAATACAATAGAGAATTACCTCTTTGACAACTTTAGAATCCTTTGGAGAGCGCTACGCAGCAAAGCAAGAGTCCTTCTTCACCGGCTCCAAATCTAAATCCTGCAATCAGTCAAAGCACCCGCGTAACTTCTGATATAACAAGTATTCTATCAATTAAATCAACAATAAACATCTAGATTATACACATCTGAGCCATTCATATCATACTAACAAATATTGAAATAACAATATAACATTAAGCATCGAATGGACAAAACGAACATAGTTCTATTGATTTTGAAAGAAGGAGGATTACAACCATCGGTTGTACCAAGCCCTCCTCAGTCTCCCAATCTCTCTTCTCTATCAAGTGAAGAAGTCCAAGCCAACAAGCTCTTTAGGAGCCTCTTTGACTCTTGTCCTTCACAATGTCACACTATTCTCTATTCCACAAGTATGCAAGAACTTTTGAACAATCCTTCAACCTTCAATTAAGAGCCTTCAGCTCCTTCTTATAGGAGAGGGAGAAAGCCATTGTTGCCCTTCTCTTTCCACTAGTTTGGAATGGAAAAGGCTTAGATGTTTCTTTGATCTCCATGCTTTTGCCTCTCTTGGAGTTCAGTCTTCTATGGCAATGACCAATAATGAACTGGTGCTTCTGCAGTTTCCTTTGTGCACTGACTCCTTCGTGAGGGAAAGTCGGAGATTCAAATCTTTCTCCACGCTCTTTTCCCAATTCAAACTTAAAACACGGGTAACGCGACCATCAAGTGTAAACAGAGCGTTTCCCTAGCTACTAACACGGCCAATATATTTCTTTCCTGTGTTATAACGCCCTTGTCCTGTTCTATATATGCGTTACCCTGGCAGAAATAGGTTTAATTTCGGTCTTTGTAATTCTTCCATATTTATCTTCCCCTCTGAGCTGATGAGGAGGTATTTTGACCTGTAACAGTGTCAAGCAAGCAAAAGTTTCATGTCAAAACTTCATTTTCACCCCTTTTCAACAAAAAAAAAAAAAAAAAAAAAAAAAAATTTACATAAACATTCAAAAGCTAAAAACAAAAACTTCTTTGAAAACAAATGATCATTTTTTTTCTTACCGTCGGACCCCCACTTGGTGCCAGGGGGCAGGACTAGCTCGGGATCGCCTGTGAATTTCATCCCTGCATAGGGATAATCCTCAATCTTGATGATCTGAGAGTCCAGCCAATCAAAAAATCCCTCTTCGAAACAGTGACGGACAGGACCCTCTCCAGTCCGTGGAAGCAAAGTGCCTCACCGAGCCTGCCTCGGCTCGCGTGGACCTAATGGCGTTGTTGGGATCCTGGGCCTCATCAGTGGTATCCACTCCAGTATGAAAGAAACAATCAGTGTTCCATACCCAAATTCTCTTTGAGTACGGGTCTTGCATGCAGTAAGCTCTGCTCGGACCCGACGGACTACACCGTCACACCAGTCGAAAACCTGAGGCTGCATACAATCCAAGGCTAGGAGCATCTGGGCCTTGGTAGCCACATGCTGACTCTTGGCACCTGCCAAGCGAACAATCATCCATAGAATAGACCGCAAGGGTCTCAACGTCACCTGTGCAATAGGTATCCGGTTACTCACAGCCTGGGTGCCGCGTATGCAGTGCGCATGGATCAAATCAGTAGGGGAACGAGGGTCAGCTCTGGACCCCGTCAAATTGGGCCTCGCCCCACGACATGACAAGCCGGTCAAAAAAGTAAACATCATCTTTTTCGATGGCGAGCTCGTTGCCACCAATCCGAAAGACATGATGCCTCTCGTCCCACTGCTGGATCAGCCACCTCAGGAGGTCCTCTTGACCCCTCATCAGTTCTAAACGGGCATACTTAAGCAATCCGCACTTCCGGAGAGCCATTAAACTTGCCGCATCCGTCACCATCTCTCGTTCTTCCCGCTCATGCTCTCTCTCTCGCCAGATACTCATGATTAACAGCTGAACACCTGCAAATGAAACATTTCCAACCAATTAAAATTTTCCTGAACCACTTCAAAAATGAAAAAATTGAATTGCTAGAAAGCATGTTGCGCCTAACGCGGTCACTAATACAAAACATAGCATTCTAACGCTTACATCCCTCACGGGTTATGCGTTTAACGCGGATGTTGTACTCCTGACCCGCGTTAGGCGCAAATATTTTTCTAGGGCCTCAAAATTTCCTAATTTTGAACCAGTAAAAACTAAAAAATTGGCAATTAAATGATAACAGGAGGTTCTAGCTCTTACCTGGATCTTGCGAAATAGAAAACTGTTGCCCGGATCGACCGTAATCACCAGCTGAAGTTTTCACCCCTTTTCCACTCCAGAGCTTCTTCACAGCACTCGAAACAGTGAAAATGAATGTCTTATGACCTTCTTATAGCTAATTCTGGGGCATGACTCTCTTAAGTCAGCCGGCAAAGTCGTGATTCCTCGCTGTACACATGTCGCAACTCTTGAGATTTGGTACTGATGATTGTAATAAGGGATCAAGATTTATGAGCAGACACACTCATGTTTCATCTAGCATTCTTTTTATGGTATTTTTCTTGCTCGTTAATCCGAAAAACCTCGAGTTCTCTTCTTCGGACTCGTTAAACTTACACGAAGCTGGCATCGAGCGTTCTTTTTGGTCTTTCTTGCTCGTTAATCCGAAAAACCTAGAGTTTTCTTCTTCAGGCTCGTAAAAAACTATGGAGAAGTACTGAGCATTATTTTTAGGAATCTTTTTCTCGTTCATAAAACCAAAAAAATCCCGAGTCACCTTTGTCAGGCTCGTTAAACTATTGAGACAAAGAACAAGGAGCCATTCTTTTCCTCTTTTTCAAAGCTCTTTAAACAGAAAAAGTATATCGATTTTTCTCCGCGTGACTCGTTAAAATTTCACGGAGGTACCGAGTTTTCTTTGGTGGACTCGTTAAAATTTCACAAAGAATATTGAGTTTACTTTGTCTCCTCGTACTCATAACAAAATGAGGTAGACGTCCATTGAACGTAGATTTCTCACTTTTCCCGATTCGATGGACTAACTTACGGAAAATGAACTATTTCGGGCTTACTATTACCCCTTTGCCGTGCCCGGTTATCAAGACATGACAAAGGTACCCCAATGGAGCCGTCTTTTACGACATTTTTCAGACTCTCTAAACATGAAAAATTCACCGAGTTTGCTCATCTGGACTCGTTAAACCTAATCATACGGGGCACAGAGTTGTCTTTCCTGACATTTTTCAGACTCTCTAAACATGAAAAATTCACCGAGTTTACTCGTCTGGACTCGTTAAACTTAATCAGACGGGGAAAAATTTGGACAAGATGGATATTACCTCTGTTACATTTTCAAAAAGGTCGATTTGGCAGCAAAATTCTTGAACATGGCACTTCCCAGAAAACTCTTTCGCAGTTAGCCGAACCCTACCATATATTAGTATTAGCCTTCATTTCCCAGTGTCCCTGCACCGGTAAAATCCTAACACACTCTTTGGTGTTCAACACGCTTCAGCTGCCTAGTACCCTGCTAGAGTGCCTTCTATTGTTCAAGCAGATCTCGCTATCTACTGCTCCTGTTATCAACCAAACCGTTCATTATGCTAGAAATTATTTGTCGTCTGACGTTCCCATTTACTCTTCCTTATCTCAAATCATAAACAAAATCAGTTGGTTTCCGTTTCGTGTTGACTGATGTAGGACGCCTCAGTGCCTACCTCTCAACAAATCACTTCCTATCGACTTCAACACCTTATCTAGGAAGTTGATCCAGAAACACATCAGTACCCAGATACTTGCAGACATCAGTGGCAGGTAGTCTTGTGTTTGATCAAGGGTCTTCATCATTGACTCTTGGTCGAATGATTCTACGAGTGTTCGACTTCAACTCCTTTTATCCACACTCTCTAGATTGTACTGGGCATCTTAGGGACCATCATCATTATCGGTGGCCACCTTCGCGTCTGTTAACAGTTTTCATTATTGACTGGTAATGAGACGATTTCTCACATGTTCGACGACAACTCCCTCATTCACATGTTGAGAAATATGCAGTTTAAGTGAATCGGCGGTCAAGACCTTGGGGCAAAAGGCTACACCATTAAAGTTGTGTTCCCTTCCCCAAGCTGCGATATTGTTTATGAAGATAGCTTCTTCAGCCTGATCCTGTTATGACAGACACTTCCACATTGTGCCTATTCGTGGATAGATTCTTCATATCTCTATTCTAGAGAAATCATGTTGTTTAAAGCTACTGAGCATGGGACATGCCCGACTCTTGGCAAATACTATATTTTCTGACATATGTTGTTGTTTCAGGTTTTCCTCAGTCTTTCAATCTCTCTCTCTCTACAAATTATAAAGTATTTCGGCCATCGTCTTCATCTTTGACCTCACACTTTAGGGGGCATCTATTACAGGTCAAAATACCTCCTCATCAGCTCAGAGGGGAAGGCAAATATGGAAGAAGTACAAAGACCTAAATTAAGCCTATTTCTGCCAGGGTAACGCATATATAGAACAGAACAAGGGCGTTATAACGCAGTCAATAAATATATTGGCTGCGTTAGTGGCTAGGGCAACGCTATGTTTACACTTGATGGTCGCGTTACCCGTGTTTTAAGTTTGAATTGGGAAAAGAGCGCGGAGAAAGATTTGAATCTCCGACTTTCCCTCACGAAGGAGTTAGTGCACAAAGGAAACTGCAGAAGCACCAGTTCATTATTGGTCATTGCCATAGAAGACTGAACTCCAAGAGAGGCAAAAGCATGGAGATCAAGGAAACATCTAAGCCTTTTCCATTCCAAACTAGTGGAAAGAGAAGGGTAACAATGGATTTCTCCCTCTCATATAAGAAGGAGTTGAAGGCTCTTAATTGAAGGTCGAAGGATTGCTCAAAGGTTCTTGCATACTTGTGGAATAGAGAATAGTGTGACATTGTGAAGGCCAAGAGTCAAAGAGGCTCCTAGAGAGCTTGTTGGCTTGGACTTCTTCACTTGATAGAGAAGAGAGATTGGGAGACCGAGGAGGGCTTGGTACAACCGATGGTTGTAATCCTCCTTCTTTCAAAATCAATAGAACTATGTTCGTTTTGTCCATTCGATGCTTAATGTTATATTGTTATTTCAATATTTGTTTAGTATGATATGAATGGCTCACATGTGTATAATCTAGATGTTTATCGTTGATTTAATTGATAGAATACTTGTTATATCAGAAGTTACACGGGTGCTTTGACTGATTGCCGGATTCAGATTTGGAGCCGGTGGAGGAAGGACTCTTGCTTTGCTGCGTAGCGCTCTCCAAAGGATTCTAAAGTTGTCAAAGAGGTAATTCTCTGTTGTCTTCCTTCAAGTTATTTCAAGCTAATATGAACATGCTCATACCATCTTTGTGAACAACATAGCTAATCTGACTGTCTGCCTCGGGCACCGAAAAGCCCTGAGAGGGATATACGAAAAACAACCACCCAAGCAGTTTACCCTATAGCAGTAGCCGAAAAGCCATCAGTGAAAGAGTAGGCTTCGTTCCCCGCAACATGGTCCAACACTTCATCGCTGAAAGGGGTGGGAAACGGATCGTGAATGCAGGCATTGTTCAGACTGTGATAATCGACACAAACTCGTATCTCTGCCTTGTCCTTCTTATTCTGGATGAAGATATGGCTCACCCACTCTGCTTCCTCCATGGGAAAGATTAGACCCGCGGCCAACATCTTATCGATTTCCATCTTAACGTTCTCCTTAACCCGCGGGTTCAACCGGTAGGGTCGGTGCTTAACAGGCTTGGAACCTGGTTTTAGCACGATGCGCATTTCGCCAAGGTCACCTTTGATGCCTTCAAATCTGCTACCGACGAAGGGAACAAGTCCTCATATTCCTGGAGGATGCTGAAAATCTCCTTGGTCACCTCTTCATCCCAGTAATCGCCCACTGTAGCCAACATAGGCTTCTCCTACGTACCGATGTTTAGCTTCTTTGTCTTCAGCGGCTGTAAATGGAACCCTTCGATGGCTGGCTCTTCGTTAATGTTCTACTCGCCTTCCTTCTCTTCGAAATATAGGTGCCTCAGGTCCTCTAGACCATCGTTCTCTGGATCGCCGTCAATCCTTTGGCAAACCAACTCTCGTACGGCCTCAGGACGGGTGGGCAGCATGCAGCCATCGGTCTGTAGATTGTGAAAAAACAGTATCGCCCTGATAGCATGCAATGCCTGAGATTCCAACTTTGTGTCTCCCACGAAAGAGAAGCACCGCGCAAATTTTCTCGCGACTTCCGTCCAATAACTAGTCCCTCGTTTCCGTTCTTCCTCCAAGTACCATGCATGGGGAATGGCATCTAAAGAGTGGACAAACCGATGAACCCACAGCTCTTCCGAATATCCTATACTTCGCCACTACTCCTCACAGGTCCGTAAGTGGTCCTGCGGATTGGAAGTCCCAGAGTACCGCTGCCTGCTTTGAGGGCCTTTATCTTCTTTGAACCGCGCCCGCAACGTGTCCGCCACACTACTCCACCGCGACAAGGTATTGCAGTGATTTTTCCACCACCGGGCTGCTATAGACTGTAGTGCGACATCCAAAAGGGGTAGTCTTCTCCCTTCTGGCACCATGTCCTCAACCTTAGCAATAAAGGTATTGACAGCTTGCATGTTTGATAGGGTGGGGTATTCCCTGAACTCAGCACCAATCCAACTGACGCGATCAACATGAGCACATCTCCGTGTGCTGGTCTCATACCCCCCCTGCTGCCAGTCTTCCCACGCGAGTTCGGATCCCAGCTCCGAGCTTTGGACACTCTGCAAACTGAGAGAGCCAGTCGTGGTCGAGTTAATATAGTCTTCCCGTTTCCCTGTAGTCATCTGGCAGAGGTGGTCCATCATCTGAGCATCCTCTCGGTTATCCACCATCTCGGTATACCTCGGGCCTTGATATGGGTCGAGGGGCTGAGTGACCCAGACCTCCCCATCTTCAAAGATCATCAACTCCTTTTTTAGGTCGATGATAGCATAATTCTCAAAATCCCAATCAATGCCTAACAGGGCAGGGTAAGGATCCTTGTCTCCCATAATATCAATAACCTCAAAATCGGTGTAAGTCTTTACCCCCGCAATGTCGACCTCGACACCTTCGAGTCAGCCAATCGGCATAATGCGGTACTGGTTTGCCATTCTGAGTTGGATGGGTGAGTAGGCCAGTCGTGGCTTTCCGAGAGCCTCCCATGTCTTGTGCGGCAAGATGTTGACGTCAGACCCTAAATCAAGCATGGTGTCGCTGATTTGGAATGCCCCAACCTGCATATTGAGCCGGAACTCTTTACCCGTTCGTCGCTTATTTCGCTTGATGCGCTGCACTGAGTCCACGAGTGCATCGAGAGCCCGGCATTGCTCAGTGTTGTGAGTCGTGGAACCACAAAACTCACAATATACGTTGTTTGGCACATTGGAATACTTCTGTAGGATCGGGCACATCCGAGGTGGATGTCCCACCATCCGGAAAATATCACAATACTCCGTGGCGGCTGAGTTGAGTTGGGAGGGGAACCCCGCATAAGGCTGTTGTGGCTGGTATACCCCCTGCAGATTCAGTGCCACTCCACCCCCCGTGGGTGGCCCCCCTTGAATTTCCACGACCGAGGGTCCCACCCCCGCGCCACGCAACCGAGGACACTCAGTTGCGACATGGCCTTCGACCAGGCAGTGAGTGCACCAAACGTTTGGCCTGGCTGGTCTAACCAGTTGTATCTCCTTGAGCTTTTCAGTCAGGCTAGCTATATAATGCTGCAATAGCACCAAGGAAGGATCCTGCGGGCCCGACCCTCCTCGATATTCCTGAGGGTAGCCTGCCATGGCCTCGATCTTCATGGCCTACTCCAAAGCGTCCTGCAGATTGTCAATCTTCTATTAGGTGAGGGGGGTTCACGTCAAGGGAAGCAAAGCCTTGATGAACCAGTCCCTATGATGGTTCAGATCGATCGGGTAACTGAGTTTCCCAACCGCGTCCTTGAATCGCCGCATTAGCTCCCATGCGGTTTCTCCTTACTTCTGTTTAATTTCCTAGAGCTCGAACAGACCCTGTTGGTCCGTCTGGGGAAGCTTAAATTCCTGGAAAAAATCCCGCTTCACATCTGCAATGATGGGATTCAGGTGGGCCTCAGACCACTTGATGAACCATTGCAGAGCCCTCTCTCTGAGCATGGTTTGGAATTCTATTATTTTCCCTGTGTTCGGCGTCTGCCGAGCCCTCCAAATGGCTTCGCACAGATACCAATGTTGCTCGACATCATCATTACCCTAGCTCGAGAACTCAGGATACCAGGTAAAATACCTAGCCATGTTCGCTTACGGTGGGTTGACCAGGATAAATTCTCCGAGTCCTGGTTTCGTGATTGTTCCACTCGGGAATGCAATACTACTAGTGATGCTGCTACTAACGGGTGTCGCCGTCGACACTGAACTACTGTGCAATTGACTCAATGCTTGAATTTTAACAAAAATATTGCTCAAAGGTTGATAAAGTACCAGGGGAAGGTAGGGATCCTGGCCATGTAGATTGGGGGGAGTATGGCAGCCCGGAGAACTGAATGTCGTCCGCTCTTGAAACAATTGCTGCATCACAACGTACCACTCACCATCAGAACTTTCCTTGGGCTGCATACCTTCATCATCTTCGTCAGTCACCGTCTCCCTTGCTCGCTTGGCTAGGCTCCCATGCACCGATCGTACTCCCACAGAGGTCCCTTCTCTTCCCTGGGTATTCGCGTCCATAATTCCTACTCTATGAAGCGCCTCCTTCTGATTCTTCCTCTTGATCTCTCATCTTTTCAAATCTCGCATCACCCTTCTTCGCCACCTATCGAAAATATGTGCCCGCCGATGTGCACGTCGCTCCCTCAACGTCCTTGCGGCCTCAGCATCCATTCCCCACTCCCCGCATCACACTCTATGTGGCATCGATCCCTTCAACCCTTCCCCCAGCACCGGTGGTTTACGCTTCCATACTCGTCTTGTGGAATTCTATCAACCCTTCATCCACCATCAGAGATTTAATCCACAGCGGAATTTCCTTAAGCAGCTTCCCTTTGAGCTCTGAATGGAAGATAGCCTCGGCCTTCGAGAAGGATTGATAGCACTCAGCATCAAACTCCACAATGTATCCTTCCACCGTGGTCTCTAACCAAAAATCCACCACGCGGGTCAACTCGGTGTTCAACCGATGCAGAGCCACCAGATCTCCGTGCGCCCACCTACGGTTTATCTTCCGCGAGCCATCTCGAGGCACCTTCGTCTGTAACCTCTGAAACCAATTGTAAAGTTCGGTGGGGAACTTTCCCCAGAAAATTTCGTACGTATCACCGGCTAAATCTGAGAAAAGGAAGAGTTCCTTGATCGCTGCCTCCCCTTTCTTAGTCAACTCTGCTTGCTGAGCAATGAAATGGTCTAAATGATTATCCCACCATTGCCGTATCTCCCCTTCGAAGATCCACAATACCATGGTCTAGATCCCCTCATATCATGCAGGTCCCGGCAACGGAACCATTGTTGGCGAGTGATCAGGTCTCGCGGGCAAGACCCAGGTTCAGGAGTTGTGGCCAACACAGGAATCCGATGTAGTCTAGGATCACGCCGACATTATCACCCTACTCTAGAGAGTAGAGAGTCTCACCCGAGGCATGCCGCGACCACATGCAGGAGGGGAATAGACCAATGGAAAGGAACAGATTCGCAATTCATCCTTATCAGTGATTAGACTACATGAATAGAATCACATACGCAATAGCATTCAGAGAGCATACAGATATTAGACAAATGAAATTTTAAAGCATCTCAACCAACACACATGCATGTGAATCACACAAATAGACAGTAACCTGCAATTATATTAAGCTCTCGGCCAAATCCACAGTTACCCAGCTTTTCAATGGGCTTACAAATCTGATACATATGCCTTGCGGAACAGAGATGTACATCAATATAACCCTAGGAACTACAGAGACCTCATCCATAATCTAGGTTCCTGCTGCAGCATGCGTTTCTTCTCCTTCAGTTGCTCCCTTCTCCCTTTTCTTCCCGGTGATGGCTATTTATTCACTCGCTGTCGCGACTGTTAGTTCTTCTTATGTCCTTCTTCAGCTGCTTCTAGCTTTTCTCTGATCATCTGTGTGTTCCACTTGCATTCTTCTATTGTATCTTCTCCTTATCTGTAATTATGCATCTAGTTTCCTCCGCTATGTGCTTGTTCCTTCACAACCTTGGTAGCTCCGCAGTTTGATGTGGTTGCGACTTGGTTGCGACTGCCATGTGCCCTCGTTCTGCAACCCCAAAATCTGGCCGTTGTTTCATTTCAAAACGTTCAAAACAAGGTTTTTCAAAACAATGGCCCCAACATGTACAAAATTTCTTATGAGGAGGTTTCTAACAACCTTCCTCATTCCTAGTATCTAATTTCTAAAATTGAAATTTCCAAAAAAAATTAAGTCGTGATCATGTTTGATGATGGGCTAGTGCCAGCTCTGCTTTTCTGTTCACAAATATCAGACATTGGCTGAAGTTGTGGAGGCTTCCCAAACTATGTTTTCATCTATCCAGTAAATATAGCATCAAGTAAAAGTGGCAGAATTTTCTATGTGGAATCTAAAGAACAATTCAATGTCATTATTTGACTATGAGGTTTAACCAAGTGTTGCCATTATGCTTCCCAGTTAATCTTTTTCAGCTGTGCAATTGTTTCTTCTCATATTTGACCTGTATTTTTCCAACTTCGCTCCAATATTTTGAGATCAGAAATTGATTTAGGATCTCCTTCTTTAATTAAACTGGAGGTATGTAACATGTGCTTGATTGTTTTGAAAATTCTCTTTGATATGCCTAATGCTCTAGCTATTTCCAATTCTGCATGTTTTACCTATGTATCCCAGTCAGTAAAGAGAATATCTTTATAAGTTTCTTTGATATTTGGGAGATTTGATCTTCTCCCTTCCTCTGAATCTTGCTATTCAATATAGTCAAAAAAATTTGTATTAAGTTCATTAAACTCAATTCTCTGATCAATTATTGTATTAGTCAATTGTTCACTGATTTCCAAATGTGGAACTATGTATGACATTTGTAAGACAAACAAATCTTGTTGTTTTGAGAGTAGGGCATTTAATGCCAATGCTTCTTTAATGAATTCATTTGCAGTAGGAATGCCTTCATAATTTATAAGATTTTCTCTCAAATCTTTAATCAGTGTGTCTTTTCTGGATAAGTCATTTTCATGACTTATCTTAATTATTTCATATCTTGTAATTTATAGAGTTATTGCTCAGCCTTTTGATTCAGACTATTCCTTTTTTCATCTAGTTGTTGTTGTAGTTGCATTATTTTATCATCCTTATCTTGAACCAAAATGGATACTTTGGCTGCTTTGTCTATTGTTGCAGTAGTATATGCTCTAGAAAATTGTGATAGCCATGTTAGGTTGTCGATTGGGTTTGAGGGGGTGTCTTTCCATACAACTTCCATTATCTCATTATGTGGGGTTGTTTCAATCCTTCTTCTCTTTCTTTGTTTCTTGACTACAACTTTATGAAGAGGGCTATAGAATACATCCAATGGAGGGATATAAGTTACCTTTAGAATAATTTCAGCAGTAGGAAATGCAGGAATAACTTCTGCATCTTGGGAGCTTGTCTCAGGTTTTTCAGTGGTTTATTTTAATGAAACTATCTAACCTTTGGGAGTTTGAAATCCTGTATTTTCCTATGTGGATGATCCCTCGGGGGTATCCATCAATGTATTACTAACTGAAGTCCAAAATTTATCTAGCTCACTTTGATTCTATGAATCTAATTCTTCTGTTCTGATCACCTTGCTTTGTTCAGTCATATAACTAGTAATCATGATATTTTGTGGAATACACTCGAGTCTTTTCTCTCTATAGTCATGGAATATTTGTAATTCCACCGGGTTTATATTCAATCTGATTTTTTTTTGAAATTATTCAAAAGTTTCAAAATATTGTAAAACGTCTTCAAATCTATCATCTGTGTGTATGACAGGTTTGATTTTTACTGACTAAGTAAATTTATTAGCGATCTTCCCTGGGTCAAATTGCCTTGGCGGTAGAAAAGGGAGCTTCAAAAGATGAATTTTTTGGAATTATTTGGACGCATGAATGAAATTCATGAGGAAGAATGAACCACACTGAATTGGGAAACTTGACCATAAATATTTTTTATTATATTTCAGATTTTTAGTGATTCCATTACCGACATTTTGGTAAGCCACTTCTCTTGCCATTAGTTTATCTAAAACATACAGAGAAAGCACATGTGGAGGAGTGGAGCTTCCAAATACTCTTATGTATGAAAATGATTCTTCAATGAAACATCTTCCTATCATTTAGAGATCTGTGATGGATTCCTTAGTGAACCTGGGGCTCTCTCTATCAAACATTGACTGATGTAATGGTAATACAACCCCATAACATAACTTATGGAAGTGTGGTACAAAATTATGTTCCCATATCTGCTTATGACTTAAATGAATTGGGGTAGGGTCCTCAAGAGTCCATTTCCAACCCATAATTGGAAAGCTGGTGAAGAAACAAATGGCATAAAAAACATATGCACTCGTGAAATATTGGGGGAAGGATTTGGAAGAATCAACTCTTGCTTGGCGATAATAATTAATCACTTTGGCTAGGTTTTTGGAAAGAATGGTTTCCCAATTCATGATGTGAGAATTAACACAGGATTCAATCAAAGGAACCCAATTAATAGAGAAGTTGGTGTTATCGTGGAGACCATATAATCTGCACAACATTGATGCTGCAAAATTGTAGGGATTTGCAAGTGAAGAAATAGGATACATACCTGGTTTATCATGCTTAAAATCGTTATCCATTTTCCTCCAAACTTGAATCATTTTGAAAGGGTCTTCATTATCTTTTACAATTTTTTCTACAAAATGGTTGTCATATATGTCTTGTTGGTCGGGCAATTTGTGCATGACTTTCAAATCTTTAGCTTTGAAAGAACGTAAGATTTCATCCTTAATGGTTCTAAATTGTCCGTCTTTAATTGTTGAATTATCAACCACCCATATTATCATATCAGTATATGGCAAAAGGATGGCCCTTGCTGCTACTCTATGAAGGAAGGAGCATGCGACATCTTCAAACTATAAATCTGAGGGCTTTGCATCATCAGCAATTTCCTTGACCTCCACTACTTCAGGTTTTTTATCTTTGAGGATAGTATAGATGGCTTGCCATATTGTAGAACCTCCATCTGCAATGAAAACAATATCTGTGACTGTGGACAACATTTCTGTACATTCAAATTCTGTAATAGTTTGTTTTCCTTGTTTCTGCATTACTTTGCGTATGGACATCTCTTGAAGAAAAATCCCTATTTAAGACAGAGTAACGATCAAATGATGAAATCTATAGTGAAATGACCAATTTTAAAATAAAATATCTGGGAAGCAGCTGTATCATTAATTAGCCGTAGCAAAATAATAACTGTTCACATTGGGATGATGAAACATGATTAATTATTTCTAACATGATTTATTTTCACATTAAAACTTCATTAAACCCTATCAAGTCCATCGCATCGTGCATTTTTGAACCTGTTTTGTGAAGCAAATTTCTTTAGCAACCTTTATGTTATGCGATATGCAATTTCACGATATCACGAAATTGAAAAATCGCCTTCATCGAGATATCGCAACATCGGAGCATTGGTAAGTAATGTTTTAGGTTTTAAATGTATATTTGTGATGTTTGATTTATGATGTTTGATTTATGATGCTGCTTACAAATTTCAAATCACAAAATCACAAATCAGGATTTTATGTTTTTGTGCTTAACTTTTAATGGGAAAAGATTTATGCAGGATGTGATTCGCGATAAGGTTATCACAAAGATATAAAAATGGAATTTATTAATTTATTTTCGTTTTATTTTAAAAACAATAATGTTTTGGAGTTTGATTTTTTATTCAAAATGAAAAAATATATTTTAAGAAGGGTCCCTATTTATATTATCAAATTTTAAACTATTTTGAAAATAAAAATGGGGAGGTTGTTGCATAGCAAAACATGCTCCAAAAATGAACCAAAAAATGTTAAGCTATATAATAACCTTTGCATCTAATAAAATATAGAGAAATTGTTAACCCTTTTCATTTTTTTGTCCTTCAAATCGCTCATTCAAATTTGTATGGTTGGGTTTTTAATAATTTTCAAAAATTAGAGCTTGATGTTGTCATAATTTGTTTTCTCAAAATATCATGCCTCACAGAACATGTTCCAGAAGGTTCCTACAAAATAGCCCATGTAATATGGACAAACTCATTATTTATCCTAGGATATGCCATTATTGACTATTTTTATTGTCATTAAAAATTTAGAGCCATCTCAAACATAAATAACACTAGGAAGCTTGTCTAAATAGATTTTTATGATATATATAGTATATACAATGAATGATGCATGCACCAATTATAGAAACACCAACTTTTGACATGTAAATCTACCTTCAAGATAGCTTGCAATTCCATCATTGTTGGAGCTTTCAAGAGATGCATGTTTTCTTTAGCAGGATGAAGTATCTCTCTCTCTCTCTCTCTCTCTCTCTCTCTCTCTCTCTCTCTCTTGGGCCCATTATATATATATATAGGCATCCAACAAAGGAGCTATAAATACTCAAAGGATCTAGTTGGGGTCTAGAGCAACAACTCAAAATATTATAGAAGACAAGTGAAGCAAGACTAAAAAAAGAATTATATTTGTCATATTTTTCTTCTCTAGCACAATGAGAAAGGAAGCATCCCTTCGATGCAAATATGTAGAGGTTGAAATGATTTAAGGGTTCGTTTTAAACTCCATGTTCAAAATTCATAAACTCCATGTTTTATGTATTTTCTAGTTCGAACTTATGATGTCTATTCACTGGGTTTTCCTTCAAAAAAGGTTGTTAAATACAACAAAATATAGATGCCTGGACATGGAAGGTAGTTATGGAGTGTGTTGATGAAAAAACAAAATCTACATTGTTGTTGGTCATTTTTATTTGTGATTTAGTATCAACTCTTTTGTTTCATTAGAATTATGTCTATTTTATACTCACAGATAATTGAACACATTTTTTTTTTCCAACGTTTTGCAGACTTAAAGTGAACTAATTACTGTGTTATTGTTTGGTGTTCATTGTTGAAAATAGATACTCTTATTGAGATAAGTTTCAATTTTTTTTTATTTGTTGGTTGTTGTCATGTGTTGAGTGCGGACTTGTGAAATTCCAAATCACATGTCGCTTTATGTGAATGGGATATATATATATATATATTTCCCTGTGGTTCCCTAGATATCCATGTTACATTTGCAAAAAAGTTTAGATATCATTCAAATATCTCAAATTTCTAATTTTTAGTTTGAATATTTACGTGATAAGGGAAATACAAAGGTCCCAATTATGAAATTTAACCCACAACAGCAACATTGATATTTTCTTTCATTCAACCTGCAACACATTGCATATGTCTTCATTAATTCTCTTCTTCCATATGCTATCCACTTATGACATTTCCTTTGCAATATTTGGTGCATTTGTGAGTTATAGGTCATTTGTAGGCAATAAATGTTTTCAGAGTTTCAATTTTAATTGAGTATTCAACTTAACATATTGTGTCTCTTATGCATAACTATTTTTCCCTCCACCCACATTTCATAACTTTCATAACCATTAGGTAGGGACCTAGAACTTTAAAAGTCTAATTCTTTAAAGGGTGATAGCGCAATGGAAGAGCACCTAATTTACATGCAAGAGGTTGGTGGTTCGATTCCATCATGCTCTGATATTCATATGGAATGGTGGTGATATGTCAGAGACTCTTTTGACCATCACCAACCATATATACACATCAATAATGACAACCATGAAAGATCTATCACCATAAATCATTGTTGTTGATATGAAATGGTGAGGGTAATTGTTTGTCATTATAGTGATGATTCGTGACAGACCTTGATGTCACCAATTAGATTATGATGATATTTTTTAACCCTCACCAAATATGAAATGGTTATGGTCAATGAACATCGCGATATATAAGCACCAATAGTGATGACCATGAAATATCCATCACAAAAAATTATTGTTTTTCATATGAAATTGTGACAGTCACTATATATCATTATAATCAATATTCGTAATGGTCCTTGAATGTAACCACAACACATAATTTTGGTGATGCCACCTCTAGTGACGTTCACTTTTTTGGTGATGGAGGCTATTGTCCATCACCATTGCTCATATGAAATGGTGATGGTCACTGTCTGTCATTATAAATCATTATAGGTGATGGACCTTGAATTTCACCACAACACCTGTACTTTCGGCGATGCCACCTTTGGTGACATTCAATTTTTGGTGACGAAGGCTCTTTTGACCCTCACCAATGCCCTTTCTTCTTGTAGAGAATTTCCAAATGGATTCCTCTAGTGATCTAGGCTCATCAAACTCAATCTAGTATCTATATGTTATTTGCAATCTGCTGATGAATTTTTTAATATTAGCCTTTTACTCCTTGAGATATGGCACATAGCTCAATTCTACTATGAATCTTAATCACAAGCATACGAAAAAGCATCACTTTAGTTGTGCATAACAAACAACCCTAACATCAAAGATGGCTACAAATTTCTTTAGATCTGCAATTAGTTGACCAAGATAAATGCTACAAGATATAGATCTATGCAGTAAAATACATTAAGTAGTAAATAAAAGCAATATTTTCTCCATGCATCCAATAGAAAAGACAAGAATGTTTTTAAACAATTTTTGTATTTTTTGACACCTAGGAAGGGAACATAGAAAGACGTTACCAATCCCCCTTAATGGGATGGGTTCTTGTAAGTCCTCAGCACTTCAAATATAAAATCTCTCTCTCTTGATGGCATAGAAAACCCATACAAAAATTGAACAAGGGAGCTCATAAGAAAAATGGTAGCAAAATATGACAATGATGGTCGATCAAAGTGTAATATCCCAAATTGTGAATGTAGTAGTGAATAAGAAAAATAATGGAATATCAGGGAGAAATTAGATCAAAAAATGTGTTTAGAAACACATTTCCATCAAATCAATGTAACAACAGAAAAAACGATCTCTTCTACATCCTCCGAAGTGGGGAAAATGCAACAATTTCACCATAAAAACGTTATTTCCAGAGATTTACATTTTAACAAGAAGAAATAATTCTTGGTTCCATTAGAATATATATTTAAGCCCTCAAATAAAAAATAGGAACATAAAAAAATCTCTTTTGATAAGTTAAACAGACCTCTCGGCCTCAAATCATCTTAAAAATAGCCAAATCCCATGACTTAAGCTATGCAGAATTTCTGAAGAAAATGATAGAATTATTCTCTGAGGGTTTCTACAAAAATAGGATATAAAATCATATATTTGTAACTTTATTGAACAATATGCTAAGAAAATAAAGATTTGGCCTCTTTAATACATTATAAAGATAACCCGGCAAGGGTTTCTTGAAAGCTTGAGTACAAAAAGAGCAGACCTGAATATTCAGCTATGAAATAACGTAGTATTACCGAAAAATTTTATAAATAAAACTGAATAATACATTAGAGGGATGATAATCCCTTCCTCTATCTTTCCGTGAGAAGGGTTGGCCCTTTCCCTAGGAAACTAGCTCAAAAACAAGGGCTTAAACCCTGTTGCTGTAGCTCTATGAAAAATGACACAGTGCCTGCAAGGGACTATGCTGTAGGAGATGAGGAATAGTTTGGAAAACTACCAAGATGTGAATTGAGCCCATAAATCTTCCTAGATGATCTCTCAAGAGAAGGAAGGCTCCCTCTACTGAGAAACAAACCCGGAAGTGGTGATATCAAACCTCCACTACAACACCTTGCAACACAACACTATTCTCTGCAGAAATAATGTTGTATCTAAAGAGTGATGCTTGGAATAAAGCCTGAATGTGGAGCAATGAAGTACAAAACTCTCCCAAGAGGCCTCTTAAGGGAAGAGGCGGGATTCCCGCTCGGGAACACTCGGTGCTAAACAACACTGCAACCCTGCTAAACAGCAAGAGGAAGCCAAGTCTAAATATACCAATATCAAAACAATAATATCATATCATGATTAAAAAAGGCTCCCATCCTCTCCATATTGGGTCCCATTCATATTTTCCACCAAGCTCATGCAAGCTATCCTCCACTCAAACTGTGTTGTACATCAAGGAGGTTCAATATATCTAGATGACGTTGTTGACTTGGTCAAATTTGACTGAATCAACATAAACCAATCCCTTTTCGCACCCAAAGGTGCTCAAATCAGTTGCCCATTCTTCCTCCTTTCACATTAGGAGTGTTATTATTCCTTCTAAATAGGTTAATGGGCCTCCCTATCCATTTATTCACCTACCTAGTGATAAAACCAAGTATAATATTCCATTTAGATGAAGGCTAAATTTTTAGAATATTACAGTCCTCCCCTCCAAAATGTTGCTTATCCTCAAGAAAATTTATAAGGAGAGAAAAATTCCTCCCCTCCTCCTCTTGTGGCCTCCTCATCAATATTTCCCACCATGGCTCAAAAAAATCTGCAATAAATTTGTCGTCCAATACTTCCTCCCAAGCATGCAAAACCGAATGGCTCACATCATGAAAAGGTGGAAGGTGTAAGTGGAAACCTTCTTGTTGTCCAATGACCTCCTCAAGATAGGAGTTATGACAAGCATAGGGAATCTCATGACCAATGAGAGACTCCCAAACCCATGTTATCATCCAAATGAAATGAGCCATTATAGGTAGCTCATCAAAGAGATCCTGAACCCCCGGTTCATACAATGTGTTGGGGTTGCATGGAGAGATTGGATCCTCCCTTCCAAGTGATTTCTCTCTCCATTAATGGTAAGTATGGGGCTCTTGTTGATCTTGGTCTGAAATGTCATGACCTCCAAGAGTGGCCCAAGCTATCCCACCAAACAAATAAGCCATGAAGTGCCTCCTCCAAAAACGCAAGTTCTTGAAATGGCTCCTCCCACATGAAGAAAAGAGATGTGATGTGGCAACCATGGTTTGCCCATTGTTTCTCCTGAAAAATACAACATGTAAAGTAGGGAGAATCATACTCCTAATGGGCATCTCCAACTCATCTAACACTCTCCAAACAAAGCTCCCCATGAACATAAGGATATCAGTAACATATGGAAGCAAAAACCAATGAAAACGAGCTGCCATATGACAACCAGAGAGTGGATCATTGTTCCACACATGGAACCAACATAGTGCATCCCTTGCCTACATCAAAACAAGTGATAACAAGTGCTCTCCTAGCCACTTGTTTTCTGCGACAATCATTCTATAAGATATAAACATGAAAATACAATGTGATGTCAATGGTGCACATGAAAAATCATGTGGCTTCCCCCACAAACCACCAATAAGATAGCCAATCTCAATGCTACAAGTGGCTTCAAGTACATCATTATACAATATGAAAGAAGGGATAATCCTCCTTAGTACAACATGTTGTTCATATAAAGTAAAGAGGTACAAAACATAATGTGAAATTATACCTTTTCCACTATGTACTTGGGACCTTGAGCTGAAATGGCTCAACTGGAAATTCTCCCTCACCTCCAAAGAGTAGTGAAGTGGCTGTGACATCCTCTCTATCACCATCTGGGATATGCATCTCTCCATAGGCTGAAATATATCATTTTGGATTCCCTCCCAAATGAAATCCTCTTTGAAGGAAATATATGCATCAAAGTGCATGGAAAGGAAGTCCTCATGTGCCGCATGTAACGGTTTCTCCTTGAGCTCAGAAGCTCTAGTCAAGAAGACTCTACCATAAGAATATATGACCACATCATCCACCATATATCTATTATATCCATCCGGGTCATCAAGAATCATGCAAGCACCAAGATCTTTGGAGTACTCTACCAAGAGTTGAGACCTCCAATATGGATCAATCCTCCCAAGAGACAACACTGATGATATGCAATGTGAAGCCCCCCACATGTTGTTGTCTTTTCCTTTGAAATCCCTCATGCCAAAGTCATCCTCCAAATTTCTGCCATGCCCATCATGCAACTTCTCATGCTAAAAAGGAAGTAGTGATATTTGGAAGTTGGCTTCCCATGAGAAGCTCCCATCCATAAAGAATCTCCCAATCTTGGCCAATGTCAGCATGAGTGGCCTCCATCTACTCCAATTTATGGAGGATTCCTTCCTCAAAGGAAGTACCCTCTATTTCTCCAAATCCATGGAGCATCTCCCTTGCACCATGAAGGTGCCATCCTCCATCACTACAGAAACTTCTATCAGCGCAGTATGTGTAGTGAGAGTGGGTGATGCTGAAAATGGAAGGATGTCACCCTCCTCATTTAGTTAATCCCAAGCTCTCTATGCTGTACTAGACTCCTCCAAAGTTTTCATCTCTCGAGAATATAAGAGGGGTGATCCAAATGGAAAGATGCCTCTTACCAACTCCAAATCTGGTGGCTTCCCAGGTGGAATGCCTCCATGTAGTGAGACCTCAATGTCAAGAGTAGACTGTACATATGGTTGGGAAACCTTGCCCTTGCCCTCACAACACAAATTAGTCTACCTCTTCCTTGCCCCAGCTCTCTGAAATAGATATGGGTGTGTACTTCTCCTCAAATGATGTTGACCTTCCTCCCTACCTTCTCCTTTCATCAATAATACCTCACAATCATGATGCACATGGATTGTGCTTTGTCTTCCATATGTGATATCCTGGGGAATATCTTGCAATGACACAATAATTCCTCCCGTTGGAGTAGGTGTTCCTCCTTCCTCTACTTGAGGGACTAGATATGCTCTAGATGTGACAGCGTTGTAGCCCCCATCCTTCTCTTCCTCTTCCATATGAATGGGAGTCACCTGCTAAATAAGAGGATCCTCTTTTGAAAAAGGAACCTTTATGCCCTCTTGTCCAAAGATATGAGACATAGATCTTGCCTCTATCAAGGTGTTATGCAAGATGTCAGATTTTCCAATGGTTTTCTGAAGTGGATTTGAGTTTTTAGGTTCTTCCAACCCATGCACAAGTTTCGATTGTTTTGGTTTGTTTGGCTCTACTAGTAGTGTTTTAGAATGTCTTCCATCAGACCTCTCCACTAACCTCTTAGTGAACTTTGCATAAGAAGAAATATTGGCATTTTTCAATGAAAATGACTCAAAAATCCACCAAGCATAGGCCTTACCTTCAAAGTGCAGCGCTGCAACTTTGATGGCTTCATCTTCAAAAACTTGGTGTTGCTGCAAATAAGTGTGTAGCTCCTCCACCCAAGCTCTGGTTGAACATGTTGGTGATCCGTCAAAATTAGATAGAGTAAATCTATCCATGTCATGATGTTTGCTCCTCTCCACCTTGATCTTGCAAAACTCCTGAAAAGTGATATGATCTCTAAACCTTTCAGTTTGATATTCATACTCCTGAAGAAAATCACTAAGAGTTTCCCTCTTAGGCATTCCTCTTTCTTGCATCTCTCTTATGATAGATATGGACATTTGACTGTGTTGTGCATAATACGGTGTAGCTGCATGCTCACACCTATCATGTGAAAATCTAGATCTGGCTCTAGATTCAAACTTCTCTGGAGATTCCATCTCCCCTCTCATCTTCTTAAGGTCTTCTTTGATGCTCTGCATAGATTTTGGAAGAATATTTGAGAGCCTCTCCTCATTTTTTCCTCCACATAATGGAGTCTTTTATTTTCTGTACATCTTCTCTTCTCCTTCTTCTCTTGATAGCATAATGGTTGAGTTCCACAGGCTAAGCCAAGATTACGGTCTAATACCACTATAATATCCCAAATTGGGAATGCAGTAGTGCATAAGCATAATACTGTAATAGCAGGGAGAAATTAGATCATAAAATGTGTTGAGAAACACATTGCCATCAAATTAATGTAACATCACCAAAAAGGAGCTCTTCTACATCCTCCCAAGTGGGGAAAATGTAGCAATTTGACCCAAAAAATGTTATTTCCAGAGATTTACGTTTTAACAGGAAGAAATAATGCTTGGTTCCTTTATAATATATATTTATTCCCTCACATACAAAATAGGAACAGAAAAAAATCTCTTTTGATAAGTTAAATAGACCTCCTGGCCTCAAATCAGCTTAAAAATAGCCAAATCCCATGACTTAAGCTATGCAGAATTTCTGAAGAAAATGATAGCGTTATTTTCTGAGGGTTTCTGCAACAATAAGATATAAAATCATATATATATAACTTTATTGAAAAATATTCTAAGAAAATAAAGGTTTGGCCTCAATACATTATAAAGATAACCCGGCAAGGGTTTCTTGAAAGCTTGAGTACAGAAAGAGCAGATATGAAAATTCAGCTCTGAAATAACACAGTATTATTGAAAAATTACATAAATATAGCTTAATAATACAATAGAGGGATGATAATACATTCCTCTAACTTTTTGGGAGAATGGTTGGCCCTTTCCCTAGGAAAATAACTAAAAAACAAGGGCTTAAACCCTGCTACTGCAGCTCTATAAAAAATGACACAATTCTTGCAAGGGACTATGCTGTAGGAGATGAGGAAAATTTTGGCCAATTTCAAAGATGTGAAATGAGCCCAGAAATCTTCCTAGCTTATATCTCAAGAGAAGGATCCCTCTACTAAGAAACAAACCTGAAAGTGGTGTTATCAAACCTCCACTACAACACCTTGCAACACAGCACTATTCTCTGCAGAAATAATGTTGTAGATGAAGACTGATGCTTGGCCTCAAGCCTAGATGTGGAGCAATGCAGTAAAAAACTCTACCAAGAGGCCTCTCAAGGGAAGAGGTGGGATTCCCTCTCGGTAATACCTGGTGCTAAACAGCACTGCAACCATGCTAAACAACAAGAGGAAGCCAAGTCTAAACAGACCAATATCAAAATAATAATCTCATATCATGATTAACAAAGGATCCCATCCTCTCCATCTATAGAAAGTGAACCTTTCCATATTGGGTCCATATTTTCCACCAATATCATGCAAGTTGTCCTCCACTCAAACTACGATGTACATCAAGGAGGTTCAATGTATCTAGACAACGTTGTTGACTTGGTCAAAGTTGACTAAATCAACATGATCCAATCCCTGTTCACACCCAAAGGTGCTCAAATCAACTGCTTATTCTTCTTCCTTTCACATTAGGAGTGTTATTATTCCTTCTAAAGAGGTTAATGGGCCTCCCTACCCATTTATTCACCTACCTAGGGATAAAACCAACTATAATATTCCATTTAGATGAAGGCTAAATTTTTGGAATATTACACAAAGTCAGACCAAAAGTATAGATCTAGAGTGATATTTAGGCAACAAAAGGTAGTGAGTGAATGGAAAAACCCTTCTATTTATAACAAAATATTGAGTTAGTCTAGATATTGGTGCATAATTAAAATATTATTAACCAATTCTAGATCCAACTTTTATGGAATATTTTATTATATTTGTTGGAGGGAAAAAAAAATTGACTTTCGTCAAATCCCTGTATTTGTAAATAATAAATAAATAAATGATTTATTTATTATTTTAGGGATGTGGTTGAGTAATAATCAAATAAATAATGATTTATTCAATTATTTGTAAATTATTTAGTCAAACTTAACAAGGAATATTATTTAAATAAGTTTTAAATAATTATTCCCTGAAAATAGTAAGATAAGTAATGATTTATCTAATTAATTTCCCTATTTTGGGTTAAATATGACCAGGAATATTAATTAAACTGTTGTTTAACTAATTATTCCTTGAGGAAAATCAAACAAATATAGATTTATTCAATATTTTCTCATGGTGTTTCCTGTTTAGACCATAAACAACTTAATAAATGTGGTTTACTAAGTTATTTTTCATAGTGAAAGAAATTTTACTTAGGGTAAAATTGGTCTTACATGGTGTACTTTGGTCCATCTAATAGTAATAGGTTAGATGACCAAAATAATGGTGTAACAGATTTCCCCCCAGCGTGCGAGCGTTAGGAGCTAATCGTATGACCGAAGTACGTTGTAAGAACTCAATCACTAGACACCGAAGGGGAAGTCAGAGAGAGAGAAATATAAGGTAGACCAAAGTGCTACAGGACTAGACCTTGAGGAGGTGAGACTTACAGGTGTGACAAGTCTCTTTTTTGAGTGAGCACCTGTGCTATAGGTGGCGGGGAAGGCATATCTATGCCCACCGAGACAAAGTACAAAGAACAATGCATCTAGTAAACAAGGGAATGAACTATATAGTACATGTTGGAATAAACATGAGCCAGATAAAAACATGATAATGAATCCCACATACATGCTATGCCTGGAATAACAGTGAAGAATTATACAATAATATTTGAGTACATGAGATATAAGTACAACCAAAGTGCCCCTGTAAACATCGAAGGGCTCTGAAAATCTGACTGATACATGCAAACTAAAAGGCGCTGCAAGTGGATGAGGCTGGCATCATCAAATCTATGGATCTGCATCAAAAGCTATAATGAAGAGGTCATCTGGGCATGTGGGGGGCTACCTAAAGGGCCACCTCCTCATGAGGTCTGAAACATATCACACACACCCGAGAATCACCGGGACAATCTACTACATCACTGAACCATCAAGTATACGGATCTGGATCATGTCGTAAGGAGCTGGAACTGAGAAAAAACCAAGTCAAAGGGAAATAAGGAGTCCCTTTGCCTGATCCGAGGCACGAAACAAGAGTGGAAGATGGAACTAAGGTACACCGCCCTCTAGACCTATCTTCTGGAATGAATGATCTGATGTCGATAGAAGGAGGTCTGCCATAGGTGAGGCAATGAGGGATCCTCAACTAAGGCACGAGAGAAAATAGTAGAGCGACTGTCAGACTAACACTAGGGATGATGATGAAATGGGGGGTACTCAGTAGCATATGGATGACTTCCCTTATTAGAGCATAAAGGGCATGGATGACCTGGCAGCATCTAACACAATATCAAAGAGGACATTGGACAGTAGGACTGAAGGCCATGATGTGTGACACAAGAGAGGAATCAAGAAATGAAGGATGGAGGACTATAGCAGGATACAAAGGGAGTTGGGATAGACTCCATGGATGCAATGATGACTCAACTCGGATGCTCTAAAAAAGGGTGACTCGATGATGTTGCCACACAGAAAAGGTCCAATGCAGACCATAAAAACATGAGTATAATATGGTTACTCACGACAAAAATCGACACAAGCATGGACAAGTATGGAGGAGAAGTGGTGCCCCAAGTACAAGTGTTGCAAGTGAATAAATTCGATTTTGAGGAGTGGTGAAGAGATGCTTCTTCGAAAAAATGTGTCCTGGTGAAGTATCAAATCACAAAAAATATTGAGTTGGCTACCTAAAAGAAATAGGACATGCATTTCAGGAAGGAAATTCTAAGGGTAATATTTCTTAAGAGAGAGTGCATTGCAAGGATTAGCAAGGGGGTGTCCTTGGAAATCATCTAAGAGGTATGCCCCCTGTTATCACTCAGGTTTTCCTTGAAGTTGTGGAAAAGGAAAGTATACCCGAGGTAACCACAAACCAACCTTCAGATGCAGAATCTAGCCAATCTGCATCCAGAGAGGGCTCTCTCTTTACGATTTATCTTTGTTCTTAGAAGGTTTTAGGCTAGGTATAGATCCAAGAGTTTGTTTGAAAAATGGTGGAATCCACAAACTAAGGGCAAGGTTGAAATTTTTCAGTCCATTGGGCTATGGACTCAAAGGATGGCTTTACTGGATTTCTATTCTACACACAAGATGGCTTTACAAGGGAAGGTAGCTAGACAGAGAAAAATCCTTAAAATTTAAAGTGGATGGGATGATTTTGAAGGGATGAAAGGCAGCTAAGAATCTTTCACCATGTTCAAAAGAAAGAAATGAGATGACTACAAACAAAGAGCAATGAAGAATTCTTTATTATAGTAATCAACAATGTTTAAATTAGCAAAGCAAGAGCATTTAATAATTCATGCTTATAACCAATTTAGAGGAAAACATTAAGAACAATCACATCTGAAATCAGAGTACAATTAAGTAAATTTTGATTCAATCCTTTATGTAAATTATTCAGAAATGGACATAATGATATTATAAATTGATATAAAACTTAAGACAAAGGGTAGAAAGACTTATTGAACTGCAGTCCAACACATGAATCCTGCAAAAAGTCCTGAGCTTCAAATCGTCATCCAGTAAGCCACGAATAAATTTCTCCAAAATGCTTTTATTCCGAAAATCTCAATGTTATAGCAAAGTAATAGAATCCACCCTCAATACTTCCTTTGAGGGTTTATTTATACAAGAAAAACTTGAAAAAATCTCACACTAACCTAGCCAATAATCTAGGGTGACTAAGGAGTAATTTACAAATAAACAGGAGACAAATGGTCTCGTGGATAGAATAATAGGTAACAGCTGATGTGTTGTTTCCTCATTTTGCTGATGTGCTGGAGGTAAATGCTGAGATAGGGCTCGGTGCTGTCACTTGGAGTAAATTCTTTGCTTGTTTGATACTCTTTGTCTTTACGGATACTCTTTAACCTGTTCAACTGATACTCTGTCATCTGTGCTCATTTTTATCTTTCACATAATAGTAAAAAGATAAAATTCTCATCCTGAAGATAATTTTCATAGAATTTCCAATAGGTCTTTCCACCATTGATCGTCTGGTATTATAGTCCTTTTAAGTTTTCTCAATGTCTCATCAGCCTCTGTGAGTTTGTAAAAAGTGGGCTCATCAGGAAAAAAATACTTTATTTCATGTTCAAGATGAAATAAATTCTTCAACCTGTCATATAGATTTTTCCCCGTTGGCAACGTTGCTTCTGGTAGACTGATAGAACTAGTAGTTGTATTTTGAGCATGGCTCTCTATTTTCTTGACATAGGTTTCTAGTTCCATTATTTGGTCCTCTGTGAGCATGGGACTGGGTAACCCATTGTCCAATAAAACTTGAAATTTTTCTCTGAAAGCATCAATATCAGCCAAAATCTCTGAACATTTCCTTTCTAAATTCTGCATAAAAGTTCTCTTGATGAAAACTCTTTTTATTATCAAAATAGTGCTGGTTCTGTCTTCAATTCCTAATCTTGCAAGCTGTTGCTTTGTTCGGGTGTTCAAAAATTGAATGAGTTGATTGGCCTGCTCAGGTCTACCTCTTAGTTCATCTCTTTTTCTGTTTATTTCTTCCTGAGCTATTTTAATCAAGTCATTTTGTTCAAAAATTGCTTGAATAGAGGGCCAAATACTTTTTATTAATTCAATTATATTTCCCCAAAGAATTTGATTTATTTCTTTCAAAGGCTTTTCTCATGAAAGATATTTCTCTAAAGCCTTAATTAATTTGTCCAATCTTTTGATTTCCCTGGTATTTTCAGCAATTGTCTTTTTAGATGTATCATACTTCTGCTCCAAATATTTTAATTGTAACTTAGTGGCTTGAAGTTCTGTGACTCTTAATTGTAAACTTTCCATTTGTTTTATTAACTCATCGGAACTTAAACCAGAAGTGTTTACCTGCGCTGGTTCTGTTTGTTGCTTTGTTGTTGTAGTACCTGTGGTTGTAGTAGCTTCTTTGATGGATGCCTGCTTGATAGCTTCTTTTTCCTGTAAAGCTTGCTCTAATTCCTTCTCTGTTTCACTTAGTCGCTCAGTCATACTTAGGAGCAACTCCATTACCTCTTCTTGTGAATTCCCCTTTAAAACTTCTTGGGTCTGGGGGTGCCTTGAGGCTGGAAATTTCAGCTGCTTTCTCAGTGCAGCTATGTCATCATCTTTCTTCTTTATTAATGCCTCGATGATTTTAATTTCTTTGGGGTTGTGACCCAAGCCAATGATTATGTCTTCTAGAGACTTTATTCTATTATCTTTGGCCTGAGAAGAGGCCTTCTCAATTTGCAATTGGGCACTTGTGTTATTTAAAGAATCTTGCAGCGTTAGGGCTGCCATGGCCTTATTAGTCAGAGTGTAATACACCATTTCCCCAGTTTGTTTGTGCAGCTCTATCTGGTCTAAAGGATGAATATCCTTAGCCAGGACCTCCAAATTTGTTCTAATATAATCAGCTGCTGACATGGGTTTTGGCACCTTTGACTTGAAGTGTCTCATCATCATTTTGCCCTGTGAAATGTCAAATGCTGACATTAACCTTTCCTGATTATGGGGATCCATTTTCAGATATTGATCATATACCTTCATTCTTAATGGATCATTCTTTGCCTTTATATTAATGAAGGTTCTTTTTATATCCCCTGTATCTGTTTTTGGTGGTCTGAAAGAGGATACCTCAGTACTCAATTGCTTTTGTAAAGCTTTTCCTTTCTGTCCTGTGTTTGTTTCACTAACTGTGCCAGTTAGTTGACTGTCTTCCCTTCCATCATCAAATATTTCATCAATGATCTCTACATCTGGAATTGGATCTGGTTTATGTTTTTTGGCTTGATGTACTCTTGAGGATTCTTTAGGAGGAGTAATATCTGGAACTTGCCTTTTCTTTCCTATCTCCATATTGGATGGAGTTTGTAATTCTGAAACTTCAGGGTGTTTTACCTGAGTGGGAGAAACTTGGGTTTGTTCAGGTGCTTTGGAAGTTTGTGGTTTCTCTGCCATGACTAAAGTTTCAATGACTTGGATTTCAGGTTCCTTTCCTTTGCCTTTTGGTTCTGCTGCAACTGATGAACTGCTTTCCTGTAATGTCTGCTGTAGATTTGCTGCTGAAGAAGTGCCAATGTGGGGTACCTGCACTTGACCACAAGATTCTAGGTCATACTTCTTCTCGAGATCTTTCATAATTTTGTTCATTTTGTCAGCTTCACTTTCTTCCTCAACAAGTGTTCCTTCAACCCATTCATCTTGATTGGCA
The DNA here is from genome assembly GCA_034641835.2 of Pinus albicaulis. Classification (NCBI taxonomy): domain Eukaryota; kingdom Viridiplantae; phylum Streptophyta; class Pinopsida; order Pinales; family Pinaceae; genus Pinus; species Pinus albicaulis. The sequence goes on along the minus strand of CM076574.1, from coordinate 524,520,662 downwards.
TATTGTTCTAGTTCAGGAATCTTGTGGTGTATATAAGGGGATGATTTGTTTTTTAATCTCTTTTCACAAATAAAACCAAATGGGTCATAAGGAACCCAACGAAAAGTTCTTTGGAACTTGCTTTGTAATATATTTTCTGCCTCTCGCTCGGCCTCCCTAGCGTTGCAGATGAAAGGACCTAATTGACTTTTGATCCTTAGTTGGGCTTTCTTCTTCACACTACAAAAATGGATCACATCCGAATTATTCATTTGCCTGAAATATTCCAAGGCAAAAATCCTCATGGGCACATATCTTGGCAACTTGAATGGATGTAATTCACATCCATAAATTCTGATGACTGTATGGTTTTGATATAAATACCAATCTCCAACTTTATAAGTCCTTGAAAGTTGCAAGGTCTTCTTTATTTCATTACTGAGCCTTGGGGGAGGGATTCCTGTTAACAAAGTTGTTGCAGGATATACAAACTGATCAATGAACTCAGTGTAGGAATAGGGAGAATCAGAGGAAGAATGAATTATGGGAGACCAAAATATAATTGACCTGGGGTTTCCCTTGGCATCAAGCTTTTTAACAGGGAAAGGAAACTTTTCTGATTGATAGAAGATAATGAGATGATAAATAACTGAGGAATATTTGAAAACTTTCTCATCATCTAGCCTCATGAACTGATCATGGATCTTATTGGCTATGAAAGAGGCAAAGTCATATTTAACTTCAGGAGGCTGCCCAGGAGTAAAGATAGATAGTAAAACCAGTGTTATTTCATCCACATATTCATTGGTATTGAATCCCAAGACAAAAGATATCATATTTATGATGAGCCTTCCCAATTTATTGAAATAATAAAAACCATAGGGAGGAGACCCCTTAGGTTGATGTTCAGGCAACATGAAATTCTGGCACATGGATTTTAGCTTTTATGGGGTTAATTGCCTAGTCTTCTCAATCAATTCTTCCATAGACAACGGTGCTAGTTCTTGGTCTGGTTCAAAGTGTAGCATTGCATTGATAGCCTGGGGAGTAATGGGAAACAAAACACTCTGATCAGGAGCTATTACAGCCCTTTGAGTGGGATCATAGTTTGAATGGCAATAGTGGATGATTTCTGGGAAAAAAATGACTGAAGGGATGAGATACCTTGGGAGATTGGATTCCCACAACCCAATGAGATCTTGCCCCTTCGAGTATTCGTCTCTGCAGCGACAATAACTCAGAAGGGGACTTTCATCAAAATGCAAGTCTTTAATCTGGAAATCTTTATCTACCAAAGGTAAATATTCTAACTCTCGATGAGGCGCATTCAGTGGAGTTACATTCAAAGCTGTCGGGGCCTCCATTTTGGTTCTTGTGGATTCAAAACGGAGGTTTCTGGTTTTCTTCACAGGCCGGGCGTGATTTTGATCTTACTGAAGGAAATTGGCACAATTGCAGGTTCAAGGGAACAATTTACAGTCGTAAAACTCAGGGAATGATCTTAGGAATATGATTTAAACACTGATTCAACGAAAAACAAAGAAAACAGAGTTTTATTTGCGGTTCGGGGCGGAATAGGATAAATACATGTTCTTGGAGGAAAGCTAGTTTTTAACAGGTACCAGGTGGTAGCAGAAGGATACTTGAACATAGGCCTGGCGAAAATCTGGAGCGAAATCGATTTGAACAGTGGATTTCAGTGGAAATTTGAAATTCGTAGCGGAAAGCACAGTAGCGTTCAAACGATGAAAATGACATAAAAACACGCAATTTTGTTTTATTCCCAAAGTCAAAAGAGGGGTTTTAGTTTTTCGAGGAGTGACGTCACATTGGTACGGGCTGACGTGGGGCAGGAGGGCCGGGCGGTAAGAAGTTTAGTCCCCGCACCGCTTATTGGCAAAGGTGGTATTGATCGTGGGGGGAGCGATTCCATTCGATCGTTGCCACGTGGACGGAGGACTGGTCAAATACCACCAATCCCCCGCGCGTTAAAACTCTGACAAAGGATGGGTAGCGGAATTGACGTGGAGCGTCGATCTGCGGAGGGACGATCCAACGGTGGAAAGGGACGTGGAGTAAGCGAAGGTTTAAGGTGCGGGCCCGTCGGGTTTTTGAAACAATTAATGTTTAATTTAATCACCCCGGGAGGCTTTTGATTGGTGAATGGAAGGTTATTAATTAGTTCAGATAACTAATTAATCCCATAATATAATGGAAAGAGGGGTCGCGGCGGGGTTTTAATTTGTGGTTGAAACGTCGGGCGGAATGCCAGGTGGATGGGCCACGGTGGCATAGGGGCTTTTTCCAAGGTTTTTGATTTAAAAACAAAACTTCGGGTTTTATCCCTTTTTTGCATTTAAACATGTATAATATGTCTAAAGCTTTTTTATATATTTTTATTATATGATAAATTAACTGATACAATTAATTTACCATAGGGGCGGGACTATAATATAAGAATATATTTAACCAAAGGGCGTATGAAGTGGGTTTTTAGTGAATATTTGGGAAGTAAATACTTTGGTTAAAACATAATAGATGGGTTTTTGGGGATATGTATGTAAAAGGAGTTATATACTTAGGACAAGGCATTTTCACTAGGGATTTAGTAAATAGAGTTAGATGTAAATATGACAAAGGGACAATGGAACTCAAAACACTTTGCTCATCTAAGAAAGTGATATTTTCTGAAGTAAATTGCAATATCTCATCTTCAACACTTAAACTTAGGATAGTAAGTTATTTTGAGGGATTTTTATGGAATTTTGCATAATTTTCCTAAGCAAAATAAGATTTTACTTAGGACAAGGTTAAAGATGAATAATTATGATGATGAATTATCTCAAGAACTTAGGTCTTTTTGATCATTAGGCCGAGTGTCCGGTCCCTCCAAAAGTCAAGGAAATGCCTTGAGCCCTTTTGATCTCCAAGTACCCTAGTACTTTGGGGGAAATTAGTAAAACTTTAAGGGAAAAGTGATGAGGGAAGTTAATGATTTTGACTTTGCTTGTTGTGATTTTCCAGTGTATTTCCTGCTTCAGTATTTGTGATGAAAGTAAAGGATCAAAAACATGTAGCAGCATCATTCATCAGATAAAACTTTGCAACCATCTACCTACCCTATCTACTTGACACTACCATTTTCTCTTCTTTATTAGGGTGCATTTAGACTTGCAAACCCTTATCAATATTTTTCTTTTTTACAAGGCAAATCTATCTAATTCTACCCTTATTACATCCAAGGGCTCAGATTAAGCTGTTGAGCACCCTTTATTCACTCTACCTATCTACTTATATGCCAAGATTAAACTGTTTGGTCAGATATTTATTCACTATTCTACAACATGAAATTGAAAAATGAACTAGCCAAGCTTAAGCAGTTTGGCTATTCATGAATTGTGGCATAAAATACAAGTTGCACACAATTTTTTTATTACATCAGAGTAAAAAGTAGTGGCATTTGGATTTGCACACTTTCTTTGGCCTATTTTTTGTTTGGGGTTCATTTCTTTCACTTTTTTGACCATTTTATTTTTCTTACCCTTTGATTTTCTTTTAGGGTATACCCTCTTTACATTTTTAAATTTTTTGATTTTTTGGTTTTTCAAGAATATGGAACACCTTTGTTTAAGAAAGAAGGTTTGAACATATTCCATAGTTCAACCAAGACAATCATGAAATATGACACCTATTGGTATAGGAGTCTAACACCCCCTTACCTAAATCCTTACTAATGACGTAAGGGCCTAGCCATAATGAGTCAAAATTCCCATGACCAAAGACATCATGGGCCTAGTCATACACTAGAACAAGATCAACTTCATGAAAAGTACGAGGGTGGACTTGTCGGTCATACTGAGCTTTGGTGCGATTATTATCTGCTTCAGTGATTTGCAATGCAACATGACAGTCTTCAGAAGCACGCTCAAAGATGATAAGTCATTGTTATAAAGGTTGGGTTTTAGGGAGAACTTTGACTGTTACACCATTTTTTGGTCATCTAACCTATTATCATTAGATGGACCCAAGTACACCGTGTAAGACCAATTTTACCCTAAGTAAAATTGCTTTCACTATGTAAAATAACTTAATAAAACACATTTATTAGGTTGTTTATGGTCTAAACAGAAAACCCCAAAAGGAAATATTAAACAAATCTATATTTGTTTGATTTTCCTCATGGAATAATTAATTAAACAATAATTTAATTATTATTCTTGGTCATGTTTAACCCAAAACAAAGGAATTAATTAGATAAATCTTTATTTATCTTATTATTTTCTAGGAATAATTATTTAAATCTTATTTAAATAATATTCCTTGTTAAATATGACAAAATCATCCATAAATAATTAAATAAATCATTATTTATTTGATTATCTTTCAACCACTTCCTTGAAATGATAAATAAATCATTTATTTATTTATTATTCACAAATAAAGGGATTTTACCCAAGTCAAATACTTTTTCCCTCCAACAAATATAATAAAATATTCCATAAAAGGTGGATCTAGATTTGGTTAATGTTATTTTAATCATGCACCAAGAACTAGAATGACCCAATATTTTGTTATAAATAGGAGGGTTTTTCCTACCATTCTTCACCTTTTGTTGCCTATTAGATCACTCTGGATCTAAACTCTTGGTCTGACTTTGAGCCATTATCATTGTCATATTTTCCATTTTTTGTTGTGTGAGCTCCCTTTGAGTTCTATCTTTGTCTGGGTTTTCTACACCAACAAGAGAGAGAAATGCTAGATCTGAAGTGCTGAGGACTTCCAAGAACCCATCCCATTGAGGAGAATTGGAAACATCTTCTTGTTTTCCTCCCAGGTGCCCTTAATACAAAAAAATCTTTCAAAAATTGTTCTTGTCTTGTCTATTGGATATATGGAGCAAACCCTTCTTTTTACTGCTTAATGTCTTTCTATGCATAGATCTGGTTTTTTGCAGCTCTTTTCTTGATCAACTAACCGCAGATCTGAAGATATTGGCAGCCACTTTTGTTGTTAGGGCTATTAGTTATGCGTAGCTAAAGTGGTCCTTTTTCGTACACTTCGACAAAGGATTCATACTAACAAATGGCGACTCCACATGGGTTTTAAATTACGACCGCTGTCGTTTTTCATATTCCTGCATATCCAGCTACTTCAGACCCTAGGGTTTCTTTTCAGCTTTTTGTTTTTCCTATTTTCATGTTTTTTTTCACCTATAAAACCCTAAAACATTAAAATTTCTAACTTCCGCGTGTTTCTGGCCCTATTGCGCAGGTGACAGACATCAGCCGCAACTGAGACGGCAACTTTTCCGGAAATCTGCTGCCGGGACACCCGGAGCTTCAAGTCGCACTTTTCAGCCCAAAACCTGCGACCTAGACCTCCAGGTCGCACTTTTCAGCCCATTATCTGCGACCTGCACAGAAAACAGGTCAGAACCTGCGACCTGCCAATTTTTCTGCTATTTTTCTGCAATTTTTCTGGGTTTTTCTGAAGCTTCTGTCAGGGTTTTCCAGCCTCTGTCTCAGCCCATTTAGACCTGTTTCTGATCTATTTTTCTCATCTAAGTGGGAACATAGCCCCCTAGGGCTTCAGTACCCTCCACTTTTGGTGGAAGAGTTTTTACTGTTTCAGGTGTCTGTTTTTTCAGAGTTTCAGCCCCCCCTTTTTCAGATCTGATACCTCCTTTTCAGATCCCTTTTAATCAGCTCTTCTCCCTTTCAAATCACCTCCTGAAGTTTTTTTTGGATCTACCTTTAGGGCCTCCTCCTTGTCCCTTCTGCTTTTTGCTGATTTCCTCCTTTTTTCTAGCCACCTTGCCTCTGCCTCTTGGCTGTGTTCTGCACCTCTTTTCAGCAGATTTCTCCTTTAGATCCCTGTCCCTTTCGACCCTAGATCTATTGGCCTCTTTTTAGTGTGTTTTGACTAGATTTTTTCCCTCTTTTAGATTAGTTTTGAGAGACCCGCCTTTTTGGGTTGAATCGATGCAATAGTAGCTGTTAATTTTCTGTTATTTCAGCATTATATACTGTTTTTGCAGCATTATTTTCAGTTACGCAACACACTTTTTCTCTTGCTCTCAAAACAAAAAGGGTTTAAAAATTAAAATTAATGCATGCCACACACTCACCCTAAGCGAAGAAGAGCCTGGTTTACACCGCCAGGCAAAGACTTTAAAATCAATTGACACTGCACCTATCTGCCCTTGTTTCGACATTGTAATCTCTTGATTCTGCACCTCCCTGCCCTTGTTGGTCATTCTTCTTCCCCTTGTGCTGTGTTTGTGTTTTCATCATTGCGCCCCCAAGGCGCACGTCCCGGAGACTTCTTGGCCTTCACCCTCAGTTTCCGGTCAGTCGACCTACTCCTTCCCACCATCATCGAGTTAGTCCACCTTCGAGTCCGCACTCCGACTCCTCTCCTGATTCATTGGGTTCTCCTCTTACTTCCGGTTCTCCCCCTGTCACCTTCACTATGTCTGGTCCAAGGCCTAACGCTAGCAGTAATCCTGGCCTTAATACCGGGACTAATACTAGAAGAACTGCCACAGGAACTACCTCGGCCGCGCCCTTGCTCCCCTTCATGGTAGGCCTCAGCCTCCCCGATTTGGACCGGTTGACAAACGACCTTATACACCATGACGCTAGTTGGCCTGCTATGCCGACAAAGCTCCCTTCCGACATCCCAAAGTTTGAAGGCCTTGCTGGAGAAGATCCTTCAAATCATGTTCGCTCTTTCCACATGTGGTGTTCATCTACCTCCATTACCGATGACTCTGTCCGTCTTCAGTTGTTCCAATGAACGCTTACAGGCATGGCTTCTAAGTGGTATGTTGATCAACCCACTTCCTCTCATACCACCTTTGCGACTCTTGCCTGGGATTTTTTATCTTACTTCCAGCTTCCCCTTCGTTATGACACTGGTATCGAACTTTTAACTTCTTTCTGTCAATCATCTACGACCAGCCTATCCGATCATGTCCAGGAATGACAAAGAAGAAAGAGCCTATGTCAATCCCCTACCTTCGAAGACCGTGTCTACATGGACTGGTTCCTTAGATCTCTGTTGCCTCCTACTAGCAAGAGAGATCTCTCTGGTCCCTAAACCGAAGAAGCCGCCCTCCAACTGGCGTTAAAATATGACTTGATCTACACTCAGACAAGTTATGTTTATACCGTTCTACCTGATCTCCCTAGACCTGGTCGTGTCAATACACCGGGGACACCTCATGCCACCGACAGCATCATTGGAGCTCTCTCTCATCCATATGCCCAACCTCCCATGGGTTATGGTTTTCCTGGGGGAGGGGGCAGCACCTATCGCACTTGTTCCCCTCCCAGTAGCACGTATCCAGGATACAACATGCCTCCTCTTTTGGCCCAACCTCCTGTTCACCATACTGTTACCCAACCCCCTTATTATTCGTATCCGCAGTTTGGTGCTCCAGCTCCTCCAGCATCAGCACCTCCGCCTGCCATGCCTTCTCAACCCCTGCAATAGCAATCACCGCCCCCTCAAGCGCAGGTGGATTCACCGCAGGGATTCGTGGCTATCCAACCACCTAACGGACATGTGGCCACTCAACTTTCCCCTTCTGGTTCCTCCAATTACTAGATCCTCATGATGAACTCTGATCCACCTCTAACCGTCGATCTTAACCTTCAAACCCGGTCTCGCCAGTACCCCACGCCTTCCACTCAGTCTGCCCCCGAGTCCCCTTCTTCAGGTTCTACAGAGCCTCTTTCGACATCCAATGGTCCCTTGCATATCTCTCAGCCCAAATTTGAGGTTCATACCAAGATTCCTAAGGGACCATTACGCCGAAATGTTGCTTTTGGTCGAGCTGCTCATTCGTATAGCATAGTAGATGATTTGGCGCAGTCTCCTGCTGCCATTTCCACATTGGAACTCCTCTAGTCATGCCCTTCCCAAAAGAAGGCTCTGCTATCTGCCATGGGTGTTGTAGATCCTGCTGATGACCAAATGGTTTTTTTCGACGCCCATCAATCTGAACATCCTCCTCTTCCTGCTTCCGTCGCCTTCCAAATCCCAGTCAAAATCCGGAACGCTAACATTTCCCGGTGTATAATTGATGAGGGGGCATCCACCTGCGTGATGTCTGCTTCGGTTTGGAAGCAAATTGGATCTCCTGAGTTGGCCCCTTCCACGATCACCCTTCGAGCGTGGGATGGCCATGCCTCCCAGCCCATTGGCCTCTTTCGTAATTGTCCTATCACTCTTGCGAGCAAGACTGTTTGCGTTGACGTCAAAGTCATCGACGCCCCTCTAGATTACAACATTCTCTTGGGGCGGAGCTACACCTATGCTATGTCTGTTGTCCCATCCGCAGTTTTCTACAACATGTCTTTCCCTCATAATGGAAAGATAGTCACCATTGACCAGTTGACATATCATGAGCCAAAATCTTAGACCTCACCTGAGACGACCATCTCTTCTGTAGCCAACAAGAAAACCGTCGATTCCTTGACCAGTGTCTCTCTTGGCGTCTACAAAGACTCCTCTTTGCTCAGAACCTTCCCTGGTCTTCCTCCTCCTCCTATCTCTGACCCCAGTTCATCGAATGTTTGCATGATGCAATCGTCTCGGGCTGCTCTCAAGCAACCTGCTTCGGCTAGTTAGCAACCACGCTCTCTGCAACCTGCTCCTAGCCCTTCACCTACAGCTGGTAGTCATGAGCCTCTTTATCCTCTTGGAACGGTTCCTCCAAGCATTAGCCATTTAGGAGCTGTCCCACCTAGCCATTACCCCTCTGGTTAGATACCGTTCCTAGCTCCCCCACCAGGAGTCTACACGGTACCTGTCATGGACACCCTCTCTCTTCCTAACCTGACCCTTGGGATTCCCGTCTGGTACCTTGATCCTCCAGCCCCAACCTTGCCTAGTCAACTGAAACCTTATCTTGCTTTGACCTCGTTTCAACCGGTCCCTAAGACTTCTCCCGTTGCAATAGTGCCTCAGTCACCTCAACAGCAACCACCTCCTATTGCGACCGCTTCGGGTAAGAAGGGCAAAGCTCGCAAGGGGGCATCAAAGGAAAAGACTTCCCCAACCAACCCTGCCCCTCCTCGGCCTCCAAAAAATACCATCCAGTGTGCTTTGTGTGATGTTGTCGGTCACACCACCCATTCTTGTCCTGACTTGCCTCATCTCAAGCCCATGGTTAATGTCGCGTTCCCTGAGTCCACAGTCCTAGAGGCCTCTATTCCTTCCACGACCACAATCAAGAACCCCAAGACTATTCACACCAACCACCCCTATGCTTTGTGTGATCTCCATGGCCATTACACCCATCTTTGTCCCCGCCTCGAGGACTTCCGCACCTCTCTAGCCGCGATCCACCAATTCGAGCCCAAGTGCAATGAGTCCACCTCTCCCCTATTTGCGTGTTTTTCTTTGGCAGAACTACCAGATATGACTGCACCCATTAACATTCCCCCTCCTGATGTCGAGATGACAGAGCCTTCGTCCAGCATTTTCTACCTATCATCATCCATGAGACCCTCGGGGAACATTCCATCTGAATCCTCCCTTGTTGTTTCGCTTGACCTTCCTTCAGCGATCACCTTGGGCCCAACATCGGTAGATCCTTTATCTACTTACTCTTCTGTCACCCCTTGTGAAGATACACATGTGAACCTCTCTTCTCATGATGATGATTCAGGTCGCTTCGCCACGACAGGTGGTCTTTCTTCCACCAGTCACCCCATCTTCTATCACGATGACGACATTATGGAAAAAATCCCCACCCTTGAATTTATCTATTCCCCCTTACATCGAACCCATGCGTTCACACCACATACACCTTGTGGCCATCACATTGAAACCCAATGTTTGGGTAAGGGGGCACCCACATTTGAGAGACCAAGAGAAGCAGTTCTCCACAACTCTCCTAGTGTATCTGGTCATGTTGAATTTAGTACCATTATTCTTCCACATTTAGAAGAACCTCTAGAGTCCCATATCACTTCATCTCACTCTAGGGATGATACCCTTTATCATTCCCTCATCTTCCATCAACAACCCAATCTCTTAGACATTTTTGTTGACCAAACTATGGGTTTTCTAGGAGAGCATCAGTTCATTATCTCCAAATCCTCTCTTTGGGATAGTGACACCAGGTATGCCAACCCGAAAACTTAAAGTCCATTTGCTTCATATATGTAGTACTAAAAGAGATTGGTAATCCTCCATTTCCTTTCTCAAACTGCATAACCATAACGAAAACAAATGGCACACCACATCATTAAAATGTGTTTAGATTCCCCTTTTTCTAAATAAATTTTGGCATGACCACACCATTCTTGGGGGCACCTATGCCCCTCACCCATAACCCTCCTCAAAATCGAATTTCTTCACTTGCAACACTCATACTAGGGGCACCATTTGGCCTCCATACTTATCCATGCTCGTGTTGATGTTCGTCGTGAGTTACCATCTTGTACTCATGTTTTCATGGTCCCCCATTGGACCTTTACTATGTGGCAGCACCATCGAGTCACCCTTGTTTAGAGCATCCAAGTGGAGTCATCATCGCATTCATGGAGTCTATCCCGAGTCCCTTTGTACCCCGCTATAGTCCTCCATCCTTCCTTGCTTGGTCTCTCTCTTGTGTCGCACATTATGGCCTTCAGTCCCACTGTCCCCTATCCCTGATGATATTGTGTCAGTCGCTGCCATGTCATTCATGCCCTTTATGCTCTAGCAAGGGAAGTCGTCCATTTGCTACTCAGTCCCCTCCATTCCACCATCATCATTGGTATTAGTCTGTCCGTCGCTCTACTATTTTCTCTCGTGTCTTAGTTGAGGATCCCTTATTGCCTCACCTATGGCGGACCTCCTTCTGTTGACATCAGCTCATTCATTCCAGAAGATAGGTCTAGAGGGCGGTGTACCTTGGTTCTAGATTCCACTCTTGTTCGGTGCCTCGGATCAGGCAAAAGGCTTTCTCATTACCCTTTGACTTGATTGTTTCTCAGCTCTAGCTCCTTTCAGCATGATCGAGATACGTATACTTGATGGTTCAGTGATGCAGCAGTAGCTCTTGGTGATTCCCGGGTGTGTGTGAGATGTCTCAACCCTCATGAGGGGGTGGCCCTGCAGGTAGCCCCCCACATGCCTGGATGACCTCTTCATTGCAGCCCTCGATGCAGCTCCATATATTTGATGATGTAGACCTTAGCCACTTGCAGCGCCTCTTTGATTTTCATGTATCAGTCAAATTTTGCGAGCCCTTCCCCATTTCCAGGGGACATTTGGGTTGTATTTCTATCTCATGTACTCAGATATTATTATATAATTTCTGGTTGTTATCCCAGGCACAGCATGTATGTGAGATCCCTCATTGTATTTCTATTTGGCTCATGTTTATGCTGATTGTACTTTATGGTTCGGTCCCTTGTTTACTGGACACACTATTCTTTTGTACTTTGTCTCGGCGGGCATAGGTATGCCTCCCCAGCCGCCTTTAGCACAGGTACCCTCTCATAAAAAGAGACTTGTTGCACCTGTAAGTCTCATCTCCTCAGGGTCTAGTCCTTCAGCACATTAGTCTACCTTACATTTCTCTCTCTGACTTCCCTTTTGATGTTTGGTGATTGAGTTCTTACAACGTACTTCGGTCATACGATTTTCTCCTAACACTCGCACGCTGGGGGGCAATCTGTTACACCATTTTTTGGTCATCTAACCTATTATCATTAGATGGACCCAAGTACACCATGTAAGACCAATTTTACCCTAAGTAAAATTGTTTTCACTATGTAAAATAACTTAATAAACCACATTTATTAGGTTGTTTATGGTCTAAACAGGAAACCCCAAAAGGAAATATTAAACAAATCTATATTTGTTTGATTTTCCTCATGGAATAATTAATTAAACAATAATTTAATTATTATTCCTGGTCATGTTTAACCCAAAACAAAGGAATTAATTAGATAGATATTTATTTATCTTATTATTTTCTAGGAATAATTATTTAAATCTTATTTAAATAATATTCCTTGTTAAATATGACTAAATCATCCATAAATAATTAAATAAATCATTATTTATTTTATTATCTTTCAACCACTTCCTTAAAATGATAAATAAATCATTTATTTATTTATTATTCACAAATAAAGGGATTTGACCCAAGTCAAATACTTTTTCCCTCCAAAAAATATAATAAAATATTCCATAAAAGGTGGATCTAGATTTGGTTAATGTTATTTTAATCATGCACCAAGATCTATAATGACCCAATATTTTGTTATAAATAGGAGGGTTTTTCCTACCATTCTTCACCTTTTGTTGCCTATTAGATCACTCTGGATCTAAACTCTTGGTCCGACTTTGAGCCATTATCATTGTCATATTTTCCATTATTTGCTGTGTGAGCTCCCTTTGAGTTCTATCTTTGTCTAGGTTTTCTACACCAACAGGAGAGAGAAATGCTAGATCTGAAGTGCCGAGGACTTCCAAGAACCCATCCCATTGAGGAGAATTGGAAACACCTTCTTGTTTTCCTCCCAGGTGCCCTTAATACAAAAAATTCTTTCAAAAATTGTTCTTGTCTTGTCTATTGGATATATGGAGAAAAACCTTCTTTTTACTGCTTAATGTCTTTTTATGCATAGATCTGGTTTTTGCAGCTCTTGTATTGATCAACTAACTGCAAATCTGAAGATATTGGCAGCCATATGTGATGTTAGGGCTATTAGTTATGCGTAGCTAAAGTGGTCTTTTTTCGTACACTTCGACAAAAGATTCATACTAACATTGATGGCTAGATGAAGGGAGGGGATTTCACACTCGATCGGTAGAACTTCCCCCTCTCCGAAAACGATGTGGAAATGAGTAAACCTGGTGGCGGTTTTAATAGAAGTTCTATAGGCCCATAAATTAGGGAAGAGCATAAGGTGGCAGTTGGTTTTGTGCTTATCCACCGTCCGTTGAAGCATGGTTTTAAGGATTTTATTGACTGCTTCAACTTGGCCATTACCTTGGGGGTAGTAGGAGGAGGAATATTGGTGCTCAAAGCCCAACAATAAGGATAGCTCATGCCATATCTCATCTTCAAAATGCTGGCCATGGTCAGACACCAATTTTTTTGGAACTTTGAATTGAGTGATAACATGGTTAAAGAAAAAGAGGGTTGAGGTAGTTGCCGCGTTGTTAAACATTGGCATGGCCTCAACCCATTTTGTGAAATATTCAACCGCCACGATGATATACTTGTGGTTACCAGTAGATGAAGGTCAACACTTCATAAATTTTATGGCCCACTTACAAAAGGGACTAGCTAAGATGAAAGGATTGGAAGGAGCTGGAGGGGCTCGCACCTTAGGGGCGAAATGTTGGAAATTGGAATAGTGTTTGACTTCTTCAATGCAATCACCAAAGAGAGAAGGCCATAAATACCCAACGCGCATGATTTTATGGGCATTGGCAAGACCAGAGAGGTGGCCACCACAAGCACCACTATGGTAGGCATTGAGGACTTTCTCAGCTTCATTGTGCATGAGATAACGATGAAGGACAATATCTACATCGCGATGATAAAGGTCATCATTGATATGAAGGTAGAAGGAGGCCTGGTGTCGGATACATCATCAAGTATCACGATCAAAATGAAGGTCGAAATTTTAGGTTCGAAAATAATTGAGGATTTCACCATACCAAGGATCATTTGTGGTAATGGCGAAAAAATTTTCATTGGGAAAATCATCATTAACTGGAGGATCCTGTGTACCAGTAGTTAATTCATAAATGAGTTTAGCGAGGCCCAAAACTTTCTTAATTTTGGGTGTGACAAATTCAAGATTTAATTCCTAGAGGATAACGATCCAACATGCATACTTCCCATTGATGATTCGATGGCTCAATAGGAAGGTCATAGGGTTGGAATTAGTCATGACCTTCATGGAATGCATGAGGATTTAATGACGAAGCTTTTGGAACGAGAACACGACAGCCAGTGCTAATTTCTCTTCATGTGAGTACAATACAAGGGGGCATACAAGGTTCTTATTGACATAACAGATAAAATGCTCAATTTCATTTTCATATTACTGAATAAGGACTCCAGCGACCGAATAGGTGGAGGCAGAGATGCATAGGATAAAATCCCTATCAAATTCAGGGGGATGAATCAAGGGAGCGGATGTGAGAGCATGTTTCAGGGCATCAAAAGACTCTTGAGCATAGTCATCCCACACAAAAGGAATGTGAGATATGACGAGTCTAAGGAACCCATGCATGGTGGTGGCATAGCCAGGTACGAACCGTTGAAGGAAATTATCTTTGCCTTGGAGGATTTGTAACTAGCGTAGAGTACAAGGAATAGGAAGCTCAAGGATGGTTTGAACTTTCAAGGGATCAAGTGTTATACTGTCTTTAGACACAATGAAGCCTAGAAGACAGTCGACAGGAACACAAAAGACACACTTCAGCCCGTTGAGGTGGATATTATACTTGCGACATCAGATAAAGATAGTACACAGATCATGGAGGTGTTGTGCCTAATGTTTAGAACATGCAATCAGGTCATCTAAATAAGCAAGGATAATATGAGCCAGGTCATGGAAGAAGTAAGACATGACTCGTTGAAAAGTGGCTCTGGTGTTCTTAAGGCCGAACGACATGACCATATAGGTGAAGGATCCCCGCGGACTAATAACTGCAGTCTTAAGTTGATCAGCACGACGGATAAAAGTCTGGTTGTATCCAGAGAAACCATCCATGAAGGATAAAACTTTGTGCCCCGCACACTAATCAGTGATTTGGTCAATAAATGGTGTGGGGAAGTTTTCTGTGGGACAATATTTGTTCAGGTCGTGAAATTCAGTGCAGACACGGATGGTGCCCTGTTTCTTGAGAAAACGAACTGGTTTGGACACCCAAGTGGTGTATTCGATGGGATAGATAAAACTAGCCTGCGTGACCTTATCGATTTTAGGTTTGACAGCCTCTCGTATGGATGGATTAATGGGTCTCAAATTTTGACGGATAGGATTGGCATCAGGCCATGTATAAATATCATGTTCGACAATGGAAGGATCAAGTCCAGGCATTTTTGAATAGGACCAGGCGAAAAAATCACATAATTCTTTGAATAACTTGGTGTAAGCCTCAATTTCTTCCGGGGTACATTGGGAGCCCAAGGTGATGTTTTCTTCTACCCCTGGTTTGTCAGAAATGTCAATTTTAATGGTAAGAGTGACATTGGCCATATTTCCTTCTTCGAAAGAATTGGGTGTAGGGATTGGATTTCTAAACCAATCGACTTCATCAGGAATGAAGTCTTTAGTTTCCATAGCATATTGGTCATGGACTGCTGCAGGAGGAAGTAAGCATGATGGTACATATCATCCCACGAAAATTCATGGTTGTTCATCGCTTCCATAATATCTTCATAAGAATGGAAGATGGGGTGATTGGAGGACGGTAGAACACCTGAAGCGGTAGAGCTACTTGACTCATCATCATGTGAAGAAAGGTTCACATGCTCAACATCATGGGGGATGACAGAAGAGTAAGAAGATAAAGGATCTACCGATGTTGAGCCCAAGGTGATCGTTGAAGGGATGTTAGGAAAAGAAGAAGGGGAAGTCTCCAGAGGGGCTTCCTTCGAGGGTATCATGGATGATGATAGGTAGAAAATTGTGTTCGAAGACTCTGTCATTACGACATCGAGAGGGGAATGTCGATGGGAGCAGGAAGATCCTCTAGTTCTAGCGAAGAAGAACTCACAAACAAAGGGGAGGTGAACTTGTTATGCTTGGCCTCGAATTTTTAAAATGCTTCCAAAGAGGAATGGTACTCTTCAAGGCGAGGACAGAGGTGAGTAAAATGGCCATGGAAATCACACAAAGCGCGAAGTTGGTTGGTGTGAATAGTCATAGGGTTCTTGGCTACATTCGACGAAGAAACAAAGGCTCTAGGCACCGTAGACTTAGGCAACGCAACATTAACCATGGGCTTGATATGAGGAAACTCGGGACAATGATGGGTAGCATGACTGATAACATCACACAAAGCACAAGGCTGAGGAGGCTGAGGAGGAGCAAGGTTAGTCAGGGCAGCCTTGTCTTTTGATGCCTTCTTGCGAGCTTTGCCCCTTTTACCCAAAGTTGTCGCAACAGGAGAAGGTTCCTATTGAGGTGGCTAAGGCATGGTAGCAGCGGGAGCGGTCATGGGGACTAGTTGAACTGGGGTCAAAGAAAGATAAGGCTTGGGCTGACCAGGAAGGGTAGCAACTTGGGGATCAATTTACCAGACGGGAATCCCCAAATTCAGGTTAGGAATGGATAAGGCATCCATAACAGGTATCGAGAAAACTCCATAACGGGGAGCTAGGAACGATATTTGACCGGAGGGGTAATGGCTGAGTGAGATGACTCCAAGATGGTTAAGGCCATAAGAAACTGTTCCAGAAGGGTAGAGAGGCTCATGCATACCAGCTACAAATGAACGCCTAGGAGGAGGGGGTCCAGAAAGCTGAGTCGAAGTGCTAGGAGCAGGTTATGGGGGCTGAGGTTTCTGACTAGCCGAAGTGGGCCTCTTGAGGGAATCCTGAAAGGATTGCATCATGAAAAAATTCAATGAGCTGGGATCATAGATAGGAATAGGAAGACCAGGGAATGAACCAAGAAAATAGGAGTCTTTGTAGACTCCAGGTGAGACACTGGTCAAGGGGTCGACAGTTCGCTTATTGGCCACCGAAGATATGATGGACTCAGGGGAGATCTGAGACTTCGGTTCGTAATATGTCAATTGGTCAATGGTGAATATCTTTCCATTATGGGGAAATTACATCTTGTGGTGAACTGCAGATGGTACAGAAGACATCCAATAGGTGTAGCTACGACCTAATAGAATGTTGTAATCTAAGGGGCATCAATGACTTCTATGTCAACGCAAACAGTCTTTCCCACAAGAGTAACCAAACAATTGCAAAAAATGCCAATGGGCTTGGAGGAGTGGTCATCCCACACTCAGAGGGTGATAGTGGAAGGGTCCAACTCAAGTGATCTGAGTTGCTTCCAAACCGAAGAAGACATCACACAGGTGGATGCCCCCTCATCAATGATACAATGGGAAACGTTGGCATTCCGGATCTTGACAGGGATTTGAAAGGCAACAGAAGCAGGAATGGGAGGATGTACTGACCGGTGAACATCGAAGATGATCAATCAATCATCTGAAGGATCTACACTGCCCATGGAATATAGTAGAGTGTAATATTCCTATGTAGGAACATCTCATGAATAATATAATGAAAAATGAATTTTCAAAAAAATATTCTTAGGAATAGGAAAATTACTCTTGGATCCTTCAAATCATACCATCTACAAAATAAATCCAAGATTTTAACTGAAACAAATAAGACTAGGTGGGTTAAACAAATCTCCCACACGTAGTTTTCTTCAAGAGAAGGCCTAATGAGGGGCTGCAACAAAGTAAAATGATCTAATAAAATTTTAGAGGGCTATAAATGCATAAAATGTGTTGATAGAATCTCGCAACTGATTTCAAGTACATCAGCAACTTAGATCTGAATTTAGGATCCAAAAGGTGAGGAAAAGTAGTGATTTCGACCCTAAAATAGGTGTATTCAGCAATATGCATAAAATTGAGGGAAATTATGGGACATTATTTTATATTAGGTCATGAGGGACCTATGCTCTGAATTTCAGCTCAAACTAATAATTCTAGGTATGTTAAACAGTTCCTCCATCCCTGGATATGCTTAAAAATGTTGATTTCCCATGACTTTGAGTATGCAGAAAATGGCTGAAGCATGAAGAGCGTAATTTATGAAGAAATTAGAAAAAATATGTCTGAAACATCATATCTGAATTTTATTATAACATATCATGAAGAAAAAGAGAGATTCAGCTCCTTTTATACATCAAATAGATCACCCGGCAAGGGGATCTCATGAAAGAACAAGTACAAGTATCAACTCTACAGAATATGGATCTGAAAAATGAAGAATCACTAAAAATATGATTATATGAGCTGAAATGTGAAAAATTATATAATAGGGCTTCAATACAAACATTCCAAAAGAAGGGATGGCCCTTCCTCAAGGAAATGAGCACCAAACTAGGGTAGAAACTCTGTTGTAGCAATGGACTGGAAAAATAACGTAGTTTCTGAATTATACTGTGCAGATGATGTTGGAAGGTCCTTTGGCCTGATGCCAAGATCTGGAGCTGAATCTCAAGGCTTCCTCACTAATTTTCCAGATAAGGAATGCTCCCTTTTCTGCAAAACTAGATCTGGAAGTGGTGTTGAAAACCCCTCACTGCAACACCCGTCAACACAGGATTATGCTATTGCATCAATAATGCTGTGATGAAGGGGGAAGCTTGGCCTGAAGCCTAAATGTGAGGAATTTCAGAAAATAATCCTTCAATAGCTCCTCAATGAAGGAGGAGGAATTCCTAAACAGGAAATTCCTCTCTCTCTAGCTAAGCAACCAAGAGAGTTTGAGTTTCTTAAGCAAGCTCAAAATCGAATTGTCTTCAACAACCTTTCCTTGTGGCCTTCCTATTCATTTTATAACATTAGGGCTTAGAAAACCCTAAACCACCTCCAACGAGTTAACCCTTTTCACATAAAGGGTCTCCATATAAAACTGCGTTGATCAATAAGGAGGTTCAATGCATCTAGACACTGTTATGATTTGGTCCTGTTGACCTAGTCAACCTTCTTCATTCCTTTTCACACCTATGTGTATTTTATAGAAATGGCCCAGATTTGTCTATGTTCACATTGGGCATTGATTTATTTTGCTGATTAGGAGTTTTAGAGTTCCTCCTTTACACTTTTATTCATGAGTTAAGTAAACTGAAATTAAAATGCAATATTCCCATTAGCCACAAAAATTGGGAATGTTACAGTCTCCCCCGGAAAAATGTTGCTTGCCCTCAAGAAACTCTTATTGTAGATGAAAACCATCTATTACCCTCCAAATGGAATCCACATAAGGAAGGCTTCATCCATTTGCTACAATATGTCATGTATGTTTGGTTCCAAAGATGTGTTCCAGAAATGCATGAGATGACTTCCAATTGTAAGGTTAGATGTCCTCTTCTTATCATGAAGTACAAAATGACAAGTACATGATGTCCAACACCATCATAAACACATGAGATACATAAAATAAAGTAGCTCCTTCCATAAAGGAAAAGCTTCATCAGGCAAGAACATTCCTCCATCCATGATTTATGAACTTGATTAAGCATTGTTATGCTTTCATTATTAGCCCTGTTGGCCTTGCTGGATCCAAAATCCATCATTCCAGCGTTATGCAAAAGAATAAGGGAAGGATTAATATGGGTAAACAAATATATCAAACCATATTCTCCTAATAATAACCACCGAAGCAATGCCCTTTGCTACCATCCTCCATCTCCTCCATGTAAGATGAGCAAGCCAAGCTTCCCAAAAGATGATGTACATACCTTCCTTTGCTGTAATTTATCTTTGATACATAAGGCATAAATCATAAAATTTTGAGCTATGGGGTGGTCACCATACTGAAAAGCAACCAAAGCAACAAGAGGTTTTGCTGCCTCCTCTCCTCCTCATTTGCATCATGAAACCAAACCATACTAATGGACATATGATATGTCACATCAGCCCAATACAAAGTACCATCATCAATGCACATCATGAGGTCAATATGCCAAATTTTACACAATGCAAAACACATGGACATAGGAGATGTCATGTGGTGGCCATACTCTCTCAAGTGAAACAAAATCAGACATGCCTTCTCTTGCTGCAACATATCATTGAAATCCAAGGCATGATTCAGAAAACGATGAGCTATTGGGTAGTAACCATACTCACCCAAGAGCAGCCATAGCAACAAGAACATTTTCAGCCTTCTTGCCTTATAAACATGTGGATCATGGAGCAATAACACAATGATGGACATGTGAAATGTCTCATCAAAATAGTACAAGCAAGCTCCCTCATACCACATCATGTGGGAGTCATTCTTTCTCCCAAGCCAAAGTTCATGCATGAAACATCCCTCCAACAGAAATACATGTGGATAAATGAGACATATTTCAAACATAGGTGAATACATGTGTTTGGTCAATTTAGTGTGTCCTAAATTGCTACATTAATTTTTCAATCCGGGATTCGTAAACTGACGAAGTGTGGCGCACTATATGTGCAAGATAACCTATCTCTTACTTTTTTGTCGTTTTTGGTTTTTTTTCTTTTTGTCTTGGTTGGCTTCCTAATGAAAATTCTAAAAGACAAGTATGGTTATGATTGTTCAAGGCAATGATTTCCTTTATAATTATTTACCAAACTTCAAACTTCAAAAGGATTTTGAAACATACAATGAGAAAATTAGTTCCTAAAGGGAAATGAAATGTGCTACTATCCTAGTTAAACAAACAGTGAACTATTGATCATGAAAACCATTACCCTTGCTGCTGTATAAACACAAAAGAAACTGTTACTCAAAGAAAATATTGCAAGTAAAGTAAAACTAAAATCAAATTACATCAACTCATATTCTGACCCCTCACCATTAGTCTCGCTATGGCTTTCGGAGGTAATCATAAACAACTTGAGCAATCTGATATCTAATTTTCAGAAAAATAAACTAATATCAAATTACACACTCATACTTCAATCCCTCACCATTAGTCTCGCTATGGCTTTCGGAGGTAACTGAAAATGACATGAGAAATTTAATATCTATCTTGCAGAAAAGTAAACTAATATCAAACTATACATTCATACTTCAATCCTTCACCATTAGTCTCGCTATGGCTTTCGGAAGTAACTGAAAATGACATGAACAATTTAATATCTAACTTGCAGAAAAGTAAACTAATATCAAACTACACATTCATACTTCAATCCCTCACCATTAGTCTCGCTATGGCTTTCGGAGGTAACTGAAAATGACATGAGCAATTTAATATCTAATCTAACTATTAAATAAAATGTGCAAGACTGAAATAAACAAAACAGTGCTGGAATTAAACAAACACTAAGAAAAGGAAATCAGCAGAAGGACAATATTGATTCCATGTCATTAGTCATTATAAAAAGATGTGCAAATGCCTGGGCTGTCTATTGTAATCTGAAACAAGAACACTGATCAGTTAACAACAACATAAAACATAAAAGATTATGGACAGAAGTAAAATGTAAAGCATGAAGGATTATGGACAGAGATGAAATGTAACTAACATGAAAGATGTAATCTATATATACAAGAATGACTATAGCACAATGAACATAAAGAAATGAAGCATGAAACTATACAGTAATACACAAAACCTCAGCGTGTGCAGGGGCCCTCTGCACAGACCTCGGGAAGCAGCTTTCAAATATGAATTACGCTTTTGAACAAGGTGTTCTCATATATTAAAATGTATTCATAACAGAGAAACAATGTCACAACACAACGGCGACACAATTACATTACAGGGCTTTTGGAGATATAATCTATTATGCGTATGAGAACGCATTATTTATAACAGAGGGAGATATAACTAATTCCCTAAAGTCTGCGCTGAAGGAAGACACGTGAACCATTACGTCCAGAGATTTAGCATTATGGCTGCCGTGAGGAGTAAATCTATGGAGAGTGGATGTTGGATTCGGCTTATGGAGCCGTTTACAGGTGTTGATGTGCCTCCCTTGTTTTAGAAATGGCCACGCAAATCTCCACGTGATGAGAAACAGAGTTCTGTCACCGTGGGACTCTACGGTTGACCACCACTTGGCCACCTTTGACCACAACCTTCCGAGATGAATTCGACCGAGCCAATAGGACACGATCCATGTCCACGTCATTTTGAACTTGCCCATGTGGCCCGATTTTCCTGAAGACACCTGCAACATAGAATTTGACAAAATGGCTGCGGAAAGTTGCAGCAGCTGCGGAAAGTGACAAGATTCCGCAGCTAAATGAGCAAAAATCTAAATCAAACAGAAGACACAAAACATAGTTAAAAACCATTTTAAAATCTCTTTTACAATTAATATGCAATGATATTGGTGACTGAGAAGGTCCAGGTGAAAGAAAAAGGTTTGGAAAGGTGTATAAGAAAGATGCAGATTTGAGACTCAACATACCCCCACTGTGAAGGTGTTGCATGTCCTCATGCAACCAAAATTTGGATAATCCTTCTTCAATTCATATGCCTTGACACTTCAGCCAGTACATCCAGTCCTCTCCTCCTCTTCCTTGGTGCTGCTAACATCCTGGGCTTCTTCATCAAGCACCTAAATTTGATATTAACCAATGCTCTACTTAACTTCTGGCATTTCTTCTTCAATTTTCTGTTCTTTTTCTGCCATAGTCCCAGATGTAGCATGGTATTTTCATGAATGATCTTGTCCAGTTTGCTTTGTTCCTTCAATGCCTCATTTTCATTTTTAATGTGTTTATTTAAAACCTCCAATTCAAAGACTTCTTGTTTCAATGATTGGACGAGATCTTCCTTTGTTGTGTGAGGCTGAGTGGATGAAGTGCTGGGACCCGTGGCTGCCCTTTCTAAAGATTCTATATAATCATATACTTCTTGTTGCTTTGGGTCTATCTCAGGCGTCGTTTTTATTGGGCTGTCCCCAAAATGCCGTGGAGGAGAATTGGCTTCAAAATCTGGCTGAAAAGGGCTCATGTCGACATCTGGCTGAGAATGAGATGGACTATGTTCAATATCTGACTGAGAATGAAATGAAATATGTTCAATGTCTGACTGAGAATGAGATGGACTATGGCCAGCTGGGGATTTTTCAAATGTTTCTTCTCCCAAATCAATGAAATGGGGTCCTTTCGTTTGTGTTTTCCTCAACTTCCCTTTAAGTCTGGAACTTCTTCTTACACGCTGTGGACCACTATCGTTTCCTTTTTGTTTTTCTTTTCCCCTCTTTTTTGCCATAGATGACTGTTCCTGAAGATGAACTAGTCTCTCAGATAACACTTGATGATCTTCTTTGGAGGAAGGGGTTTGATGCATAGCCTCAATACTTTTTCTCTCTTTTGATGTTATTGGCTTTTTACCTTTGGTTTCTTCCTTCCTCTTCTTTGACAGTCTCCCTTCTCCACTAGTTCTTTCAATTGTAGTAGTAGGAGTGTTTTGAGTTTCATCATTTGTTCTCTTTCTCCTACTCCTTCTTGATGTACTACCCTCAGGAATTTCTTGGGGTTCTTCAAAGAAATTTCTAATAAAAAATTCTTCCCATGTGTCCTTTTTCTCTTTTAACTATTTTTCAATCAGAATTTTCATAAGACCATGGTGATACAAATGTGGCTCCACGTCCCCTAAATGCTTCTGAACGGTCACAGACATCTTCTTCAAACTATTTAATAAAAAGTATGGGAGATTGAGGGTCTGGTTGTCTAGAAAATTCATCAGCAACCAGGTATGATACATATACATGGACCCAAAACGGCCCTCACAGGTGATAAATTTTTGAATAACTAGCAGCAAAGTAGCCCACTCCTCTTTCAAAGCATGAACAAGAATTCCCTTTTTAAAAATAGTTACATCCATACCTGGGTTACGTAGGATGATTCTCCAGGCTTCATCACTAATGCTTTTGTTCTTGAACCATCGTTCACCTTCTTGAGGAAGTTCTGTGACAGCTACTATGGATGCCTCATTCATCGTGAATTTAAGGTCCCCAATCTCTACCTCCAATCCATTGAAAGACCTTGCAAAAAATTTTGTCACCTCTTTATGGTAGCCTCTAAACTTTTGGATGAATCGAAGCCACTTTGCCTTTTTCAATAAATCCCTGACTTGCGGGTATCCTTTCATGAATTTAGGTCCTTCTGGTTCTATTCTCAACAACTAACCCATCCTTCTTTCTGCTCTTTTAAAACTTGTCTGCGTGAGGAGGGTTCAACGGAGGTAAGACGGCTAAATGAGCGAAAATGAGCATGATGACTGTAGGCAGATATCAGAGAATGGGTATACAGACTGTAGCACAATAGAGAACAAATGGGGTGAAGTGAGACAGAGAGGGGTTACGTGAGCTCGGTGGGAATGCGGCTGTGAGATCAATAGAACAATAGGAGGAGTATAACACATCCGGTAGTGTTTAAAATTTCGTGGCTGCAGAGTAAATGTAGGCACGTTTATACAACGGCTACGGATTTCATACGGCTGAAAGAAGCCGTAGTCAAATCAACCATGTTTCTTCATCACAGGTGGAGTATCGGAGTATGAGTGAAGATCGGAGGCTTGATTATGGACCATTTGAAAATGAATGCAAGGATTATGGGCGGATCATATAGAGATCGTGGAATAGTTACGGAGTTTGTCAACATAATCATTGCACATAATGGAGCTATGGTTCATAACTATGTAAAAATGTGTTTTAAATGCTATTTGAAATAAATTTTACTCATACCTTGGAATTCTTGCCATTTTTCCTTGGTCTTCAATTAGTTGCTTCTCATTTGATGTCTTGAATGCCCCCTGTCTTCATAATATGTCTTCATACCTGCATTTGATTTCTTGATTGTAAAAATACATCTGACTGTACAATCTTTTGAAAAACAGAGTGGTAGCTGCAGAATCTGCTTCTGGCTGCGGAAACTGGTGTCAGCTGCGGAAACAGATGTCAGCTGCGGAAACTGACACAGCTATTATTTCGGTGAATGGAAATAGATGGATGATAACTGACTGAATGAAAATGATCATGAAAGAAAATTTTATTGGTGAAATGAAATGAAGTAGATGAAATGAAGTGAAATGGAATGAAGTGGAGTGAAATGAAGTGAAATGAAGTGGAATGGAATGAAATGGAGTGGGTGGTCACAAAACTTGTGAAATGAAAGAGAGATTTTTTTTTTGGAAAATATAGGGTGTCAGGTGTCCCTGATTTTCACCCTACATTTTCTGTATAAGACTGCCAATCAATGATTGGTTTTCAAGCTTATACAAATTTTTTTTTTTTTTTTCAACTGAAAAGAACAAAGGCTAGGCTGGTGGAGAAGAAGAATTCTTCTGTACCAGCCTGATTGCAGAATTTTATTGAAACATTTTGAAAAATTCCTCTTTTGAGAGTGGCTTATGATAGACTTTTAATCTGTGGCCATTCATAATAAGAGTAGTTTGAAATTCATCAATGGTCTTGATTCTTACCGCTCCATTGCTAAAGATCTTGTCAATCTCATATGGCCCAAGCCAATGAGTCTGAAATTTTCCTTTAAAATCTTTAAACTTGGAATCAAATAACAATGCCCAATCTCCTTCTTGAAACTTCTTCTCTTTTATGTACTTGTCATGCCATTTAGCTCTTTGATATTGAACTAGATCAGTTCTTAGAATTGCTTCTTGTGTGATCTCATCTAGCTCATTCAATTGCTCCATTCTATGCTTTTGGGCTTCTGATAAATTCATCCCCAATTGAACTACTATCTTGAAGGTCTTGACTTGGAATTCAATGGGGAGTAAGACTTCTTTCCCATAAACAAGTTCATAGGGAGAATGTCCTGTTGTATTTCTCCATGTAGTTCTGTAGGCCCACAAGGCTTCAGGAAGCCTTTCTACCCAATCTCTTCTATGTAGATGAACAGTTTTGGTTATGATACTTTCAAGAACTTTATTTGTGGACTCCACTTGACCATTTGCTTGCGGATGGTAAGGAGTAGATCTTCTGTGCTTGATTTTGTATTATTCCATCAACTTCTCCACCAAATTGGATGTGAATTGGCTCCCCTGATCTGTCACAATTTCTCTTGGAACACCAAAGCGAGTAAAAATATCCTCATAAAGAAAATGAACAACTGAATTTTCAGTAGCAGATACTAATGCTTTGGCTTCTACCCATTTAGTAACATAATCAATACAAACCAATATATACTTATTTTTCTTAGATGGTGGATTAATAGGTCCAATGAAATCTAAAGCCCATTTTTCAAAGGGTTCAATGAGTACCTGTGGTTGCAATGGCATTTCATTTGAAAGGGTAGGTTTCCCTACTCTTTGGCGGCTGTCACACCTTTTGACATATTGTTTTGCATCTTTGAAGAGGGAAGGCCAATTATATCCTAAAGAAAGGATTTTATAGGCTATCCTTTTGTCTGCAAAGTGTCCGCCGCATGGTTCATCATGACATGCCTTAAGAATATCAGGCATTTCATCTTCCCTGACACATCTTCTGATCACAAGATCTGGCCCTGTTTTAAACAATTCGTTAGAAATCCATGAATATTTTGAACTCTCCTGAATAATTTTTCTTTTTTCACTTGGAAACAAATGTGAAGGCAGTTTCCATGTAACCAAATAGTTAGCAATATCTGCATACCAAGGAGTCTTAATAGTTACTGCAAACAAGTATTCATCAGGAAACTTATCCTCTATAGGAGAATCTTCTTTAGTATTCTGAATCCTAGACAAGAAATCAGCTACTGTATTTTGTTTTCCTGGTCTATCCAACATAGTAATATTGAATTCTTGCAAAAGTAAGAGCCATCTTGTCACTCTGCCATTAGTAACAGGGTTGTTCATTAAATATCTAATTGCAGAATGGTCAGTATGAATAAAAGTTTCATAGCATGTTATATAATGTCTAAACTTATTAATTGCATGAACAACAGCGAAAAACTCTTTTTCAGTCACAGTATAGTTTAACTCTGCGGGAGTCAAATTTTTACTAGTATAATAAATGGCATAAGGAACTAAATATTTTTGACCCAACACGGCTCCTAGAGCTGTATCTGAAGCATCCGTAGAAATATGGAAAGGGAGTTTCCAATTTGGTCCTCTCAAGATAGGTGCTTCAGATATTCTTGTTTTCAAAGTTTCAAAGGCTGATTGACAATCAGGATCCCATTTAAATTCACAGTCTTTTGTAAGCAATTTGAAGAGTGGAGATGCTATTTTAGTGAAGTTTTCTATAAATCTTCTATAGTAACTAGTAAATCCTAGAAAACTTCTAACATCTCTTTGACAATTTGGAATAGGCAACTTGGAGATGACTTCAACTTTTGATCTATCAACTTTAATCCCATCTCCTGAAATATGATGTCCCAAAACAATACCTTCAGTAAACATCATAAATCATTTTTCATGGCTTAATGAAAGGTTTGTTTCTTTACATCTTATAAGGACTTTTTCCAAATTTTCTAATGCTTCTTCAAATGAATTACCATAAACTGTAAAATCATCCATATAAACCTCTACACAATCATGGATTAGATCAGAAAAAATTCCTAGTACTGCTCTTTGGAATGTTGCTGGTGCATTACATAACCCAAAAGGAAGCACTCGGTAGGCAAAAGTTCCCCATGGACAAGTAAATGTGGTCTTATCTTGATCTTCGGGTGCTACCTGAATTTGATTATAGCCACTAAAACCATCCAAAAATGAAAAGTACTTTTTACCTGCTAATGTATCTAATACCTGATCAATAAAAGGCAAAGGAAAGTGATCCTTCAAAGTTTCTTTGTTCAATTCCCTATAATCAATGCATACCCTCCATTTACCATTCTTTTTAGGTACTATAACCAAAGGAGAAACCCATCGGCTATCTGAAATTGGATAAATGAAATTTACATTGAGTAATTTTTGGAGCTCTTCTTTCACTATCTCCCTAAGATTTGGATTCATCCTTCTTTGAGGTTGTCTGATTGGTCTACTGTTTTCCTCAATATAGATATGATGAATGCAAGTCTTAGGATCAATACCTTTCATGTCAGTATACTCCCATGCAAATGCAGTAGAATGTTTTTGCAAGATTTTGGTTAGTTCTTCCTGTTGTGACTTTTCCAAATTTTTGTTGATATTCAATGTTTTTCCTGGAAAAATCTCAATGATAGAACTACCAAACTCTTCCATAGAGTATAGAGACATTTTTCTTGATGATAAATATTCTATGTCAGATTCCAACTGAAATTGTGTGGGGTCATATTCTGAAGATGTCTCAAAATTTTCTAATGTGTTCAGAATTTGACTATCCTCAC
This sequence comes from Pinus albicaulis, assembly GCA_034641835.2. NCBI lineage: Eukaryota > Viridiplantae > Streptophyta > Pinopsida > Pinales > Pinaceae > Pinus > Pinus albicaulis. Next base: position 524,492,710 of record CM076574.1, on the reverse strand, counting down.
TGATTTCAGAAATGGTGAGAACAGGTTGTATAATATCCTCATCATCAACCCATCCATCGTCTCCTACTTCTGTGATTGCTTTTGCTGGAGGATACAAATTGAATTTATTTGTTGAATTACCATTAGAAATGTACATATCCCTAGATCTACAACTAATGAAAGCATCAGCTGTGGCTAGCCAAGGTCTTCCTAAGATAAGTGGATGTCCTCCTAGATTACTCTTGGGAGTCAAAATCATAAAATCTACTAGATATTCCCAAGAATCTAAGGAGACTGAAATATCTTCTAATACACCATCTGGTTTAATAACTGATCGATCTGCAAGTTGCAGTAAAGTAGGTGTAAAAAGAAGGTTAGGAAGTTTTAACTGTTCCATAGTCTGTCTACTCATAATGTTGATAGCAGCCCCTAAGTCAATCAATGTGTTTGGAATTTCTATCCCATTTATGTGTGTCTTGACAATTGGACTTCCTGGATCTACATACTTCTGCATGGTAATTTTTCCCATCATAATATCTGCAATTTTTCCTACCAGGTGGATTCTTCTTGTGTCTTTTAGTTTCCTTCCTAGTCTTTTGAAACTCAACTCCTTTATTTTTTTTGCTAGAATAGGAATCTCTCGAATGGCTTGTAGCAAGGGAATCTTGATACAAACATTCTTTAATTCATCTAGAAAATCATAGTTAGGCAACAAGATTTGTTTTTCCACCCCTTTATCAATTTGTAATCTTTCAAGGAAAGGAGGTGTGGATGAAGATGCAGGTTGCTCAACTATAGGAGTTGTGGGTGTTAACTTTTCTTTCTCTTTTTGAATGTTTGAGTTTTGAAGAGATGCTTCCTCGGAACTTTTATTGGCTTTAAGAGAATCCTCCTCAAAGGTATCTTGCTCTTGGACATCTATAGAAGGTTTTTCTAAAACTCTACCAGACCTGAGTTGTACATCATTGAGAGGAACAATCATATAGGTAGGAAATTGTTGTCCTTCTATCATGTAAGTATTCTGAGGATTTTTATTGTTAGTATTTGGCAATGGCTGAGCTGGAAGTTGATTTGTCTTTTGTTGGTATGGAAGCATGAGTTGAGGATTTGGATTTTTTTGAGAAGGTTGTTGTGGAAATGGTAATGAAAGTTGTGGATTTGAGTTTGGAAGTTGTGGAGCTTGTTGATTTTGAAAAGATGGAGGATATTGATAAAATTGAGCAAATCTCCCATAAGGATTTTGCATCCCTTGTACCCATGGTTGATATGGATTTTGATGTTGGGGCCAAGGTTGTTGCCAAGGATTCCAATTTTGTGGGGTTTGAAGATTCATAGGATTGTTAAACCCTTGAGTTTGTTGTCCCTGCCAAGGTCTTCTTGCAACAAAACAGAGAGATTCTACTGAATTTGGGTCTTCTTGAAAGACAGCTTTGAGTCCAGGAATTGAAGGACAATCCTTGATCTCATGATTCTCTGAGCAAATTATACATGTTTCTACAACTTTTGCATCCAAGGGACATTCCCTTAAAGCATGTTTCTTCCTACATTTCAGACAAAAGATGGCTAGAGCATCTGTTTCTGCTTTCTGCTTGTTTTGGATCTTAAGGGTGTCTATTTGTTCACTAAGGCTCCCTAAGATATCAGTTTTAAATTAATCAAGCATATTTCCAATCTCTGCCCCACTTACTGATCCAGTTGCAGAATTGTTAGCCCTGATAAGAGAAGGATCCCTAGGCCCTTTCCATGTTTTAGATTTTCCTCTTGAGAGATGGACACATAGTTCTATTATGTCACGAAGTGGAAGTTGAGAAATGTCTCCTTTCCCCATCATGTTTAAAATATCTATCCATTCATCTCTAATAGCTTTTAGTATGAGGGCTTTCAAAGTTTCATCATCTAAGTTGCTCATCTTTTCTCTTTTTAAGTTGTATTGAAATCTTTCAAGTAAATCTTCCAAATTTTCATCTTCTTTTTGCATCATTTTGAATACCTCATCCTTGTAATTGGTGGGCATACAATAGTCCAAGTATCTATCCAAAAATGTTTGTTTCATATCATTCCAAGTCCTAATAGATTGAGTGGCTAATCCCATGAACCATTTCAAAGCGACTCCCTTCAATGTTGAAGGAAACAGTTTGAGTTTTTGAGAGTCTTCCATATAGTCATAGGTTCGGCACATGACTTCAAACTCAAATAGAAATGTTTCAGGATCCTCACTTCACAATCCATAAAAGTTGGGGAGGACAGATGGTGAGATGTTTTTCATTGTTGTATGAGTTTCCTCATCAACTATAAGGAATCCAAACAAGTTTTCTCCTTCCCTATTTCTTCCATTATTACCCTCACCATTGTTGTCTCCATTGTTTCCTCCTCCTCTACCTCTACCTCTACCTCCAAATCCATCTATTATTTCCTCTGCCATGATAGTTTCTTTAGAGTCCTCAAATTCCTCTTGTTCTTCTATCAAGGGAGGATGAGAGGGAGTCTCTTCCTTTTATAAATGAGATTTAGTAGGTAGTATAGGAGAATCCTCTAATTTAGTTGTTCCTTGAATTCCAAGAATCTTAAGGCTAGGGGTAGATGGTGGTGAATCTTGTCTATGCCTTGAAGAAGATAGAGTTGTGAAAATCAAACTTTTGGCTTTAGCTATAAACCTTCCCCTAGAATCTCTTGCTCTATGCATGTCATTTTTTTTATTTTTTATTTTTTAAGTTGGGCTAATAATTCTCTTTCTGATCTTCCAGGTCACACTAGGTGCAAGAAGAGAGCATACTTAAGAAATTATCCAACCAATAACTCTCTTTTTTGATCCTCCAAATCACACTAGGTGCAAGAGGAGAGCATACTTCAAGAAGTTATCAAGTTTTCCCTTCTTTTTATTTTTTTTTAAAGAAATTGGCTACCTAGTTACACTTCCCCGGAAACGGCGCCAAAATGTTTGGTCAATTTAGTGTGTCCTAAATTTCTACATTAATTTTTCAATCCGGGATTCGTAAGATGACGAAGTGTGGCGCACTATATGTGCAAGATAAACTATCTCTTACTTTTTTGTCGTTTTTGGTTTTTTTTCTTTTTATCTTCGTTGGTTTCCTAATGAAAATTATTAAAGACAAGTATGGTTATGATTGTTCAAGGCAATGATGTCCTTTATAATGATTTAACAAACTTCAAACTTCAAAAGGATTTTGAAACATAAAATGAGAAAATTAGTTCCTAAAGGGAAATGAAATGTGCTACTATCCTAGTTAAACAAACAGTGAACTATTGATCATGAAAACCATTACCCTTGCTGCTGTCTAAACACAAAAGAAACTGTTACTCAAAGAAAATATTGCAAGTAAAGTAAAACTAAAATCAAATTACATCAACTCATATTCTGACCCCTCACCATTAATCTCGCTATGGCTTTCGGAGGTAATCATAAACAACTTGAGCAATCTGATATCTAATTTGCAGAAAAGTAAACTAATATAAAATTACACACTCATAATTCAATCCCTCACCATTAGTCTCGCTATGGATTTCGGAGGTAACTGAAAATGACATGAGAAATTTAATATCTATCTTGCAGAAAAGTAAACTAATATCAAACTATACATTCATACTTCAATCCTTCACCATTAGTCTCGCTATGGCTTTCGGAAGTAACTGAAAATGACATGAATAGTTTAATATCTAACTTGCAGAAAAGTAAACTAATATCAAACTACACATTCATACTTCAATCCCTCACCATTAGTCTCGCTATGGCTTTCGGAGGTAACTGAAAATGACATGAGCAATTTAATATCTAATCTAACTATTAAAGCAAATGTGCAAGACTGAAATAAACAAAACAGTGCTGGAATTAAACAAACACTAAGAAAAGGAAATCAGCAGAAGGACAATATTGATTCCATGTCATTAGTCATTATAAAAAGATGTGCAAATGCTCGGGCTGTCTATTTTAATCTGAAACAAGAACACTGATCAGTTAACAACAACATAAAACATAAAAGATTATGGACAGAAGTAAAATGTAAAGCATGAAGGATTATGGACAGAGATGAAATGTAAATAACATGAAAGATGTAATCTATATATACAAGAATGAATATAGCACAATGAACATAAATAAATGAAGCATGAAACTATACAGTAATACACAAAACCTCAGCGTGTGCAGGGGTCCTCTGCACAGACCTCGGGAAGCAGCTTTCAAATACGAATTACGCTTTTGAACAAGGTCTTCTCATATATTAAAATTCATTCATAACAGAGAAACAATGTCACAACACAATGGCGACACAATTACATTACAGGGCTTTTGGAGATCTAATCTATTATGCGTATGAGAACGCATTATTTATAACATAGGGAGATATAACTAATTCCCTAAATTCTACGCTGAAGGAAGACACGTGAACCATTACGTCCAGAGATTTAGCATTATGGCCGCCGTGAGGAGTAAATCTATGGAGAGTGGATGTTGGATTTGGCTTATGGAGCCATTTACAGGTGTTGATGTGCCTCCCGTGTTTTAGAAATGGCCACGCAAATCTCCACGTGATGAGAAATAGAGTTCTGTCACCGTGGGACTCTACGGTTGACCACCACTTGGCCACCTTTGACCACAACCTTCCGAGATGAATTCGACCGAGCCAATAGGACACGATCCATGTCCACGTCATTTTGAACTTTCCCATGTGGCCTGATTTGCCTGAAGACACCTACAACATAGACTTTGACAAAATGGCTGCGGAAAGTTGCAGCAGCTGCGGAAAGTGACAAGATTCTGCAGCTAAATGAGCAAAAATCTAAATCAAACAGTAGACACAAAACATAGTTAAAAACCATTTTAAAATCTCTTTTACAATTAATATGCAATGATATTGGTGACTGAGAGGGTCCAGGTGAATGAAAAAGGTTTGGAAAGGTGTATAAGAAAGATGCAGATTTGAGACTCAACAACATGGACATAAGATTTAACATATGATGTCCAAACTCTCCTTTTAATAACCACATAAACCATGCTTCCTTTTCATATACTCTATTAATGATGCGTAAAGCATTAGATGAGAGAATGCTAATTTTTGGGTGGTGATCATGCTTACCCCAAAGCAACTAGCATTGCCATGCCTCCTTATTCATTTCATCACCATTATTCAAGGCATAGATTAGAAAAATAGGTGCGTTTGGAGAGTGATAGGAGTCTCCTAAGGGCAACCAGCGTAACCAAGTTTGCCGGCCCATATATGTCTGCAAGTGATCATGTGGTCTCTTGCTCATCCTCCTCATCCACTCACTCCAATATGGAAGATGAGTGATGTGCTGCATAATCATGGCATCCTCCCTTTGTAGAATACCATCTCCTTTGAACCAATGAAGAACCTTGCATCTCATGAAATATTGAAATGCATCTTTGTTGAGATCTCTTAGTGAGACCTCTCTCCCATCTATGGCCTTCCAAAATCAGTAAGGCTTTGAATCTGCAGTAAGTAGAAGTCTCTCTTTGAGCTGTAGTATGCTCATTGAGAGAGTGTCATCTAGAGGGGAGAAAATGTTTCTCATCTCAAGATGTCTACTCTTCATCTTCTTCTTCTCCATTTCCCCAAGGTTGAAGCTGCCTCTAGAGTGCTCCAAGAGAGATGAAGCCTCTTTGTCATAGTCACTAAGTGACAGCGCTGTAGATATGCAAAGTGATGCATGTACTATCTCAAAGCAAGTTTCATTACTGATCTCACAATCAGCCATTAAAGATAGGATATTACTAATCCCCTTTCTTGAGACCCTACATCTAAACCCAAGAGATTGAATGTAGCTCAACAGTGATGCATAGGGATAGTTTCCAATCTCCTCCTTGATTAGATCAAGGGTCCTCTGCGGTGTGACATGTCTTTGCTTCAAATCAGCATTTTGATTTAATCCTTGGCTATGCATTAATCTTGAAACAATATGTGCTGAAATTTCATGCATAACTTGGATCAAATGATATGTGGGAACCTCTTGACAGAACACAAGAGTTCCTCCATTTAGATAAATGATGCCTCCAACTTCTGGCAAGAATGATGGCCTCCTTTCTTCAAGCATACCAGCACTGGTATCTTCCTTATCCTCCTCATGCATCTCTTGATTCATGCATGGGTCTCCATATGTTAAGATCTCAAGACTACCTTGCAAAGATGAAAGTGCCTCTTCTCTAGATACACTGTACCTTAGCAACAGATGGTGAAAATGGAGATCTCTTGCACAAAGTGACAAGATTGACATTCTCCTTTGCTTTGTGATGATATAAGTGTATAGTTCTTCTTCTCCATCTTCAAACCCTCTAGGAGTTTCTTTGCATCTCTTTTCTTCATTGTTATACCTCTCACCTTCTTCAAAGAAAGTGGGCATAGTGGATCTATGAGGATATATAAGATTCTCCGGTATTTTTCTTTGCTGATAGGAATTTCTAGGGCTTCCTTCTTCTTCTTGAAACCTTATGCAGGTCTCATTGCAACTTGCTTCTTCTCGAAACCCTCTAGGAGTCTCGGTGCATCTTCTTTCTCTCTTCTGATTTACCTCTTTGGAGAGGCTCTTCTTAGATATGGACACTGATGAGAGTAAAATCATCCTCTCCATCATTCTGAACTCTGTTTCTTCTCTTCTCTTCTCATATACCACTATAAATTTCCCTTTTCAAGAATATAAAAATTCTATTCCAGAGATTGATGACAGGGGCATTTACTGGATATGTCACCTTTGAAAAAAGGATGAGATCCAGAGGTTACCTGGCCATATGCAGACTCTATATATAGAGCTTGAAATATTCCTCCTTCAGGGAGTCAGTATTTTGGCTTGAATCCACAGGCTGAGCCAAATATCTTGCTCTGACACCACTGTAATATTCCTATTTAGGAACAGCTCATGAATAATACAATGAAAAATGAATTTTCAGAAAAATATGCTTAGGAACAGGAAAATTACTCTTTTATCCTTCAAATCAGACCATATAAAAACTAAATCCAATATTTTAGCTGAAACAAATAATAATAGGTGGGTCAAACAGATTTCCCACACCTATTTTTCTTCAAGAGAAGGCCCAATGAGGGGCTGTAGCAAAGTAAAACTCTCTAATAAAATTTAAAAGGGATATAAATGCATAAAATGTTCTGATAGACTCTCAGAAACTGATTTCAATTACAGCAGCAACTTAGATCTGAATTTAAGATCCAAAAGGTGAGGAAAAGCAGTGATTTCAACCCTAAAATAGGTGTATTCAGAAAGCTGCATAAAATTAAGGGAAATGACGAGATTTTATTTTATATTAGGTCATGAGGGAGCTATGATCTGAATTTAACCTCAAACAAAGCATTATAGCTATGTTAAAAAGTTCCTCCATCCCCGGATATGCTTAAAAATGTTGATTTCCCATGACTTTGAGTATGCAGAAAATGGCTGAAGCATGTAGAGCGTAATTTATGAGAAAATTAGACAAAATATGTCTAAAACATCAGATATGAAGTTTATTATAACATATCATGAAAAAAAATTGAGATTCAGCTCCTTTTATACATCAAATAGATCACCCAGCAAGGGGATTTCATGAAAGAACAAGTACAAGTATCAGCTCTGCAGAATATGGATCTGAAAAATGCAGAATCACTGAAAATATGATTATATGAGCTGAAATGTGAAAAATTATATAATAGGTCTGAAATACAAACTTTCCGGAAGAAGGGATGGCCCTTCCTCAAGGAAATGAACACCAAACTAGGGTAGAAACCCTACTGCAGCAATGCAATGGAAAAATAACGTAGTTTCTGAAGTAAACTGCGCAGATGATGTTGGAAGGTCCTTTGGCCTGATGCTAAGATCTGGAACTGAAGCTCAAGGCTTCCTCACTAATTTTCCAGATAAGGAATGCTCCCTTTTCTGCAAAACTAGATCTGGAAGTGGTGTTGAAAACCCCTCACTGCCACACCCAACAACACAGCATTATGCTGCTACAGAAATAATGTTGTGATGAAGGGGGAAGCTTTGCCTCAAGCCTAGATGTGAGGCATTTTAGAACATACTCCTTCAAGGGCTCCTCAATGAAGGATGAAGAATTCCTAAACAGGAAATTCCTCTCTCTTTAGCTAAGCAGCCAAGAGAGTTTGAGTTGCTTAAGCAAGCTCAAAATCGAATTGTCTTCAACAACCTTTCCTTGTGGCCTTCCTATTAATTTTATAACATTAGGGCTTAGAAAACCCTAAACCACCTCCAATGAGTTAACCCTTTTCACATGAAGGGTCTCCATCTAAAACTCCGCTAATCAATAAGGAGGTTGAATGCATCTAGACACTGCTATGATTTGGTCCTATTGACTTGGTCAACCTTCTTCATTCCTTTTCACACCTAAGTGTATTTTATTGAAATGGACCAGATTTTTCCATGTTCACATTGAGCATTAATTTATTTTGCTGATTAGGAGTTTTAGAGTTCCTCCTTTACACTTTTATTCATGAGTTAAGAAAACTAAAATTAAAATGCAATATTCCCATTAGATGCAAAAACTGGGAATATTACATAGATATTTTCATTGTGAAGGGAATGAATAGAGGAGTTCCAGAATTGAGATGGCAATAGGAGATTGTGCCAAATCATCTACTATACTATATGAATGGGAAGCTTTGAAAAAAGTAGCATTTCAGCATAATGGTCCCTTGGGGATCTTGGTATGAACCTCTGCCTTAGGCTGAGGGATCTATAAAGGACCATTGGTTGTCGAAAGAGGCTCTATAGAAACTGAAGAAGGGGGCTCAAAAACAGACGTAGCGGGAGGCTTGTTATACTGAAGAGACTGAGTCTGAAGGTTGAGGGCAACGGTAATGGGTTGGTCAAAGTTCATCATGAGAATCTGGTAATCAGAGGTACTAGATGGAGGAGGTTGAGTAGCCACGATTCCTTGCTGAGGGAAAGGATTAGTAAACATATCTAGCTAACGATGCATAGCATTGAGAGGGACAGAAGGGGAGGCTTGCTGGCGATGCTTCTTGAGTCTCCCACATCTGCCGCATCTATGGTAAAAGAGGGCAATCATGGGTGTAATTACCATAGACATTGCAACATGAACAAGGCTTCTTCATGCGAACATGTCTATCTTGCTTGGGCTGAGTGCCTTATTGCTGGTTAACAGTGTTAGGTGCATTACCTTGGGGATTAGGTTTAGGATTACTAGGGGGCATATTGATTTTTGCTGCCTTTCCTCTTCTTTTTTGAAGTAGGAGGATTAGTCGTGCCCTGTTGTGCATATACCTGCCCCTGGGGGGCAGTGGCTACTATTGCGGGGGTTGAAAAGGCAAGGGAGGTGAGGGTAATAATGCTTGAGGAGCTGGAGCACCAGGAGATATGGATAATAAGGAGGTTGGGTAACATTGTGGTAAACATGTTGGGAAAAAGGAGGAGGCATACCATATCCTGGATACATGCTACCAGGAGGGGGAAAAGTGTTGGAGGTGCTGGCCCCTCCTTGAGGGAAACCATAGCCCATGGGAGGCTGAGCTTATGGATGAGAAAGAGCTCCAATGATACTGTCGGTGGCATGGGATGCCCCCAGGGCATTGGCACCACTGGGTCTAGGAATATTAGGCAAGACGGTATAAACATAACCAGTCTGAGTGTAGATCAAGTCATATTTTAATGCAATCTGGAGAGCATCTTCGTCATTTTGAGGGAAATGTGATGCGACATATTTACCTATAGCAGGAAAAAGGAATCTAAGGAACCAGTCCATGTAGACATGGTCTTCGAAGATAGGGGCTTAACATAGGCCCTTTCTTCTCTGCCATTCCTGGACATGATCGGATAGGTGGGTCGCAGACGATTGACGGAAACAAGTCAAAAGTTTGGTACCATTGTCATAATGAAGGGGAAGTTATAATTAAGACATAAAAGCCCGAGCAAGAGTCTCAAAGGTGGTATGAGAGGGTGAGGTGTGATCAACATACCACTTAGAAGCCTTTCCAGTAAGCGTACATTATAATGACCGAAGACAGACATAGTCATTGGTAATGGAGTTAGACAAACACCCCATGTGGAAAGATCGAACATGGTTTGTAGGATCTTCTACAGCAAGACCTTCAAACATGGAGATGTTTGAAATGAGCTTGGTTGGCATAGTAGGCCAACCAACGTCATGGAATATAGGTTTATTGATCAATTGATTAAAATCAGGAAGACTGAGGCCTACCATATAGGGGAGCAAGGGAGCAGCTGGGATAGTTCCTGTTGCGGTCCCACTAGCAGTATTCCTAGCATTAGGGCCAGGGCTACCACCAGCATTAGGTCCTGAACCAAACATGGTGAAGGTGATAGGGGGAGAACCGGGGACGGAACTAGAAGGGGAACCCAATGAACCAAAAGAGGAGTCATAATGCGAGCTCAGTGGAGGACTAACTTGAATCCTACGTGGAGGATTAAGTATTCCTACTGGAAATTGAGGATGAAGGCCAAGAGGTCTCCAGGATAAGCGCTTTGGGGGTACAATGACGAAAGCACAAACACGACACAAAGGGAAGAGATACCAACAAGGGCAAGGAGCTACAGGATGAAATGATTACAATATTGAAACAAGGGCAGAGAGGTGTAGGATCAATTGATTACAATGTTATAGTATTTTCCTGGCAGTGTTAACCAGGCACTTCTTCACTTAGGGTGTGTGTGTTAAGTGTGTAAATTTTAATTTTTAAACCCAGATGTTTGTAGAGAAAAATAAAAAGTGTGTTGTATAACTGTAAATAAACCTGCAAATAACAGTATATGAAACTGAAATAACAAAAAATAAATAGCTAATTATACATTAATCTAAACCGAAGGAGGCGGGCCTCTCAACAACTAGTCTATGGGTGGGAAAAAATCTAGTCAAAACACACCAAAATAGCCAATAGATCAAAATTCGAGGGTGATAAAGATCTAAAGGTCAGATCTGCTGGAAAGAGGTGCAGAAAAACAACAAAAAATCAGAGGGAAAATTGTTGTAAATGAGGTGGAGAAAGGCTACAACCTGGAGGGAAATGGAGGGGACCCTAGAGGAAGAGGAAAATTTTAGGGGCTAATATTCGCAGCAGGGCTAATTTTCCATGTTTTTTCCAAAAAAAATATTCGCCAATTCCCATTTTTTTAAAAATTGATTTGCCCAAATTTTACAGTATAAAAATATTTTACCCTAAAAATTGCCAAAAAATTATATATACTAATAGAAAATGATTAGAAACCTAAATATTTTTACAAAAGAAGCATCAAAAATTTTACAATTCGCATATTGGGGACTACTAAGATTCGCCAAGTTTTTAAAATTTAAGATAAACGTCCATGCTTAAAATTTTCAGTAAGGAAGACCCAAACAAAACTAAAAGGAGGTGTTTTGGATGGATGAAAAACAAATATAAAGTGCATCTAAAGGTAAGGGATTAGATCTGAAAAATGGCTAAACACACTGAAATTTCAGATGACCTGCTGCAGCTAAAACACTTCCTAGAAAGGTGGAGGGTACTGAAGCCCTAGGGGGCTAGGTTCCTGCTTTGATGAGTAAAACAGAGCAAGTACACATTCAAAACGGGTGGAGACGGAGGTCAGACAACCATAAATAGAGGCCCAGACAAACCCATAAAAATCTCAGAAAAAATCCCGCAAAAAGTTTAGGTTGCAATTTCTGACCTGTTTTCTGCAAAGGTCATAGGTTTTCACTTGTTTTCTATGCCCTAAAGCTCCAGCTCACAGGTTTTGGCCCAAAAAGTGTGACCTACACTTCCGGCACTCTCAGGAGCAGGTTTCAGAAAAAAATTTCGTCTCAACAGTGGTTGATGCCTGTCACCTGCGCAATAGGTCTGAAAACACACAGAAGTTAGAATTTTCAATGTTTTAGGGTTTTATAGGTTAAAAACAACATCAAGAAAATAAAAACAAGAAGCTGAAGAGAAATCCTAGGGCTTGAAGCAGCTGGTCATGCAGGGATTTGAAAAATGTTAGAGGTCGCAATCGTAAATCCTTATGGAGTCTCCAGTTGTTAGTATGAATGTTAATCACAAGCATACGAAAAATTATCACTTTAGTTGTGCATAAAAAACAACCCTAACATCAAAGATGGCTACAAATTTCTTTAGATATGCAATTATTTTACCAAGATAAATGCTAAAAAATCTAGATCTATACAGTAAAAGACATTAAGCAGTAAATAAAATCAAGAGTTGCTCCATGCATCCAATAGACAAGACAAGAATGTTTTTAAAGATTTTTTGTATTTTTTGACACTTGTGGAGGGAACATAGAAAGATGTTACCAGTCCCCCTCAATGGGATGGGTTCTTCTAAGTCCTCAGCATTTCAGATCTAAAATATCTCTCTCTTGATGGTATAGAAAACCCAGGAAAAAATGGAACTCAAAGGGAGCTCACAAGAAAAATGGTAGCAAAATATGACAATGATGGTGGATCAAATTCAAACCAAAAGTATAGATCCAGAGTGATCTTTAGGCAAAAAAATGTAGTGAGTGAATAGAAAAACCCTTCTATTTATAACAAAATATTGAGTTAGTCTAAATATTGGTGCATAATTAAAATATTATTAACCAATTCTAGATCCAAATTTTAGGGAATATTTTATTATATTTGTTGGAGGGAAAAAGAACTTGACTTTGGTCAAATCCCTTTATTTGTAAATAATAAATAAATAAATTTAAGGATGTGGTTGAGTAATGATCAAATAAATAATGATTTATTCAATTATTTATAAATGATTTAATCAAATTTAACAAGGAATATTATTTAAATAAGGTTTAAATAATTATTCCTAGAAAATGGTAAGATAAATAATCATTTATCTAATTAATTTTCCTATTTTGGGTTAAATATGACCAAGAATATTAATTAAATTATTTTTTAACTAATTATTCCTTGAGGAAAATCAAACAAATATGGATTTATTCAATATTTCCTCACGGGGTTTCCTGTTTAGACCATAAACAACTTAATAAATGTGGTTTACTAATTTATTTTTCATAGTGAAAGCAATTTTACTTAGGGTAAAATTGGTCTTACATGGCGTTCTTTGGTCCATCTAATAGTAACAGGTTAGATGACCAAAAAAATCGTGCAACACTCAACATCTCCAAGAATCTGCTAGTATACGCACAATGTAGCATAGAACCCTTCTGTAGCTCACCAAAAACCGTTAGCAATATCGTCATAGTACCTCTCCGATAATTACTTCTTCTTGAAGATCCTCTTGAAGTCATCCCAAATCAATTATTCTTCCTGAATGTTATGAATATAATTATTGAAGATAAAATGCCAGACTTATACATGTTGAGGTATTTGCGACCAATCAGATTTAGTGAATATATATTCCAAGAAGATAATCCTAAGTGAAGAAAATTGTAGAAAAATTAAGCTTTGAGGACAAAGCTTTTCAAGAGGAAGGCAATGTTATGAATATAATTCATAAAAAATATAATAAATATAGTTATTAATAGTTGGATAAGGATTATGTAAGTAGTCATTAAGTTAGTGAAAGGGTATGTCTAAAAGACATGCCCATTCATGAAAGGCCACCTGCATAGGTATATAAGCATGGCCTCATTGGAAAATTTTATCATCATATGTTATACATTTTTATATATAATATATTATTATTACGAATACCTCTTGTATATTTAAAAATTAAGTCAACAAGCCTATAGCTTTGTTTCTCCACTGAATACCCTTGAAATTCTTCACATCTTCCCACCATATATCTTCTTTCCCTTTAAGACTGAAGCTAGCTATCTTGGCTTTCATTTTTTATGTCACACGCTTCACTCCTTTAGCTTGGAAGCTCCACTTCTAGCTTTGATTTCCAAAATTAGAACCTAAACAGTTAGGTAACAAAATCAAAGAAACTACGAGATCTATGCAGCATCATCTAAATACTCTATTCAATAGATCAAAATGGTATTGAAATATATGAAATAACAACATCACATAAAGGAAAACATAGAAATATTTTCATTAATATAAATAGAAGGATACTACAACCATAAGTAGTAGTCGATCTTGTAGAAGAGCTCCTCCAAGTTGTTGAATTTTCCTTTCCTTGTCACAATATGCACCTCCAATCACCCTAATTCATGAGATAATAACCACTCACTATAGCAGCATAAGGGCAGAGTTTCTCCAAAGACAACTATTCATTCATTCTTCATTCTAACCTTTGCATAGGCAAGATGGTAAATATATAGGAGAGTAGGGTAAGTTGAGAGTTCCTTTCCAATTAACATTATAAGGTTTTAGATCCACCTTTGATGGAGGGATATGATCAAAGGATAAGTGGTGAAAACTAAAAAGTAGGGTGGGATAGGATCTAAATGTTTAATTCAAGGTAAGCAATTGAAACAACTTGTGGAAACTCCTAGAAAGTGAATCTTCCAGAATCCCTATCATTCTCCCAGATTTATAAAACCAACAAGTTTTCCTTTCCAAGAGGGAGAGGTTTTGGCCCTATATTCAAGAGCCAAAATCTTGTGTCTTTTTTTGTTTTGATAATTCAAAGAGGAGTAACCTGCTAGTGACCAGTGTTGGCCATAGTGGAGCAACTTGTAGGTGGTTGCACCCCAGTAGGATTACATGGGGTGTTGGTCCTAAAACTGACTTAGATGATGTAATTTAGGGCTGAAATTATGAGCGATGAAAGTTACATGCTTAGGTATTTGTGCAATATCATGAAAAAGGGGAATAGGATGTTGATTGATCCCATTAGGAGGCTCACTGATTGGATGTGACAAAATTGCATATAATAGTAAGGGTTGACAACCTCAACAAATCGAAAGAATATCATCAATAGGAAGCATTCGTTCAAGCATGAAAATGGTATAAAATACTTTTATAGGAGTACCCAAAGGTCCTACATTTGATGTTGATCCCATAGGGTCCAAATTCCCTACTTCCACCAAAGAGAGAAGACATGCAACATAGTCCATAGAAGCTTATACATAGCAAGTAATTCAAGGTGCATACCTAATAAACATGTTAGATCATCAAGTATAAACATATAAATCATAGCATATTACATATGAATCATGAAACATGTGATCATAACATCTCGAAAATGAGACAAATATTCTTTATTGGTATCAATAAATAATAGTGGAGATATATAACCTAGTCCAACCACGGCTCCATTGAAACCTTCCTCTGGATCCATCCATCCCAAACTTCAAATATCACCTCTCGAGAATGTGCCAAAATGATACCATATAATGATAGATGAACATATATGCAAGAAAAAAATGGTTTCCTATGATTGGGAGTGTAGGAGGCATGGAGAAAATTAGACTTGATCTGGGGACCGATATAACTATAATGTCAATATTCTATCTCCTTATTTTTAATTAGGCCTTCACATGAGGTGTATAAATACCACTAGAAATAAGTTGATTTTGTTAGGCCACTGGCTCCTCTAGGTGGGATTTTGGTGAAACCTATAAACCCTACCTGATACATAGGATATTTGTATTTTTTCATATTTTTAAGAATATACACGGGTTTTGTGTTATGGTACCCATGTGTGTATGCGTTTTTGAAAGGGAAGAGTCATGTATGGAATTCAAAATATTTTTTTTAATTTAAGATCAAGTTTGCATGGGAAATGGATACCCCAGGCCATACAAGAGCATCATAACTATATGAGTGTTGAATGATGATATAACACTAATGTATCCCTTATCAAGCATTTCGTTCAACTTCAAATTCAACTCTACTAGTTCCGAAGTGCTCATCCTGTAAGGTGCCTTTGATTTTGGTGTTAACCCTAGTAATAAATCAATAGATAATTCTACTTCCCTCTATGGAGGAAACTCTAGAATATCTGCTAGAAATGCATCCTGGAACTGCTACGATATAGGGTACTTTTTGTAGTTTTTTGCATCGTCAAAAACCTTACCCTTGTGAGTGGAAATATGAACTCCAAATATCACACACCCTTTCCTACAACTACACTTAGTCTGCATAGTTGTGACCATCCTCATTGATGTAGGCTTATTATTTCCCTGCAAGATTCTCTTTTCTCCATTATCATCTAGGAACTCAATAACCTTGTCATAGAAATCTACTTTGGTCCTATGAAGATACAACCAGTCCATGCCGAAAATCATACTATATTATCCCAATGGCACTACATTCAAATGTTTTTTTGTAGGCATACCATTCAAATCAAATGAACAAGCCCTTATGCATTGATGAACTATGTTATTCACACTTGTAGTCAATTTCACCAACTAATACTCTGCATGCACTTCTTTTCTCAAGCCACACTTATCCACTAGGTCAGGATTAGCATAACTATAACTATATCTATGATCAATCAAAATAGAAATAAATTTATCATAAAGCTTACCATCCATCTCAATGATATATGTCTAGTGATCTACCTACATTTTTTCCACTGCCGCATAAATCCGAGGAAAACTGTGACCAACATCCCCAATTGTATACACCTCATGATCACTATACATCTGAGGCCTACCTCCCTGGTACAATGGGAAATCCTTCTTATAATGATAGTTTCCACATTCCAAGACTACAATGGTGCTCTACTATCACCTCTAGTATGTTGTGAGACATGTCCCTTATCAACTACATTTAACTTCTCGTAAGGAGCAACTTTTTCCTTCTCACCTGAATCTTGAGGTCTTCCCCACTTCAGTGGAAATTTCCCTTTCACCTTCTCATTTAATTTCAGGTCACATTTAGGCTCATCTTTGTGTTTTGTCTTCTCATAGAAATCCTTCAATTTCCAAATGGATTCCTTTAGTGATCTAGGCTCATAAAACTCAATATGGTCTCTATATGTTGCTAGAAATCTGGTGATGAATCTTTGAATATTAGCCTTTTACTCCTTTAGATATGCCACATACCTCAACAAATCCATGAATCTACTAGAATAATCATCATCTATCATAGAACCCATTTGTAGCTCATCAAAACTCCTTATCTCTATCATCATAGTACCTCTCTAATAAGTACTTCTTCTCGAATATCGTCTCAAAGTCATCCAAAATCAAGTATTATTCTTGAATTACCTTGACATTCTTCACAAATTTCCACAAGATATCTACTTTTCCTTTAAGGCTAAAGGTGACTAATTGGATTTCAAGTTTTCTAAATAGTAAAGCAATCTGAATAATTTCTTCATTCCAAGCAACCATGCATCTGCATCTTTTAGCTTATTCACCTTGCCATCAAATGTAGGGGGATTCACTTTCTTCAAATCCTCGGGTAAATACTCCCTCTTTCAGTAAGGATTATTTTAGGTCCCTATAATACTAATGTATCCCCTTATTTTTATTATTATTGTGGCCCCCTCATTGTTATTTTTGTACCCATGTAGTCCCCATATTTCGATTATTGTTGTGCCCTTACATTGTTATTGTTATGTCAGCTAGGATGATATTGTGACCCATTGGACTCCTATATATAGAAAGGAGGTTTTTTCATTGGAATCATCCAAGAATTGTTCATTTATGTAATGTAAAAGAGGTTCCCCCCTTGAAGAGGCTGATTTACAAGTTGTTGATCTCTCTTTCCTTCTATTTTGGGAGTTGGTTTCATAACATTTGGTATGAGAGCTTTGGATTTAAGAATTTCTCTACTGCAAACAGTCCATCATGGAATTTTCACTATAAATTTTTCTCTACGAAGTTTCAGAAGCTAAAAAGAAAACTCATTTGAGATAAAATCCCGAGGAGCGTTGTGTAAAAATTTTAGATCTTGGTTCGCTATATTGTCAGATATATATGATCTGAGTAAGTTTAGGTTTTTGTAGCCTCCATAATTTCATCTCAAAGACGTGACCTTGGGAAAATCATCATAACTTTATCTCTAAGAATCAAATTCAAATTCAGTAAAAGGTGGCCAAAATTTCACAGGTTTTAGTTTCTTTTCTATCGATTTCATAACTGAAAGTCGAAACAGTGACACTTAGCACTCCCACAAGTTCCCTCTACTAAACTAGTCCATAATTAGGTCATTGTATGAGGTTGGGCATAACTTTGTCTTCAAGAATCAAAATCAAGTCTGACCTGTGGCATTGGAAATATGACACAGAGGACTACTACAGATCCAAAGTTAAGATCTTGGGGATATGAAATCATAGAGATATAGTAGGATCAATATCGAGCTCCTCAAAAGAAATAAAAAGGTGTGTATTTTAAACCCAAAAAAATGCATAACTTTTGAAAAATCAGTTTGAAGTGATTCCAAGGGCATATTGAAGCATAGATATTAGTATTTGGTTCTATAATTCCTTCCAAAAATAATTCCACACCCATTAATCCTTTAGAAATATATACTATGACGCATGAAGAGGAATAAGTGCAAAATGATATATCAAATTACGCGACCAAGTGCAACAAATTTCGATATCACAAAGAGAAACCAAATATGACATAGATGATATAAAAGAAGACACAGAGGCTAAGGTGGATGGTCTGAAGGATGAAATGAAAGATAATATGGATAATAAAGCAGTGGAATATCACATCGATCATCAACAAAAATTTCTCCAACTCTTAAAGGATAACCTAACTTTGGTGCAAAATTGAATGCACCAACAAGCAGAGTAACACTGCAGTGAAAGAAGTTTTGATGTAGGTCACAAAGTATTTTTACATACAAACCAATGTCCCTATAGAAAGAAAATAAGTATAATAAATTATCTCTAAACTACTATGGTCCTTGTAAGGTGCTGCAAAATTTTGCTAATATGGAATACATATTTGGGTTTACTACATCTTCCTGAGTTCACCCAGCTTTCCATGTTTGATGCTTAAAGAAGGTTATAGGTGCAAAAATCCCAGTTCAAACAATATTTCCAAAACTTGACGAGGAAGGAAAAAGCATATTGGAATTTGAAGCATTCACAGAAACAAGAACTTGAAAAATACGAAATCAATCAATTTCAGTGTATATCATCTAGTGGAAGAAATTACCCTTTGAAGATTCCACATGGGAGGATGAGAATTTTATACAGAAGCATCCAAAAATAATCAAGTGTTGAGGAAAACACTTGTTTGAAGGAGAGGAGCATCTTAGGTCACTATAATACTAGTGTATCACCTTATTTTTATTGTTAGTATATCCCCTTTATTGTTATCGTTGTACCCATGTAGTCCCCATATTGTTATTATTGTGCCACATAGAAGCTCACTATTGTTATTGTTGTGCCCTTATATTGTTATTGTTATGTCGGCTAGGATTATATTATGACCCATTAGACTCCTCTATATAGAAAGGAGGTTTTTTTCATTTGAATTATCGAATAATTTTTCATTTATGTAATGTAAAGTAGGTTTCCCCTTTGAAGAGGCTTATTTCTAAGTCATTGATCTGTCTTTTATTCTATTTTGTGAGCTGGTTTCATTACAGATGATGACGATGATGACTTTGATGATGTATCTTGGATGAGGAACTAGAATGATGCCTATACATACCAGTCCTCATGTCAGGTGTATCTAGTGATCTTCCACCTCTAACTGTGTCCCCTCAATCGAAATTGAGATATACTACAATAGGCTCCATTAGTTTTCTCTTCCTCCTCTTAATTGATTCTCATATGTCCATATTTTTGCAACTATGAAAAGCTCTGAAGGTTTTTTGCATTAACCTCTATCTGCTTCTCCTGAGCCATTGCAAGTATTTCCTAAGCCTCAGCCAACCTCTCATTGTCTTCTTTTCAACTTATGATAGCTTCCTTCAAGCTCCTCAATGTATCTTCTAAAATAGAATAATTATCTTCTCCTTGCTACCCAATTGATTTATAAGTGTCACGAGAACTGTAGTCTACTATTTTTCTTTTCATCTTGAATTATTTCTTTATGCAAGTGTGCCATGTTAAGTAAACAAAATAGATACCAAAATCAAATCCATATCTCGATGATGATTAGGGGAGGCTTATCTCATCTGCAATATCAATCCACATTAGCATGTACATGTATAATCATAAAAATATCCATATAATGACATAAAATCATAAAAACATCGTGCATGACCATATCAATATTATACCATGATCCCATGCATGTTGGCTTGACTTGACATAACCCAGGTTGGGAATTGAGGTTAACCAACAAAACCCTCTTACTATTGGCCCTTTCAGAAGTGACCTGCTTGCGCAAGTCAAAGTCTCACCCAAAGCAGTATGGGGGGGGGTGTTGGAACTAGGTTTCCACACCCTGAGAGAGATTTGAATTATGTGGCTACCTTCATATCCCTAATAACCTTAACTGACCTTCGCAATGATAACCCTAACCAAAAAACCCTTTTCAGACGAGTTTAGGTCAATTATACAGATTATCTTGTGCAGGTTAACACAACAATCATAAATCAAGTACTAACCCTTAACACATCATATTAGAGCTGTATACCATCAGATCTACCCAATAATCAGTCATATAAACCCAACCAAAGTTGCATAAGAGATCTAAGTGCATATAATACATAAATCAGAAACAAGATGCATAAACATTCATAGCATAACCAATAGATGCATAAAGAACTTAGATATGCATAACAATACTGCTTTATTACTAAATCATTTCAGATCCTACATACAAACGCTTCACCAACCCCACACACATAGCTAGTAGGGTCTACACACAGTAGGAATAAGGTCTCCACTCACACAGCTAGCAGGAGCCTTCTACCCAAACCAATCCACACCAAACTATCACAAATTATCCAAATCTATCATCTACATTCAGTCTTATCCCCAAAAAACTCCTTCTTAGACGCAATCTATTCACTTATTTATACTATTTAGTCTATGCTATCCTATGGTCCGCAAACCATGGTTCTCAGCCCCTTGATATACCATTTTAACCCATTACACATCGTGAGGGCTTTTGACCTGCCCCAAAATCCCTCCACAAGACTAAATTATTACAAAATATAGCAAAATTTTCAGATTTATGTGACCCTACTCCAACAATCCCCCAACACAATCTTGTGACTCCTCCCGAGTCACACGGGTAGTGGGGTATTCATTTTGAGCTCAAGCGAATCGATGGCAATAGAAAATGGTGGCAAGATACCTGCACTTTAGTCTGCGGTGCTCTGCAGGGTCTCGACCAACTTTTCTAATGGGGACCCTTCAGCAGCCGAAGTGACATTTTACATTGTCTATTTCAGGTTGTAGACAAAAACATTACGGCCCTGAGAGAGCTGCATGGTCTCATCCACCTATGGCTCCATGTGATTGATGACGATTTTCTTACGGAAACAGAGTGCCTCCACTTCGCCCTGCAGTGAATGGCTAGTATGAAGGCATGCCATTTTCTGAGCAGGGATAACGGTAGGTAAAACCTCTTGTAAGTCATTGAAATCCTGGTCCTTCATGCATAGTTCCTGATTTATTTTCTTTACTAAAGGATTTGTCTGGAAAAAGGTCCCTAGCACCATGGATTTTTCGAGCAAGGTGGAGTCCTATGTGACATATGCTGCGATGCCAGCCATATTTTTCTGGATGGTAGCTAATTATTGTGTGTGTATTTCTGGGGGGAGTCTTAGGTTGTAGCTGTCCTTGCAACACAAACATCTGCTGCTCAAAATCTGCCTTTACGGACTGAACTTCAAACCTGGAAGCTTTGAGAGCTGCGACTAGGCCCTCTAATTTAGCTTGTGATGCGATAGAGGCTAGAATAGTGATATCAGGAATCTCACTAAGGCCAGGAAATAGATATCGGGAATCTCACTACATAGCCTGTCAATGAAACTTTCCAACTCCGCTCTCTGAGTTAAGGCTGACTGCTGTGCTATTTGAGCTTGATGAGACTCTTCCATTTTTTCAGTTGCAACTTGATCAACCTCGTTGACCTAGTGCTGGGCGCGCACCTCCTTGTCCTAAATTTTTGCTAAGATGAAGATATGTAATGCATGGAGCTGGCCACTTGGAAACTTGGCTAGGTAGAGGCCGACCTCGGAGCAAGTGTGAACTTGTGTGAATAATTTTGGTGGATCTAGAGATACTGGTGCGCCCGGGAGAGTGGTAATTCTACTTCCCATGGTTGTGAGGATTCCTGTAGATGGCAGGTTTTCTTGCACCAGCCTTGCTTAATACATGCTCGCTTGTACATGCCTCACTTGATCTATGCTTGCTTGTAAGGTATCGGAATTTAGCTGAAGAACATATAAACTGGACTGTAAGGCATCCACCACAACCTTGTGTTGGGCCTCAATGGTGTTCCATCGGTCCTCAGACGCCGAGGCACCCGCATCAAAAATATTTTTGAGGTCCTCTTCAGTTAGAGTAACCTCCTCTTCTCCACCCGTCTTTGATCCTTTACTTTTCTTGCACGTCATCTTATATGTTTCTCTTCCATGCTTGGTGACGCATGATGATTCTACACCATCTCCACCAAGCCCATCTAACCCACCGAGGTCCACCTCCGCGTGGTCACCTCCTAGTTCCTAATCTCGGTCTGCTACTGCATCACTGTCGGCGTCTAGGGCTTCGTCTGCTTCAGTTTCTTTCTCTTTTCCACCTGTCTCTCTATGATGCTCAGTGGTATCTTTGGGCGTTCTGTCTTGTGGAGCCGAGGCTATCTCTTTCAGAGTCATTTCCTTTGGGGCTATTTCTTTCCCAGATGTGGATTGTGTGATATTATTTGTAGAGCCCAGCCCAATCTTCCACGACTTCGGCCATGAGGCGATGACTTGGTCAACCTCTGCTTCCGTAACCATGTAGGGTAAGGGATACCAATTGGGGCTCTTATGCACTTTTATCATGATGTTGTGCATTACTTGAAATGTCACCACGCTTTTGTACTTCTCATATATGGTCGATGTGAGTCGTGGTCAGGAATGAATAGCCGCGCCAATGCGCCTACAAAAAGAACCGAGAAAATTCTATTTTCTTTGACCCACTTGGCATTCGACGAGCCCCATAAATTTGTGTAGCGCCCCCCCTCGCAGACACCTGGCTCAATGTCAGGAAGGAATATATCCTCTGGGGTCTCCATGCTACCAACATAATCAACAATAAAATCCATGAATAGTAGAATGACTTCCCCATTTCCTGTGATTCACGTGCATTGTCCAAAAGCTGCTCACATAGAAATTGTGACTAGTTATACAACATCCATTTTTCACACTGCCCCACCAAGGAAATTAACTATGTCGAAACTATCTTTGGTTGGAATTTCCACATAAGCTTACAGCCAAGGACAAAGGTGCCCACACGCACCTCCTGGTCATTGATGGTCTAGACGAGAAAGCCTCGCTTATCCCGTTCTACCTCGTATGTTTCCTTTACCTCCATTGCTACCTTCAATTCGGTGATTTTCCCAAATCATGTCATCAGATGGGGCCCTCTCATGGGCAGGCCGCTGATCCAATGGATTAGCACAACATTGACAGGGATTATTACCTGAATCTAGAGTGCTCCTTCATGGACCAAGTTCAACAATTGGCGAATGCACATGCTTGTGATGGGGTGCCACCCAAAATATGGGATCCTTAGCAGATTGAGGACTCCCATGTTATCCAATATACGTTCCCATGGAATCAGCTCTACCTTCAGGAAATCATCATACATCACGTGTTCCAAGTAGATTTTTGGGGCAAGCTCATGGAACGTTCCTTCATTGGTGAGATCATCATCATCAAACTTAATTTCAGGGAGTGTGTCATGCATCTCGCTAACCACAGGGACATCTTGAGGGCATAATGTCATCTGCAAGTATTCCGGTACCGCATCAAGGTTTTGTTTCTTACACGCCGAAGGCTTTCATGGCTTAAAATTTGGTGGCCACTAAGAAACCGAATCTAGTTGCAGTTCTTATTGCCTATCAGTCATGGGCCATTTGGATGGATCACCCTTCATGAAGCGTTCCTTGGAAGTTTGTTTGGGAGACAAAAAATTCCTTGGCGAGGTGCATGGCTTATAAGTAGCCCACTTCGACACTTTTACCTTACCGTTCACTTTCACGAGAGTGGATTGAACTTCTTTGATGTCTGAGCTACTTCTCTAACCTCGTTTGATCTTTCCTCTATACATAAAGTGAGGGGCTTCAAAAGCTCTTCTGCAGGGTTGGTGGCCATCATTGTTGCTCGGAATACGAACTTGGGGTTACTTCCGTCAGAAATGGATTCATGATGAGACATGTAGAACACACAAATGTTAGGAGAATATAGCTAAAAGATGAGCATAGGGCCCCAAATTTGAAATAGTGAAGGGACCAATTAAGACCCAGGCCCTCCTTTTAATAAGCCACCCATAGTAAAAATGGTCGGATTATCATTAATCTCCATTCACTTCTAAGGGAATGGTAAAAAATATTTCTATATTGACTAAATGCAACTAGTCTGCTCCTTTCAATGATAATTTCATTTTTTCACCCTGTTGAATGGTTCCAACGGCTAGTTTTCCGACCTGCGCATTACCCCTGCACACTTGCCTGTGCTCTTTCTCCTTGTAGCACGTAGATCTTCTGATTATGATGCTCCAACCATATATTCATTTGGTAGGCCCGAGGTTGTATCTATACGGTTTCAGGTGTCTTCCATTAAAGTATCTCGGAAGGTCATCTCCGTGCAGCATGGTCAAGCATACCGCACTACCATCAGTGATCTCCTTTACAACATATAGTCCCAACCAATGAGTTATGAACTTAACTAGGTGGCGTACAAACTTATTATCATAGAGTAACACTAAATATTCCTCTTTGAATACCTTTTTCCTGATGTGCCTATCATGCCATGATTTCTCACATGCCTTCTATACCTGCTGGTGGAAGTTAGTAATGAAGCGATCTTATTCCAAGGCAACACGTTGCGCCAACTGTTCCTCCAAAATTTCAGGCTCGGCCATGTTAGTGAAGGCCAAAATGCATATACTTGGGAAAATATACTACATTGGCATGATGGCTTCCAGCCCATAGACCATCCTGAATGGTGTCTTTCTGGTCAACCTTTTTTAGGTTGTCCAGTAACCCCATACTACAGAAGGGATGTGCACGTCCCAATTTCTCTTATTGGTATTGCAGACCTTTGTAAGAGCATGCTCCAAAATATTGTTGAATGCTTCCACTATGCCATTTTCTTGTGGGTGATATGGGGTACTCTTCTTGTGATGGATCTGAAATTCCCCAGTCAATGCTTCAATCATCCCATTGAAAAAATGCATACCTCTATCACTCATTAAAATATTTGGTCACCCAAACTAGGTCAAAATGTGCTCAAAGATGAAGTGCGCAGTAGTGTCTATAGTACAATCCTTAATCACCCTCGCCTTCACCCACCTGGTCACAAAATCAGTTGCAGTAGTAATATACCATGGCCTGGTCTTCTTCCGAGGAGGGTTTTTTGGTCCCACAAAATCTATAGCCCATTTGTCAAATGTTTGCAAGGGAATATACGGGTGTAGGGGAATTTCATCTCTACATGATGACTTCCCAGTCCGTTGACAAGAATCGCAGGCTCGACACTATGCCTGGACATCACTATGCAGTGTGTGCCACCATAAACCAACACACAACAGTTTCTACGCGGTGGCTTTCCTAGCATAGTGGCCACCTGCGACTCCTCCATGAGCTTTATTCAATATAGCCTATCTTTTATGTTCCAATAAATATCTCCTTAACACTTCATATGCTCTTAGTTTATAAAACTAAACTACAATTAGGGTGAAATATGTTGTGTGCGCAACCAATTCCTTCTTTTTTTGGACCAAATATTCCACAAGCGCTATGCCCGTAGTCAGAAAATGAATAATGTTCGTGAAGTGATCATCAACCACCTTGATAGCGAGGAGTTGTGCATCCAATAATCCTTCCTCCATATTGGTCGGTTCCTCCCCATTCTCAATCCGTGACAGATGATTAGGCCCAACATTTAGTCTGTCTGGCTTGACAATGATTTCAAATTCATACTCCTGTAAAAGCAACAACCATTGAATTATCTTCCCCCCCAATACAGGCTTATGGATCAGGTATTTTAAAGCAGAATGATCAGTGAGCATCTTGAAATTCCCTCCCAACAAGTAGTGTCTATAGTTTTGTAGTGAAAATAACATGGCCAATACTTCCCTTTCTATAGTGGAGTAGTTGTGCTCTTCACCTAAGAGCTTTCGATTGGAAAAATATACTAGGTGATCAATGTCACCTTCTCCTAGCTGCACTAAAACAACTCCTAGTGCTATGCCAGATGCATCGACATGCACATGGAAAACCTTAGACTAGTCTAGGAAGATAAAAATGGGTGCAGTGACCATTTTCTCTTTTAGCAGCTCAAAGCTCTTCTGAAACTTTCCATCCCAAAATAAAGCTACATATTCCTTTAACAACTTCTCCATAAGTTCAGTGATTAGAGCATACACCTGGATAAACTTCCTGTAATAACCGATGTGTCCCAGGATGGAGAAAAACTACTTCTCAGTGGAAGGGACTTCTAATTTAATGATCACTGCGATCTTGGCCAGGTCCACCATCAATCCTTGCTGACATATGATGTGCCCCATCAGAATCCCAAAAGGTACGTAGAATATGCATTTCTTCAGACTGAGAGAAATATGGTGCTTTCGATAGGCATCAAGAATCAAGCCAGATTTGGGACATGATTCTTTACCAATCCAAATATTTTCTAGTCATCAAAGTAGACTTCCAAGAATTTATGCATGAATACCTTGAATACAGCCATGACCACACGGGAGAATATTGCAGGTGAATTTTTCAATCTAAACGACATAACAATATATTGAAAATAACACCATTCAATGGCAAAGGTGGTCTTGTTGCAGTCCTCTGGCACAATGCATATTTGATGATAACCTGAGAACCCATTTGTGAATGAATAAGCTTCTTGTGCTCCCACATTATCCAGAATTTCATCCAATAATGGAGTAGGGAAGGGGTTATGTACACAGGCATCATTCAGTTTGCTCAGATCGACACAAATCTTGATTTATCCATTGATCTTTTTCTCCTAAATCACCACTGGGCTTACCCAATCTGACTAATAGACTGGTTCAATGATACCTGCAACCACCATATTTTCTAAATCCTCTTTTACCTTCTGCTAATATTTTTGGTTCAATCGTATGGGAATTTCTTGACAAGGCGTGCATACGATTTTATTGTGATATTCGTGACACCTAGGTCCCCCACAATTCCCTTTAATTTGACAAATTTTGTAGGAAACAAATCTTGATATTGAGTCAGTAGCTATGCAATATTTCCTATTGTATCAATATCCTAGTAGTCCCCAATATTGGCCAACTTGGGCTACTCGTCCATTCCAATGTTGAATTCCTTCAATTTCAAAGGTTTAGCTACATCCATCATTCCTGACGTCAGTCCTCCAACTGCGCACTCGCCTTCCAATTCAGGGATACTAACATTCCTTTGTTCATCTTCATTATCTTCAATTAACATGTTTTGACAGTTGACTATGTCTTACATCTACACATCCCAAGTCAGTGCGACGTTCTCTCTATGGGGTCGAGATGCATCACAGACCAGCGCATCTATGTCTTGCAGCACCTCATCCAATTTT
Organism: Pinus albicaulis; assembly: GCA_034641835.2. Lineage (NCBI taxonomy): Eukaryota > Viridiplantae > Streptophyta > Pinopsida > Pinales > Pinaceae > Pinus > Pinus albicaulis. The sequence goes on along the minus strand of CM076574.1, from coordinate 524,465,211 downwards.
CCTGAGGCACCAACCAAGCCAAAGGTTTCCAGAAAGTCTTCAGTCATTGTATACCAGTCTCGGGTCCCTCGAAGTAACTCAAACTCTAGATACTAGGTTATGGGGACGGTTCTGAATGAGTGGACAAACCTATGAACCCATTCATTCCATGTCTTCTAATCCCATATGTCTAGCCATCTGGCCAGGTGCTTGCGCAGATCTCACCGTCCATAGAATAATTCAATGGCTAGCGTTGCAGGAGGCTCAAAGCATAACATCATCATCTGTCTACATTCCTTCCAGCCCTGAAAATTTCGTTTGTGTGTTTTCCACCATCATACAGGAATGGCGTGCATAGCCAAATCCAGTGCCCAGAACATTTGTTGCTCTTGGACGGCTTTTTCCAGTGTTTCTAAAAATTATTTAACACTACCAAATCATCAAAGTAGGGTAGTTCCCTTACCTCAGAGGAGATGCACTGTAATATCTTTGTAATCTTGAGGCAATGTAGGAAATAGATATCGTGCAAATAGTTCCGCCAGTTCTCCATTCCACCATCAAAATCGGAAAAACAGGAGCTATCCTTCTCCTAGCTCAGCATTCCATCAGTTTTAGGGTTGATCCAGTCTTCATCCTGCACAGTCAATTTATATATATGGTCAAAATCATCCCCTTCGTGCATTGACTTTGTGTATTGTTCTCATTCTGCCAAGTCTAGTGGGATAAGCACCCGCGTAACATTATTCTCAAAGATCGTGCTTCTACGCTTTAGGTTGATGATACCTCCCATATCAATGGCCCAATCCAATCCTAACAATGCAGGGTAGGGATATGCGTCATCCATAATTCGTATAATCTCAAAATCAACATGAATTCAATAGATACCTTTACTCCCGCAATGTCGACCTCAACTTGAAAAACCCTACCCAGGGGGATGATCTTTTGTTGATTAGCCATGCATAGCTGAATGGTGGACCATTCCAACTTTGTCTCTCCCATCTTCTACCAAGTTTTTTTAGGTAAGAAGTTTGCATCAGATCCCAGATCTAAGATAACCTGGTCCTTCTGGTATTCCCCAAACTGTACTGTCATGCACATCTCCCTACCTGTTCTCTTCTTCTGCTTGTAAACTTTGTTTAAAGCCTTGGATTCTATCTGTGGCACCCCCTTTTCTATGAAAATTTCTATCAAGCCCTGGATATTATCTACTACCTTCTTATTGCGTAGTAGCTTAATTCATGCTTGTAAGAATGGCTTAACCTCATCATCATTTTTTTGTTCCCTGATACATCTCGAAGTGATTGCTTCTTCCTCAGCAAACTCATTTCTAGCTTCGATGAAAGTATCTTTTTCTTTCTGTAGGTTGAGGCTTTCATTTTTGTTAGCTTCTTTTCTGATTAGTGGTTCTACATTGGCCTTCTATTCATTCCCTCTGGTAGCAATTCCACTGCGTGTAATGACATTTACACTTGGACCATCTTTGGATGTATAAACCGTAACTCGTTATATGTTTTGCGTGGGCGTCTGTTGTTTTTCCTACATTTTAGCGATCAACACCAGAAAATATACAATTACATGATTGAATTTCCTACAATATTTGCAAGATTATTGTGCAGATTTCAGGTAGTCTCATTCATAATGTCTAATGTCTCCATAGTTGTATAAAATTATCTGCCCTCTTCCCCTACCGGTGCTTCCACCTGATCTCTGCCCTCCCCAACATCTTGCTAGAGATCCTCTGCATCTGGAGGGAGATGGTAGTGATGAAAGGTTAGCCTTCACTCTGTAAAGGTTCCCTATATCAATCATTAAGTCATACGTGTGGCAGTTGTTCTCATCGTGCCCCACCGAAGAGAAAAATCTGCACCACTGTTGCTTCACTTATGGGACATAGGCACCTAACCATGGGCAGTGGTTTGTATCATGCCGCCCTGCCACCTGATAATTACCCCACCATAATGTGATAGTACTAGGCCCAACAATATCCCTCAGGCATAGTGTACTTGGTCCCCAAACTTTCATATAGTCAGACAATAGAGAGCACTGATCTTTGGTGTGCCGAGATACTCTGTAGTGTATGCACCAGACATCTGCGCTATCTTTTTTACCCCGGTCTCTTCGTAAATTCTAAATTTATAAGTGCATCACCTCTAATTGGCTCTAAATATGTAATGCTCCAAATTGAGCATCATCCCTTGGCGCGGCTTCTATATTCATAGAAATTTCTAGGGCTTCCTCCTGTGAGTCAATATTTTGCCAACCCATGGGCCCATGAATATTTGGCAACAACATGGAAATGAACCATTCCTTATGTTGCTTATCATCATAGGAAAATCCTCCCTCACTGATGACCTTTTAGAGCCGCTGGTTATTTTTTCTAGACTGACTCTGTAGGCCCTTTCCTGATATCTTTTAGTTCTACTATGCATTAGGAATAAGACTTAGGTTTTCAGAAATGCTGCTTCAGGGCATCCTTGATCTCTTGTATTGTGGGATTCACACATTGAGAAATGTATCCCATGAACTAATATAAAGCCTGACCTTCAAAGGTTATTGCTAATTGCGCTCAATCAATAGCATTTTTATTGACATTTTGTGTAGCCCATAACGCATCTGGCACAAACTAAAATCGGTCCACATCCTCATCCCCTACACCCTTAAAAGTGGGTAACTTCATCTGCTCAAACATATCATCCAGAGGTGGGGGTGGAGGTGGGGTAGGAGGATTATTACCCCTGTGTGAGCTTGATAGTGGCGTAGTCAGAGGGTTAGTCTCTACATGCCTAGCCTTGCTTCTATTTATATCAGGTGAATTTCTCAGAGGAATGTATACATATTTATCCCCCCCTTGGTTGACTTTATATTATTTATCGATACGTGTCGTGCTTCCACCCTTATCAAGGGTCATTCACTCGGTGTGGCTGCACAAAACGCCCTTTTCACACAATAGCATCTTAATCAGTAGAGGAAAATTATGTAACAACTTACCCCTCAATCCTTTGAAAAAACTCCATTGAGACTTAGAGTAGGACACAAACTGATCGACTGCAAATTCAGTTTCAAATCCACCCAAGATGATATCAACCCAGTGATCTACAGTCCGAGTAATAGAATTATCATTTTTTTCCAATTGTTGGATTAATTTAGGGGTCCACTGCATGATGTGGTCATCCTTCCAATAATTTTGGAATTACGCCAACCTCACCATCACTCCTATAGTTTGTGTACAAAGGTTACAAATAATATCTCATGTACCTCCGTAAAAATATAATTTTTTTCCACTATTCAACATATAACTTCTTACTTATGTTTTCTTTTAGGGAAAACTCCTGAATCTGTTTTTCAAACCAGTCCTCAACTTCAAGTTTTAATGGCTGCCAATGACCTCGTGGAATCACCCAATCTCTCTCAAAATTCTCCTGGTCCCAAAAACGAAATCATTTTTTGCATTGAGGGGTCTTGACCTAGGTTCATAATTGAGGTTAACCAACAAAACCCTCTTACTACTAGCCCTTTCGGCACTGACCTACTTGCGCAAGTCAAAGTCTCACCCGAAGCAGTATGGGGGGTGTTCGAACCAAGTTTCCACACCCTGAGAGATATTTCAATGATTTGGGTGCCTTGAGCTCCCAAAAAACCTTAACAGACCTTCACAATGATAGCCCTAACTAGGAAACCCTTTTCAGATGAATTCAGGTCAATTATGTGGATTATATTACGCAAGTTAATAGAGCAATCATAAATCAAGTACTAACCCTTAAAACATCATATCAAATATTTATACCATCAGATCTACCCAATAAGCAGTCATATAAACCCAACCATAGTTGTTGTAATATTCCAAAATTTTAGCCTTCAAGCTAAATGGAATATTAGAGTTGTTTTATCACTAGGTATGTGAATAAATGGGTAGGGAGGCCCATTAATCTCTTTAGAAGGATCAATAACACTCCTAATGTGAAAGGAGGAAGAATAAGCAGCTAAATTAAGAACCCTTGGGTGTGAACAGAGATGGGATCATGCTGATTAAATCAACTTTGACCAAGTCAACAAGCTGTCTAGAGGTATTGAATCTTCTTGATGAACAGTGTAGTTTTGGTGGAGGACAACTTGCATGAGCTTGATGACACACATGGATGGGACCCAGTGTGAAGAGGTTCACTTGCTATATGTGGAGGGGATGGGAGCCTTTTTTATTCATTTTTTTTATTATCATTTGATATTGTTCTATTTAGACTTGGCTTCCTCTTGTTGTTTAGCAGGGTTGTAGTGTTGTTTAGCACAGGGTGTTCTCGAGTGGGAATCCCACCTCTTCCCTTGAGAGGCCTTCGTTCTGTATTGATCCACATCCAGGCTTGAGGCCAAGCACCATTATTCAGCCTCAATGTTATTTTTGTAGCAAAATATTGCTGTGTTGCAAGGTGTTGGTGTGGAGGTTTGATAACACGACTTCCAGGTTTCTTAGTAGAAGGTGCCTTCCTTCTCTTGAGAGATCAGCTAGGAAGAGTTATGGGCTCATTTCACATATTGGAAGTATGCCAGAGTATTCCTCATCTCCTACATCACATTCCCTTGCAGGAACTGCATCATTTTTCATAGATGTGCTGCAGCAGGGTTAAGACCCTTGTTTCTGAGCTAGTTTCCTAGGGAAACGGCCAACCCTTCTCCCAGAAAGCTAGAGGAAGGGATCCTCATCCCTCTTTTGTATTATTCAGCCATATTTTTGTAATTTTGTAGTAAGACTACATTTTCAGAGCTGAATATTCAGATCTGCTCTTTTTGTACTCCTGTTTTCAAGAAACCCTTGCTCGGTTACCTTTATAATGCATTAAGGAGGACATATCTTCATTTTCTTGGAATATTGTTCTATAAGGTTCCATATCTATGATTTTCTATTGTAATGATGTAGAAGCCCTCATAAAATAATTTTGTACATGCTTCAGTCTTTTCTGGATAGCTTAGGTCATGGGATTTGGCTATTTTTAAGCTGATATGAAGCCGAAAGGTCTGTCTAACATATCAAAAGGGATTTATTTCTGATCCCCTTTTGTATGTGAGGGAATAATACCATATGATAAGGGAAAAAAGCATTATTTCACCCAGTTAAAATCCAGATCTTTATAAATAACATTTTTAGGGTCTAATTGCTACATTTTCCCCACTTGGGAAGGTGTAGAAGTGATTATTTTTGCTGCTGCTTCACTCATTTGATGGCCATGTTTTTATCAACAAATTTTATGACTTAATTTCACCCTACTATTCCAGTATTGTGCTTATGCACTGTTTCATTCCCATTTTTTGATATTATAGTGGTATTGTAGCATAGTCTTGGCTCAGCCTGTGGAACTCAGCCATGATGCTATCAAGAGAAGGAGAGATGAAAAGAAGGAAGACTCCATTATGTAGAGGAATAAAGGAGGAGAGGCTCGCAAAGCTTCTTCCAAAATCTATGCAGAGCATCAATGAAGATCTTAAGAAGATGAGAGAGGAGATGGAATCTCCAAAGGACTTTGAATCTAGAGCCAGATATAGATTGGAACATGATAGGTGTGAGAATGCAGCTACACCCCATTATTCACATCGAAGTCAAATGCCTAGATCTACTATGAAATAAATGAAAGAAGAGAAAATGCCAAAGAGGGAAACTCTTAGTAATTTTCTACAAGAGTATGAATCTAAAACTGAAAAGTTTAGAGATCACATCACTTTCAAAGAGTTTTGCAAGATCAAGGTGGAGAGGAGCAAGCTGCTTAACAGGGATATATTTTCTCTATCTACCTTTGATGGGTCCCCAACTTTTTCAGCCAAATCTTGGGTGGAGGAGTTGCATACTTATTTGCAGCAGCACCAAGTTTCTGAAGATGAAGCCATCAAAGTTGCAGTGTTTCACTTTGAAGGTAAGGCCTATGCTTGTTGGATGTTTGAGTAATTTTCATTGAAAAATGTTAATACTTCTTCTTTTGCAAAGTTCACTAAGAGATTGGTAGAAATGTTTGATAAAAAACATGAAACAATCAAACCAATGAAACTTTTGCATAAGTTGGGAGGACATACAAACTCAAAACCACTTCAAAATCCTATTGGAGGAGCTCAAATCATGCATGATACCTTGCTAGAGGCAATATAATTGTTTCATAACCTTGGAAAAGAGGGCATGAAGGTTCCTTTTGCAAAGGAGGGTCCTCTTATTAAGAAGTTACCTCCTGTTCATATTGAAGATGAAGAGAAGGATGGGGGTTACAGCGCTGTCACATCTAGGGCATATCTAGTGCCTCATGCAGAGGAAGGAGGAGAACATGCTCCAATAGGAGGATTTCTTGTATCATTTCAAGAATTTCCCTAGGATCTCACATATGAAGGGCAAGGTAAAATCAATGAGAAACATGATTTTGAGATATTATTGATGGGAGGAGAAGGATGGGAGGAAGGACATCTTCATTTGATGAGGAGCACACACCCCTATCTATCTCAAAGAGCTGGTGCAAGGAAGAGGAAGAATGGTTTACGCTGTGAGGGCAAGGGCAAGGTTTCCCAACCATATGAACAGTCTTCTCTTGCCATTGATGTCTCACTATATAGAGGCATTCCACCGGGGAGGCCACCAGATCTAGAGTTGGTAAGAGAAATCTTGCCATTTAGTTCACCACTCTTGGATTTTGGAGAAGTGAAGAGTTTGGAGGAAGAATTTGGCATGGGGGATGTCAAAGTAGCAAGCAGCAGCATGCGGGGAGCTTCACATTGCAGATCATCAGTGCTATCTCTTAGGAGGATTGCTCCATATTGGAGGTCTCAACTCTTGGTAGATTACTCCAAGGATATTGGTGCTTGCATGATTCTTGATGAACTGGATGGATATGATAGATAAATGGTGGATGATATGGTCATCTATTCTTATGGCAGAGTCTTCTTGACTAGAGCTTCTAAGATTAAGGAGAAGCTGCTACATGCAACATATGAGGACTTCTTTTCCATGAATTTTGATGCATATCTTTCCTTGGCAGAGGATTTCCTTTGGGAGGGCGTCGAGAATGACATATTTCAGCATATGGAGAGATGCATAGCCTATATGGTGATAGAGAGGAGGCCATAGCCACTTCCCTACTCTTTGGAGGTGAGGGAGAATTTTTAGCTCAAGGTCCCAAGTACATGGTGGAGAATGTATAATCGCACATTATGTTTTGTACTTATTTTATCTATATGAGCAGCATGTTGTACCATGGAGGATTATCCCTTCTTGCATATTGTATGATGATGTACTTGAATCCATTTGTAGCATTGATATTGGCTATCTCATTGGTGATTTGTGGGGGAAGCCACATGATTTTTGGTGTGCACCATTGACACCACTTTGTACTTTCATGTTTCTATCTTGTAAAATGATTGTGGCAGCAAAAAAGTGGCTGGAAAAGTACTTGTTATTGTTTGATTTGATGTAGGAAAGGGATGCATTGCACTGGTTCCATGAGAGGAACCTTGATCCACTTTCTGGTTGTCATATGACAACTTGTTTCTATTGGTTTTTGCTTCCATGTATGGGTGATATTTTTATGTTCATGGGGAGCTTTGTTTGGAGAGTGGGATATGAGTTGGAGCTGCCCATTGGGAGTATTATTCTCCCTAATTTGCATGATTTATGTTTCAGGACAAGCAATGGGTAGCCCATGATTCCAAACTACATCTCTTTTCTTCATGTGGGGGGAGCCATTTGGAGAACTTGAGTTTTTGGAGAAGGCATTTCATGGTTTATTTTTTTGGTGGGGTAGCTTGGGCCACTTTTGGAGATCATGATATTTCAGCCCAAGATCAGCAGCAGCCCCATACTTATCATAAATGGAGAGAGAAACCACTTGGTTGGGAGGATCCAATCTCTCCATGCAGCCCCAACACATTGTATGAACTGGGGGTTGAGGATCTTTTTGAGCTAACTAGATTAGCTCATTTTATATGGATGATAGCATGGGTTTGGGAGTCACTCATTGGGAATAATATTCCCCATGTTTGTCATAACTCCTACCTTGAGGAGGCCATTGGACATCAAGGAGGTTTCCACTTACATATTCCACCTTTCTATGATGTGAGCCATATGGTTTTACATGCTTGGGAGGAAACATTGGAGGGAAGATTTGTAGCAGATCATTTGAGCAGTGGTGGGGAATTTTGATGAGGAGGTTAGAAGAAGAGGAGGGGATGACTTTTTATCTCCTTATACTGTTGCTTAAGGACAAGCAACATTTTGGAGGGGAGGACTGTAATGTTCCAAAATTTTAGCCTTCAAGTGAAATGTAATATTAGAGTTGTTTTATCATTACATAGGTGAATAAATGGGTAGGGAGGCCCATTAACCTCTTTTGAAGGATCAATAACACTCCTAATGTGAAAGGAGGAAGAATAAGAAGCTAAATTAAGCACCCTTGGGTGTGAACAGAGATGGGATCATGTTGATTCAATCAACTTTTACCAAGTCAACAAGCTGTCTAGATGCATTGAATCTCCTTGATGAACAACGTAGTTTTGGTGGAGGACAACTTGCATGAGATTGATGGCACATATGGTTGGGACCCAGTGTGAAGAGGTTCAATTTCTATATATGGAGGTGATGGGAGCCTTTTTTATTCATCATTTTGATTATCATTTTATATTGGTTTGTTTAGACATGGCTTGCTTTTGCTGTTTAGCATGGTTGTAGTTCTATTTAGCACAGGGTGTTCCCGAGCGGGAATCCCACCTCTTCCTTTGAGAGGCCTCTTGGGAGAGCTCTATTCTGTATTGTTCCACATCCAAGCTTGAGGCCAAGCACCATTCTTCAGCCTCATAATTATTTCTGTAGTAGAATATTGTTGTGTTGCAGGGTGCTACAGTGGAGGTTTGATAACACCACTTCAGGGTCTGTTTCTCAGTAGAAGGTGCCTTCCTTCTCTTGAGAGATCAGATAGGAAGAGTTCTGCACTCATTTCACATATTAGCAGTAGGCCATATTATTCCTCATCTCTTACAGCGCAATCCCTTGCAGTAACTGCGTCATTTTGCATAGTTGCTGCAACAGGGTTAAGACTCTTGTTTTTGAGCTAGTTTCCTAGGGAAACGACCAACCCTTCTCCTGGAAAGCTAGAGGAAGGGATCCTCATCCCTATTTTTTATTATTCAGCCATATTTCTATATTTTTTCAGTAAGACTGCATTTTCAGAGCTGAATATTTAGATCTGCTCTTTTTGTACTCATGCTTTCAAGAAACCCTTGTGAGGTTACCTTTATAATGCATTAAGGAGGCCAGATCTTCATTTTATTGGCATATTTCTCTATAAGGTTCCATATCTATGATTTTATATTTTAATTATATAGAAACCCTCATAAAATAACGTTGTACATGATTCATTCTTTTCTGCATAACTTAACTCATGGGATTTGGTTATTTTTAAGCTGATATGAAGCCGAAAGGTTTGTTTAACATATCAAAATGGATTTCTTTCTGATCCCTTTTTGAATGTGAGGGCCTAATACCATAATATAAGGGAACCAAGTGTTATTTCACCTATTTAAAATGCATATCTTCAGAAATAATTTTTTTAAGGTTTAATTGTTGCATTTTCCCCACTTGGGAAGGTGTACAAGTGATTTTTTTTGCTGTCGTTTCACTCATTTTATGGCCATGTGTTTATCAACACATTTTGTGAATTAATTTCACCCTGCTATTCCATTATTTTTCTTATGTACTGCTGCATTCCCATTTTGCGATATTACAGTTGCGCAAGAGATATAAGTGCAGACAGTACATAAATCAGAAACAAGATGCAGAAACATTCATAACATAACCAATAGATGCATAAAGAAGTCATATATCCATAACAATACTTCTTTATTACTAAATCAGTTCAGATCCTTCATACAAACACTTCAACAACCCGTGCAAATAGCCAGCAGGGTTTGTGCACAACATGACTAAGGTCTCCATGCACACAGCTAGTAGGAGCCTTCTACCCAGAAAATTCCACACCAAAATATCTCAAATTATCTAGATATATCATCCACATTCAGTATTAGCCCCAAAAAACTCCTTTTTATACGCAATCTATTCACTTATTTAAACTATTTAGGTTGCGGTATCCTATGGTCTGCTTGATCTACCCTTTTAGCCCATTACACTTAGTGAGGGGTTTTGACCTGCCCCAAAACCCTTGTGCAAGAATAAATTATTACAAAATATAGAAAAATTGTTGGACTTAGGGGACCCTGCTCCAGCAATTCATGACAAACGTAACCTTAACAACATCATACTTACCCAAAGAGAGTGAAACCATGCTCTGCTACCACCCTGCAATGCCTCCTGCCATATATACCAATTTTAATTGGTCTACCTGGGATAAACATGAGTTGAGGGTCATTATTATAAGACTCAACCTCCTAGGTGACCTCAAGGAAATGGATTCGAAAACTTAAGACCTTATTGAATTCCCTTATGTGCCACAAGACCTCTAGGAGTAACCCAACCCCTTCATGTGTCCAACCCTGGAGACAAATCATTTTTTCCATGACCTAGAACCCAATCGCTCCCTTTCCAAGGCCTCCATGTGACTATGGGTTCCAAGTCGCACACACAAGTCTTCCTCCATGCGACTATGGACTGTTATGCTCAGTTCTATGCAAGCGACTCTAAATTTTATGCGACTTTATCAAGGCCATGACCTAGGTCTCTCCACAGAACTAAGTGAAACTTATAGATTTGATAAATGACATAGGAAAAATTATTATAAACCAAAAAATAAAACTAGGAATTGAACTTACCGTCCCCAACCTAGACTTAAATTTGGTCAAACAATTAGTATATATGCAACCTCGATGTCACAAGGGAAAGTCTAAAGATGAGGGACTGAAAAATTATCTGAGGTTTCACAAGAAGGGTCAGGACCTTCTCTCATTAGCTGTCATAACACCAATTAGGTCTTGCATTCATTATTCATTTAGTTATGAGTGAAAACATGAAAAGGACCATGACTAAGATATGTCATAAAACCATGCTTACAACCAACATATAACCAGTTAAATAAAAATAAGAGAACAACCATTAAAGACACATAATAACCAGTATATTTCATTATCCAAAGAAAGAGAAACTTATCTTTTATTAAGAATAGGGAATTACCTACTAGGTTCAAGACTTCCAGGTTCCATCTAACAATAAATTGGTTGGGCCAAATCTCTCTTCATCCAATCACTTTTGTTCCATATTCCAAATATGAACATGGAATATCATGGGATAAACCAATCCAAACACAACCAAGGGAATCCATAGGTTAAACCACCTCCACCCTCTCGATACCATGATCACACCTAAACTAGTGCCAAGATCACAAAACCAAACCGAGCTTGGATGCCTTGGAATTCCTTCACCATCCTTGAGGAATTTTCCTGTCTCCACCCTCAAGCGTTATCGTGTATCCTACCATTACCAATCAAGGGATTCCTAGGCCTTTGGGAATTTTACTGAGACCACCTCACCCCAGATTCTGAAACCATCTGACAATCCAAAGCTCAAAACCAGGAACAATCCCATCACACCATGGCTATTTGTAAATGGCAAGGTTAGGTTAATATCCACTATTGAAACTTGCCAAAATCGAAACCGATGACAGTGAAAGAACCAAATACAAGCATGCACATACCATGCATGTCAAAATGATCTAGGACATCACACATGCAACCTGTTAGCTGCAAGTATTCCTGCTAAAGTTTCTTCATCGTTTCCTTGGATTTCCTTTTCCTTCCTTTCTTTTCCTTTCCTTTCCTTGCTTGCTTTATTTCTCCTCTTGGCGCTTTCTCTTCTTTGAGACAATTATAACACTAAACCGAAAAAAAAAAACTACCAACTGATGCTCTAAGGTATTTTTATTGAGGAGGATTCTAATTTCTTCAATTTTCCATTATTTTCCTTCATTTTCGTCCTCACATGCAACCTATGACCTTTCACCTTCGTTTTATCCTAATTTCCATTATTTTCATAAATAGTGTGCCCTGTAATATTCCTCTTTCTAAAATATCACAATCTATTCCAGAGATTGACTATAGGGTCATTTACTGGATATGTCACCTTATAGAAAGGATGAGATCCAGAGGCTACCTGGCCCTCTACAGACTCTGTTTATAGATATTGTAATATCTCTCCTACAGGAATTGCCCAAGAATGGGGCTGCAATGATGTATGAACATATAATGGATTCTAGGCATTATTTAAATGAGCCTTCTTATGAGAAGAGATAAATAGCCAACATATATGGTTATAGCAGCAAAAGGAATGCAATGACTTGAGGAATCAGTCATTCAATCAATAAACTACAAGCCTCTCATTACATGCATGGTAAACATGAAGAACACTGCTATATGAAATAAGCCCTAGGCTATGACTGCACTCTTTATAGAGGCACTGCTGCATAAAATATAATGATACATGGATATAGCAATATGAAGCTCAAATAAAGTGGGGGAGCATGATCTCAACCCCTGAAAATACCATACAACAATCATTAAAAGGATTGGCTACAATACATGTACAAAAAGGGAAAATACAATAATTCTGCAGTTGTTGGGCAGTAGAAACTCATAAAAAAAATAGGATGAGATGGTTGGATATGATCTAAAATATGAAATGGCCTCCTCCAATGGAAATCTGAAGTGAAAGGCTGATCCTTTGACCTAAGATCTCACCCTCCAAATGTCTACTAATCCCTCACAGCAAATGCTCTCCAAGAATAATGTTGTCTAAGAGAGGGACTGCACTGCATATCATGGAAAGTGGTTGGATTGATGCAAAATATGGTGGAATAAGCTCATGAACCTCCTTTTCTGATCTCCCAAAGGGATGGAAGCTCCCTCCTCTGAAAAAGTAGCCAAGGATGGTGTTGTAGAAAACCTCCCCAGAAACACCTAGCAATAATGCACAATCTCCAGCTGGAACTGCATTGATGAAGATAGATGATGCTTGACCTCAATGTCTGAATATAGGGAATAGATTTCAATCCTCCAAGAGCTACTTAAGAAGGAGAGGAAATCCTAAACAGGAATTCCCTCGGCAATTCTTGCTAACCAGCAAGATGTTGCTGCAAGTCCACCGGACCAAATATGAATAATACTCAAGATGATTTGCAATGGCTACCTTTCTCTCCTTTTAAACAATGTGAGCTCCCTCTCAATGGACCCCACTCATTAGGTTTTCCTTCCTCTAGAAGCTTTCCTCCTTTTCCCACTGTGCTGGCCCACAATGTGCTCTCTGTTAGCCCCCTATGAATTTTTTAACAAGCAAACAGGGGGCTAAGTTGTTGCTGAGCGTTCAAGGAATGCATTTCTTCTGAAAAAAAATCATCCTTCAAAGCATCTTCATGCCCTTTGCCCTTTTATTAATTTCCACTGTTGTTTCTGAGACAATAAGCCTCACTGGTTGTAAAAAGGTGGCTCAATATTGCGTTCATTTACCCCTTGTATTCCTGCAGAATGTCCCATTATAACCTTTTTCCTTTTTTTCAAAGTCCCCTTTTTTCACCCCCAAATCCATCCTAAACCTTATAAATCATCCTAAATTCCTTATAAGCCTCACGAATACCCTTTGTATGGCCAAATAACCCCTTTTTCCCTCTATCGTTATCCCTTTTGGCCTTAAATTCCATTGAAAATGGGCCAAAAACCCATATTATTCACATTTCAGGTTTAGCCCCGTTCGGCTCAGCCCCAGAACCATCCCCCCCCCCCCCCCCCACATGGCCCATCGCTAGAACCAGGTGCTAGCCCGAAAAGCGCCTAGCGCGATTGGATATCGAGAGTGCAATTAACTGTTGATTTCTCGGCATCCGACGGCCATCGCAAGCACCCTTCATTTCACGTGTGCCCCTCTGATCATATCGCAACCGTCGATCTGATCCATAGATCAATGGTCCATATTTCATCTGCCCCGGTGGTCCCGGCGCTAGAGCACCATGCAGAAACCGGCAATTTCTATCGCACTGCCTTTGAGAGGAGGGCGGTAATTTTTGTCTGGCAGCGATTCCACTCACCGGCCGACACGTGGCTGCATGCACTATTGGGAAACCGCCCTCATCACGCATTGTATTTTTACTATGGACCCAGTGCGATATGCACGTACACCCTTTGATCTGAAGCTGTCCATCCAACGGTGATCGCGCCATGAAGATGCTCGGGAGTTATTCCAAGGCAAACGCAACCCCTGGCTCACCACCTATTGCCCTCTGACGCATTTACAACTATCGATCTCGTCCTGAGATCGGACGGTCTAGGTTTAATTCACACCCCGCCATTGACTGGGTCCCGCCATGCCACCCATTCCACATGTTTCCATCGTGTCTTCGTTCGTTTCCTATATATTTCATTCCAAGGTTAAATTTTAATGTTTTACGTTAACCTTTCTATCTCGACGTCATCCAAATGCATTTCCCACTGCTCCACAGCTTTCCTCCACGGTATCCTCTTCATGCATCGTCATCAATGTTCCACGTTGCCATTTTCGCAATCATCCACATCGTCCCACCCCATGCATGGATTTTTTAACGTGTTCTCGTGTTTTGCAGGGTTGCAGGTGGTGAAAACCTCCACTGTTCACAGTCACTGTTGCAGTGGCACAAAACGCAGGAAAAGACCATTTTCAGGGATTGAGATTATGAAAAAGGCCTGGGAAGGTGTTATGACATGATTCTCATCAAAATAATAGAGCTAAACTCTATAAAACCTGTCTAGAGCCATTAAAGCGCAGATTTCGCAGACAGAGGCAATCATGGAGCGGCAAAGAGTATCAGTAAAAAAGCAGAGAGTTTAAGGCTTGTAATTGAAGATTTTGAGCCTTAAACTAACATTTTAAAGGCAAGGTACTAGATCAAAGACCCCGTGGATCACTCAGAAGGTCCAACGCACAGAAAACCATATCATCAAGGTTTTTACATCAGCAGAATGTCTCCTCCCAAGAAAGGACATAGTACTCATACAATTTTAGTTTATGTTGTGTCCAGGAGAAGTTTTCCCCCTGAAAACAGTCCTAATGCTTTCAGACGAATTTGTTACAAAGTATGGCAGACCTGAAATCATTGATTTTCCTTTTTTCAGCTCATCAAAATTATACAGAGGTATTACAGCAAGTACATCAAAGTCATACCTGGAGTAAATTGCAACCTGACGAAGACCGTTGTTTCATCCAAAGAGTACTGAAGATAAATGCCTAGAATTTAAAACAGAATGGGGCCTTGACCCTCTTCCTCTTTTGAGTTTTAATGCTACATTTAGTTTTCCATCTACCTCCTCAGACTCTTTTTCAGCTATAAAATTCATGAAGAAACTCTTTGTAAAGGTTGTTGATCGGCTATCTGTGAACTGCAAGTTGTTTCTCTTGAGACATGTCCTCCTTGAAAAGTTGTAAGATAGGATGAGGAAGATGTTTTCAGACTAAATATCAAGCTATTGGTAATGTTGTACTTGACTAGTGTTGCTCTTTAATATGACAATCACATGTCTTTGGATCCTAATTTAAAGCAGCGGTGATGTTTTTCTGTCTCTGTCCATGTTTTCCTTTTTAGTACATTACATTTCTTTTCTTTTGGCACGCATCAGAAATTTGGCATAGGATTTACCCTTGTTAGGTACCCTATGTTTTTTCTCTCCCTGCCTTCAATTTTTTTCTGCTGTATGTGTTATCTGAGGATTTATTTCAACCTAATTTAGCCAGTGTAGTGGTCAGATATACTGCTAGCTGATGTGTGAATTAATGAATTTTTTCTTAGATGTTCTTGTTAGGCTTTAATTGAATGAATTGGGATACTGGGAGTCTCGAACTCTGTCTCTGTCTCACTAGGATCCTTTTCAATTAATTGAACCTTCCTAAGTTCCCTTAAGCTGGATGACAAAGCATTGAGAATTCAAAGTCTCTCTCTGATCTCAGGTTTTCAACTTTGTGTTCTAAATCTTTAATGTTTCCTTTCCTGAAGAGTTAACCTTTTAGGTCTTGGATCACAGGTTTTCCAATGGCATGTCATGTCCCTGGATTTGATTCCTTAAAGGTCACCTTGGAGTTTTCCTTACTTTCACCTCCTTTCATTCCTTTCCCACCACACAATCATCTTTAAGATCCAATGCTTTAGATGACTAGCCCAACTGAAAGCCTGCACATTGAATAGCAGGTAAACCCTTTCCTGAATCCATTTCCCAATGTTCCTTATGTTCTTTGAATCATCCCTCCTTTGCCTAAAATCCTCTTTGCTCATCCTTGTCTTATAATGAACCCTTATTTCCTGATTCCCAACAACCAAACAAAAATCAAACAAACAATCTCGTGCCTATAACTAGCCTAACATCTTAAACTTTGAGCTTCAAAGACACAAAACCTTTGCTTATATAGAGAGATCCCTCTCTAGACCCAGGAGGGCTAGATCCTAAGGTCTGAAAGTGGTTCTGATGTTGTCTCATCTTTTGGTATTTCCAATCTGGCCAAAACATGGGAACCCCAACACTCTCCACCTCATGCAACTGCATTGTTTTACTTGGTCAAACTTGACCTAGTCATCTTGAAAAAAGCACCCTTTCACACATGGAGATGTGAAATATAGCTCTATAAGTGATCCTCCTTCATACCAAGAGGATTTTTATTACTTATTCATGAAATGAATGGGTCTCCTACCCATTTTATTTATCTCCTATGTGGAAATGGCAAAAATTAATGTTCCACAAAAATTGTGAACATTACAGTCCTCCCCTCTCAAAGATTGCTTGTCCTCAAGCAAGTACAAGGATAGACTGATTTATTTCCCCTTAATTTCCCTGTAGCATCCATGCATGATAAAATTCTCCAAGAAAAGGATTCCATGTCATCAATCAAGTGTCCAAGTTGTCCCTCCAACATATGCAATCCCGCTTTTAGTGAACACCCCCAAATAGCTGTCATGTAGGAACAAATATCCATGAAGGGAACAATGGGATGTATAAGGGCCTCCTTGAGCCATGATATATGATATATAATTGGACTCATCATCCCCGTATGAATCTCCCATCCCCAGACAATCATCCATACAACATAAGTTGCCTCCCAACATGGCAACTTACCGAAATCTTCCTCCACCTTGAGCTCCGGCAATGAAGGTGGGATACAAATCTGAATATAGAAAGCCTCATAGCCTACCCCATGATATCCTCCTCTCCAATTATGATAAGTGTGGAGTGTGTGCTGATCATGGGCTGCAAAAATATTGCCCTCAAGTGGAAAAATGAAGAGCAATCCTCCAAGGATCTCTCCTCCATCAATGATAGTCTAGCTGGCCCAAGACATTTCATCTATGATGAGTAGGACATGATCATCATAGAATACCCCAATGACATGTTTTCTATAGGTTATACCATGTGCAGCAAGGTACAAACAGTGTCTCATAGGGTTACAACGCAATCTCATCCACTGCAACTGTAGAAAAGAACATGGAAAGTATTGTACAGAAAATATCACCTCTATTACTAAATAGTGAATAGATGAGTGAATCAGCAATACAAAATCAAATACATGCCTGAATATATACAATGGATGGATATCATCATCAGACTCATGGTCCACCTCTAAAGGAAGAAAATAAGTGGTTGTGGTGACCATGTCTCTCCTCATATTCCCATTAGAACATGCCATGCAGAAACTGTGGGAATCACCTTCCCTCAAGGACACACTAAATTCATGTGTCAATCTTCTGATCATGCTTCCAATAATATGGATAATATAAGAAAATGGAAACATTCTCATCATCAAAATAGAGGAAGTACTGATGGTTTCATATGGTGCTGGAAAGTACCAATAGTCTCCCAAGAGTGCATAACGCAGTTTTGCAAACTGCTGCTCAAGAAATGTACAAGGAAAAATGTTTTGAAATATAATGCTAATCATATGAATTAGCTGAACGTGTGTAGAATGGAAATTTTTTTTCCCAAGGCCATGTGAAATATGGTTGTCTCCATCATATGGTTTGGCCCAACTTTGCTCATGGAGCAACATAAAAAATATGCCCCTTTGAGGAGCCATGCACTGCAACATAATGATAAGAGTATGTAGATCATCAAAGGTAAACACAAGAATCTTACCATAAGTTGGAAGTAATATGATATATGAATATATGTATATTATCCTGATCCCAAGTGTCAGTGCTGTGAGCTCATGCAAAAAGGCTCTTGTGCATGTGAATCTTTGTTTCTTGACATGCCCCTTGTCAAGAACACCTCTGATGATGCTTCTACAAATGTGAATATTTTCCCAAGATGGAAATGCCTCCTGATTATTCCAAGCTAATGAGTAATCCCTTTTCACTATGAGAGTGCCCTCCTCTACTCCTGCAACACCATACATCATATGAGAGCAATTATGCTTGTGCTCTCTCCAATACAGCCCAAGCAACCCAAGTGCTTGTTGCCTCCTCATGCTCACATCATGTAACTCATGTGAAGAAGGTATCATGACTGATATATATGCCATATCAGCTCCATGTACCCCCACTCTCTTCTACTCAATGATGTAAAAATCCTGCCACTTCTCCTCTTCTCCCATTCTCCTGGAAGAAGGGTACTTCAAGTGATGGCCAAACTCCTTCAAGAGGAGCCAATGCAGCCAAGCCTCTTGCTGCCCGGTATCATATATTTGCAACTGGAAAATTAGCCCCTTGCTTCTCATCCACACCCACTCAGATCCTTGTGGATGTCTTCTCCTTCTTCCTCCTTTGGTACTCCTCTCATGAGGGCTACCATTCTCCCAAGCCACATCTTCCCCTTTGCATTTCATGGAAAGTTGAAATGCAACTCCTTGGAGACCTTCTAGAGAAGATCTCTCACCCATGACTATGTTGGATCCATGAGGACCCAAATGTGATGGAGGTAATATCTCCTCTCCACCCATGTTTAACAACGCTACTGATTCCTCCAATGATGTAGTAGTTGTTTCATGAGGGTGCCATGGTTTGTTTCATCCTACAATAGTTCACACTCTAACCTCAAGGGCTGAATGCAACTCAACTAGAATGTATGCAGATGAGGGCTCATCTCCTCCTTGAACCCTTTGCATAGCGTAGTGAAAACATGGTGCTTTAGAATAGCACAGTGTGTAGATCCTTGGACCTCTACATGTAAGTTTCCACATTCCTTTAAATTATTTGCTAAATTGAAAAGTGGAACTTTACTCATACCTTGGTGGATCTTGGGACCTTCTTGTGTGGCTATAGTATTTGTTTCCTCTAATGCAATGGCTACCTCATCCACATATGTAGAAGGCTGCTCCTCCAAAGTTGTAGCAGCGTTGGTGCAATTCTCATCCCATGGTGGAATGGCTTCCTTTTGCTTTGTCCTCTCCCCATCAAAGGTTTGGATTAACCTTTGAGCAAAGTCCACAAAAGAAATCACCCTCGAATGGACCAAGGGTTTGAACCACTAAACAAAGGCTTCATCCTCCATGTGCAGCGCTACAATCTCCACTGCTTCTTCCTGTGCCATTGGATGTAGCAAGAAAAATGCTTCTAGCCTTTTCACCCAAGCTCTAGCTGAAGTATCCCCATCAAATGTAGACAATAAGAGCCTATTGCCTCTAATTTCTCCTTTTCCATAGGACCTTCTCTCCTCCTTCTGCTGAATAAATTGTGGGAACGTTGTAGCTCCTCCGAATGCTGCAGAATGGATTTATACTCATCTAGGTATTGATTTAGAACCAGATGATCCAAGAAACTCTCATGCTTGATTTATTTTTGAGAATAGGAAGTGCATGGACCTTCCTCTTCTCCTATCTGCTTCTCCTCCTCAGGGAGGCTCTTGTTTTCTCTGAAAATAGATGAGATGAAGCTCATCTTCTGCATCATCATCTTCTTCTTCTTTCTTGGGCTTGAAGGCCACAGGCTGAGCCAAGAAAGGTGCTTTGATACCACTGTAATATTCCTCTTTCTGAAATATCACAATCTATTCCATAGATTGACTATAGGGGCATTTACTGGATATGTCACCTTATAGAAAGGATGAGATCCAAAGGCTACTTGGCCCTCTTCATACTCTGTTTATAGATCTTGTAATATTCCTCCTACAAGAATTGCCCAATGAATGGGGCTGTAATGATGTATGAACATAAAATGGATTCTCAGTGTTATTTACATGGGCCTACTTATGAGAAGAGATAAATAGCCAACATATATGGTTATAGTAGAAAAAGGAATGCAATGACTTGAGGAATCATTCATTCAATCAATAAACTACAAGCCTCTCATTACATGCATGGTAAACATGAAGAACACTGCTATATGAAATAAGCCCTAGGCTATGACTGCGATGTTTATAGAGGCACTGCTGCATAAAATATAATGATACAAGGACATAACAATACGAAGCTCAAATAAAGTGGGGGAGCATGATCTCAACCCTTGAAAATACCATACAACAATCCTTAAAAGTATTGGCCACAATATATGTACAAAAAGAGAAAATACTATAATGCCAGAGTTGCTGGGCAGTAGAAACTCATAAAAAAAATAGGATGAGATGGTTGGATATGATATAAAAACTGAAATGGCCTCCTCCAATGGAAATATGAAGTGAAAGGCTGATCCTTTCACCTAATATCTCACCCTCCAAATGTCTGCTAATCCCTCACAGCAAATGCTCTCCAAGAATAATGTTGTATAAGAGAGGGACTGCACTACATATGATGGCAAGTGGTTGGCCTGATGCCAAATATGGAAGAATAAGCTCATTAAACTCTTTTTCTGATCTCCCAAAGGGATGGAAGCTCCCTCCTCTGAAAAACTAGCCAAGGATGGTGTTGTAGAAAACCTCCCCAGCAACACCCAGCAACAATGCACAATCTCCAGCTGGAACTGTGCTAATGAAGATAGATGATGCTTGACCTCAATGTCTGAATATGGGGAATAGAGTGAAATCCTCCAAGAGCTACCCAAGAAGGAGAGGAAATCCTAAATAGGAATTCCCTCGGCAATTCTTACTAACTAGCAAGATGTTGCTGCAAGTCCACCAAACCAAAGATGAATAATACTCAAGATGATTTGCAATGGCTACCTTTCTCTCCTTTTAAACAATGTGAGCTCCCTCTCAATGGACCCCAATCATTATGGTTGCCTTCCTCTAGAAGCTTCCCTCCTTATTCCACTGCA
This sequence comes from Pinus albicaulis, assembly GCA_034641835.2. Lineage (NCBI taxonomy): Eukaryota > Viridiplantae > Streptophyta > Pinopsida > Pinales > Pinaceae > Pinus > Pinus albicaulis. Next base: position 524,444,083 of record CM076574.1, on the reverse strand, counting down.
CTGGCCCACAATGTGCTCTCCACCTCATGCCACTGCGGTGTTTGACTTGGTCAAACTTGACCTAGTCATCTTGCAAAAAGCCCCCTTTCACACATGGAGGTGTGAAATATAGCTCTATAAGTGATCCTCCTTCATACCAAGAGGAGTTTTATTACCTGTTCATGAAAATAATGGGTCTCCTACCCATTTTATTTATCTCCTATGTGGAAATGGAAAAAATTAATGTTCCATAAAAATTGGGAACATTACAGTGTGCCAAAAATACCTTTTTACCTTTCCAAAGCCTTTGTAATTGCCTTTTACAATCTACCTTAGGCACAAAACACAACAAGTGATACCCAATAGGATGTTTTTCCCAACATTCAGCTTCAAGTAAGTGTCCCTTACCCGTGGTCTTATTTTACCTTTATTAACCTTTATTACATGAACTTTTAACCCAAGGTTATTACATTTTCTACCTTTGGTAACTTTGTTATTTGTATTGAGGAAAATATTCTAGTTGGCTAGATTGATTTTTGGTTAGAGGCTTTGTCTAGGGTTTTGTCTTTGACATCTCCTTTGAAAGTGATTCTATAAGAAGATATTTATTTCTAGGTTTCCCTTTCGAGGGTTTTTACCCTAGTTTGGAGTTTATATCTTGTGTTCATTTTTGTATGGTTGTGATATTTATTGTTTTGGCATTTATTTAATGATAAGAACATAAATATAATCAACAACAAGAATAACATAATGTTACAAGTGTCATGTAATGGACAATGGAATTAAAATCTTCCCTAATTAATTTTCCAACGTCCCTCATCCTTATAGTCATGATATCAACTTTGTTCCATCAATTTTGACTAGATAGTGACAAATAAAATCAAGTAATACACCTTTGAATTACCATCTCTCGTACCTTCTTCCATATGTGTCAGTATGTTCTTTCCAATCTAAAGAAATTTTTAAGTTGGGATTACGAGGTTGTATAATATCTTCCTTTGAAAAATAGAAGAAATTTCAATTATGTTCAAATATCTATCACTCATATGACTACAAATATAGTAACTAGTGACTCAGGTGTAGACGCATTTTTCTACAAATTTCTTGCCAGACTCTGGTGTGGATGTATTTTTCCATAGATTTGTTTTTTATACCTATTTAATCACAATTTTTTCTCATTTAAATCCTAGATATGTAATAGAGTATATGAAATCATTGAATAGGTTCAAGCAAGTGCAATGAAAAAGTGTATAAATGGACATATTTTCAATATTTGGTATTAGGAAAACTTAGATTAAATTCAACCAAATATTAAATTTAATTTCTTGAGTAAATAATAATTAAAAATACTTGAGGGAATAGGTTCAAGAAAGTGAAAATTCCTCTTGCTTTTGAGAATAAATTGTTGGAGTAGTTTTATCTTGGAGCAATCCTCCCTCAACTTGATGAAGCAGCAGTGAAGTCAACATTGACTTTGTTTATCTTTTGAATCAAAGGTGTTTTTATCTAATATTATCCAAATCCTAATTTATTCTCTATTGAATAGTTCCAACCACATGAAGGTGGAATATCTCATGGCCCATCCCCCCCTCACATCACTCTCAATTCCCTAATGCCCAATCTAACTACTAGAAAATAGTTGAAAGAAAGACATTAAGATATATAAATAAACAAATAGAAAACATTCATTCATTCGTACATCCACAAAATATTTCATCTCAATAAATTTTTTCACAAAAAATATCTTTAAATTATATGAAACAATGTCGTTCTAATTTTTTCCGATAAAAAAATCACAACTTTTTATTAAGGTAGTAAAAAGTTACATGTGCAGATGCCATGAAGCATTCAACATGTTAGTAAAAATATGGTACTAAAAAAACCAAGTTTTAGATAAACAAGTACAATTATTTATTATTCGATCTCTCTCTCTCTTTTTTAGGTATTTTCCAAGGATGTCATCTTTCTGTAGTTAGGGTCCAACCCTAACACCTTTATTTATGTAATAAGCCCAAGGGGCCTAGTATGAGTCGTAGTTAGTTAGTTGAGTAAATAGATCTCGTAAGTGGTTATCCACATTAACAATAATCATAAGTGGTTCACCCACATTAAAGAAAATGGACCAAAATTAGTTATAAATAGGCCATAGTTAATAAATAAAGTGGTTAACTTATTTTATGCAAGGGACCAGTAGTAGTTATGGTTTTAAATGTCATTAAGCTATAAATAGTATTACATACTAAGGGAAGAATTATTGAGTCTTATTGTAATTGAGCTCTCCTCTGTTGGAGGTTCCCCCCTCAAAGAGGCAAGTGAACATTGTATTATGTTTTTGAATAATAAAATATATTTGTAGCTTGTCTCATTTCATGTAATATTTCTATGATTCGGCCTATATTGTTTTGTATATTTGGTATTCTTGATTTCTCATAGGTCAAGTGTTTAAAAAGTGGTATCAGAGCACTTTCGAGGGGCATTTGTACCTCCAATTTTTGCAGAAATATTTTTAGGATAGAGACTTATTCTGGCATTTTTAAACTCCAGGATTTTCCATTGAGCGCATAAACGTGCAAATTTGTGGAGGAATTCACACAAGAACTATAAGAGGTGGTCATCCTTGTTGAACTCCCCTGTAACCCCTATGGTTACCCCTTCAAGTAGTAGCGCATTAGATAGAATTGTGCATAGACTACACTTTCACATACCCTTGGGTATATTAGGATCCCCCTAAGGTAAATTGAAACCTAACCTTAGTTAATCCATTAGCCTTCTTGCTGCTATAGTACACTAAGAACAACACTTGGGGAGATTACTCAAACATACAATAGGGTAGTTTGGTAGTACGGCTAAGGGTATGGTTGATCCTCCTTAGTTAGTGCACTAAAATATTGGGCCAAGTATTATTGCTGGACCCCTTCGTATATTTTGATCTATAGCACATGACACTCCTATGATACCATAGTTTACATAATTATCTAAATATCACCCCTACCTTTTGTCCAGACGAGATCTAGTTGTTGGGGTTCGACTGTCGTTGTCCATATCAGATCCAGTAGTTGGGGTTTTTTCAATGTTGTACATATCAGATTCAATATATGGGGTTTTCACAGCACAAATAAGATTCTTTGTGTAGTGAGGGTTTTGAAAGCCATATTTTAGATCATATTATCGCAACACATTCTATAGTACCAAAAACTTGGGGTTTTTATTACTACAGGCCTAACCTGATTTTTGCAAGATATTTGACAGTATCAAGATTTATGGAATTTGGCCACTGGAGAATTTATCAGTTGGGAGTAAAAATCCTTTCAGAGTTAAAAAAAAAAATTATGGGGCCATCTTAGGACGCTTGCTATACCTATCCCATAACATTCAGGATGATGAGATAGTTTCAGTGGTAACATTCACTTTTAAGCCCCTAATTGTCAGGTGGTAATTTTTTTCCCGATGCTTCCTCAAGTGACCCACATCGTTAGACTCCTAAGATTTCCCTCTTTCGAACTATACTACTCTTAAGTAAGCTCAAAATTTTACTAGGGCTAGTGTATGTTTGGTACTAGGCCTCAAGTTTTATGGACGCGAAAAGGGCTGCCGAGAAGGTTGACAACCTCAATAAAAATATCAATGACATCCAGGAGCCCCTAACCTCCCATATTGCACAAGTATTGGCCGTTATAAAGATGCCTCATGAACCCATAATAGAAAAACATAGTGTTGATGCACACATATAAGGAGAATCTGGCCATCACATTCATTTCCATGGAGATCTCCAATATTCGATCCACCTGAAACCCAAGTTGGACATGTAAAAATTTGATGGATCTAACCCCACGTTATGGGTAGAAAGAATGGAATAATATTTTTTCCTTAATAATTTCTGGGAGGATGGAACTAAACTACATGTGGGAGTCGTTCACTTGGACCCAAAGAGAAGGAAGTGGTGGCAGTGGCATCATAAATGTTATCCAGGGAGGAAAACTTGTAACATGTTCTCAAACTCCGTCTGTGATTGATTTGATCGAGATTCTCACTTTTTGGGTCATCTCACTAAGCTTAGGAAAATAGGTATAGTAAGGGACTACATTTCATATTTTGAACAATTGGCCATCAGAACTAGATGACTAGAAGATGAATTTTACTTGGAATGTTTCATCAACAACCTAAAGGAAGCCATCCAATCCCATGTTTAAATGCATCACCGAACTACTTGGTTAGATGCATGCCACAGTCCATTAGGGGTAATGGTCACCTTACATTCCCAGTCGAATATTCCAAATTTCATCTCAAAGGCACGTCCCACCCAGGCTATAGGCCCTACCGAAACAAGTAAGCTTCAACAGGTGTCTCTGGAAGAAATGACCGAAAGAAGGAAAGAAGGACTATGCTACTACTATGATTACAAGTACTCCTGAGGACATAAATGCAAGGAACTAAAATTATTTCAAATTGATGCTACTGAAAACAACTCATTCGATGAATCTGAATCCACTAAAGTGCATGAGAAAGAAGTAGGTGAACCACAAGCATACCCAGACAATGATCCCACAGCTATTCCAAATTAGCTGGTTATATCACTATTGTTGGAAACTAGATCACTACTAAGAGGGTGGGGGGGGGGGGGGTGAATTAATAATGATGGGAATTATAGAAAAATTTATCCACTTAATTAATCTTTAACCATGCATGAACTGAAACACAAAACCATAGATCAGATCATCAAAAATAAACATGCAACCATAAAAATAGTAAATGCAATGGACACAAGTATGTCTGGTGGAAAACCCTTCTCTGGGGAAAAAACCACCCTTGTTGTTGTGCTCCTCAATTATTTTATTAATTTTTTGAAAACAAATTACATGGATAACCTTAGTCCCATAAGTTATAAGACTTGGCTTCTTTCACAATATGTTGGCATCTATCCAACAAGAAATTTGTTTCTCTTTCGGATCTATGAACTACTGCCCATTGAAGGCCTCCATGATCAACGATCCTTACCCGACATCCATTGGAATATCCAACTCCTATTGTATGGAAAAATATCTTCATTCTATTGAATATTCCAAGTCACTATACACTATGATGCCTACAGGCCTTCACTTCCTCCATGTGAGCCTCGTTTCACAATATTTCATATTGGACTCCCAATTCGCTCAACATGAAAATCACAATAACACCATCATTCAGAATCAAAAGCTCCTACAAAAAATGAATAATGAAATAGGAGAAAACAGTCTCCAAATACTCCACTAGATGCCACACAATCTCACCAAAAAATTCTCCAATGCACACTTCAACACCTCACTCACTGCATAAATATGATGGATGAAACATACTTTAGCTCACTGTCACTATAACTGCAAACTACTTCATTAATTATGCAATACAATCCTCACACAATTTGTATACTCTTCTCCAAGCTCACTCTCACTCCACACTACTAAATAATTAACCATACTACCAATGAGCTTCCTCCAATATATGGATGAACTTAAGTACTCAACTCATTAATTACACATAAATAATAGGATTCAAAAATATATCATATGCTTGATTTGATACAGATTGATCTCATCTATTCTATAAAGCCACTAACTCAACTAAAATTTTGATATATTCAACTCTAATTAGTTTCTGGAGGCCCCACAAACTTCTCCAATCACAAACCAAAAAGTTTTGAACAAGAATGTCACCAAAACATAAAAATTAGCTGAGAAATGCAAGAAATCAAGAGAAAAACTCATGAAAATTCTCGTTCGCACCCACAAAACTATCTCCATGCCACTCGAACATCACAATTTCTCCCATAGGATTTTCTTCTAGCAACTGGAGATTTTCATCTGCTCCCACAGACTTGGCTCCATGAGACTAGGGTGAAGGAGGAATAAAACCAATGGATCTTCAGTCTAGAACTTATGCCATCTAATGGAACACCTTATTCAACATATTATCACTCCTCCAAACCTTTGTTTCAAGTAAGAAACTGATAAAATAGGCCAAGAACAAGTTAGTGACATGCAGGACCTATTCTATCAACCTTAGTACGAAGACCAACGAATCCATCTCCTCAAGAAACAACCACAACCTATCTAGACATCTCCAAAACCTATAGTAGCATCTCTAACTCCTGTAGCAAAATCACCAACTGCTAGAGCAGCAACATCATGTTATACGACAGCCTCCATCATTGATAGAGGCACCTTCAGCACATGTAGTATCATATCCAATGTATCCAAGACATGTAGAGACATATGCAACACCTAGGGAAACCTTCAACCTCTTGCAACAACAACATCTCCAATAAAAACCTCAATCCAATCATCACATGTAGAATCTATCTATACTCAGCCTCTAGATTACCTGCACTAGGTCTAGCCATAAGTATGTTGACATCAATGCAAACTAACAATACCATCAAGCCAAATACACATCACCAAGCATTCATCACACATGCATATGACAATAAGAACCCTGAACCTATTGAAATCAATGGAAACACTAAAATTCCAACAAACTCCCCTTTTGGCATTAATCTCAACCCCAACAACATGTGAGGCTAATCCACATACGCTATCCAGAAAGTTGATCTCTATGTAATATCCGAAAATGGGATTGCACAACAAACCTGCTGAAATAACGCACTTCTAGGAAGTCTATCCACAGAAATGAGTTTGCAACTCCTGGATCCCTTAGATCAGTAGATCTAGGGTCTAGATCCAAAAGGAGAGCAAAAAAAATCAAACTAGGTGTGGTAAACAAATATCCCACCACCTAGTCTAGCTGGGAAACCCCCAAGGAGAGGGGCTGCAACGATGTACTACAAACTGTTTCAGAAATAATGCAGTCTTTGAAAGAATGAGAAGGAGGCCATCAAATAATATCAACTCTTGAATATACAGTAGCAAATCATATTTATATTGATGTTCTTACATTATACAACAGAATACAGAAGACAAGAGAGAGGGAAATCTTCAGAAAAGAAGGCTGCAACACATGTATATATTGCAAAATGGCTTAACAGAGTTATTTAATGGAGCTGCAATAGCTTAATGTTACACTTCAGATCTAGTGCAGATCTGTGTACAAAAGATCAGATCCGTTTCAGATCTGTACACTAGAAAGGCTCTATTACAAGATCCCCATGGGGTTTTGACCAAATCATGCAAAACAAAGAGTAGATCTGAGTTTTAAGTAGCAGATCTGCAATATTATTCATAAATTTCTGAAGATGATTTTACAATAGAAATAGATCAGATCTACAAAAAACATGGATCAGCAAGATAATCCATGGATCACCAAAGTGAAAGGAAAAGCTCAACACCAGAGATCTCTCATCAAAAATGGGATCAAAACATCCTGCAAAACCTCCACTGAAAATAACGCAGTACCTCAAGGGAAATTGTGCTGTAGCTTGAATAACTGAGTTGACCTAATGCCAAGATACAAATCTGAAGCTCCATAGCTAATGCACTCTTCCAGGAGGTTAAAAGACACACTCACTGAGAAGAGGCACTAATAAAGTCTAGATCTGAGTAGCTCTAGTATTTCCACTTGCTACAACTTGAAAAAGCAACCAAACCCTCACTGGATCTGCATTGTAGTTGGAAGTAGAGCTTGGAAAAATGCTTGATAGTGGATAAAATCAGCAAGACTCCTCCAAGAAATACTCAATGGAAGAGATAGAATCCCTACATAGGAATCCACAAGTGCTAAGCAACATTATCCTCAGCTAAACAACAGAGGATGGTCTCTATCTAAACAGAAAAGATACTCAGAAAATACGCATAATCAACAACCTTTTCTTGCTGCCGCCCCCTTCCTTTTATAAGATGAAATCATTTGCAAACCCTAAACCACCTTGATGAATTAGCTCCTTTCACATGAGGGGCCTCCTCCTAGAACTATGTTGTCCCTTCATAAGGTACATTGTATCTAGACAACGTTGTCGATTTGGTCAAGGTTGACCCAGTCTCATAGCTCAAACCCCTTTCACACATGTAAGTGATTTGTTTAGATGGCCTAGATTTATCCTTGTTCATATGGGCATTGATTTATTCATTCTTTTAAGGATTTTTACATGTCCTCCTTTATTCATTTATTCATGCAGCAGAAAGTAAAACAAAAATGTATATTCCTCTTAGCTCAGGCTAAGTAGGAATATCACAGTCCTCCCCTCCAAAATGTTGCTTGTCCTTAAGCAATGATAGGGTGAGTGCTGCAGTCTTTCCACTCCTCCATTGGTGACACTGTCAAGGATCAAGTCCTCCTCATAAGCCAAGTGTTCACCAAGCCAACACATCATGAACTGTTCCTCCAAGGTCATCATAAGAGGTGCATAGTTCATCCCATAAGGAGTGAAAACTTCAATAAAAATAAACATGGCTGGAGAAATTCTTTCTCTAAAACATGTAGCATGACGTACATAGAGAAGTTGCAGTCCATGTGGTACATACAAACTACCCATCCTCCCTCCATACAATCCCATCAATAGTACAACTATATCATCCAAGTATGGGATAAAGACTACATATATGCAAACAAAAATTTGGGCTTGAAGAGGTGGGTCAAAGTCCCACATGCGATGCCAACACAGTGCATTTACTGCCTGCATTAGATCAAGGTGTGGCAGGTGGCATTCCCACCACACATTTGCTCCATGATTCATCTTAACATAGCTGAAGATGTCAGATATGTTTGGTGCTTTTGGGAAGCACCCATCATGAAAAGGAATCTCCCTTTGCACAACAAGGGAGTGGCCAAGTTCAGAATTTCTATTGGCCCTACAAAAGCCATGAGATCCACATGATCCCTCACTTCCTTTAGGAGCCAAAACCTGCAAAAAAATGGTATATGAATGTGATAGATTAGAAAATAAAATTTCTTTGCATGATCAACTCCTTTACCATCATAGTTCCTCATACACATGGATTTGTGCATGGGCATTTCCCTTCTCTCAAAAGAAGGAAGAACTGGCTGAAATGACTCGTGCAAAGAGTTCATTGGCTATCCCAATTCCTCATAGTTAACGCACTCTTGAAAGTGCTGATGTAATTCCTCTCTCATCCCTTCCCAATCAAAGCTCCTCATGATGAGGGTGTATATCTTCATGGACTGCATATGGCTGAGAAACAATTCTTTGTGTTCCCCTTGTATTATCTTCTGTTTGAGCTTGGAAGCTCTAGATAGGAAGACCCTACCATGAGAGTAGATGACTCACCCTTGGACTAAGTAGCCCTCTTCTTGCTACAGGTCATATAGTATCATACAAGTGTGGAGATCTTTGGAATACTCTACAAGGACTTGAGATTTCCAGTATAGATCCACACTGCTCAACAATGACAATGCTGATGATACCTCCATGGAAGTGTCTGCCATGTTGTTGATCTCTTCTCTCAAATTCCTCATGCCAAATAATATGTGTGTTGGAAGGCTGATCCTCCCATTCTCCTCCTCCCACAATGCAGATCTGCAAATGAGAGGGGGTGATAGTGATGAAGGGATAAGATCCCCCTTACTCTTGAGTTATCCCAAGACTCCCAACGCTGTAGCTTGGGATTCCAATGCCCCAATCCCTCTTGGATCTAAGTTTGGAGCAGCACTTTGTGAGGCCTCGCCCACAAGATCTGAATCTGGTGGCCTCCCAGGTGGTTTTCCACTAGATAGGAATGTCCCATGCAGAATTCTCATGAACATCAGAGAAGGGACTGTGAGATCCTTGCTTCCACTGGAAAATCCATCTCTGTTGTTTGGGTGGAAGTGCTAGGTGAAGGGTAAGTATGCATGCCTTGGATCATTTGAGGTTCACCACTATTCATGTCCACCCAATCCATCTACAAAGCCTTCCAATCAGTGGTGACATTCCCCAATGTAATCAACCATTGGACACCCAAAATGTTATTGGTGTCTGGTATGTCAACTACAAAAAGGTGATCCACCAAAGTGTAGGACCCCATAGTAACTGAAAGTGATGGGACATAGTGCATGCATTGCATTGTCCTATCTCTTGGGACCAAAACAGAGAATCCCTCAAAAGTATCAATGGGGATTTCTCTCCTTTGCACAAGATGAGCATCAATAAATTTGTGGGTTGCCCCACTATCAATCAGTACAGATACCCTCTAATTCATGACTGAACCTTGTACTCTTAAGGTCAAGTACTTAGGTACTCCTATCAAAGATGCAAGAGTTCCTCCTATTGGAGCAAAGGCTCCATTCCCATCTCCATATGGTTTTGGATCTCCCTCAACATTTTCAACGCTATGACCTCTTCTTGGTTCATCATCTCCTTCTTCCTCCTCAAAATCTGAGAAGACTTCTATGTAGTGTGCTTTCCCAGTAGCACATCTATGTCCCGGTGCCCATGCTCTTGGCAAGTGAAACAATCTTCTTTCTCAACTCCCTCCTGACTTCAATATCAAGAGGCTTCTTGAATGAGCTCTCCTTGGGAGGAGCAACTTTCTCTTCCTTCCCTTTAGAAAGGTAAGGGGCCTTGCTCTGAAAAGTTTCCTTTGATTTTGGCAAGGCATCTTGGAGGTCCCTAGCCCTCTCAATGGCATCATGCAAAGTGATGGGCTTGGTAGATTTAACCAACCCATGAAAAGTTTCATCCAAGCCATCGATTAACATGTACACCCTCCTTGCTGTAGACAGATCAGGAACCATAACAGATAATCTTAGAAACTCAGAGATATAAGTTTATGCATTTCTTGATTACTTTAACTTTGCAAGGCTCATGAAAGGTGCTTCTAGATCCTTTCTGTCAAACCTCTCCACCAGTGTTCTAGTGAATTCAGAATATGCAGTCACATTGGCATGGCCCAATGTAGACAACCCATGGAACCACCAATTGTGTGCTTCACCTTCAAAGTGTAGCACTGCAATCTTGATGGCTTCAATCTCAAGGAATTTGTTCAACTGAAAGTAGATATATAGATTTTCTACCCATGCCTTGGCAGAACTGGTGGATGACCCATCAAACTTGGGCAAAAAGAATCTGCCCATAGAGTTATGTCTATCATGATTATGAAAGAACCCACCATCTCTATATTGATGCCTTGGTCTTCTTTTGTTCTTGAGGTGGAAAAACTCTTGAAAACTCAAGTGGTCCTTGAATCTTAGATTTTGAGATTCATATTCCTCAAATTAGTCTTCAAGGGATGCTTGCTCTTATGGCCCTTCATTCTCCATAGCCAAGAAGGTAGGCATAGTGGAGTGTTGTGGAGCTTGTGAGGCTTGTGGCTGGTTCACTGGTTGACCATTCCAGTGGTGAGACATGCCAGAGCTTTCCCCAGAATGAAGTATCCTAGGAGATTCCCTCATCCTGTCCATTTTCATCTCTTTTATCTCTCTATCAAGATCTTTCATGGCTACCAAAAGAGTTCTTGCAAACTCTTCCCCTTCTTTATCATTTCCAGTTTTAGGGGCTTTACCCTTGTCCTGATCCTCAGTGGTGTAATCAAACTTCTTGTGGCTTCTGTTATGATACCTCTTCTCCCTCTTATTAAGAGGCTCATCTTCTTATAAATGCAACATGGCTGTGGTTCTCCAATGAAAGCACAGTATATGCCAAGAAAGGAGCTTTGATACCACTGTAATATCCCAAAATGGGATTGCATAGCAGGCCTGCTGAAATAATGCACTTCTGGGAAGTTTGTGGACATAAATGAGTTTGCAGCTCCTGGATCCCTTAGATCAATATATCTAGGGTCTATATCCAAAAGGAGAGAAAAAAAAATTAAACTAGGTGTGGTAAACAAATCTCCCACCACCTAGTCTAGCTGGGAAACCCCCAAGGAGAGGGGCTGCAGCTTTGTACTACAAATTGCTTCTGAAATAACACAGCCTTTGAAAGTATGAGAAGGAGGCCATAAAATAAGATCAAATCTTGAATATATAGCAGCAAATCAGATTTATATTTATGTTCTTACATTATACAACAGAATACAAAAGACAAGAGAGAAGGAAATCTTTAGAAAAGATGACTGCAACACATGTATATACTGCAAAATGGCTTAACAGTGTTATTTAATGGAGCTGCAAAAGTTAAATGTTAAAATTCAGATATAGAGCAGATATATGTATAAAATATCAGATCCATTTCAAATCTGTACACTAGAAAGGCTCTATTACAAGATACCCATGGGGTTTTGACCAAATCATGCAAAACAAAGAGTAAATCCGAGTTTTAAGTAGTAGATCTGCAATATTATTCAGAAATTTCTGAAGATGATTTTACAATAAAATAGATCAGATCTATACAGAACATGGATCATCAAGCTAATCCATGGATCACCAAAGTGAAATTCAAAGCCTAGCACCAGAGATCTCTCATAAAAAATGGGATCAAAACACCCTGCAAAACCTCCACTGAAAATAACGCATTTCGTCAAGGGAAACTGCGTTGTAGCTTGAATAACTGAGTTGGCTTGATGCCAAGATACAAATATGAAGCTCCACAGCTAATTCACTCTTCCAGGAGGTTAAAAGACACACTCACTGAGAAGAGGCACTAGTAAAGTCTAGATCTAAGCAGATCTAGTGTTTCCACTTGCTGCAGCTTGCAAAAGCAACCAAACCCTCACTAGATCTACATTGCAGTTGGAAGTAGAGCTTGGAAAAATGCCTGATAGTGGATAAAATTATCAAGACTCCTCCAATAAATCCTCAAGGGAAGAGATAGAATCCATGTATAGGAATCCACAAGTGCTAAGCAGCACTATCCTCAACTAAGCAGCAGAGGAAAGTATTTGTCTAAACAGACAAGATACTCAGAAAATATGCATAATAAACAAACTTTTCTTGTTGCCTCCCCCTTCCTTTTATAAGATGAAAGCTTTTGCAAACCCTAAACCACCTTGATGAATTATATCCTTTCACAAGAGGGGCCTCCTCCTAGAACAACAATGTCCCTTCATGAGGTACATTGTATCTAGATAGTGATGTAGATTCGGTTAAGGTTGACCCAGTCTCATAGCTCAAACCCATTTCACACCTGCAAGTGATTTGTTTACATGGCCCATATTTATCCTTGTTCATATGGGCATTGATTTATTCATTCTTTTCAAGAGTTTTACATGTCCTCCTTTATTCATTTATTCATGCAATAGAAAGTAAAACAAAAATGTATTACACTCTGGCATCAAAATTCTCTCCCCCTTTGAATTCAGTGGAAAAGGACCATACCAAAACTAAAGAAAATGACAATAATGTGTCGGATGAAAGAAGTTATCCCCCTATCAAACTCAACACCATGTAAATTCAAGGCTGATGTAGACCAAAAAGCTCAGCTGTCAGACATGTCTCTCCCATGCTATCCATTCTGAAACTAAACATGCTCCCCCTAAGCATGTGATGTGACTGAAATCATATCTCTTCCTAATTCAATAAGCCTCCTTGACAAGTGAAAGATACTAATCATCATGAACCATGACTCCAACTCAATTTGGACAAGATATATAATGAATTATAATACATATACAATGCTTCATTGAGAAAATACATGGTTGTGACAAGTACATATGACTGACAAATGACTCCTCTATAAGAACACATATCACCAACCATGATTCTATGGACCCATGTTTACATCATGCACCCAATGTAGTGGGGATACATCAAATATATGCAAAATAATACATGACTTGGACCTCCATTGACCCATACATAGAAAATGAGAAGACATACTGACACTAAGGGTCTCTCCATGAGAAATGTGCCCAAAAGATGAAACAATGATAGTACATGGAAAGAAAGAGAGATGATACATGATCCATATGGCAGTGGAAACAATAACATAATCCATGCCATATGCATCAAGTACAAGACCCCTATAAGAAATGACATAATCTCTCCATATGTAGCAGCAATAATAGGAGCACTATCCAAACCATGTGTTGGTGCATGGCCACTGAACATTTTGGTCATCTCCTACAATATGTAGAATTTTCTTCATTTAGACTTTCTGATAGGATTGCACAATTAAATATTTTCATGCAACCCATTATGCAACCATATGCCGCCCCTGAGACCATGTAGGCCTCCATTTTTGGTGGAAGTTCCTTTCTTCTCTTTTCTCCTCCAAACTTTCATTGGTTTGTCCTTCTTCTTCTTATGTAGTTGGCCTTGTATATTTTCAATTCTCTGGTTATATTTCATAAAACATATGGAAAGATTGCAATCCTTGGCATTATGGCCAATATTGTCACACAAAAATCATCTAATGTGACCAAGGACTAGAGGAATAGGTTGATATCGTCCGTTGATCTGATTTTTATTTCTTGCATGTGCCCTGCGGTCAATATCCTTATGGTCAAAATCATTGAATGAGAAACAATAACCCTAAACTGGACTATTATACCTGAATGATGGAGATCATCTTTACATGCATGCTTGATATTGCATCTTCTTTCGCTTCTTCTTTTTATGATAGGATTTCATATCTCCATTACTACAAATTACTGCTATGTTTCCATGTACTCCACAGTTGTAACATTTTTCAATTATATTATTCTTCTTTGTTCTCCTTCTCTTATTCTTCTTCTTCTTGCATGGCTGGTGATTTTGTTGATGATTCTCCATTTTCTTGCTGTCACTATCTTCTCCAACATTTTCAGATATTCTCGTTGATGGTTGAGCACTAGTTTTATTGCTAAGTTGGTACAAATGGGCTGCTCCACTAGACAACCTAGAGTAACTCTTTCAAACCAACTTCTAACTGAAAATTATCCTTTTCAGCCTGAGAGGGATCTCCCAAAAAGTAACTATGATTTGTTCAAATATGATTCATTCAGATGGCTAAGTCTGTAGTAGTGTCCTGAATGTGTTTCTATGCAGGTGAAAAATGTATAAGGCTTACTACCATTGTGCTTATGGAGTCAGTGTTAGGAAATTTAGTGACATGGTTCTCCTTGTGGAAGATGAGGCATGTGGATGTTTCAATGAAAGGACAACACACATAGATATACAATAACTTAATGTTTAAAGGAAGTCAAAGCATGATGTACATGCATTTTGAGTAATTAAACATTAACATACTGAAAGAAAAATAATAATATACATAGAATAAATGCTCATGAAAACACCAAATGAATCTCAAGTGAGGAAGAAAGACACAGTCACTGTATATTCCTAATCAAAAAAACTTTACAATAGTAGTTGTGTAGAATAAAATCCTCCAACCCTGAATTCTTTGAAATTATGCCTATTAATAGGCTTTAGTCACCTTACATTTCATCTACCAACATGGCTAGATCATTGAACTGCTTTTGCTGACACCTATCTTAACATAAATAAAAATACATGGGAATGATAATGACACCTACTGACTTTATGACTTAGAGACCTATTAGGACTTTACCACTTATTTATTACATTCACTAACTAAAGGGACTACATAATTACATCAAAAATAGTTAAGTTATCGAGTGGAACTAACCATAATCAAGGCATAAATACCCCCACTATATTTATAAACTAATCATCCTATTTTTAAGAAAATGGTGTCATTATATTTGATGATTGTATTCATGTTGAGATGGTGAAATAGACAGCCTTGTTGAAGACTTAAACTCTACCAGAATATTCCACTGATACTCTTTAAAATCTCCATGTGGCTAGCTAACCTCCAATGAACCTTCAAATCACAAAATTTCTACAAAATGTTGCTCGCTGCAAAAACAGGGGAATTAAGGCAATTTCGTAACGAGGTTTTGTAGAAAATTTACTCCACCCACCTATGCCACCTATTAGCCCTGTTTTTTCAATTGGAGCTGTTTTTTGAACTAAATGATACAAATAAAAATTTTCTTCCGCCTTTCTTTTGAATTTATCCATGATTTTAAGAAAAAATTCACCTACATCGATTTCGTAGCGAAATCTAGGCTTCAAGCCCAAGGTTCACTACAAAATTTCCTAATTGGCAGAAAAGCCAAAATTGTCCTTTTCTTCAAAAATTTTCCTTTGGATTTGGAAATTCTAATTTATGAATGCTGCGAAAATGTAAAAAATGTATTAGTTCTACTCTTCAAGCTTTGGGAACTTCACCTTTAGCAGTAGGAGGCTGAATCTCTTCAAGTTCATTTAGAACTGTGATTTTAAGGCCTATTTTCTTTAACTCTGACTGTATCATCTCCATTTTCTCCTCTAGCTCTTTGGCCTTACCATTGAGCTTTCACCTTTCAAATTGTAACAATAAATTTATGTTTCTGGTGTGCTTCATTACCCTTCTCAAAGGAAGTGTCCTTTTCAGAATATTCTTGGCATTGGTTAATGATTCATCATATTTATTTAGCTGCTCATTTATTTTTTCTTTGAAATATTCCATCATTTTTTTGTCTACCTTGGCTTCCTGCAACTCTAATTTGGTCTCAATGACCTCCTCTATGGCCTCTCTCAACTGTTGTTTTAGTACCTACACTTCAGTTTTTTCAATCATCTTCTCTTTACCTTTCCTTTGGACAATGGCCTCCTCTGCTACTGGAGACAAATAAATAGTATATTATGTGATAGGTTGCTTTCCTTTTTCAGTATCCCCTATCTTCTTATTTTCCATGATACCCTTTACAAGTTGCATCCTAGTGAGTGGTTTCCTTGGCTGAAATATGAAGCCTGCATCTTCTCCTGCAAAATCAATCTTTTTAGCAGTCATACCTTTCTTTTTCTTCTTATCACCTTCAATCTATTTAGTGTTAACCACCGGACTCTCCTCAATATATATAGCTTGAAGGATGTCTTCAAGGTTTTCCTTTTCACTTGTTTGACTTGTGGTTATCCTTCTGTGGCCTTTCTTACTAATATTTTGTTTGTTTCTTGTAGGTGAAGGCTGTGGGATTTCTGCCTCTTGTATAGCCTCTGTTTCAATATCCATTGGCTCTATAATGGGATCTATATCTTCTTAATTTACACCTTCTATCTCAGCTGCAGATTTATCATTTTTATTTAAAGGAGTAGCTTTTGACTTTGGGGTTTTCTTGGGTGTCATTGAATCAACCTCATAACCACTAAGGAAAAGAACGGTAGCCCAGTCTCTGTTTAATTTCTTCAAATCCTCCAGAACTAGGAGTTTAATAAAACCATGGTGGAAAATTGATGTCTCACTCCTTTTTTCCCTAGCCTAAACCTTGTCAAACATTTTCCCTAAGCTCCTAAACAAGAAAAAGGGAAGATCAAGATAATTATTACCAGTGAAGTGCAATAAAAGCCTGAAATGGTACAGGTAAAACATATGATCTCCCATCATAAGTAAATTAATTTTTAATTACAAACAAAAATTTTGAGTAGTTATCTTTCATGTAGATCCTTGGAATTCCAGAGCCATGTCAGCTCCAATGTGTTCTAGTTTTGAAAATTCTTCACAATTATTCATCTTGAACTTAGTGGCTTTGAATCACTCTTAACCCTCCCTTTGTATCTCTGTGGCTTGAGAAATAGTCTCATGTGACATTGTAAAACTTAGAACCCCCACCTTCAAAGTTGTGCTTATGTAATTTACTGAAAAATCCTTTGATATATGAGCATGAAAACCTTGGAGTTTTTGACATAATTGCAGACATCTAACGTTTTTGAAGGCTTCCACAAATTTTGGGTCTTCATTGAGTAGCTTGATGTCCATGGGTTCATATCTCACACATGATCCCCCTTTATTTTTTTTCTTCTTCATGGTCATCTTCTTTTATAACCATGTTTCCTTCTTTAACGGTGACACCTACAAGGAAAAAGACTAAAAAACAAGATGCTTGTGGTGGGACTAGACTCTTCAAAGATGATAATCGATTGATGCATGAAAATCTTGAAGGGAAGATTACAGAGAGGTGCTTTGGAGATAAGTTTAAAAATGAAAATCGAATGTGGGGAGAATGATGACAAATGGGAGGGATGAAAGGTAATTATGGATGGTACTTATGATTTTTCATTCTTGGATGACTCTAGTAACCGATTATATGACCTCACCTTTATCCTAAACCACTAGAAAACTGATAGCTCATCATCCTCTCTATTGGTGTAGAAAAACATGATTCCGCAACGTATTGAGTTATAAACCTGGCAGATTCATTACAGACTCGTCAAGTGATTCTATAGCGAAATATGCCTGTTTGCAATTATATTCACTACAGAATCATGAAAAAGCAGACATGTGGCCACTACCTCAATTTGAAACAATGCATGTGAGCCTAAGATGGAATTTGATATATTTTACTGAGATGACATGACTAATGGAGTATTCTAGACTTGGGATAAGGACCATTTCATGAGTTTCTCATCAATTTCATGAACCAAATTTATGAGACAAAATGAAACCTATTTTAATCACCCTATCAATCAAAAAATTAAAATTTATGTGTGATGAAAGTGGCTCCACTAGGGATGGTGTGCCCCTATGGTACAACAACTAACTTGTATTTACAGTGCCTTCCTTCAAAAAACAAAAAAACAAAACTGAAATTGATGAATACTTCTCCAAAAACTTCTGGCCTTCTCCTCAGTCTCAAGCTTGATTATGAACTCATATTTATTAGAAAAACATCAAAACAACAAATGAAATATTTACAATGGAGCAAAATTCAATAAAATAAATTAGGAAGAATGGTTCTTTAGAAACCTACCATTGACAGGTCCTCCTCCACACAACTGTCCATCCATATCCTGAAGCAGAAAAGTGTTGTTTCCATGGTGTGAAGCTATCACAAATGGCCCCTTCCATATGTTCTCAAACTTTCCATGCTTCCCCTTTTCCTCAATTTTGGCTTCTCATTTCAGAACTACATTTTGGATATGGAAATTTCCTTCTCTAGTTTTTCTGTCAAAAGTTTTATTCACTTTGTTTTGTGATTGCTGATGACTGTCATACACCTCTTTCCTTTTATCTTGTACATATATGAGCTGGTTTATCCTCCTTTGGATGGCATTAGGCTCCTCTTCAAGTACTTGCAACACTTTCATTACCGGAACCCACAAAGAAGTGGGAAAAATAGCTTCAGATCCATATACCAATCTATAGGGAGATGTACCAATGGATTGATTTGTGAAAACTCTATCAGCCCATAGAGAAAACTTCAAATTTAGATTCCATGATATTTTGTTTTCTTGCAATACCTTTTTGATGATCCTCACTTTTCTTTTATTGGATTATTCTGTTAGGCCATTACCTTGAGGGTAATAGGTTGTGGAATAACCAAGAGTGATACAAAAATCTAATTAATATTTTGGATTTAAAATCTTGTGCATTATCAGTAATAATCTTCCTAGGACAGCCAAACATGGAAAAAATATTGTTCTCCAAAAATTGAATGATGACTAAGTCAGTACCCTACCTAGTTGCAACTTCTTTGATCCACTTAGTGAAATAATCGGTGGCCGTCAAAATCCAGCGATGCTTCCCTGAGGTTGATGGGTGTATTTTTCCAATGAGGTCCAACCCCCACTGCTATAAAGGAGATTCAACACACATTGGTTTCAAAGGTAAAGGAATCAACTTCTTCTTACCATCAAAAATTTGGCATTCATGGCATGCATAATATTTGTGTAGATGCCGTTAAACATGGTAGGGAAATAATTCCCTGCTCTGAGTATCTTGTTGGCTACGACCTTCCAGTAATGGTGTCATAAACAATATCCCTTATGAAACTCTTCAATGAATTTTTCAGCCTCTTCTTCTAGCAAACAATTCAAAATAATTCCACTGATATCCTTCAAATACAAGTTTTTATTCAAAATTCTTATCTCAAAGATTTCAGCTTCACAAACCTTGAATTGGACTTAGTCAATTGAGGAGGGGATTTATGATGATGTAGGAAAAATATCACATCTCTGTACCATTCATATAAGATTAATTTCTCTTCAACAGGGACCCATTCTTCTTCTTCTTATTCTAAAATTTCTATAATGAAATGAATGTCTAGGCACTCAAAATTTTACTGTGCCATCAATTTTTCTAATCCATGTCCCTTCACCAACTTGGTAAGCTTAATTTCTATGTCATATTCTAGCAAAGTGGAAATCCATTTCCCTCTTTTTCCATCAGGGTTAGCTTGGGTCAAAATATCTTTCACAATAGTGTTACACACAAATGCAATAATGTGAGAATGGATAATGTAAATTCTGAAATATTTAAGAGCTTTGACTAAAGAATATGCCTATTTTTCCAAGATATTATAATTCAATTCAGAGTTGAAAAGAGTCCTACTGAAAAATGAAATATGTTTCTCACCACCTTTTTTTCCTTTCTGCAATAAAACTCCAGCAATGGTATTTCAGAAGCGAATGTAAAAACTAGAAAATAAATTGATAAGTCAGGACTTATAAGTATTGGGGCTTGAGTGAGGGCTTTCTTTATTTCCTCAAATAATTTATTAGCTTCTAAAGTCCACTTAACATCAGATTCCTTCTTTAAAATCTTGGTAATTTTCTTGACAATCTCAACAAAGTTTGGGATAGACCTTCTAACAAAATTTACCTTTCCAAGAAAATACTGAATCTCTTTACTATTCCTTGGTAGGTCTATATTCTGAATTGCACAGACTCTATTAGCATCACTCTTTATTCCATATATTGATATAATGTGTCCTAAAAAATTTCCAGAAGTTAGAGCAAAGACACTTTTAGTGGGATTAAGAGAGATACCAAATTTTCTGCATTTCTGCAAAATTTTCTCCAAATGTTTCAAGTGTTCTTCCTCCTTTCTTGAAAACACAATTATGTCATCCAGATAGACAACAACTAATTTTTCTTTCTCCTCAGCAAAATAAATATCCATCTCCCTTTCATTAAACCAAAAGTCATATTTGCATACATGAATGTTCCACATGGCATGGTAAAATTAGTTTTTTCCTGATCTTCTGGATGTGCCAATATTTGATTGTAACCTGAAATTCCATCAAGCATGGAAATTCTTTGAGAGCCAACAATATTCTGAAAAATATGATCCATCTCGGGAAGAGGGTAGTTGTCTTTTAGAGATGCCTTGTTCAGATTTATAAATTCAATACAAATTCTAATCTTACCACTCTTCTTTCTGATAGGTACTATATTAGAAATCCATTTTGAAAACCTTATAGGGACAATGATCTTTTCATCAAAAAGTTTCTTAATCTCTTTTTCAATCAAAGGAATGAGCAAAGGATTAATTCTTCTCAAATTCTTCTTGAAATTTTTTTCATTCTCTTTGATGGGAATATTATGTTTGATAATACTAGGGTCATACCTTTTCAGATCAGCGTAGCTCCATGCAGAAACATCAACATATTTCTTCATCATATCCACATACTTCTCTCTCATCTCCATAGAAAGAAACTTAGATAGTTTGACCATTTTAGGCACTTATGTTGTACCAAGACTGTAAGTATCCACCTCTTCATCAACAGTCAGCATTCTTGGAGATTTGAAAACATCATTTTTATCAAATAATTTTTCAAGCGGAATAAGGCCTTTGGGAATACAATTTTTTTTTAGCTGCACAACTTCAGGATTTACCTTAGTTTCAACAAACATATTTTACTAATCTACTTGGATATTCTCAAATTCCTCCTTCAATTCAAGTAAATTTAGGACTTGTTGGTCATTATCAAACACTTCCCATTGAGTGATGTTATCACGGATTGATGGCCTATGTCTGACCTCAACCTCATATTTCTCACTAGAATGAGTAGGGGTGACATATAAACTTGAAGAGACAACTAGATAATCAACTATTGCATTTTGGTCTCAAGTTTTGACATTGAAAGCATATTCCTGAAAATTCTCAAGAATTTCAATGATTAAGTTTCTATATGACCTCATTCTTACATCTTTGGTATATTTTTTTGCCTCCCAATTTCCTCAAAATCTCTAGACCCAAAAACGGTGACTCATGCTCTGCCATATTTTTTGTACAGTCAAAGTTAAATTTGAAATATAAAAACTTACTTTCAGCATTAAGAGTAATAATCCATCCCCCTCTATTCTAGTAGAGCAATCTGTTGGGTCATAAAGGTGGTTATTTAAAGGTAACCATAATGCTTCGCATTAATTTTCAACCCAGAGTAAGTCTTGTTATTTCAAGAGTGTAAGAAAAATATATGCTAGTGACATCGAAAGTTAACTACTCTAAATCATCATAGGGAAGACTGTCTAATTCTCGAAGTTCAATCAAACCAACCTGGAAGTGAATTATGAAATATTTCAGACTGCTCAAAGGAGCTAACTCTGTTGTAAGCTTATGCAAAAACAACTACTCAAGACTGGAAAAGAATAAATTGCAATTGAACAACACGCTTTGATGAATTGAACAACAACCTTAACGAATTGCATAAAAATTCTAACAAATTGAACAGTAATAAATTATTCTAGATTTTGAAATGGAAATATCTTTTAATCAATTAATAACATCCTTCTGAAGTAAACATAAACCAAATGCTCATAATTGTGATGAAAAGATACAACGTTAACTATATGCAGAATTGAATAGCAGCTGTGATGAAATTAATCTAACAATTGTACAAGAATTGATTCTAGATAAGAGGGCATGAATGGTAAACTACTCTAGTGAAGATGAAGCTATAACACCACACACTCACAATTATCTAATCTAACGATATGTTATGAAACGAAATAGATAACTGGAAACACAAATTCTGTAAATAAACATATAGCACAGAAGTAGCAGGAGAACCCCAAGGGATGGGCCCAAAGCCACTAGAATCCTACTGCTAAGGAATACTCAGAGGATTTTTATTCCAAAAATTCCAAATTCTTCATTAATCCATTGATCAATACATTAGTACAAAACTTGACGATTCTATCCGAATACATTTATTAGAGGAAGACTATATTACATTCACTCCCCTTTTCTTGTTCATTCTTCGGCCTTTTATAGCTTAAAGGTGAATTCAAAAGTAGTAACGGATCCTCCTCATTATGGGACCCTACTACTTCGTGGCTATCGACTGAGCACTCCAAGAGTGGGTGTGCCTCTACATCTTCCGCTGATCCATAGGAGCCGATATGATTCCATTCGCCTTCCTTGTCTGATGCCTTTTGGTTGTCAAGTCAATAGTTTGGTTGTTTTTCTTTCCTATTAATAAAGACAGTGACAAATCATATTTTACAGCATTAAAAACTCCTTCTTTCATTAGTCCACTCCACCTTGCTTTTGCATTATTTTCATTTAATTTATTGCTAAGATGAAGTGAAAATATATAAAAGTACATGAAAAATCGTGGTAAATATGGGGGTGAAACATACCTTATTCTTGGCCCAACATACTCCCCTGCTTACCTTTTTGTAGGTCCTCGTGCAAAAAAATGGTTGAGGTGTAGGTGGGTTAAAGAATATGCATGGTATACCTCTTCTTGTAAATTCTGAATCTATGTCTCTGTTTAATCTTTGAAAATGATGCATTTTTGTGCCCCTCTGGTAACTCATAATCATGATGATAGTCCTCAAGGGGGTACCAGATGAGGGGGCATCTTTATCTGCATCCTATCCATTTAGGACCCATGTTCAAAATTAGGTTGTTGTACAGAAGGAACCTAGAAGCAACAGTTTTAAAGTTCCTATACCCAAATGGCTCTCTATTCTTCACATTATTTGTAGAATATAGCCATCTCTGTTTGGATGTTGTTAATGTGTCTTTCTAAATTTCCTAGATGTATGCCCACCGATTCTGCACAACATCCCTATGAATAGGTCCCAATTTGGATATCACCCCTTTTCGCTACATGAATTTCTTATGTTGGGTAAACAAGTACAATGGTTTAGTAGGTTCCCCTCTGACCTATAGATCGAGGCCATGCTCTCTTTTTTGAAAGGTGTTGTAGGCCTTAGCCCATCTAGTTTGGTTTTTAGCAAAGGACAAGAATTCCTGGAACTGAACATCCCCTATGAAGGGGCTAGGGTTACTGTCTTTGTCCTCCTCTAGAAAGGAATTGCGTAAATATAATTCACACAAAAGATGTTGGACCTGCTCATCCAGCTCATTGCAACACTAGACAAATTCCTTAGTGGTTTTAAAAGTGGTGGGCTTCCCTGCCCTGAAAACATTCAATTTTAACAATAAATACCATTCCACTAAGAATAAAACATAGTTAGTGGTTGGTGCCCTGCACGTCAACACATCTGAGTAAAGAGAGAAAACCATACTGGTTTTCTCTTTAGCTTGTTCCACTTTCTCCTATGCTTTCTTTACTTTTGTCCATTCTTCCTTGAGTTGGGTAAAGGTTTTGTCCCCATTTGCAGAAAGGTCTTTGAATCGCTTCAGCAGTGCCTGATGTTCTTGTAAGGGTACTACTTCCTTTCTGCACTAGGCCAATTCATGTTGGACTTCAATTAATTCATTGTGAAAATTCTGGTTGACAGCCTTTTCTACTAGGGGAGTGTAGGTAGGTGTCACCTCTGTTTTATTCCCCTTATCTTCTATGAGTTCCAAATTAGTCTACACAGAGGCTTCAATAGTGTGTATCCACTCCATTTGTAAATAGGCTTCAACCTTATTCGTTAACTCAGTCTGTACAAAAACTTCAGTGGTATCTATTAAATTGGTCTGTACAAAGGCTTCAACATTGTCCATTATATCCGTCTGTACAGGGGCTTCACCAGTATATATTAAATCATTCTATACAGAGGCTTCAACATTGTATATTAAATTAGCTTCTATAGAAATTTCAACAGTATCTACCATTTGGGTAACAAAATCTGTTTTGCTACCCATGGTATCCAATTCCTTCTCAATCTTCCGAGCCTTGTTTTTTTCTTCCAAATGTTTCCTCGGGTGTTTTATCATTTTTCTAAATTTCTTGAACTTCCTGCTCATTTTCCTTAACTTAATCTCAGCTGATTTTTCTTTTGGAAAATATTTGGCAGGAGAAGGAGGTGCAGTGACTTCAGTTTAAGAAATGGTTGTGCCAGTTCTAAGGTTATCAACAATGGTGTTTCCTTCAGGAATTAGTGGAACTGTATCAATGCTTGTATTTTTTTCTAATAGAACAGTGTCTCCTGACCGGTTTCCAGATTTGGATATTCCTTCCATCATTCTTCCCTACTCATCTATTAATTATCAGAGGGAGATAAAACCGTCGATGCCTATAATTCATCATGGTGAGGTAGGATCTCAGTGTGGCCAGAGCTACTTGCAGCGGCAAAATCGTTCAACTAGTCCCTCTAGTCTTTACATTGTTTTGATGGGCTTCCAATTTCACAAGATGCTCCCATTTTCTCAATTAATTGAGCCATTTCTTCTTAGTAGTCTTGTAAAGACATGTTTTGAGGGCTTGAAGGTGGTGTATGAGATGGCCCCCCCTCATCTCGAAATTCAGAGGTGTCTTACCGTATTTGTAGCCTTTCAGACTGTCTCTGTTTTCCTGGTTTTACGGTCAAAGCATGGGCCCTCTTCCCCCTTTCACTCCTGGGTATGGTTATTCTAGGGAGCTCAATCTCTGCTATGATGGGGTTTTCTTTAGGAGCAGGTAGGGTAGGATTAAAAAAGTTTACCCAAGTTATCTGGTGTTTTCCTAGCTCATGAATGATGATCAATTTAATCGGGCCATGGTGGCTGAAAATTGCTAGGGAATTTTTGGCTTTTCTAATTCGAACAACAGTATTGTGAAATATAGAAATTAGGAAAAATTGCAAGTTAACTGAAATTTTTTGCTTGAGAACAGCTAATAGTTTAAGTTGGCGGGACTTTACCACATCCTGCCATTTGTCGCATGTGATATATATTTGAATGGACACTTCTAATTCTTTCCAAGGCTACTGCAAGGACACCAGATTAATACCCTTCCCTTTTCGTTCTAATGGGTCGCCTGGGTCCTAGTATATTGAGATTGCTTCTTATAGAAGTACATGTTTTTCAGTCCATCTTTCTCCCTCTGTTGGTAGTCCGAAGACATCTGCGATGATTTCATCGACGACCGGTATGATTCTTCCTCTGACTATGGTATGCCCTTCTCATAGGTTTTACAGGAATTAAACTGCCATCTATGTGTTAAATCCCTGTAGTTTGTGTAGATATGTTATCCAGCCAACTTGCTGGAGAATGGTGTGAGTTGATTTTGAGACTTGGAAGGTTGTGGGTTCGTTGCGAAGAGAATTCCCCCCCATGGCTAATGTGTTATCTGAACTGGTTTCTTCTTCTGTATACGTTTCTTTTGGCCCTGTTGGTTAAAACAAAACACTGCATTCTTTTTTTTCACATATATTATAAAAATTCAACCTCATATCATAAATGAAATGATCTCTTAGTCCCACCAGCTTAACTGAAGGGATTTTCATGGGAAATTCACATGCTTATTCATTATGGATATTTGTACCCCCTCCATGGAGAGAAGGGCATCCATGTCCTTAAGCTCAAGAGAAGAGGAAAGATTGCAACAATCATGAATGCATACGAGGCAAAGGTTAGAAGTTGATAATCACCATAATTGTATATCAGGTGGAACTGACCGAAGAAGGGGAGAAAAGTGGAGTAGTAATTATTATGAAAAAATTTCTATTTGATAATGTAGCATGATGGAAGCATGAAAAGTAATGGATTATGATTGGTGTTGCCATCCCTTAATTCAAACATGAAAATATAATTCACTCATAATTAATTATGTGGGTAGGTAGTGATAACACTTATTCAAGTAGTGCATTTATTTTTGGAATGGATCAATAGGAAATAGGGCATATAAAATTAATTGGCTATTGTTAGAGAAATAATTCCACACCATAAGCAGATCCACTGCTACCAGCAAGCATTTATAGCCATGAAAAGGTTACTATTTTAATACAGAAATGAGCCAGAATACTCTATTTAAAATTAGACATTTTGATTATTTTATGAAAAGGTCACTGTGTTGGTGTGGTGGCGAGATAGTCATAGTTCCATTCATTAGGATTGTAATAGATTCATCAAGTGGGCTCGTGATGAGACCTCCTATCCTTCAAGAATTTTGAACTATTGAGAAGGTCACTACCCTGGTGTGTTGGCCATTAAGGGTGTTGTAACTCCTCGAGACAACCTTGAGTTGTTAAAGACTAGTTCCTATGACATCTTAAAGACAAGAGGATTTAAAAGGTAGTTTTTCATGCTGATAGGAAGGAACCTCTTATTATTATATCAGTCCAAATTAGATGTCTGGCTTCCGGGAGTGTCATGTTACCCTTCAGCTGAGCCATCAATTCTTTGATGGATTTGTCCTATGCCTGTTTTTTTCTTTCTAACTTCTCGACCTCATTCTGCAGGGACATTACTACCTTCTGATTTGTCGCTAGTGTAGCTTCCATCTCCTTTAGTCTCTGGAGAGTTGTACATGCTTCATTTTTTGAAACCTTTAAGTCAGACAGGGCCTTAGTCAGTTGTTCATGGGTTGTTCCAGGCTAACCAGATGTGAGGGCCACGCATATGTGTTGGTCCCATTTTGCCTGTAATTCAGACAATCTCTGTTTTAGACTTACAATTTCTGCGGTCTTTTGAGTATTATCTTCCTGCTCCTTAGCCAGTGAATAGACGAGAGATGATTTCTCCCTGTCCACTTGGATCAATTCATCCATTATCACATGTGCCCGCTAGGTATATCTCGTTTCCGCTTCATCTCAGAGTTCTCTACTTCCAGATCAGTGATAAGCTTTTTCCAAACTGCATTCTTTTCAACCCCTTTGTCCCCTATTTCTTTATTAAGGGTTTTTAGCTTGTTATTGATTTCTCTGGCACTAGATCTCTCCCTCTTCTAGTTTTCTAATACTGAGCCATGATTCTCCTCACGTTTCCTCAAAGCAAGTGCGAGTTTTACTACCTCATCCCGCAACATGTCTCTGACACACTGGTGTAAGCCAATATTATCCATCAAGGGAATATTGGCCAAGTTCAAGGCGATATCTAATGCTCAGTAGTGACTCCCATAGGCTAAGGGCTGTAACATTGCCTGTTGAATAGAAAATATGAGTTCTTCCTTGTCGATGTCTAATGCAGTGGTGAGTTCGGTATGATATTTGTTTACAAAGCCAGCCAATTCATCCCTTAGCTTTTCTTTTGCCATCATGTTCCTGGTATTTATCTCCTCCCTTAGTTCTTCTCTTTCAACTGAAATTTCTTGCTAAAGCCCAGAAAGGCCCGACAAGGAGCCATCATCGAAAGTAATTAGGCAACCTGCCTTGTTTTTATCAGGGACTCCAAAATGAGGAAAATCATCCCAAGATGGCCCCTCCCATACATCCTCTAACCCTTCTGTTCTCTGTTTCTTATGGGGATGTGATCCTTCATCAATTTTCAGTCCTTCTTGACTTCTTGAGACATCTATGTCATCTGCTTGCCCCTTTTTCTCTATTTGCCTAGACGCATTGTCACCCTTCCCTTCTGCAGCTAAAGACTTGGCCTCCATCTGTGCATCCAAAGACCATGTATCAAGGTTAGCTCTCCACTCAATGAAGGGCCTAGTCTCATGTACATAAGCAGTTGACTTTATTTTTCTATTCCTATTGGAAAGGACTCCTTTCGGGTCATAGGGCCAAAATTTTCCTTGTAGAAGGTCCATCCCATGCAGTAATGTTTCCATAGTGGAAAGGGTGTGTCTCGAATTTATGGTGAAGGGGCCAACAGAATTTAGTAGTTTGAGAATATATCCTTTCTTCACATGCAAGAAATGGATCTGGTCAGCCTTCAAGGTTTGTCGAATAAATTCGAGGGAAAAAATTCACATGGCTAGAGATAATGACAAGTGGTAGGGAGGTACTTTCATGCCATAGACCCTGATCTCGATGTCATAATCATACAGGTACCAGTCCCCTAAGCTATCTTCCTCTTCAAATTGTAGCCAGTCCTTCTGCTCAGGAAATATTCTAGGCAGAGGACTGTCATGTATTATAGCATAGGCTATGGACATGAACTCATTTAAGAACCTTGTATAACCCTTCCCCCTCGGTTGTTGACAAATTGAAATGTTCCGCTAAAAAATGGTTCTTGGCTGGGAATTTATCCTCAAGAGTTTCTCTATACTTAGGCTCTCAAAATTATCAGTATGCTCAAATAATAACTGGTAAAACCCTAAATAACAAAACCTGAAATACCCAGTAGAAGGGAATTCTTGAAACTAGGTTTGAATAGTCAAAGCTAGGAAAACGGGAATATTTAAAAGCGTACCCTTTTTCATCATGAGCCATAGAAGAGCTATACATTCTTTTGACACTTTCTCGACCTCTTTAAGACATAACAACCCTGAAATAAGAGCTAGGACTAGCCGCACATTGTCTCTGAACGTAGACAAGGGAACAACGTCCGAAGGGAGGAGAGCTGTTAGGAAAGAATCTGAGAGGTGGCTGAGGAATTCACTTTTTTGCTCCCAGGTTAACTTTGAGAATTGACAGGAAAGGGAAAACTCAAAGAACTCGACATAATTTTGACTATGAGGAAAATAGAGGATTTTCTTTATAAGTTCGGGCGATACACGAAAAATATTATTACCTAGGCAGACAGGAACAAGTCCCTACGCTCATCATAAGCTTCACTGAGCCAATTAATGCATTCAGGAACTAGGTATGTGGTTGGGGAAACTTGGTAGTACACACCCGACTCAACGACTTTGAACTTGTCTTAACCCTTTAAATGGATTTTGAATAGCTCAGGTCTGACATAGGCTATGATAAAAGGGTAGAATGGGTCGTGAATTCGCACATGGGCGTCGATAAGGGGTACAAGTCTAGGGACAACCCTGACCTCGTGGGCTTGTGGGTTTTTGGGCTCAAAATTTCTGGACTTCATTTTCCACATGACCATTTGAACAGCAAAAACATAAGGAAAATGGTGGGATGGAGAAATGAGTAAATACTTGTGAATAGTGAGGAAGCCCGAGGGGGAAAGCAACGCAAGGTTTAAAATGACCTGGTACTGGAGTTTAAACCTTTACTACACGACAGACTCGTGAAAAAGCAAATATTTTACCCAGTCTGGGAGTAAAATGAGATTATATCAAACCAAGTTGTGTGGAATACGAGGCAAGGTTGAAAACTGTAGGGCTGACATCATAAGGACATTGAAAGTGGGACACGTTGCGATAGGTTATTGGCTTTTGGGAGCCGAGTGGGTGAGACCCACGTGCCGAGTTAAAGCATGTATCAGTTTCATACCACCCTCCCTAGACTTACCTTACCTTTACTTACTTGTGCCAGATGTCCTTCTTGATGGGCAAACTTAGAATTTCGGCAGGGTTCATAAGGGCCTTATGCTCCATTCTACCACCCCATGGAATGCTTGCAATTAGTCTACCACCGAGTGACGTCACCTTCTCCGACGATAAGCCTTCCTATCCTTCCACCTTCTTTTGATGCCCCTGGAAAACCCCACTGATACTTGCTTTCTTTGGGTTTCCACTATGCTAAATGTGGTTTTCATGTTAGGCTATGTTGCACATCAAGTCCCCCATATGCGCTTATGTATCAAGAAAATTTCCTTTCAAAGACTCTTTCGACTTACTCGCCCTGCCATCTTTGTAAATCTCCTCAGTTTTTTATCTTGGCTGCTCTTTTCCTTGATGTATGAGGTGGCTAAACAACATTGGCTCCACCTGGGGATGACACGCTCATCCTCAAGGGTGTCGAGAACTTCGCAGACCCTCCACGTGATATTCATCAAAATCTGGGGCCCCTCCAAAAATTACATGCATTCCTATGATGAAACAAACAGCAATAGTAATGTAAAATGGAAAGTATATACAATATGTACAACAAGCCTCTAAGACCTTTGTTAGTATTGAAAGTATGGTTCCAATAATTTCCCATTTACGTGCACTTTGATCAAATAACCTTCCAAATTTTCCAATACAAAAGTATTGTTTCCCTTCACTTCAT
Source organism: Pinus albicaulis (assembly GCA_034641835.2). Taxonomy (NCBI): domain Eukaryota; kingdom Viridiplantae; phylum Streptophyta; class Pinopsida; order Pinales; family Pinaceae; genus Pinus; species Pinus albicaulis. The sequence goes on along the minus strand of CM076574.1, from coordinate 524,413,315 downwards.
AAGTCTTGAATGGTCTGAACCACAAGGGGTGGAACTTCCCATGTTTACCTTTATCTGCTCATCTGATGTCCCATCTCAGCACCAATTCCCCTGCTTGCATTTCTTTATCTTTCGCGTGATGATCAAACAAGCCTTTCATCTTCTCCTGTTATTATGATAACCTGCTATTCACTTGGTTTCAAGTTTCCTCCAACTCAACCAGCTGGTTCATTCTCCAGATGAGGTCGTTCGACTCTTCATGGCTGTCTTGGAGAAACCTGGCGACAGGTAAGGCAAGCTGAATTGGAAAAACTGATGCTCGGCCATAAACCAATTCATAGGGGGACTTACCTGTGGATATTTTACTGGTAATATGGTTCGCCCAGAGTGAAAATTTTAGCTGAGAGTCCCAATTCTTCTGATTTTCACTTATAGCCTTCTTTAATGCCCTTACCAAAGTTTTATTGGAAGACTCGGCCAGCCCATTCCCCTAGCGGTAATAGGCTGTAGTGTGCCCCAAGGTGATATTATACTGCTGACAGAAGTTGATGAACTTGGTAGATTTGAAAGCTTGAGCACTTTCTATCACAATATTGACTGGGTAGCCAAACCTTGATATGATATTCTCATCCATGAACTTGATTACAACCACATCAGTAGTATTTCTCGTAGGTATCACCTATACCCGGTTTTTGAAGTAGTCAGTGGCAGTGAGGATCCACTTGTGCTAACCACTTGATGCAGGGTGAATCTCTCCAATAAAGTCAATGCCCCACTACTGAAAATGTTCTTCGATATGTACTGGTATCATTGGAAGGGGAGAAAATTTCTATTTTTCTGCAAACCTTTGGCATTTTTCGCACACCCAAACGCGAGTATGCACATCTCCAAATAGTTGAGGCCAAAAGAAACTAGCCTTCAGTATCTAATGACTCATGGACCGCCATCTGTATTGTCCCCCGCAAATGCGTTCGTGAAATTCGGCCATGACTTCCTCCACCTCTGAGTTTGTAAGACATAAGAGCAGGATTCTGAAAGGGTCTTTCCAATATAGTCGGCTATTTGCCACAATGTATTTCTGAGATTTCAGCCTCAGAGTTCGATATTTTTTCTTATCGAAGTCTAAAGTTTAAGGGACACCTGAGAGTTAAAAGATATTCTACAATATCTGTGTACCAAGTACTGAGCAGGTACTTCATGTGCATTTTTTGTACTATAGTTTCTATTCCCAGCTATGCCTCTGCACCTTCAGGTACCTCTCCTCCTTCCATGCTAAAATTTATGCCCAATGCTTGACAATTCAACTCTGACAATATTTTTTCTAGCCCTTGTCCTTTAATGAGATTTGTGGGGCATATATCTAGTTCGTATTCCTTAATCTTGGCAATCCATTTGCCTCTTTTTCCTTCATTATCTCCCTGGATCAGGATGTCTTTCTCTGCGGTTGTGGGAACAAAATCGGTTATGGCAGACTGCAACACATACATTCGAAAATATTTCAAGGACTTAACTAGGGCATATGCCTACTTCTCTAGAATATTATATTTCAACTCTGCGTCTCGCAGTACTTGACTAAAGAAATAAATGGGCTCATACCCATCTACGTTCTTTTGCAGTAACACTACAGCTATTAGGTGTGGAGACGCAAATGAGAATATCATGAATGACTTACCGTAGTCAAGACCTGCTAATACCGGGGCTTCTGCGAAGGCACTTTTTATTCTATTGAAGGCCTCTCGTGATTCTATCATCCATTTTACTTCGTTGTTTTTTCTCAGCATCTTAGTGATGTGTCAAACTATTTCAGCATAGTTCAAAATAAATCTCCTTAAAAAAAAATTTCGTCCCAGGAACGCCTGGACTTCCTTCTTATTTCGAGGTAGTGATATGCCATTGATTACCTCTACTCTTTTGGGGTCAATCTTCACCCCTTATTTTGTTACAATATGTCCCAGTAATTTTCCTTCCTCTAAAGCAAACATGGACTTTTGAGGATTAAGTGATAAACCATACCTGCGGCACTTGTCAAAAGTCCAGCGTAGATGCTCAATATGTTCAGCATCATTCTTCGAAAATACAGTGATATCATCAAAGTATATCACCACAAATCTGTCTTTCTCTCCAAAAAAATCAATATCCATCGCCCGCTGGAAAGTACCTCCCATATTTATTAGGCCAAATGGAATTCGGGTATACATGAACGTTCCCCATGGTGTAGTGAATTTCGTTTTCTTTTGATCTTCAAGGAGAAATGCCACCTAATTATACCTGGAGAAGCCATCCATAATTGAAATCTGGGAGGATCCCACCACCTTCTATAGTATGTGGTCCATCTTGGGGAGAGGGTAGTTGTCCTTGAGAGATGCCTTGTTCAAATTCCAAAAATCTACACGCAGCCTTATTTCCCCATCTTTCTTTCTGACCAGGACCAGGTTTTCCACCCACTCAGAGTATCTCAAGGGGACTATGATATTGGCCTTTAGCAAATTTTTTATTTCTTTTTCAATGGAGGGAAGTAACAACGGATTGATTTATCTCAGCTTTTGCTTATGGGGCTTAGCATCCCCTCTGAGCGGGATCTTATGTTGTATGATTTCCACATCAAATGTTTTCAGGTCTTGGTATGACCAAGCGAAAACATCTCTGTAAGACTGAAATAATTGGAAGTATTGATATTTATACTCCTCTCAGACTCCTTTATATAACTTTACTATTTTTGTATCTCCCTTTGTCCCAATATTTATGTCATCCACCTAGTCTTCTTGGGTCAATTTTTTGGGGCTAATCGGGACATCATTCTTGTCAAATAATCTTTCCAAGGGCATAAGGCCTCTCGGTATGAAATTCCCCTTTAATTGTAGTACTCGATGTCTTTCCACTATCTCTTCCCATTTATTCTGAGGTTTCTCTTCAATTTCCTCTTCTACAGCATCAATGACCAGGCTAGAGAATTCTCCGACGGTCTCTATAAATCATTTCACTTGCTCCTCGTCCTCAAACACCTGCTAGTGTTTGAAGTTATCTCAAATAGAGGGATGAATGTACTTCAACCTCGTATCTGAGGAGCATGTTCTATGGTGGAAGAAAATTCCTTGCTGCAACAGCAAGGGAATCATCCATCCTATTCTGATCTATCGGCATGAATTGTATGTTAAAATCTAGGAATAAATTCTCCACTAGATCCCATACTTCGTTCTTGTATGCTCTTAACCAAGGGTGCTTAGCCTAGCATTGATTCTTGATTTTCCTCACCACTAGCTCCGAATCTCCCAGGACTTTGAGGCTCTGAATATTCATGTTCTTAGTTGTCTGCAACCCTAAGAGAAATTATTCGTACTTCGCCACATTATTTGTAGCTGCATACTCCAGCTTGAAAGAAAAAGGGACCAACTATCCCATAGGTGAGATTAGAAGGATTCCGGCTCCATTTCCTTCTCTCGAATTTGCCCCAGCAAAATGCAGAGTCCATATTCCCTTCTCTTCATTACTTGCATACTATTCCAGCCTCAAAGGATTGAATGCTGGTTCTTGTAAAAAATATTCATCCTCCTCAAGAATCAGACAGTAAATCTCTCCTTCCTTACTGTACATTGGGGAATTGACTAAGCCATCAGCTCTGGTCACCATCTTCACAAATCTAGATTCTCGATATAACCTCCTTTCTTGTCCACTGAATACGGAGATGGTAGCATAATTAAGGTCAAGCTTAATTGACCCAAAAATCTTAGTCCCCCATGACCTGGACAAAAACATCCCAAATCGGTCCGGAATATCAAAAACCACGATGTCCATGATGACACTTTTGGCGGGGATCTGAGCCAAGTTCACCACCAAGTCCTTAAGCATTCCCAAACATTTGACTCTTTTGGAATCAAAGGAATAAAGATATTTTTATGGGTGAGTAATTTGTAATCCTAATTTCTCCATGAATGACAAAGGCAACAGGTTGTGTGAGGCCCCTGACTCCAACATACAATTGTGTAGCATTAGATCATGAATGACCAGGGATACATAAAATGGTGGGGTTTTTTAGTTTAACTCTTCCACATGTGGGCCAAAGACTACCATCGATCTTTCTTCCTAAAGGTTAAGACTATCTAGAGGAGGGGATACTCCATGAGGGAGCATAAATTGAGACACCTGAGCTTTATAAGAAGGTTGCTTCAAAAGCTTGACTAAAGTAACAGGGATATTCACCTTTTCTAATTCTTTTTGGAGATTAAAAAAACAGGATTCTTTTCTGGGATGACTTCTTTAGGATGCTATTTAGGTAGGACCAGTGTCTTCATGACAAATGAAGTGTTTTTAGTATTTTCAATGGGTTTAGGGACTGACTTAGATGAAGAGGTAGTGGTAGCTTTATGATGTGAGGACTCTTCGACAGGCTTTTTACCTTTTCTATCAACTTTCTGGGGGACCGACTCTTTTGGAGTTGACTCTTCATCTTGATCCTACGTTTGGGTCCTCTTTCTAGAAGATTGGAGATCACACTTCTTGTGGAACTAAGGTTGCATGAAGTCCACAAGTTGCCTGCAATAGTCATCGATGTCTGGATCTTCTGTGGAGTTTACTTTATCTTCTTCATCTTCCTGTAGAGTAAGCTCTACCTCTTCACCTTCTGAATAAGCAAGATGCTAATCATCTTGCCCATGAGGAACATCTTCAGTAGGGCCTTCCATTTTTCCTTCCAAATAGAAAGGAGGTTGTATATGATCTTGTTGTTCTTTCCTGTCTCTTTGTAGCATCTGCAGGGGTGGATTTCAATACTATGGGTTATATCCCTTGTTAGGAGCAGCTTGAGTCGACCAAGAAGAGGAATTCTTAGCTTCCAACTCAAGTTTCACCAACTTACTTGAGAGATTATTTATCATCTTATTCATTTCTTCTATGTTATAATCTTCTGCTTCCCTTTCTTGATTTGAAGAAGAAGTCTCTTCTTTACCTTTTTGTCTGAAATCATGATCTATCCTCCCTTTTGATTTCCCCGTAGAAGCAAAGTTGGCTTCTACTTCCAATGCATCAGTCTGGGCCTGATCCAGTGATGCAGATTTTCTTTCCCTTAAAGTGAAACCAAATTATGATTCAAAAGCTCCCACAAAAACTACCTTAGCCATTTTCTCAGGAGGTTCCATATCAGCAGGTAGGTTATTATACAACTTGTTGAATCTCTTGACAAATTTAGTCATGTCCTCATTGTGTTTCTTCTTCAAGGCATTGAAATCTGTAAGAATATAGCCATGATCTCTCTTTTCCCCCCACTTTCGTGTGAAATAATTCTCCATCTCCTCCCAGGTGGTGATGGTGTGGTCATCCAGAGTTTTGAACCACTTTTGGATGAAGAGCCTTAAAACTACATCTAGGTGCTCCATGTTGAAATTCTCAGCAAAGGCACAAAAATATTCTATATTCTTTTGGGTAGCACTGTTGTCTTCCTTGGTGAACCAAGGCAAGAGCTTCATATAATCATGAGCCATATTATTTAGAATTTGGGAAGTGCCAAAGGAGCATATTTGTTCAGAAAAAATTTAGGAACAACCATCGGAGGTGGTGGATTCTGTGGAAGGTTTTGATGAATGATGACAGGTATGTGCTGAGTGGTGGCTTGCAAATTTATTTGAGTGAGCAAGATCTGGGGGATGGTAACTTGTTTGATCTCTTCAACTTTAGGAGTAGGATGCAAGGGGACCCCAGATGTATTTACTGACTCTAATTCCTCTTTTATCTCTGAATGATCTATAACAAGGTTATATGGAGGGTATTCAAGCACTCAGACAGTGGAACCGGGGCCTTAGACTTGAGCTTGTTGAGAAGAGGACGGAGAGTCTTCTAGTGAGAATATGGGTATATCAGTCTGAGCTGGCTATTTCTCTTTCCAAATTATTTTGAAATGTTTTTTTAGGGTCAAAAACTGAGGGTGTTCTCAACTGGGAGGTATCCGACCTTAGATGTTGCTTTTCATAAGCCAGGATTGTGAATGACTTTGACTTTAAAGAGAATTGGATTCGCCAAGGTGAGGGATCTACAAATATAAACCATTCATGCTCGCCTAATTTTAAGGGCGAATTTTGTTTTCATATCCCAAGGAAAATATTTTCAACTTTGAATCCCCAGCAACGACGCCAAAAAGATGTTGTAACTCCTAGAGACAACCTTGAGTTGTTAAAGACCAGTGCCTAGGACATCTTAAAGAAAAGAGGATTTAAAAGGTATTTTTGCATGTTGATAGGAAGGAACCTATTGTAATTATATCTATCCAAATTAGACGTTTGGCTTCTAGGAGTGTCATGTTACCCTTCAACCGACCAGTCAATTCTTTGATGGATTTTTCCTGTGCCTATTTTTCTCTTTGTAACTTTTCGACCTCATTCTGCAGGGACATTACCACCTTCTGATTTGTTGCCAGTGTAGCTTCCATCTCTTTTAGTCTCTGGCGAGATATATGTGCTTCACTTTCTGAAACCTTTAAGTTGTACAGGGCCTTATTCAGCTATTCAGGGGTTGTTCTGGGCTCGCCAGATGTCGGGGCCATGCATATGTGTTGGTCCCATTTTTCCAGTAAGTAGGAAAATCTCTGTTTTAGACTTAAAATTTTTGTGGTATTTTGAGTATTATCTTCCTGCTCCTTAGCCAGTGATTCGGTGAGAGATGATTTCTTCCTTTCCATTTGGATCAATTTGTCTGTTTGCACATGCTCCCCACTGGGTATATTTAGTTTCTGCTTCAGCTGAGAGTTCTCCACTTCCAGATCGGTGATAAGCTTTTGCCGAACTGCATCCTTGTTAGCCACTTTGTCCCTTATTGCTTTCTTAAGGGTTTCTAGCTTTTTATTAATCGCTCTGGCACTAACTCTCTCCCTCTTCTAGTTTTCTAATACTGAGCCATGCTTCTCCTCAAGTTTCCTCAAAGCGAGTGCGATTTTTACTACCTCATCCCGTAAAATGTCTCTGACGCATTGGTGTAAGCCAAACTTATCCAGTAGGGGAATATTGGCCAAGTTCAAGGTGATATCTAGTGCTCAGTAGTGACTCCCATCAGTTGAGGGCTACAACACTTCCTGTTGAATAGCAAATATGAGCTATTCCTTGTCCATTTCTAACGCAGTGGTGAGTCGAGTATGATATTTGTTTACAAACCCAACTAGTTCAACCCTCAGATTTTTTCGTGTGGTCCTGTTCCTGTTATTTATCTCCTCCGTTACTTCTGCTCTATCAACTGAAATCACTTGAAAAAGCCCAGAAGGGCCCAACGAGGAGGCATCGTCAAAATTAATCACGAAACCTACCTTGTTTTTATCAGTGTAATGTTCCAAAATTTTATGGTACATTAAAAATTTTGGTTTTTTCTTTAGGAGGAGAATAAATGGGTAAGGAAACCCATTGATAATACAAATTTGAATAAGGAACCCTTACAATGTGAAAATGGATCAATAACGAACTAGATTTGACACCCCATGTGTGAAAAGAGACAATTTGCAGGTGGATAATTCTAGAAGAGGCCAAGTTAACTATGCAGATTAAGAAGATAAGGTTCACTTGGTGGGCCAACGTAGTTTGCATGAGAGAGAAATAATTCTAGAGAGGAAACCCTAAAGTTTGGGGTCCATGGAAAGCACCTTTCACTTGTTTAAAAGAAGGATGAAGCAGCCATTTCCATTCATGATTTTGATTATCATTTTTCTTGTCTTCTCAGACAAGAGCATTATCTAGCTGTTTAGCTGAGATGTAGTGCTGCTAGCACTGGGTGTTCTCGGGTAGGAATCCCATCTCTTCCATAGAGTAGCTCTTGGAAGAGCTTGTTCTTCATGTTCCCCATATTCTAGCTTGAGGCCAAAGCATTCCATTCATCTCCAGTGCAGTCTCCATTGGTGGTTGAGTTCTGTTGCTGGGTGTTGCAGGGGAGGATTCCTCAACACTACTTCCGGCATTATATTTCAGAGGAGGGAGTCTCCATTCCTTTGGGAGATTAGTGAGGGAGTTTTGATCTTCATTCCATCATCCTTGGCATCAGGTTAATAATTTTCCATCAGCAGAAGAGCATCCCTCTTCCTTGACTGTGCAGTTCATAGAGAGCATTTGCAATGAGGGTTGCAAGAATTTTAGTGGGTGGTGAGATCTTCAATGAAAGGATCGGCCTTTCATCTAGAAGATTGAAAAAAGGAGTTATTTCAGCAAAGGCATCATATTCAGCAAGCTCCTTTCATTTCTAGTTTCTATTGAGTTGCAGCAGTTGCCCAGCAACTCCGGCATTTTGGTAAATTTATTTGAGCTTACATTATTGTATCTTTCATGTTCATATATTTACTGCTACAGTACCTCCCATAGACTGTGTAGTCTTAGTAGGAATAAAATATGTGATTAGTGCTTTTACCATTCTTATGTACATTATCTCCTTGAGATTCTTTGGCTTGCTTTAAGTAAGAGATTCCTCAAGATTTTGTCTACATTTTCTGCTACACATATATTTATAGATTTATTTCATCTTCATGTGACATGGCTCATTACAAATAACGCTGTCATTTTCTTTGTTGAGAAAAGTGTTGTTGCAGCCCTCTTCATTGGGCCCTTTTCTGAAGATAACAGGTGAAGGAGGCTTGTCTTAAGCTCCTAGAAATATTTGTTCTAAAACCACTCTTGGATTTAAGCCCTAAGGAAATATTCAAGAGATCCCAGACCAGGGATCAAATCCTGCTGCCTCCATTTCTGGAAAATTTGTTTTCTAGGCTTGGGTTGCTAGCCATTCCTACTATAAAATTTCACATATCTGTAGACAGAGTCTGCAAAGGGCCAGCAAGCCTCCAGATCTCACCCTTCTTTAGAAGGTGAAATATCCGGTAAATTCCCCTGTAGTCCATCTCTGGCACAGAATTGTGATATTTTTGAAAAAGGAATATTACAATGGTATCAAAGCACCTTTCTTGGCTCAGCCTGTGGCCTTCAAGCCCAAGAAATAGAAAAAAAGATGAAGAGGATGAGATTGATCTCATCCATTTTTGAAAGAAAGAAGAACCTCCCCAAGGAGGAACAGAAAATAGAAAAGGAAGACCCCTGCACTTCCTATTCTCATCTAGAAGGAAATAAGGAGTTGAGCAGGAGAGAGACTCCATCTCTTGGAGGAAAGGAGAAGAAAATATTCACAAGTCTTCTTCCCAAATATATGCAAGGGACACATGAATATTGTAGAAAGGTTAGGAGGGAGATTGAAGGAGAATCTCAAAGATGGTTCGAAGCTAGAGAAAGCCCTATATTTGCACATGGTGAGGGTAAGCATGCAGCCACACACCATGATGAACAGCGCAGTCAAAGGCCCAAAATTCCTGTGAGGGAGATGAAAGAAAGAGGAAAGGTGACTAAGGAGGAAACCCTTAGTGATTTCTTGGAGGAGTGTGAGTCTCACACTAATGGATTCAGAAATCAGCCCACTTTTTCTGAGTTTTGCAAGAGCAAGGTCAAGGGGAAGGAGCAACAAGATAGATTTCATCTATCTACTTTGGGAGGTTCACCCTCATATTCAGCCAAATATTGGGTGGAGGAGACAAACACCCTCCAATAGCAACAAACATGGAAAGGACATTGTTCATTTATATGATTTACATGTTGATTCATTAACCATGTATATGTAGGATATTGCTCCAAGGAGGAGCATTCTTTGTCAAAGGCTCCTTGGTCTACTTGGGGCCAAGAGAATAGTTGATGGCTGTCCCCTTGCTGGAATTGGTGGAGATTTTTATTTTGGAGGACATGCTCACCATGCGTCATACATCACTCATTTTCTCCAAATGCATGAGGAGAATGTAGTCGCAAATTTGTGGTTGAGAAACCACATCTTTTGTCATTCTCTATTACAGTTTATGCTCAAGCTGTGCTAGTTGCATATGAGGTATCATTGCCCCACTCACTCACTACATATGGCAGCTAGCATTAATTTCATTATGGTTCCTTATGCTGTTATTGATCACGTTATTGTCAGGAGCATGATTGGGAGAGAGGCCAATGGTTTGAATGTGTCCTTTGGGGGAGAAGATCCCCATACTTTTTGCAGGGCATGCTCTAAGGGGAGCATGAGAGATAATGTGGCCACAATAGTTCAGAATTTATTCCTTCTTGAGGTGAGCCATGGGAGTGATGGGGAGTCATATGATGGTGTTGATCTCCTTCCCATCACAAAGGAGAGACATTGGGCCAGCTTGATTCACAATGGAGGAGGGAAGATCCTCGGAGATCTAAACTTCATTTTTCCACTTGAGGGAAACATTTCTATAGCCCAAGAGTAGTGGAGAGATGAATAGCATGGGGTAGGCTATGATTCCTACCACTTTCAAACTTTTAGCCCACCTTCTTTGTTGGAGCTCAAGGTGGAAGAAGATGTTCAAAAATTGCCTTATCTGGAGGTAACTAGATTCATATGGATGGTTGCTTTGGGATGGAGGATTCACATGAGGGAAATGTTCTTCCCAATTCATTTTGACACCATGCATCAAGGAGACCTCTAGACAACACCTTATTGCCTTCTTGATTACATTCTTGTTCATGATAATGGCCACACTAGCTAGTTTACATTACTTGAGAGGAGTAGTATGGAGACTCTTTGTTGATACAACATCTCATTCTTCATGAGGATTTCATCATAATTAGATGCTACAATTGAAGGAAGAGGACATCCTATAGTTCTATCCTTACAAGTCTCTTGAGGGCAAGAAACATTTGGGAGGGGACGACTGTAATGTTCCAAAATTTTAGGGAACATTAAAAACTTTGGTTTTTTCTTTAGGAGGAGAATAAATGGGTAAGGAAACCCATTGATAATAAAAATATGAATAAGTAACCCTTATAATGTGAAAAGGGATGAATAAAGAACTATATTTCACACTCCATGTGTGAAAAGACACAATTTGCAGGTGGATAACTCTAGAAGAGGCCAAGTTAACTGCGTAGATTAACAAGATAAGGTTCACTTGGTGGGCCAGCGCAGTTTGAATGAGAAGGAGATCATTATAGAAAGGAAAACCTAAAGTGTGGGGCACATGGAAAAGCACCTTTCACTTGTTTAAACAAAGGATGAAGCAGCCATTTCCATTCATTATTTTGATTATCATTTTGCTTGCCTTCTCAGACAAGAGCATTCTCTGACTGTTTAGCTGAGATGCAGTGCTACTAGCACTGGGTGTTCCCAGGCCAGAATCCCATATCTTCCATAGAGTAGCTCTTGGAAGAGCTTGTTCATCATATTCCCCATATTTTGGCTTGAGGCCAAAGCATTCCATTCAGCTCCAGCGCAATCTCCATTGGTGGTTGAGTTGTGTTGCTGGGTGTTGCAGGGGAGGGTTCCTCAACACTACTTCCGGCATTGTATTTCAGAGGAGGGAGTCTCCATTCCTTTTGGAGATTAGTGAGGGAGTTTTGATCTTCATTCCATCATCCTTGGCATCAGGCCAATAATTTTCCATCAGCAGAAGATCATCCCTCTTCCTTGATTGTGCAGTTCATAGAGAGCATTTTCAGTGAGGATTGCAACATTTTACTGGGTGGTGAGATCTTCAATGAAAGGATCAACCTTTCATATAGAAGATTGAAAAAAGGAGTTATTTTAGGAAATTCATCATATTCAGCAAGATCCTTTCATTTCTAGTTTCTGTTGAGCTGCAGCAGTTGCCCAACAACTCCGGCATTTTGGTAAATTTGCCATTTTTTCTAGTTTTCATCCAATCCCCTTAAGGGATTGTTGTATTGTATTTTCAGGGGTTGAAGCCTTTCTCCCCCATCTTTATTTGAGCTTATATTTCTGTATCTTTCATGTTCATATATTTACTGCTACAATACCTCCCATAGACTGCGTAGTCTTAGTAGGAATAAAATATGTGAGCAGTGCTTTCACCATTCTTATGTACATTGTCTCCTTGAGATTCTTTGGCTTGCTTTAAGTAAGAGATTCCTCAAGAGTTTGTATAAATTTTTTGCTGTACATATATTTACAGATTGATTTCATCTTCATGTGACATGTCTCATTAGAAATAACACTGTCATTTCCTTTGTTGAGCAAAGTGTTGTTGCAGCCCTCTTCATTAGGCCCTTTTCTGAAGATAACAGGTGAAGGAGGCTTGTCTTATGCTCCTAGAAATATTTGTTCTGAATCCACTCTAGGATTTAAGCTTTAGAAGGAAATATTCAAGGGATCCAAAACCAGGGATCAAATCCTGCTACCTCCATTTCTGGAAAATGCGTTTTCCAGGCTTGGGTTGCTTGCCATTCCTACTAGGAAATTTCACATATATGTAGACAGAGTCTGCAAAGGGCCAAAAATCCTCTAGATCTCACCCTTATTTAGAAGGTGACATATCTGGTAAATTCCTCCGCAGTCCATCTCTGGCACATACTTGTGATATTTCTGAAAAAGGAATATTACAATCAGGGACTCCAAAACAAGGAAAATATTCCCAAGATGGCCCCTCCCGTACATCCTCTGGACCTTCTGTTTTGTTTTTCTAATGGGGATGTGCTTCTTCGTCAATATTCATTCCTTCTTGACTTCCTGAGACATCTAAGTCATCTACTTGCTCCATTTTCTTTGTTTCCCCGGACGCGTTGTCGCCCTTCCCTTCTATAGCTAAAGACTCGTCCTCCATCTATGCATCCAAAGGCCATGTATCAAGGTTATCTCTGCACTCAATGAAGGGCCTAGTATCATGTACATAAACAGTTGAATTTATTTTCCTTTTCCTATTGGAAAGGACTCCTTCCGGGTCATAGGGCTAGACTTTTCCTTGTAGAAGGTCCATCCTTTGCAGTAATGTTTCCACAGTGGAGAGGTCGTGCCTCGAATTTATGGTGAAGGGGCCAACAAAAGTTGTGAGTTTGATAATATATCCTTTCTTTGCAGGCACGAAGTGGATCTGGTTATCCTTCAAGGTTTATCGAATAAATTCAAGGGCAAAAATTCACATGGGTGGAAACACCGACAAGCGGTAGGGAGGTACTTCCGCGCCAAAGCCCCTAATCTCAGTGTAATCATCATACAGGTACCAGTCCCCTGTGCTATATTCCTCGTCGAATTGCAGCCAGTCATTTTTCTCAAGAAATATTTTAGGTGGAGGACTGTCATGTATTATAGCATAGGTTATGGACATGAACTCATTTAAGAACCTTGTATATCCCTTCCCCCCAGGCTATTGATGAAATAAAATGTTCCACTCAAAAATGGTTCTTGGCTGGGCATTTTTCCTCAAGAGTTTCTCTAGACCTAGGCTCTCAAACTTATCAACATGCTCAAATAAGAATAGGTAAAGCACTAAAGAATAAAACCTAAAACACCCAGTAGAAGGGAATTCCTGAAACTGGGTTAGAATAGCCGAAGCTATGAAAACAAGAATATTTAAAAGCATACCCTTTTGCATCATGAGCCATAGAAGAGCTATACATTCTTTTTACACTTTCTCAACCTCTTTAAGACCTAACAACCGTGAAATAAGAGCTAGGACCGGTTGCACATTGTCTCTGAAAGTAGACAACGTAAAAATGTCTGAAGGCAGGAGAGTTGTTAGGCGAGAATCTGAGAGGTGGATGAGGAAGTTGCTTTATTGCTCCCAGGGTAACTTTGAGAATTGATAGGAGAGGGGAAAATCATAGAACTCGACATAATTTTGACTGTGAGGAAAATGGAGGGCTTTCTCTATGAGTTCGGGCGATATGTGAAAAATATTATTGCCCTAGGTAGATAGGAACAAGTCCCTGTGCTTGTCATAAGCTTCACTGAGCCAACTAATGAATTCAGGAACTGGGTATGTGGTTGGGGAAACTTGGTAGTACACACCCAACTCAATGACTCTAAACCTGTATTGACCATTTAAATGACTTTCGAATAGCTCAGGTCTGATGCGGGCTATGCTGAAAGGGTAGAACAGGTTGTGAATTCACGCATGGGAGTCAATAAGGGGTTCAGGTCTAGGGACAACCCTAAACTCGTGGGCTTGTGGGGTTTTGGGCTCAGAATTTCTGGACTTCATTTTCCCCATGACCATTGAACAACAAAAACAGAAGGAAAATAGTGGGACGGAGAAATGACTAAATACCTGCGAATTGTGAGGAAGCCCAAGGGGGAAAGCGACGCGGGGTTGAAAATGACTTCGTACTGGAGTTTAAACCTTGGCTGCGTGACAGATTCATGAAGAAACAAATATTTTACCAGGTCTGGGAGTAAAATGAGATTATATCAGACCGATTTTTGTGGAATATGAGGCGAGGTTGACAACTGTAGTGTTATTAGCTTATTAGCTTATTAGGTTGACAACTGTAGGATGTCGACAGTGTGACACGTGGTGATAGGTTATTAGCTTTCAGGAGCTGAGTGGGTGAGAGCCATGTGCCATGTTAAAGCATGTACTAGTTCCATACCGCCCTCCCTAGACTTACCTTACCTTTACTTACTTGTGCCAGATTTCCTTCTTGATGGTCCCACTTAGAACTCTAGCGGGGTTCATAAGGGACTTATGCTCCATTATACCACCCCACGGAATGTTTGCAATTATTCCACCACTGAGTGACGTCACCTTCTCCGAGGGTAAGCCTTCCTGCCCTTTTTCCCTCTTTTGATGCCCCCAAAAAACCCCGCAAATTCTTGATTTATTTGGGTTTCCACTATGCTAATTGCATCTTTCATGTTAGGCTATGTTGCACATCAAGTCCCCCATCCGCGCTTATGTCTTAAGAAAATTTCCTTTCAAATACTCTTTCGACTTACTCACCCTGCCATCTTTGTAAATCTCCTCGGGTTTTTATCTTAGCTGATATTTTCCTTGATGTATGAGGTGGCTAAACAACAGTGGGAATGTCACATGTTAAACCCTTATGATCATGGTAGGTTGGCTCGTGCTGAGACCCCCTATTCTCTCTTAAAATTTTTCATATGGACATAATATTCTTCATTTTGAAAAGTATGCATTTTGTTTATTTTATGGAGAGTTCATTGTGTTGGTGTGGTGGATAGATAGTCATAGTGCCATTCATTGGGATTTTAATAGATTGATTAGGCCAGCTCATGATGATACCTCATGTCCGTTAAGCATTTTTAGCTGTCAAGAAGGTCACTACCCTGGTGTGTTGGCCATTTTGGGAATGTCACCTTATAAAATCATGATCATGGTAGGCTAGCTCATGGTGATTCTCTCTTAAAAAAAAATTGCACATACACATAATATTTTCTTTTTATTTATGCATGGAGGGAGGCTCATTAACTCCTTAAGGGTTAGGGATGGTGTGAGAAGTAAAAAGAATGCCAATACAATTAATACTCTTTATTCTTATATCTTCATGTCAAGGAGAATTACTACTTGAGAGTGTAGAAAGATATACCAACATAAGAATATGGAAGTGAATTGTGTGAAAATATGTTTGAACAGGAGATTTCCAACCCTTCGTTACATAGATAAATCATTTCAGCTTCCAGAGCAAAGATTTCCATCAAAATTTCAAAGGATCACAATATTAATAATATCATTGCTTTTCTCCTCTTTAGGTGCCAATTCATTTCCAAAAATGGATTTTATGGCAAGGATGTGTAAAGGGGAAGTGGATATTCTACAAGAGATCATCAAAAGTAATTAAAAAAACATGCTTAGAAATGAAATCAGTCATCCCATTCGATTGAAGAAAAAAAAAAAAAATCGCTCAAAAACACAGTCATTCAATTGAATTGAACAACAACGGTTCAATTCGATTGAACAATAGTTGTTCAATTGTATTGAATAGTAGCAGTTCAAAGGTTTGGACAACAAAAAAATAAACACAGAAAAAACATAGTTGTTCAATTGAATTGAAGAGAAACTATTCAAAGGTTTGAACAGAAAAAATAAATTCACAAACAAACACGGCCGTTCCATTCAATTGAACATCAGCCATTCAATTGGATTGAACAACAGTTGTTCAATTGGATTAAACAACAGTCGTTTAAAGGTTTGAACATCAAAACACACAAAATAAAGGATGAGATAAAAAATGCAGCTGTGAGCATGAAAAAGAGATGGAATGTACACCAGTGAGAAAAAATATAAATTGCATGAAACATATATATAATATTTACAAGTGGAAATAACAAATTTTCATGATCTTAAAGTTGCGGGGCCATCACCCCTTGCAACTAAAATTTGGATGGCGGGATCATTAGGCACCTGTTGGCAGAAATACTCTTTTGTGAGTTTTTTATGATAGAGGTGCACCTGTGTCCATTGACTGGGAAGGTGGAGCCAGATCCATCTATGGTAGTGAAGGTAATGGTACCATAGTTTTGTACTTCCTAAATTTTGTATGGACCGAGCCACCTTGTTTGTAACTTACCTGAGAAGTCTTGGAATCTAGAGTCATAGAGGAGTGCCCAATCTCCCTTCCGCAATGTCTTATTTTTTATGAGGTTTTCATGCCACTTAGCACATTGATGTTGAATAATCGGAGTGCACTGCAGAGAAAGTAGTCTTGATTCATCTAATTCATTTATTTGCTGGAGTCTTCTATCTGGGCCTTCATCAAATCCAGCCCCGATTTCTGGGTTGTTCTTAGAGTCTTTATTTTGAATTCAACAAGAAAAATTGGTTCCCTTCCAAATACCAGATGGTATGGAGAATATCCAGTGGTGTTTCTCTATGTTGCTCAGTAAGCACACAAGGCCTATGGTAGTCTTTTAGCCCAATCTCGGTGACGTGTTGAGACTGTTTTAGTGAGAATTACCTCAAGGACTTTGTTGGTGCTTTCAACCTGCTTGTTTTCCTGCGGCTGGTAGGGAGAGGTGACTCTATGGGTGACATGGTGGTTTTTCAAAGTGGTCATAATTTTATTTCCCACAAAATGTGCCCCCCCATCATTTATCACTTCCCAAGGTAAGCCATACTGCACAAATATCTCAAAAAAAAAATTGATCACAGATTCTTCTATAGCTCTTGATAAAGGCACTATTTCTACCCACTTCATCACATAATATGTGGCAAACAGTATGTAGGTCCTATGATTTGATGGTGGACGGAATGTTCCAACAAAGACCATTGCCCACCGTTCGAAAGGTTCCATTACTAATTGTGGTTGTAATGGCATTTGGTTAGCTTGGCCAGGGTGTCCCATTCTTTGGCAACTATCACAGGCTTGGACGTATTTCTTGGCATCTTTAAAAATTATATGCCAATAATAACCCATTTGCAATACTTTGTGTCCCATCCTGCGATTTGCAAAATTGCCACCGCATGGTTCATTATGACAAGCCCTTAATATGTCATCAATATTTTCTTCTTGGATGCATCTGCGTATATACAAATCAACTCCTGTATAAAAAAGATATCCACCGATCCAGGAGAATCTAGCACTGCACTAAACAATCAACTTCCATTCCTTCGATGTCAAGTGTCTTGGCAGCTTTCCTACTGCCAAATAATTTTTTGCATTAGCGTACCATGGTTTTTTTACTGCTACAGTGAACAAATTCTAATTAGGGAATTGATAGTCCACCTCTAGTGGGTCATCTTACTTTGGAACTCTAGATAGGAAATCTGCAACTACGTTCTCCTTCCTTGGGAGGTCTTTGATAGTTATGTCAAACTTCTCTAAAAGTAGAAACCAACGATTCATTCTTCCATTTGTAATAGGTTTATTTTCTAAGTATCTAATGGGGGAATGATCGATATATAGGAATATGTAATATCCCGAAATGGGACTGCTTAGCAAGGTGTGCTAGAAAAACACATTTTTCAAGAATGGATGCTACAGGATTTGAAACCAAGATTCAGATTCCTTATATCAATGTATCTAAGTCCTAAATCCAGGATGAGGCTCCAAAAAAATCACTCTAGGTGGGTTAAACAAATCTCCCACACCTAGTTGTCTTGAAAAAGTGCCCAATGAAGGGACTGTAGCTATGTATGAACAAGGGATAGAGAAACAACGTTATTTTTATGAGCCTAAATACATGAAGATATATATAACCAAAAAATTTATAATATAGCAGAAAAATAATACAATTCCTTGAGGAAATAGTCACCCAAGATAGGCAATACAAGCCTCAATAGAACATGTACAGGAAAATGAAGAACATTGCTACATATGTAAAACCCTAGGCTATGAATGCGTAGTCTATTATGAATAACTGCTGAAAAATGATGTTAATACATGGATATATAAATTTTTGTCTCAAAATAGATGGGGGAGAAAGATCTAAACCCCTGGATACAACAATGCAACAATCCTTAGAAGGATTCACTGAAATACAACAAAATGGAAAAACTGCAGAAATGTCGGAGTTGCAGTATCAACTGCAAATCAAGAATTGGAACTGGATGGAGATGGATGAATATGTTGCACAATCTGAATGGACCTCCTGCAATGGATCTTCTAAGTGAAAGGCTGATCCTATCACTGAAGATCTTACCCTCCAATCAACACTGCAAACCCTCACTGCAGATGCACAGTGAAAATAACGTAGTCACTGCGGGAAACTACACTGTAGGTGGAATAGAAAGTGTTGGCCAAGTGCCAAGATCTGAAATCTGCTCTGAATCTTTTCTTACTGACCTCCCAAAGGAAATAAGGCTTCCTCCTCTGAAAAGAAAGCCAAGGAATGGTGTTGTGGAACCTCCACTGCAACACCCTGCAACACAACATTATACTTCAACAGAAATAGTGTTGTAGCTAAAAGAGGTGGTTTGGCCTTGAGTCTATATGTGGAGAAATGAATTGAAATCCCTCAAGAGGCCTCTCAAGAAGGAGAAGGAATCCTAAACTGGAATTCCTTGTGCTAAACAGCACCGTAACTCTGCTAAACAACAAGAGACTGCAAATAGTCTAAACAAACCAAAAAATCAATAATCATAGACATGAATAACAATGGCTTCCTTGCCATCCTTTTAAACAAATTCAAGCTCCCTCTCCATGGTTCCCACCCATTAGGGTTTACTCCATCAAGGAAACTCCCCTCCTCTTTCACTGCGCTGTCGCACAAGATGATCTCCACCTCCTATCACTATGTTGTTTGACTTGGTCAAACTTGACCTTGTCTTCATGAAAATGTCCTCTTTCACACATGAGGGTGTGAAATCCAACTTCACTTATGATCCCTTTCATACTAAGAGGTATTTTATTCCTATTTCTGAAATGTATGGGCCTCCTTACCCATTTATTCATCTCCTAAGTGAAAAGAACAAAAAATAATATTACATTTAGCTGTATGCTAAAAGTGGAATATTACAGTCCTCCCCTCCCAAATGTTGCTTGTCATCAAGCAACTACAAGGATAGGACTGAGAAGTCTCCTCGTCTCCCGCTCTAGCATCCTCATAAGATAAAATCCTCCAAGGATGAAGATGTTGTCTCATCAATATATCTCCAAGCTGTCCCTCCAACATATGCAAACTAGATTTTGGTGAGCATGCCAAATAGCTATCATGTAAGAAATAAACATCTATGGAGGCAACAATGGGATGTATATGGGCCTTCTTGAGGCATGATATATGACATAAATTTGGATTTTCCATCCCCATATGAATCTACCATCCCCAAGCAATCATCCATACAAAGTGAGTTACCTCCCAACATGGCAACTCAAGGAAATCGCCTTCCACCTTGAGCTCCGGAAATGAAGGTGGGCTGAAAATCTGAATATGATAAGCATCATAGCCTACCCCATGCTATCCTTCTCTCCAATTTTGATAAGTGTATAGTGTGTGCTAATCTTAGGCTACAATGGTATTTCCCTTAAGTGGCAGAATGAAGAACAATCCTCCAAGGATCTCCCCTCCAACATTGAAGAACAAGCTGGCCCAAAACATTTCATCCATGATGAATAGGACATGTTCATCATAGAGTATCCAAATGAGAAGTTTTCTGAAGGTTTTACATGATGATGCATGATACAAAAAATTTCTCAAGAGGACATAGTGCAATCTCGTCCACTGCAACTTCAGAAAATAACATGACAAGTAATATACAAAAATCATCACATCTACGAATGAATAGTAAAAGGCTGAATGTGTCAACAATACATGATCAAACACTTTCCCATGGTTATACAATGGATGGCTATCAAACTCATGGCCCACCCCAAAAGAAAACAAATATGTGGCTATGGTGGCCATATCTCCTCCCATGCTCCCATTAGAACATGTAATGTAGAAAATGTGGGAATTCTCTCCCCTCAAGGACACATTCAACTCATGTGTCAATTCCCCAATCATGCTCTCAACAAGAATAGAAACAATATCAAAAAATGAAGTCATGATCAGTACAAGAATTAAGGAGATACTAATGGCTTCATGTGGTGGTTGAAGATACCAACAGTCTGCTAAGTATGTACAAAGCAGTTTTACCAACTGCTGCTTCAGAAAATTACAAGGAAAAATGTTTCTTGATACATATTTAATCATGTATGCCATCATATGGAAAATGGTTGGATACAACAACTAAACACACATGTAATGAGAAAACACTTTCCCAAGGCCACATAAAAGATGGCTGACACCATCATATAGTTTGGCCCAACATTGAACATGGAGCAATATGAAAAGCTTGCCCTCTTGTGGAGAAATGCACTTTATAGTAATGGTAAGAGTTGCAAATCAACAAATGCAAAAAAAATATTTCTTACCATATGCTAGAAGTAAGATGATACATGGGTCCATGAATGAGTCCTCCCTAATGGTTTGACATGCTTCTATGAACAGGAATGAACCATGTGTTGCCTGAAGATCCTTCTTCTCATGCTTGGGAGCCCAAGTCAAGAAGAACATATCATAGTAATAGATGTCTTCATCCACTACCCCATCATTCTCACCTCCTCCTTGTTTACCAAGTACATCCAATGTGAAGTGATCTTGGAGACGCTCCATCCATAAGTCCCTACTCCAAAGTGACAGCGTTGTGAGCTCATGCAAATAGGCTCTTGTTAATAAAAAGCTTTGTTCTTTGACATGCTCCTTGTATAAGACTCCTCTAGTAATGTTGTTGAAAATATGGAATACCTTCCAAGATGGAAGTTCTTCCTGACCATCTAAAGTCAAGGAGCAGCCCCTTTGCACCATGAGAGTGCTCTCTTATACTCTTGCAACATCACACAAAATGTGAGAGAAAATTTTCCCTTGCTCTCTCAAGTACAACTCAAGCAACCAAAGTGTTTGCTGCCTCCTTATGTTCCCATCATACAACTCATGTGATGAAGACACAATGAATGATATGAATGTCACATAAACACCATGCATCTATACTCCTTGCTGGCCAATGATGTAATCATCCTGCCACCTCTTCTCCATCCCCATCCCCTTAGGAAGAGGATATGCCAAGTGATGGCCAAACTCCTTCAAGAGGAGACAGCGCAGCCAAGCCTCTTGCTGCCCAGTGTCATATGATTGCAAGTAGCTTTCTAGCTTCTTACTCATCAACCACATCCACTCAATCACTTGTGGATGTCTCCTCCTTTCCTCTCCCTTGGTACTCCTCTCATGAGGGCTACCCTTCTCCCAAACCAAATCTCTCCCTTTGCATTTCATGAAAGTTTGAAATGTAGCTCTTTGGAGACCTCCTAGAGAATATCTCTCACCCATGACTATATTGAATCCACAAGGATCCAAATATGATGAAGGTAACATCTCCTCTCCACCATTGTTCGACAGTGTTGTTACTCTCTCCAATGATGTAGTGGTTATCTCATACTCCAACTCAAGGATGGTTTCATAGTTTTTCATAGGAGTGTCATGGTTTGTCTCATCCTCCAAAAGTTCACACTCCCACCTCAAGGGTTGTGTGCCACTCAACAGAGATGTATGAGGATGATGGTTCATATCCTCCTTGAACCATTTTCACAGTGCAGTGCAATCATGTTGCTCTAGATCAACAATGTATGTTGATTCTTGGTCATTAATAAATGAATTTCCACAACCCTCTAAATGATTTGCTAAAATAGAAGGTGGAACTTCAATCATACCTTGGTGTAATTTGGGATCTTCTTGTATGGCTACAATAGTTTTCTCCTCCCATGCAATGGATAGCTCATTTGTAGATGTAGAAGGTTTCTCTTCCAAGGCTGTGATAGCATTGGTACAAGTCTCCTCCCATGATGGCATGAGCTCTTTCTCCTTTTTTATTTCTCCATCAAGGGTTTTGATCAACTTTTGAGTGAATTCTGCAAAAATTTTCACCATTGTATGGCTCAAGTGGCTGAACCACCAGATATTGAATTCACCTTCCAAGTGTAGTGCTAAAACTTCTATTGCCTTCCTCTCTACTTCTAGATGTAGTAGGAATAATGCCTCAAGATTTCTTGCCCAAGTTATTGTTGTATTTTACCCATCAAATGTAGACAAAAGTAATCTATTGCCTTTGATCTCCCTTTTGCTGCAAGGCCTCCTCTTCTCCTTCTGCTGAATAAACTGTGGGAGGGCTATATTCTCCTTGAAGGCTCTAGAATGAGATTTTTATTCACCCTAGTATTAACTTAGAACCTAATGATCCAATTATCTTTCATGCTTGTCTTCTTCTTCTTCATGAGAATTGGAAGTGCATGGTCCTTCCTCTTGTTTTTGCTCCTCCTCTTTGGAGAGGCTCTTCTTAGTTCTGAAAACTGATGAGATTAATCTCATATTATTCATCATTCTAATCTTCTTCTATCTTCTTTGTCTGAAACTCACAGGCTAAGCCAAGAAAGATGCTTTGTTTCCATTGTAATATCCCAAAACGGGACTTCTCAGCAAGGCATGCCTGAAAAACACATTTTTCAGGAATGGATGCTACAGGATTTGAAAAAAAGATATAGATTCCTTATATCAATGTATCTAAGTCCTAAATCCAAGAGGAGGCTCTAAAAAAATCACTCTAGGTGGGTTAAACAGATCTCCCACACCTAGTTGTCTTGAAAAAGTGCCCAATGAAGGGACTGCAGCTATGTATGAACAAGGGATAGAGCAACAGCATTATTTTTATGAGAATAAATACATGAATATATAGATAGAAAAAAAATGTATAATATAGCAGAAAAATAGTACAATTCCTTCAGGAAAGAGTCACTCAAGATAGGCAATACAAGCCTCAATAGAACATGTACAGGAAAATGAAGAACACTGCTACATATGTAAAACCCTAGGATATGACTGCGCAGTATATTATCAATAAATGCTACAAAATGATGTCAATACATGGATATAGAAATGTATAGCTCAAAATATATGGGGGATCAAGGTCTCAACCCCTGGATACAACAATGCAACAATCCTTAGAAGGATTGACTGAAATACAACAAAATGGAAAAAATGCAAAAATGTCGGAGTTGTAGTAGCAGCTGCAACTCAAGAACTAGAACTAGATGGATATGGTTGAAGATGTTGCACAATATGAATAGACCTCCTCCAATGTATCCTCCAAGTGAAAGCCTAATCCTATCACTGAAGATCTTACCCTCCAATCAACACTACAAACCCTCACTGAAGATGCACACTGAAAATAACTCAGTCACTGAGGTAAATTGTGCTGTAGGTGGAATAGAAAGTGTTGGCCAAGTTCCAAGATCTGAAATATTCTCTAAATCCTTCCTTACTAATCTCCCAAAGGAAAGAAGGCTTCCTCCTCTGAAAATCAAGCCAAGGAATGTTGTTGTGGAACCTCCACTGCAACACCCTACAACACAACGTTATACTTCAGTAGAAATAATGTCGTAGCTGAAGGAGGTGGCTTGGTCTTGAGCCCAGATGTGGAGAAATGAAGTGAAATCCCTAAAGAGGCCTCTCAGGAATGAGAAGGAATCCTAAACAGGAATTCCTTGTGCTAAACAGCACTGCAACTCTGCTAAACAGCAGGAGACTGCAAATAGTCTAAACAGACCAAGAAATCAATAATCATATACATGAATAACAATGCCTTCCTTGCCCTCCTTTTAAACAAATGCAAGATCCATCTCCATGGGTCCCATTCATTAGGGTTTCATCCATCAAGGAAACTTCCCTCCTCTTTCACTGTGCTATCCCACAAGATGATCTCCACCTCCTATCACTGCGATGTTTGACTTGGTCAAACTTGACCTTGTCTTCATGCAAATGTCCTCTTTCACACATGAGGATGTGAAATCCAACTCCACTGGTGATCCCCTTTCATAATAAGAGGGATTTTATTCCTATTTATGAAATTTATGGGTCTCCTTACCCATTTATTCATCTCCTAATTGAAAACAACAAAAATTAATATTCCATTTAGCTGCATGCTAAAAGTGGAATATTACAAAATACTTGATAGCTAGTTATTTAATGTCTAAATTTATTAATAGCATAAATGACAACCAAGAACTCCTTTTTGGTCACTGTATAGTTTAGTTCAACAGGAGTGATATTCTTGCTGATATTGTAAATAACATAGGGCTTTTTTTCTTCTTCTTGACCAAGAATTTCCCTATCATTGTGTCAGATGCATGTGAGGAAATGTGAAAGGGTAGCATCCAATTGGGGCCGCGTAAGACTGGTGCAATTGAGACCAGATTCTTAAAATATGAAAAAGTAGTGTCACATTTATTAGACCAATGGAATTCAACATTTCTAGTTAATGCATATAAGGGCACAAAAATTTGTGAGAAATTCTTTTTAAGCCTACGATAGTACCTTGCATACCCAAGGAAACTATGTACCTCTATCTGAGTACAAGGTGTGGCTAATAAGAGAATTACCTCTATCCTTTCTAAATCTATCTGTATTCCATCTATGGAGATGTAGTGCCCTATGATTACTCCTTTAGTCATCATCATGTGGCATTTTTCGTTGCTCAAACACAATCTAGTAGCAAAACATCGTTCTAATATTTTTTCTAGTGTTTGCAGTGCTTGATCAAAATCATCTCCATATGGAGTAAAATCGTCCATGTAAATTTTGAGTCCTTAATTTGTTAAACTAGAAAAAATGTTGAGTATGGCTCTTTGAAATGCTGTTAGGGCATTTCATAATCTGAACGGCAATAACCTATAGGAAAATGTACCCCATGGGTAGGTAAAGGTCATTTTATCCTGGTCTTCAGGGGCTATCTGGATTTGATTGTAACCACTGAAACCATTAAGGAAAAAGAAGAACTACTTTCCTACTAATGTATCAAGGACCTGATAAATAAAAGGAAGGGGGAAGTGGTCATTCTGTGTTTCTTTATTCAGTTCTCTGTAATCCACATAGATTCTCCACTTCCCATTTTTCTTAGTAACAACTACTAAAGGAGAGACCCATTTGTTGTCTGAAATAGGATAAATGAATTTTACATCTAGAAGATTTTCCAATTCATCTTTAACAATGTCTTTTAGATGCAGGTTTAACCTCCAATGAGGCTGTTGAATAGGTTAAGCATCCTTGTTAGTATAAATGTGATGTGTGCATAGTTGAGGATCTATACCCTTCACGTTCCGGTAGTCCCAAGAAAATGATCCCTTATATTTTTGTAAAAGCTTAATGACCTTTTTTTGTTGATTAATATTCAGACTACCATTGATATTTAAAATATTTCCAGGCTCAATTTCAATTGGTATGATGTTTCGAAAAACAGTCATAGGTATGTGTTGATTATCAATGTCTGACAAGGGGTCTTCATGTGCTTTATTATCAAAAACTGCTTTTAACATTTGGAATTTTAAATTTTCAGAAGCAGATGGATGATTCATGAAGTTATTGATTACATCATCTTCAGTTTGATCTTTGAATTCAAGTGCTTCAACTATTGTTAGTGGTGAATGGATGTTTTGTTCCAAGTATGTATGTGGTTGTTTGTGAATATTTACAGTGGGAAGACTTGGTTTGGTAGGTGGGTATATGACAACATTTTTTATGGCATCACCTCTAGCAATGGTCATGTTGTCTATCTGACAGCCTGTGTAAGAATCGGTTGTTGCTAACCAAGGTCGTCCCAGTATCAAGGGGTGTCCATCTAACCTACTTTTTGGGTTAATAACTAAAGAGTCTATTGAATACTCCCATGAGTCCACAGAAATCAAGATGTCTTGTAATATACCTTCTGGTTTGATAACAGATCTATCAACAAGTTCCAAAAAGGTAGATGTGGGTTCCAACATTGTTATACCTAACTTCTCGCAGGTTTCTATATTTAAGATGTTGATTGTTGCCCCTAAATCGACTAATGGGTTCTAAAAGGAGTGGCTAGAGATTTGTACAGTAACTATGGGGTTCCCTGGATCCTCATATTTTACTGGTTTTTCTTTAACCAAGAGTAATTTTGACAGTGCTCCCACTACATGAACAGTTGGTACAATTTTTGCTTTCCTCACCTGTTTTTTTCTGCACAGCTCTTTAATTGTCTTGGAATAGATAGGAATGTCTTGTATAGCCTACAGAAGAGGAATTTTAATGCAAAGGTTTTTTAATTCCCCTAGGAGATCAAAATCTGAAGAGACTATTGGTTTAGGAAATTTTAATCTCTCAGGGAATGGAGGGGAGGAAATAATAAGGTTTTCAATGTCTTTTTGGTCAATTGTGTCCCTCCCCTACTCTATCTTTGTTTCTGTCATAGTTGATTGTTTAGGTGATGTCAGAATTAATCAAGTTTTGGAAAGGCCTTATCTTCTTTAGTCGAACTAACACGTCCTGATCTCAACCTAAGTTCATTGCATTGCCTCTGTTCGGTTTCAGGATTTCGGTTTTGAACAATCTGAATTAGTTGAACCGGTTTGTTACTGGGATTAGGAGTTGGTTGAGTTGGCAGTTGAGGACGCATGATAGGTTGAGAATTGTGCTGTACTGGGTATGGAGCTGGTAATTTAGGTTGATTTTGATCTCCTGTCCCCATCGATAGATTGGTCATTCCTAGGGTTCACTTTCAGTTTTGAGACCAATTTGTATTCTATGAAGTGGAATCAGGCCACTGGGACTGATATGGATTTTTTTTCTAGAAAGTGGGAGAACAAGGAAAAATTCACCTATTATTACCTGAAGAGGGTTTTGTTGGCCAAGGAGGCATGGAAAATTATTTAGATGGCTAGGCAGAAAAATGTGATTGGCTCTGCCATGCTGTTGTAGGGTTCTGTTGAATAAATTGTGGAGAAGAAAAGAACTAAGGCAGGTCTTGTGGCATACCTGTTCGTTCTTGGCACTGTCGACGTTGATTCATTAAATAGACTGGTTATGTCTCTTCTTACACCTCTTTAAAAACCACTTTCAACCCCAGAAGTGAAGGGAAATGGTCAATGGTGTGGTCCTTGGTACAAATAGCGCATGTCTAGACCATGTCTAATGGACATTTTCACTGGCTGTGCTTCTTCCAAAAATGTGGAAAAAATACAACCAAGTTTTGTTCTTCTATAACTTGCTTCTGCTTGGCTTGTAGGAAATCTATCTATGTTGTTAGGTTGCCCAAGATATTAGTTTTGAAATTTTCTAAAAGATTACCTAATTCTGCTCTAGTCATGTTTCCACCGGACTATTTATAATTCCTTGTAGTTGAGTCTTGCCCTGTTGGCCTACTTCGCATACTACCTCGAGAACACCTCATGCATAATGCAATAATTTCATTATATTCTTCTTGATATATGTCTCCTTTTCCCATTATATTAAGTGTTTCGACCCATTCTTCTTTCATTCCCTTAATCATTATTTCTTTTAAGATATCTTTAGACAGTGTAGTATATGGATATCTTTGCAAATTATATTGAAATATTTCAACATATTCTTCTAATGTCTCATTGTCTCATGTTGACATATTGAAGATTTCATCTTTTAGTTCTTTAGTCTAGCAGTAGTCTTGATATTTTTTAAGAAAAGAGTTTTTCATCTGATCCCAACTATTAATGGTTCCTCCATCGAGCCTCATAAACCATGGTAATGATGTCCCCTTTAAATTAGAGGGAAATAGTTTCAGTTTCTAAGGGTCAGTGGTGTAGTCATATCCCCTACATAAGACATCAAATTCAAATAAGAATGCATACGGATCTTCCGAGGTCATCCCATGGAAGGTGGGTATGTTTTGTAATGGAACGGATTTCATAGGGGCTTTTGCAGCTAGATCAACGATGGGATACTCCAATGTAGATGTCTGCCTTTGGTTTTGGTTGTTTGCCATTTGATCAAAGATATGCCAGTAATATTCATGGATTTCTTATTCTGGGGGAATAATTTGAGTGGAATTATGGAGTGGATTTGGAGGAAGCCTTACAACACTTCCCTAATCTGGGATACTGGGCATCTCTATCTCAACCACTCCCTCAGGGGATCCAAGCTTTGGAGGTTTTACTTGTACTACATTGCTGGTTTCTCCCTCTCCTTGCTGAAAATTGCAAGCATTTCCCTCTCTCGAAGGGTCAGGACTTATGTTTTTAGCAGTCTGAAGGCTTTGTTCAGACCTTTTTGTTTCACTATGAATCTCGGCGTGGGCTGTAGATGGTGAGGCTGCAACCTGAGGGAGTGTAGTAAGAATCTGAGTAGGAATGGTTCTAGGTCCTAATAATGCCTGGGATTCAGCCTTCTTAATGATTTTGTCTATATATGTTGTTCTGCCAAGGACCATCGATCCTTCGGGTTTTGTGAATTTAAGTCGGGGGTTTTGATCTGTATTTTTCTTCCTAGCCATAAAAAAAGGACACATATCCTACTAACCTTTGCAAAATTGCTGAGAAGCAAGCTAGAGTGAAAGAATTTTTCTTTCTGTCACGAAGGTTCGTACCTCTATTTTTCAATACCTAAGTCTTCTACAACAAAAGGAAAAAGAAATAAAGGACATCACTCTTAAACACTCTCCTCGACAATGATGCCAACATTTTGGTTCATAAAGGTGACTGTTTAAAGGTAACCTTAATTATTCTCATTAATTTTCAACCCAGGTTCTTGTTATTTCAAGAGTGTAATAAAAATATATGGAAGTGACATCGGAAGTTAACTACTCTAAATCGTCATAAGGAAGATTGTCTAATTATCGAAGTTCAATCAAACCAACCAGTAAGTGAATTATGAAATGTTTCAGACTACTCAAAGGAGCTAAATTTGTTCTAATCTTATGTAGAAATAAGCACTCAAGACTAGAAAAGAATAAATTGCAATTGAACATCATGCTTTGATGAATTGAATAACAACCTTAACGAATTGAACAACAATTCTAATAAATTGAACAATAATCAATTATTCTAGATTTTCAATAAAATTCTTTTTTATTCAATTAATAACATCCTTCCGAAGTAAACATCAACCAAGCGCTCATAATTGTGATAAGAAGATTCAATGTTAACTATATTTATAATTGAAAAACAACTGTGCTAAAATTAATATAACAATTGTACAAGCATTGATTCCAGATAAGAGGACATGAATGGTACACTAGCCTAGTGAAGAGGAAGCTATAACATCATACACTTGCAATTAACCAATCAAACGACATATTATGAAACACAATAGATAATTGGAAATGCAAATTCTATAAATAAATGTATAGCACATAAGTATCAAGAGAACCCCCAGGGCTAGGCCCAAATCCACTAGAAGTCTACAGCTAAGGAACACTCAGAGGTTGTTTATTATAAAAACCCAAAATTCCTCATTAATCTATCGAGAAATACATTAGGACAAAACTTTACAATTCTGTCTGAATACATTTATTACAGGAAGATTATATTACAGTCACTCCCCTTGTCTTGTTCATTATTTGGCCTTTTATAGCTTAAAGGAAAATTCAAACGTAGTAATAGATCCTCCTCATTATGGGACCCTGTGCTTCATGGCTATCAACTGAGCATTCCAAGAGTGGGTGTGCCTCTACATCTTCCACTGATCCATTGGAGCCGATATGATTCCGTTCACCTTCCTTCTCTTCTCTCTTTTGGTTGTCCGGTCAACAGTTTTCCTGTTTCACTTTCCTATTAAGAAAGAGAGTGACAAATCAGTTTTTACGTTATTAAATACTCCTTTGGTCAGTAGTCCAGTCTACCTTGCTTTTGCGTTATTTTCCTTTACTTTATTGCTAATATGAAGGGAAAATATATAGAAGTACATGAAAAATCATGGTAAATATGGGGGTGAAACGTACCTTCTTCTTGGCCCAAAACCATCAAAGTGTAAGAGCCACCATCCCTCTCCATTTTCCTCAACACATATCTGATTTTTTGCTTGCTAATTTTCTGAATTTTTCTTCAATTTCTACCTCATTAGTAAGTTCATTAAACAAAATTGAGTACCCTAATTCAATTTCAACTGCATAAATAGGAAATTTTGAGGCTTGTATTTACTACTCACCATGTAAGCGATCTTACTTTCTCTATACAACTTCCTTTGCTCACCAAAAACCAAAATGGTGGCATATGTCATATCCATCTGCATATTCCCTTTAATTTTTTTCTGCCCAAGATCTGGATAAAAGCATACCAAACTTCGGAGGAATGTCAACTACCACTATGTCCATCACCACTGTTTTAGCAGGTACTTGTGTTAGGCCAACAACAACATCTTTAATGAGACCTATGCATTGGAATCTCTTGGAGTCAAAAGAAAATATATCTTTGTAATGTCTAGTGATCTCTAAACCCATCCGTTCCATAATCACCTTAGGCATAAGCTTGTGAAAAGCTCCTGAGTCTAACATGGCATTATGCAAAGTCATGTCATGAATATTTAAACTTACATAAAAATGAGGAACTTCTTCATTTTGTTCATCTTCTACCCTTGGTCGTAGGAAAATGGTGGGACAATCTCCTTGCAGTTTGAGGATGTCTCAAGGCCTGGGCTTAGAGTTTAACATCTTGAAAAAATTTCTCCTATATTTAGTGACCTTGATAATTTCTCCAAAGGGAACTGGAATTTTGATTTTGGAGATCTCATTTTCTAAGATGAAAGTAGATGAGGAATTTTCAACTTCTTTGACAAGAGGTTGTGGTGGTGTATCCTTTGGCTCAACTGGTTTAGGAACATATTTCTTTGGCTAATATTTGTTTTTTGTAATGGGGAAATTCCTATTTCTCAATTTGTATTGTTTCTACATTTCAAATATGCCATGTTGATAACCCTTTAAGTAATCAAATTTTCTTTCATTCTTCTAAAAATCAGGACTAGACTCATCAGGTTCCTCTTTTGTTAGAAACATCCAAGACATGTCTTCATCTAAGCAATGAATAATATCCTATTGTAACTCAGGTTGTGCTTCCACTTCATCAAGTAAATTTTGCTGAAAAGGAGGCCTCACTTGTGTGTGAGGATGATTTCAATTTTATCTCTGGCTTTGCTAATTTGAGGTCCCCTAAATTGGGGATTAATGATATGTGTATCTTGTTGTGCAGGAGGCAAAGGAGTGGCTCCAATAACAAGTCTCTCCATAATTTTCTCCATGGTCTTAATCATGGAATCAAACTTAGAATCTGAGGATGAAGAAGGATTCTCCTCTTCTTTCAACTTTGTTTTACCCATATTAGACCTCTTGGGAGCTGGCATGTTCACCTCAAATTTCATTGAATCATTCTGCATCCCAGCTAAAGAAGTAGACTCTCTTTCCCTTAACAAGATGGAGAAATCATAATCAAATGATTTCTGCATAGTGTGATTGGGTAGCTCTTGGAGGAGGTTTAATATGAGTATGTATGGAGTTATAGAGCTTGTTAAATCTCTTAGAAAAATCTTGGAAATATTCATCTAAGGCTCTTTTCAAATTTTTATACTCAGTCAAAGCTTTTATTGGATTCACCTCACTCCCCCAATTAGTCAAAAAAATATCTTCTAGCTGGTCCCAATTCTGTAAACAAGCTGGAGCTAAGGCCTTAAACCATTTTCTTGCCTTACCAGTGAAACTTTGAGCAAATAATCTCATTTTTACATCCTCATGGTCTACCTCCTCTCTGTTAATGAAATCATTAAATTGATCTACATGTTCTTCAGCTTATATTTCCTATTCACTCCCAAAGGTTTTAATCCTAGTTTAGTATCCATCTAGGAGGTCATGAAGGATAGCAGGAAGGACAAGTGGAGCATATATTTTAGGTCCAGCAGGAGGAGGAACAATTCCAGCCATGATGATAAGAATTGTGGTATGTGGAAAAATAGTAGATGAGCTTAAATTATGACTTTTGGAAAACACAGTAGGTGAGGCTGAAGTGTTAGGAGATGATGTAGATGGTATTTTAAGTCTAGATACAAATTAACTCCACTCAGGAAAAGATATACCAGATTTTATCTTCAACAAAAAATCAAAAGGATCCAACTCTTTTAACTTTTCAAATTATTCTCTCTCTAACAACAGCTCTGATGTGACAGACTTCCAGAATTCTTCTTTCTCTTCTTTTGATACTAGGTATGATGTGTGAATACCTAGTATTTGTAGGTCTAATATTATGCTAGTCAGGTCATTTTTAGCCTTAGACCTAAACAACACTTCTTCAATTTTATCATCAAATTGTTTATCTTGAGGACTTCAAATAACTTCAAAGGATAGAACTCTTGAATTTGATGGAATACCTGATTTTGGAGAGCTTCTTCCAATTCCTCTGAGAATCCTTTCTATATTATCCACAATAGTAGGTGGGTTAGGATATGGATTGCTCCTTGTGTATCTATTTCTCGAAGCCACCTTTAAACATGAAGGTCTTTAGTGGAGTCACCAAGGTAGTTTCTGCAACCTCGAAATGTTCTAAGCTCCTGCTACCTCCAAGAGTTCAACTTCACTTTTTAAGCACAAACTTTAGGAAATATGTCTTTAGACTCGTGACAGATGCACCAAAATGTTATCACTAAGTTGGTACATATTGGCTGATCCACCGGACAACCTAGAGTAACTCTTTCAAACCAACTTATGAACGAAAAATTAGCCTTTTCAGCCTGAGAGGGCTCTCTCAAAAAATAAATATGATTTGTTCAAATATGATTCAATCATATGGCTAACTCTGTAATAGTGTCTTGAATGTGTTTTTATATAGGTGAAAAATTAATAAGGTTTACTACCATTGGGCTTATGGAGTCAGTGTTAGGAAATTCAGTGACATGGTTCTCCTTGTGGAAGCTAAGGCATGTAGATTTTTCAATGAAAGGATAACACACACAGATATACAATAGCTTAATGTTTAAATGAAGTCACAGCATGATGTACATGAATTTTGAGTAATTAAACATTAAGATACTCAAAGAAAAATAATGAGATACATAGGATAAATGCTCATGAAAGCACCAAATTAATCTCAGGTGAAGAAGAAAGACATAGTCACTATATATTACTGATCAGAAAAACTTTACAATAGTAGTAGTGTAGAATAAAATCCTCCAACCCTTAATTATTAGAAATTCTACCTATGAATAGGCTTTAGGCACCTTACATTGGATCTGCCTAAATGGCTAGATCATCGAACTTCTTTTGTTGACACCTATCTTAACAAAAAGAAAAATACATGTGAATGATAATGACACCTACTGACTTTATGACTTAGAGACCCATTAGGAATTTTCCACTTATTTATTACATTCACTAATTGAAGGGACTGCATAATTAAATAAAAAATAGTTAAGTGCTCGAGTGGCACTAACAATAATCAAGGCATAAATACCCCCCCTAGATTTAGAAACTAATCATCCTATTTTTAAGGAAACAATGTCATGATATTTGATGGTTGTCTTCATGTTGAGCTAGTGAACTAGATAGCCTTGTCGAAGACTTAAACTACACTAGAATATTCCAATGATACTCTTTAAACTTTCCACATGGCTAGCTAACCTCCAATGAACCTCCAAATCACAAAATTTCTACGAAATGTTGCTCACTGCAAAAACAGGGGAATTAAGGAAATTTCATAGCGAGGTTCTGTAGAAAATTTAATTCACCCACTCGTGTCACCTGTTAGCCCTATTTTCTGATTTGGATATGTTTTTTGAACTAAATGAGCTAAATACAGATTTTATCCTACCTTGATTTTGACTTTATCCATGATTTTAAGAAAAAATTCACCTACAGCGATTTCGTAGTGAAATCTGGGCTTCAAGCTTGGGGTTCACTACAAAATTGCCTAATTGGAATAAAACCCAAAATTGTGCCTTTTCTTCAAAAAATTTCCTTCGGATTTGGAAATGTTGATTTCTGAATGCTAAAAAGGTCTACTCTTAAACCTTTGGGAACTTCATTTTTAGCAATAGGAGGTTGAATCTCTTCAAGTTCATTTATAACTGTGATTTTAAGGCCTCTTTCATTTCTCTGACTTTATAATATTCATTTGATCCTCTAGCTCTTTGACCGGGCCTTTGAGCTTCTTCCTTTCAGGGTGTAACCATAAATTTATGTTTCTGGTGTGCTTCATTACCCTTCTCAAATTAAGTGTCCTTTTCAGCAGCTCCTTAGCATTGGTTAATGATTCATCATATTGATTTAGTTGCTCATTTAATTTTTCTTTAAAATCTTCCATAAGGTTTCTGTCTACCTTGGATTCATGCAACTCTAATTTGGTGTCAATGAACTCTTCTCTGGCCTCTCTCAACAACTCTTTTATTACCTATTCAACCATGTTCTTTTTACCTTTACTTTGCACAATGACCTCCTCTGTTGTTGGAGACAAATCAATGATATCTTCTGTGATATGTTGATTTACTTTGTCAGTATCCCCTGTCTTATTATTTTCCATGACACCCTTTGCAAGTTGCATCCTAGTGAATGGTTTCCTTGGCTGAAATATGAAACCTTCTTCTTCTCCTACAAAATAAAGCTTTTTAGCAGTCATACCTTTATTTTTCTTCTTGTCCCCTTCAATTCATCTCAGACCACTGGAGTCTCCTCAATATCTATAGCTGTAAGGATGTCTTCAAGGTTTCCATTTCCACTTATTTGGGTTCTGGTTATCCTTATGTGGCCTTGCTTACTGATCTTCTGTTTGTTACTTGGAGGTGAAGGATGTGGGATTTCTACCTCTTGTACAGGCTCCATTTCAATATCCATTGGCTCTATCTCTTCTTCATTTACACCTTATGTCTCAGTTGTAGATTTATCATTTTTATTTGAAGGAGTAGCTTTTGACTTTGGGGTTTTATTAGGTATCACTGAATCAACCTCATAACCACTGAGGAAAACAAAGGTATCCCAGTCTCTGTTTAATTTCTTCAACTCCTCCACCACCATGAGTTTAACAAAACCATGGTGGAAAATTGATGTCTCACTGCTTTCTACCCTTGACTGAACCTTGTTAGACATTTTCCCTAAGCTCCTAAATAAGAAAAAGGGAAGATCAAGAGACTGCTTACCAATTAAGTGCAATAAAAGCCTGAAATGGTACACGTAAACCATATGAAATATCCCCTCACAACTTAAGGATGGAAAATTATTTTTAAGTTTAAAAAATTGGCAAATCTCACTAATCCATAATATGAAAAATATAAAATATTTATTGATGTATTTGTAAAATTATTCAAATTTATAATGTTTTTTTATATATTTTCTATATAATGTTGGTGATTTTTAAGGTAAAATAATTTTATATTGTAAAATTTGGGTGAATCAATTTTATAAAAAAAGGGAAATTGACAAATATTTGTTTTGTAAAAACCATGGAAAGTTAGCCCACCTATGAATATTAACACCTAAAATTTTCCATGCGAGTCACAAGTAAAGTACTTTTGAATTACAAACAAAAATTTTGAGCAATTGTCTTTCATGTAGCTCCTTGGAATTCCATATGCCATGTCAGCTCCAATGTGTTCTAGTTTTAGAAATTCATCACAATTCTGCATCTTGAACTTAGTGGCTTTGAACCAATATTCACCCTCCCTTGGTATCTCTGTGGCCTGATAAATAGTCTCAGGTGACACTGTAAAACTTAGAACCCCCACATTTTAAGCTATGCCTATGAAATTTACTGCAAAATCCTTTGATACCTGAGAATGAAAACCTTGGAGTTTTTGACAGAATTTTAGACATCCAATGTTGCTGAAGGCTTGCACAAAGTCGGGGTCTTCATTGAGTAGCTTGAGATCCATGGGTTCATGTATCACATAGGAGCCCCCTTTGTTTGTTTTCTTCTTCATGGCGATATTATTTTATAACCACACCACATTCTTGAACTGTGACACCTGCAAGGAAAAACACTAAACATGAAGATGCTTGCGGTGGGACTAGACTCATCAAAGATGGTAATCAATTGATGCATGCAAAAATTGAAGGGAAGATGACATATAGGTGCTTTGGATATAAGTCTAAAAAATGAAATTTGAATGTAGAGAGAATGATAGAAAATGGGAGGGATGAAAGGTAATGATGGATGGTACTTACGATTTTTCATGCTTGGATGACTATAATAACCGATTATATGACCTCACCTTTATCCTAAACCATTAGAAAAATGATAGCTCATCATCCTTTGTATTGATGCAAAAAAATTTGATTCCGCAATCTATTGAGTTATAAACTTGTCAGATTAACTACGGACTGTTTAGGTGATCCCGTAGCAAAATCTACATATTTGCAATTATATTCACTGTAGAATCGTGAAAAAGAAGACACGTGGCTAGTAGCTCAATTTGAAACAATTCATGTGAGCCTAAGGTGGAATTGATAGATTTGACTGAGATGACATGACTAATGGAGTATTCTAGACTTAGGATAAGGACCATTTCATGAGTTTCTCATAATTATCATGAACCAAATTTATGAGAGAAAATTAAACCTAGGTTAATGACCCTATCAATCAAAAATTGAAAATTTATGTGTGATAACAACTAGA
The DNA here is from genome assembly GCA_034641835.2 of Pinus albicaulis. Lineage (NCBI taxonomy): Eukaryota > Viridiplantae > Streptophyta > Pinopsida > Pinales > Pinaceae > Pinus > Pinus albicaulis. The sequence continues at coordinate 524,376,704 of CM076574.1, read as the reverse complement.
TCGAAGCTTCTGTAATTGTTTTCTTGAGAAAATTAATGCAGCCTTCAATTTTTTATGCTCATCCTAGAACTCATTGTATTGATTCCTCATTTCAATTTCAATCTTCATTCCTTTTTCCAGCTGAGTTTTTAAATCTGAAATTTCTTATTTAAATACACACTCCTTTTCATTAAACCTTTGCAATAGCATTTGTTGGTTTTTAATTTTATCCATGATCCTTTAAATTTATGCTTCTAGTGGAATTACCTTGGATTGCTCTTTACCTTTTCTATCACTAGATATTTCATCCTCTTCTTGAGAGGATAATTCATTTCTTACTACAATAAAAGTAGAATCCTTTGAATTTTTTTCCATTTCTAAAAAATGCAATTTTCCTTCAAGAAAGAAATTTTGCAACATGTCCAACATATCTTTGGAAGTCTCATTAGATTTTAAAATACTATTCAAAATAATATTTTTCATCCAAATCATTAGATTCATCTTTAATTCCATACTCAATTGATAGAAAAATATCTTCATCAACGGATAAAAAATACGAATGAAAATTCACTCTCCAAGTTGAAAATTTATCTTCATGAAGTACTAGAATACATTGTTGATCCATTTTGGAAAATTTGCAAACATTATGCCAAAATCTCCAAGATCCACTATCGAACGATCAAGTTTCACCCGAGAGTTCGCGCTGATACCAATTGTTGGAAACTAGATCACTACTAAGGGGGGGTGATAGTATTGATGCCACTTATAAAAAATTTCTCCAATTAATAAATATTTAACCATGCATGAATTGAAACACACAACCATAGATGAGAGCATAAAAAATAAACACGATACCATAAAAACAATCAACACAATGGACATAAGTATGTATAGTTGGAAACCATTCTCTGAGGAAAATAACACCCTTTTTGTTGTTGTGCTGCTCAATTATTTTATTAATTTGTTCATTTTTTTTTACATGGATCAGCTTACTCCTATATTACAAAAGAATCAAATTCTTTCATGGTATGCTGACATCTATCAGATAGGAAATTGATTTCTCTCTGGAATCTACAGACTACCATTCGCTGATGCCCACCATAATCAATGAACCTCACCTAACTACCATTGGACTAACCAACTCCTATTGGATGGAGAAATCTATTCCTTCTACTAAATATTCCAAGTCACTGTATACTCTGAAGCCTACGTTCCTTCACTTCCTCCATGTGAGCCTTGTCTCACAATATTTTAGACTGGACTCCCAATTCTCTCAAATTTTACATCACAACAACACAATCATTCTAAATCAAAATCTCTAACAAAAAATGAAGAATAAAATATGATAAAACAATATCCAAATACTCCACTAGTTTTCACACAATATCACCAAACACTTCTCCAATACATGCTTCGACACCTCACTCATTGCATACATATGATGGTTGAAACATACTTCAGCTCACTTCTCCTACTACTACAAACTGCTTTATAAATTTTGCAATATAATCCTCACATAACTTGCATACTCTTCTTCAAGCTCCCTCTCACTCCACACTACTAGAGAATCAACCATAGTACCAATGAGCTTCCTTCGATATATGGGTGAACTCAAGTTCTCAACTCAATATTTAAACAGAACTATTGGGCTTCACAACTCTATTCATATGCTTGATTTGATCTAGAGTTAGCTCACTGACTCTATCAAACTAATAAATCCACTTGCATTTTGATATCTTCACCTTTAATTAGTTTATGGAGGCCCGATGAACGTTTTTTTATCATAAACCGAAAATTTCTGAACAATAATGCTACCAAAACACAAAAATTATTTGAGCAGCATGATAAATCTAGATAAAAACTCATGAAAATGTCTTCATGTTACTTGAACATCGTATTCGCTCCCATATTCATGTCTTCCAAAAACTTGATCTTTTCAGCTGCTCTGGCAAGCTTGGGTCCATGCGACTCTGGCTAAGGATGAAGAAAACCAATGGATATTCAATCCAAAACCTCTTCTAGCTGATGGAACACCTTCTTCAACATCTTATCACTCCTCCAAACATCTATGTCAAGTTTGCAACCAATTAAACAAGCTAGGAACAAGTCAATGACATGCAAGACCTATTATTCCAACCTTAGTACCAAGACCAACACCTCAATCTCCTTAAGAAGCGACCAAAACATGTGTAAACATCTCCAACAACTGTAGCAACATCTCTAACTCATGTAGAAGGATATCCAACTTCTTCAGCTACAACACAATGTCATACAAAAACATCCAACACTGATAGAGGCACCTCCAACACAAGCAACCACATCTCAACACATGTAGTAACATATCCAATGTCTCCAAGACATTTAGAGACATATGAAACACCTAGAGAAAAAATCCAACCTCTTGTAGTAGCAACATCTCCAATCAACACCTAAATCCAATCATGACATGTAGAATCCATCTCTACTCAACCTCCAAATCACCTTCACTAGGTCAAGTCATAACTATGATCACATCAATGACAACTAACGATATCATCAAGCCAAACACACATCACCAAGATCTCATCACACATGCATATGACAAGCAACACCATGAACCTGTTGACATCAATTCCATCACTACAATTCTAACAAACTCCCCTATTAGAATTGATGCAACTTCAATAACGTGTGATGTTGATCTACATACACTCTCCACAAAGTTTATCTCTACCATCCAAATTCTCGCCCCCTTTTACATCAAAGGAAAAGGGCCATACAAACACTAAATAAACAACCAATAATGTCCCAGATGAGAGAAGTGCTCCCCCTATCAAATTCAACACCATGCAGATGCAAGGTTGATGTAGACCAAAAATATCAATTTCCAATCATATATCTCCCATGATATCCCATTTATGAAACTGAACCTGCACCCCGTAAGCATGTAATTGGATTGCAATCATATATTTTCATGTTGCAGTAAACCTCCTTACCATGTGCAATAGACTACTCCTCATGAAACATTACTCAAACTCACTTTGGACAAGATATACAATGAATTACAATACATATACTATGATTCATGGAGCAAATACATGGTTGTGACAAGTACATAGGACTGAAAAGTGACTCCTATATAAGCACACCTATCACCAACCATGACTCTATGGACCTAATTTTAGATCATGAACCCAATGTAGTGGGGCTACATAAACTATATGAAAATAATACATTACTTGGACCACCATTAACTCATACATACAAAATGACGAGACATACTGACACCAAGGGTCTCACGATGAGAAATGTGCCAAAAATATGAAACAATTATACTACATGGAAAAAATGAGCAATGATACGTGCTCCATCTGGTAGCAACAACAATAACATAATCCATTCCATATGCATCAAGTACACATACCCCATAAGCAATGACATAAGCTCTCCATATGTAGCAGCAATAATAGGAGTGGTGAGCCTTGGTATTGACCACGAATGTTGCAAATCCTAGAGGCTACTCTACTTTATTTTATCAACACAGGGTTTGTACAAACTTGGAGGTGATAGTGCTATATACACCACAGTTGCATTCTACTCATGTCATCCTCTTCTAAGTCCTATGAAAGGGTGTTATTTCTAGGGTTTCTGAGTGAAGTCTATCACACTTCTGATTTAGACCTAGAACTACAAATAACTCAAAACCATTACTCTATTAACCATAAAATTACTATTTTGAACCAAGAAAATACATCTAGCTATTCTGCAAGGAAATAAATATGCAAATTAAACTATGGCAATAAATAGAAGAAAACTAGGTATCTTCATGAAGTAAATGGTTGAATTGAAATTGCAAAAAGAAGGCTAATATACTCACACATTTCTGGGCCAAATGGCTAAAAAAATCTATCTACTTCATGCTTTAGCTCTCATGATTTTACTCACGCATCTAATCATGACCTAATTATGCTTGTAAATGCATTTTTTTGCAGCAAGGAGGAGAATGCACTAAGGTGGCTTAGGAAAGATTTGAACTCATGGATGCAGGTTTGAAGGTGTCTTGATGGTTTTGGAAGGTATTTATGAGGTTTATAATGGTTTTTGGGCTTAATGAGGCCCGGTTGTGCTACTACTGGTTCTACTATAGGTTTCCTATAGTGCTATATGAAAGTCCTAAATTGCTACAAGAAATAGTCTGAGGGAAGTCCAAGGCCAACAATGATGGAGAACAGCATATGGGAGGTGGATTGAAGGTTTACTTGGATTAATGGAAGGTGACCAACCCCTTGGCCAAGCTCAAAACCTCTTGAGAAGATTGTCTTGCACTTCTAGGGTTGCTCACAATGTGAAGGTGAAAATCTAAAAAACAGGGTTGAAGGAAATTGATGAAAAGAAGGTTATTTGATGGGCGAGAAATGAAGCTAAGGGTGATGGTGAAGTCCTCCTTTGTTGTGCTACTTGAACCTACAAGAAAAATACCGGTTCCTGCAACAACATTGACAAATCTATGATGAAGGAAATGGAAAATATGAGTTGAAGTTGGAAAGAAAACGTACTTAAGCATTCAAATAGAAATATAACTCAGTATTCTAGACATGTTCATGAAACTACAACAACCTAACTATTATTTACATGAAATAATAAACTAAAGAGAAAATTTGGATTGTGGTGAAGATCTGCCCTCCTCAAGCTCCAATGAAAGAGATGAGAGAGGGAGGCTTGACACATAGCTTTCTGAGTTTATCAACTATTTTACCAACATTTATACAAGCTTAACTATAACAAAGACCAATGGAAGCCAACTAAAAACAGTGAATTGAAATTTAAGCAAACTAGATAAAACTCATAAAGAAAACCAGCTACAATGACACAAAAATAAGCATGAATGTTATAAGTCAATTTGGGCAACATTCCCAATGACCTGGTTAACTAGGCAGCTTCTCCAGGACTGATGATTAGAGGGTCTATCATTCCCTATCATCTTAGTTGCTATATGCTCTAAGACAGAAAACATTCATCAATCAAACAAGATTTTCATCAAAGCAAGGCTTTTCCATGGTTTGAAGCTTATTATTAAACATGTGGGAGCTCACCAACGCAGGCTTTAAGGGGCCTAAGTGCATTGCATATATAGGTAGCCCCATTCAAGATTGCTCTGCAAAGCACTTCTCGACATTCGAAGGTGCATTGGTCACATTGGGAGCAAAATTCTCATTGTTTTGGAATCTCCAGTTGCCTAGTGTCTTTTAGAAGGGTTCACATGTGTCATGCTTCAGATCCAAGTGTCCATTTGAAATCTACATGAATGGAAACATGTCTTGCCTATTTTGGAATGTTACTGATTACAAAACTACCTACAGTTCATCTATAAATTGAACACAAAGCTAAGTGTTCAAGGAGGAAGATTCTGAGTAGAGAAATGCTGGAGAATTTTCAATAGAGAGTTTGATTTGTGGAGCTACTGGTGAAGAAACTTTTTCTATGATGAGACTAAGGAACTCTGCTCAAAGGTCATGATGAATTAGTCACTAGGTTGTAACCTCTCCTTCTATCATCAATAAAGAGTACTTATTGTTTTTCCCTACATGCATCCATGTTTAATTTGATTTTCCATGTTGCAAAATCTTTGTTGATGAATGTAGTTTATGCTTAACTTATTTGGCTAATTAACTTGAATAGATATCTATATTATTGTATCTTCTGCTGTTTCAGTGCTCTTTCTTTCAGGAAGCATTCAACTATTTAAAATTGCTTGAAGTTGAGGCTGTAGTGGAAGTGACAAAAAGGAGTCATTTGGAAACGACTGAAACAAGTAAGCATCCAATCCTCTCTGTATATCTGTTCTTAGTTAGGAAAAATGGTAGTGCATTCTTTCACCTGTTGTTATAGACTAGACACTGGTCTAGGGAAGCGTAGTTTATCCGTAGATTACAATTCTAGCCCAACAAACTAGCAACTCCATTGGGGAGGATTTCTCTTGAATATTGGTGTTTAGTCTCTGATCTGCTTTATAAATCCACCCAGTAGCTAGTTCACATAAATATTAGAATTTTTTAGACCTTAATATGCAAAGTTAGTGAGCCAAAAGGTAGCTTTTTGTTTGTTTGTTGTGCTTAACGCACCCTTAGTCAGGGCACAGTGCTTTGCAGAGCACTGTCTCCCTTGACAGTCTGCATTGCAGAGCACCATCTCCCTTTGGAGACTGTGTTGGCTCCTGAAAGGAACAAATCCCCTTGAATCTGACTTTGTATTTTGCTTCAGTTCTGTTTGCTGACTTGTTTTGAAAATTTTAATGCTCTATTTGACTAGTAACTCTATATATTTCTTCTCCTTTGACTTAAAATTTGTTCAATGTTGTTTTAAAAAAAATTTCATTATCATTGAAAAGTTGATTTCAAAGTACTTTTTATGGTCACATTAAGAATCGTTTGCTTTTGAAATAGGAATTGTCTCAAAATCTTCATTTCCTTGATAGGAGAAATTGTTGTTGAAACCCTTGTTTTTCCTTAAAAAGAGAAATTGTTGTTTGTATTCTTTGTTTCTCGAAAGTAAAAATCATTTTGATTATTGATCTAGTGCACCTAGTTTTCTTTCTGCATTCATAACATTAAGGAAACTGAAAAGAAAAACTTGCATTTACATGTAGGATTGTGTGTTTTTTGCAAAAGGAACATTAGGAAATTTTCATTTAGTTTGAGATTCATTGATTTTGTTTTGTTCATTGATTTGTTTTCTCTCAAATTACTTGCCCTCTTCCCTTAGTAGCTAGGTATTTCATTGAAAAAGCTGAAAGTGAAAGTTTGCTTATCATTCTTAGCTTGCATTTTAGGAATTTCATATACATCATTTTGGTGAACCTAAAAGGCAAACTATTAAGCAAGATCAACATAAAATAAATCTCAATTAACTTAACAATGCTTTGGAACATTAACGATAACATTTAGAGGTCTAGGCTAGAGACATGTTCCGGTGTCGTAAAACATAGTAGTTGTCGTTAACTTGTCTGCGATACATTCCGAGTGTGATACCTCACCCCACATACGTAAGTATATCGTAGCTCGTCCACGCACTCTCGGGTATATCGGGTGGTGTTATAGTACGATAAGTATAAAGGGGTGATGTCACTGTGCGGTTTCACATCAGACAGTGCTAATACGGACTTGGGCCTCCACGTACCTTCGGGTATATTTGGAAGGAAAAATTTTAGGTGCTATCCATCCATAGTGAACCGAGTCAGCCGCCTTGAAATTGTGATACACCGAACACAGCATTCAGGGAGGTTACCTGCCCATACTTCTTGGTTCGCTAAGAGGTATTTTGCAGTTCACAGTTTCCTGGTAAACCTTTTTGCCTAGCATCACCCTCTTTTTGTTTATTTTTATTTTTGGTTAAAATAAATTAGTCATTGTGGAAGAACAAAATCTTTTCCCCCGTCGTTCACATAGACATCACTCTACTGAAACCAGTACTATCAGTACCTCTGGTGAAGCATCATCTTCCCATATACCAGAATTGGCACAACTTGTTTCTACAAATCTTGGTTTGTCTACTGTTGTCGAGACAAAGTCCTCACAGCTACCCATGGTCACGATCCATCCAATCTGTGAGACCATACCTCCCAAACCCAATGTTGTTCAACTGGAAGTTGATCCGAATCCCATTGCCTTCTAGGGGGTAGATGTTATTGGTAAAATTGGACATCATCCCCAGGACCAATCAAATAGGGTCTATCATCCCCTTATTTTTCTGTTGCTATATTCCCTAAGTGGAGAAAATATTGATCCCGAAGTCGAACAATTGGAAGTTGTTCCTGAATTGGTCATCCCACAATCTATTGTAGCCATTGAGTCTCCCATATCACGCAGTCAACCACCTAAAATATGCTTTGTGCCTAAAGATGAAATTCTTCCACTTGGTTTGATTTTGATTGAAGAAATATCACAAGACGAGACACCTTTAACTCCATCACCTTCCTCTGATTTTGTTGATCATGTTTCACTTTTAGTTCCCGTAGATTATATAGGGTATACATTGGGTCATTTGACCATGGCTAAGATAACATCCCAAACTGAACAATCTATTTCAGCTACGACAACATCTGTTGTTGCTTCATTTTCGATGTTTTTTCCATTGACTTCACCCATGTCATCATCTGGAATCCTATCTGGTTCCTCTCCTTGGTGGCTGGTGATATCACATATGTTACCCTCAAACATTCCTAAATTCAATGAAAACCCTAGAGAAGACCCGTAAACGCATGTTATAACTTATCATTTGTGGTATTCATCAAACTCCTTAAATGATGACTCTGTTAGACTATGTCTTTTCCAACACACACTCACTAGTCCAACTCCATAATGAGGATGGTTCCTTTTTCTTGTGTCAACCTCGTTAAAAAATGAAACAAGTGATGAGGATGGTTCTTTTTCTGTGTCAACCTCGTTAAAAAATGAAACAGAGTCACGAGGATGGTTCTCTTTTCCTGTGTCAACCTTGTTAAAAAATGAAACAGGTGTTGAGGATATTTCTTTTCCTATGTCAACCTCGATAAATGAAATAGGCTCCCATGAGGATGGTTCTTTTTCTGTATCGACCTCATTAAAAAATGAAATAGAGTTATGAGGATAGTTCTTTTTTCTTGTGTCAACCTCGTTAAAAAATAAAGCAAGTTCCTTTGAGGAAATTTCTTTTACTGTGTCAACTTCGTTAAAAAATGAAACAAGTCATGAGCATAGTTCTTTTCCTGTGTCAAGCTTGTTTAAAAATAAAACAAATCCTCCCCTGTAATGAACCTTCATTCCATCCAGCTATTAGTAACTAATATTCTACTTAGGTGAATGAAATGAAGCTTGGGGGCATATTCTCTTGCAGGGGTAATTTGACATGTGCTCTAGCAGGGGGCATTCAAAACTTTCTTACCAATTGCACGCAATCGACCGTTGAATTTCAGGGGAAAAATCAGGTTCAGAGCTCCAAAATGCAAATGGTAACTATGGAATGGTAAAAATGAATAGTGAAACTACTTTATATAGTCATTTAATTGTTTGCAACTTAAATTTATTACTATAACTATGGTTTTATTGTGTTTTTATCATGAAACATGTATTTTTAATCCATTTGATGTTGTTCTGAATAGGAAATACAACTAATGAATAGATTAGTCATGAAAATTTATTTCAAGAATGATTTGACCACAAAGCATACTTTTTCTCCTTATTTTTCAAGCTTTGTTAAAAACGAAAAAGGATTTGAAACACACTTTTTTCTCTTTTTCAAGCTTCTATAACAGTGAAAAAGGAACCCCTGGAGTCTTCTTTCAACTCTTTTCAGACTCCTATAATGTGAAAAGATTGCCGAGCACTTTTCATTTCGAGCTCGTTAAAGTAAATGAATTGATATCTACTCAGTATAAGTTTAACCCTTTTTTGGACTGAGATGGATTATTTACGAAAAAGGAATACCTTGGTTAAACATGATGAAAGACATTCTTTTAGATATTATTTTACACTTTTTCATATCTGAGAGACAAATTTACGAAAAAGTACTTTTGGAGTCCTCTTTCGTCCTCTTTTTCAAACTCTATAAACATGAAAAAGGACTGTGCTATCACTATCGTTAAGCTCGTTAAAACATAAAATAGCGATAGGCTTGTCGATCATGGCAAGAATCGAGTTTCATTCATCACTAGAGTCGTTAAATTATTAAATAGCGATACTTCATTCTTTATTCGCCCTAAGGGTTGAATTATAGATCAAGAAAATTTTATCCTCCTCAAGCTTGTTAAAAAATAAAGAGGTACTGGTCGATAAATGACCAGGGAAAATTTGGGAGAAGCAAGTAAAGTTTCTTTTTGGTAGCAAGTCGCTCTTGAACATGACACTTATTTCACTCCATGTCCATGACTGTTTGGGTTGGGTAATCATCTTTACGGTTCATTCACACCTATGGTTCATCATACCTTCACTTTGGTTTTAGGTCAATGCTGCCAACTCATCATAGTGTCACCGATATTTTCAAGAGAATTCATCCAGTGATTTAGAACTCATCCATCTGCAATACTCATAAACCTTCATTTTCATGACCATCATCCCTGACAATTGCTATATCAAGTCATACCCTTGTCTCCGAAATCAGTAACTCCAGTTTTGCAATAAGGTGACTTCCTGTCGACTACAAATCAATATCCAAGAAGTCACTTAGAAACATCAAATTCCAATACCATGAGGCATGTTACAACATCGACAAGATCCTCGCTTTCGGAATTTTGACTGAAAGATTTTGTTTGGCGTTCGGCATCAAATCATTGATTCATGCCTTACGAAATGTATTGTAGTACCTTGAGGGCCATTGACATTAATGGTGGTTCTCTTGCATTTGTTGACAAATTTCATTATTTGATGGTAATCAAATGATCTCTTTCCATGTTTGATGACAAATCATATATTCTCATCACTAGACTTGTACCCGAATGATCGAGTGGATGAGATAAGAAGACCCTGAATCTAGTTTCAGCCATCCGAGCTGCGATTTCACAATTGTTGTACAAATCATCTATACGGTGACCTTACATACAGATTGTCATCCAAACATGGGCCTATATCTGTAGGTGATGTTTGTATCTGGGCAACATTCCAATGTAGACGAATTTCTGAATTATGTACATGTTATTAGATTGTTTTATGTGCTGACTATGGGAATGCCTACCCTCAGCAATTATGATCAATAGAGGATTTATCATGATGTAATGTATTTTAATATTGATGCAAGTGACCGTTCCGCTTTGTTTCTAGTCTCATCATAGTGTAAAGAATCTCAATCAAATGTTCTTATTATTTGGATCTCATGCTTTAGGGGGCAATTGTTATAGGTCAATTTGGGCACCATCCCCAATGACCTGATTAACTAGGAAGCATCTCCAGGACCAATGATCAGAGGGTCTATCATTACCTATCATCTCAGTTTCTATATTCTCCAATACAGAAAACATTCATCAATCAAACAAGATTTTCATCAAAGCAAGGCTTTTCCATGGTTTGAAGCTTATTATTAAACATGTGGGAGCTCACCAACGCAGGCTCTAAGGTGTAGTATACCTAGGGGGGATAATATAGGGTAAAAAGGGAGGTATCCAAGGGAATAAGATGATGTAATAATATAAGAATGATAAATAACTGGGCCATAGTTAATAAATAAAGTGGTTAACCCACATTATGTAAGGGACCACATGTAGTTAAGGAATAAAGTGATAAGCCCATTGTATTGGATGTATGGTATTGAGATACCCATGGTATTGCATGTATGAAACCTATATAGAGGCTAGAGTCTCTCCATTGAAAGATGTCAAGGACTACTGTATGGGCAAGCATATGGCTTGTGGAGTGATCTCCTTCCTTAAGGAGTGAATGTATGGTGTTGCCCTACCTTAAGGGTTTTGATATTAATGAAGATCTGAAGTTTTGTCTTCAATGGTGTTATTTCTTGGGCATATTTTCTATTTCTATATATTTTCTTGTCAGATCTACTACAAGTGGTATCAGAGCACTTTCTTGGGCAGAGTTTCGAGATTTGTTTTTTCATTTTTTGCAGGAAATTTTTGGGCGGCGAATTTGTAGAGCAGATCTGGAAAATTTGATGAAAATTTTTCAGAAATAAATATCAGATCTGGATTCCTTATCAAAAAATACCCAATTTCAAAAAAAAAATCAGTCGAATCGGAGTTCGGATGAGGGTGATATCGCTGATTTAAATTCAGCTATGTTGCAGAAATGTTTCTGACGGCAATTTGTGTACGGCGGATTTCCTGACGTTTTAGTATATTCTGGTGCAAAATTTTAAACAACCAATTACAGATTTGATCTCCCCTTGAAAAATCACCTGATTTCAAAAAAAAAATCGGTCAAATCGGAGTCCGGATGAGGGAGTTATCACTGATTTAAAATCGGTCATTTTTTCAGAAATTTTGTGACGGCGGGACAGTTGCAACACAATTTGTGTTTCCAAAGTGCCTAGATCGAGATTTCAATCACATGGTTAGATGCAGAATGGATTTTCCATTTTCAAAAACAGGTTATAATAAGGATTCTGAGTTATATTGACCGAGTAATGTCCATTTTAAATTTTTGCCAAAGTAAGTGATTTTCTTGAAAACCCTTACTTTATTTTATGGATTCTCGCAAGATGAAGTTTACAGGAAAAGATGATGGCCCTACTATTGAAGATTTTTTACAATATCACAAGGCTAAATACCAAAGTTTTTGGGTAGGCTCCATAGGGCTTGATATGAAAGATGAGGCAAATAAATGGTGGATCTCACTTGACAGCTCAGTGAGGAAACTTCCCGAGAAAAAACTTGAAAAAGTCATTTTGGACAAGTGGTCTAAAGCCGAAAAGAAGGACACTAAGAGACATGAAGACTTATTTTCTACTAATATTTCCATATTACAGGTTCATGGAAGTATTCAGAAAGAGAACATCATTGTGTCTATCATTCCTAGTTGCAAGCATAATTGTATCAATGTGAATTTGGCTAAAAAATTGCAAGTTCCAGCAAAGCATATTGAAAACACACAGGTTGATAATGAAGATGTTCAAATTTATAAAGATTTGAAGATTTATATGGATAAGTATGTGTTGCATTCTGATTTTTATGCTTCAGATATGGATGTTGTGGACGTTGTTTTGGGACACCCTTGGATGGAATCCATTGGTACTGTCAATTTTAATGTGCAAAAGAAATTCATGAAACTCTGGTATAAAAAGAAGAAAATTACATTGCACGATATTTGCATTAGGAACCATGCAGAGACCGAGGAGGCAGAAGCACAAATATCTAATGAGACAGACACATCAGATGATGAGCCTTTGATGGTAGACAGCCAAACACAGACATCAAAGCAAGTACCAACAAAAGAACCTGACACCACTCCATCACCAATAATGGAGGAATTAATGAAAGATGTTCCATCAGTTAAAGCTTCAACATATCACCACCCACATCACCCAGCAAGACAAAAACCAGCACGGTGGCAACGAATTAGAAACAAGGACAACAACCCCTGGATGACACATAGAGAGGTGCGACGATCCACCCACAACATATCAACACAAAAGAACCACCAGAACCCACTTCAATCTCAAGAGAGTGAGACATCGACTAGATCGAGTGTTCACCTTTCTCTGGGATGGTTGGATGCATGCAAATGGTACCAGTGGAATACTCTTTTGAGTAGATCTTATTATTTGTGTTCTTCTTATGTTTCGAGGATGAAACATGTTTAAGGAGGGTGTAATGTAGTATACCTAGGGGGGATAATATAGGGTACAAAGGGAGGTATCCAAGGGAATAATATGATGTAATAATATAAGAATGATAAATAATTGGGCCATAGTTAATAAATAAAGTGGTTAACCCACATTATGTAAGGGACCACATGTAGTTCAGGAATAAAGTGATAAGCCCATTATATTGGATGTATGGTATTGAGATACCCATGGTATTGCATGTATGAAACCTATATAGAGGCTAGAGTCTCTCCATTGAAAGATGTCAAGGATTATTGTATGGACAAGCATATGGCTTGTGGAGTGATCTCCTTCCTTAAGGAGTGAATGTATGGTGTTGCCCTACCTTAAGGGTTTTGATATTAATGAAGATCTGAAGTTTTATCTTCTATGGTGTTATTTCTTGGGCATATTTTCTATTTCTATATATTTTCTTGTCAGATCTACTACATAAGGGGCCTAAATGCGTTTCATATGTAGGTAGCCCCATTCAAGGTTGCTCTACAAGTCACTTCCCGACATTCAAAGGTGCGTTGGTCACATTGGGAGCGAAATTCTCATTGTTCCGGAATCTCCACTTGGCCAGCGTCTTCTAGAAGGGTTCACATGTGTCATGCTTTGGATCCAAGTGTTCATTTGACATCTACATGAATGGAAACATTTCTTACCTATTTTTGGAATGTTATTGATTACAAAAATACCTACAGTTCATCTATAAATTGAACACAAAGCTAAGTGTTCAAGGAGGAATATTTTGAGTAGAGAAATGATGGAGAATTTTCAATAGAGAGTTTGATTTGTGGAACTACTGGTGGAGAAACATTTGTTGTTATGAGACTAAGGAACTCTACTGGAAGGTCATGATGAATCAATCACTAGGTTGTAACCTCTCCTTCTATCATCAATAAAGAGTACTTCTTCTTTTTCCCTACATGCATCCATGTTTAATTTGATTTTCCATGTTGCAAAATATTTGTTGATGAATGTAGTTTATGCTTAACTAATTTGGCTAATTAACTTGAAGAGATATCTAGATTATTATATCTTCCACTATTTCAGTGCTCTTTCTTGCAGGAAGCATTCAGCTATTTGAAACTACTTGAAGTTGAGGCTGTAGTGGAAGCAATAGAAAGGAGCCATTTGGAAGTGACTGAAACAAGTAAGCATCCAATCGTCTCTATATATCTGTTCCGAGTTAGGAAAAAGGGTAGTGCAGTCTTTCACCTATTTTTCTAGACTAGACACCAGTCTAGGGAAGCGTAGTTTATCCGTAGATTATAATTCTGGCCCAAAAATGAATACACAATAGAGACTAAGGCCAATGGATTGGGCCCTAACCCACAAGCGTAGCCCTCTGAAACTAAAATAGTGAAGGACAATCTGAAAACTCATATTATTGCAGAAAATAGTCTCATTACATAATCATAACATTCTAAAAAATATATTACAAGAGCTAAGAGTCTATTATCTTCCTTCAAATTTTTAATTCTAATGAGCTCTTGCTCAACCCTATTTAACCTAGAGGGTAGCTACCAACAACTCCCTAAAAAGTAGGTGATATTTCCTCTTTGATTGTAAGAGAAGTGGAGCATTGGTGCACTTGATCTCTCACTTGCTTGGTTGCCTTTGATTTCGAGCAGTTGGAGGGAATCTTGAGGATCCTTGGCTACCTTTGGGAGTTAAGGAGGTGGACAATCCCCGTAGAATCTCTCCTTGTTGTCTACTCTGAGCTTTATTTGTAAAATATTCATCAAAAGTGAAATATCTTTGTGATTATCCTTCATTTAACCCACATTAGGCATTCAAATTATGAAAATCCTTAATCACCATCTACACTAGCAACATAAGACCATAATATAACTTAAATGTGAGAAAGAGAGACTTAATAAGGCTAAACAGGGGACAATTAACCCCTCCAATTATACCTAAGGATGGAGCTCATCAAGAAGCACCATCCAAACCACGTGCTAGTGCATGGCCACTCAACATCTTGGTCATCACTATCCCATTATTAAATATCATGTAGTGAAAACATGATAACCACTAGCATCCACCATGCTCCATATGTGTATAAAAAAACAGAATCAATTGGTAGCAAAAATATAGCAATACATCATAGTAGCAACAACAAATATATCCACATCATCATGAAGCCCATCAGTTACAACATAATGTATCATCAACTCAAATCATGAGAAACACATCAATGGGTAGCAGCAACAACAATAACGTGAGATCTAGAATTATAGCTCTATTTGTAGCACTAAAATCATCATCTCCTCATCATAGGTGAGCAACATCATCAATGAGGTATAAGTAGCCAATTAGTGAGAAAAAAAACATGTATACTCCACATATGAGTGCATATATATATATATATATATATATATATATATATATATATATACCATAAATTATCCATATGAGTGCATAATATCTCATCCATTATAATGCATCAAAATATCATGAGCAACAACATAACGACAAGTCCATTTACAAGCACAAATTATCCCCCTGAATGTATGATCCCCCATCACACCTAGATAATGAACATAATAATAACTATATGGCTACCATATCAATATTAGCATCAACATAAACCAAAAGAGATAAATGATCCAAAACTCTCAACATATGTAAATGGTCGATAAAATAAAATCAAATTGCGATAGAAATAGATCTAACAATGAAGGTGCACTTCAAAACTCAATGACTCCCCCTAAACACATGCATCTCTTAAAATATGCTTAATTTGATTCATATACACATTCTGGTATAATTTCACTATTAAATATTTGCATGCAACGCATGATGTAACCATATGCTCCCCCTGAGACCAAGTAGACCTCAATTTTTGTTGGAAGTTCCTTGCTGCTCTTTTCTCCTCCAAACTTTCATATGTTGAACCTTCTTCTTCTTATGCGGTTGGCCTTGCATATATTCCTTTCTCTAGTTCAATATCCTAAAAGACATGAGAAACTTGCAATCCTTGGCGTTATGGCCAATATTGTCACACAAAAAACATATAATGTGACCAAGGAATATATGAACAGTTTAATATCTTTTGTTGATCTGATTTTTATTCCTTTAATGTGCCTTACAATCAATAGACATATGGAAAAAATCATTTCATGAGAAACAATAACCATAAAATGTACTATTATACATGAATTATGGAGATCTTCTTTGCATGCATGCTTGAGCTTGCATCTCGTTTGGCTACTTATTTTGATGAGAGGATTTTATCTCTCCATTACTACAAATTAATTCTGTGTGTCCACATACTCCACAGTTATAACATTTCCCATTTCTATTCTTGCTCTTTTTCCTCCTTTGATTATTCTTCTGATTCTTGCATGACTAGTGATTTTTATAACGATTCTCCATTTTATTTCTATCATTGGCTACTCCAACGTTTTCAAGTTTTCTCGTTGATGCTTGAGCACTAGATCTGAGATTACCTATTTATTTTCTTGCAGAAATTACTTCTTCCTTTAATTAAATTTTATTATCATCTTCCAACTCAATGTATACCGTGCTCATTTCAATTTCAATATTCATTCCTTTTTCTAGTTGAGTTTTCAAATATGAATATTCTTCTTTAAATGCACACTCCTTTTCATCAAACCTTTATAGTAGAATTTGTTGATCTTTATTTTGAGTCATGAGACTTTGAATTTCTTCTTCTAGTGCCATTACCTTGGATTTCTCTTTATATTTGATATCACTATATATTTCTTCTTCTTCTTGCGAGGAGGATTGAATTGTTACTGCAATAAAAGTATAATCCTTTTCATTACTTTCCATTTTTGAAAAATTAAATTTTCCTCCAAGATACAAATTCTACAACCTTTCCAACATTTCTTTTCTAGTCTCATCATATTTTGAAATATTATTCAAAATAATCTTTTTATCCAAATCATTAAATTCACCTTCAATTCCATACCCAATTGATAAAAAAATATCTTCATCAAGTGATAAACAATATGAGTCCAAATTCACTTTCCAAGTTGAAAATTTACCTTCATGAAGTATTGGAATATCTTTATTGATCCATTTCAGAAAATTTACAAAAAATCTGCTAGAATATCCAAGATAAACTCTCGAATGATCAAGCTGCACCCAAGATCCCCAATCTGATACGAAATTTTTGAAGCTAGATCACTACTGAGAGGGGGGGGGTGAATCAGTAATGATGGCACTTATAATTATTTTCTCAAATTAAATAATATTTAGCCACGCATGAACCGAAACACAGAGCCATAGATCATAGGATCAAAAATAAACTTGCAACCATAAAAAAATCAACACAATGGACACAAGTATTTCTAGTGGAAAACCCTTCTTCGAGAATGTTGTGTAACCAACTCCAAAAATAGAAGAAATGAGATATCAACGCCTTAGAAATAAGCCACTTCGAGGGGGAAACCTCCAATACATTACATGAATGAACAATTCTTGGATGATACATTTTACAAAACCTCCTTTCTATATATAGGAGTCCATGGGGCCATAATGTAATCCTAGTGGGCCACAATGTAATCCTAGCTGACCTAACAATAATAATTTAAGGGCACAATAATAACAAAATGGGGGTTACAAGGGTACAATAATAACAATAAGGGGGTTACACTAACAACAATAAGGGACTATACTAGTAATATAGGGACCTAACATGCCCATCTCCTTCAAAAAAGTGTTGTCCTCAATGCTTGAGTAGCTCTGGGTGCTTCTGTATAAAATTCTTATCCTCCCATGTAGAATCTTCAGTGGGTAAGTTCTTCCACTTGATGAGATACTCTGAAATTGATCGATTCCGTAGTTGTCGAGTTCTTGTTTCCGTGACCGCTTCCGGTTCCAATATGATTTTTCCTTCCTCATCAAGTTCTGGAAATATTGTTTGAACTGAATATTTTCACCTATAACCTTCTTTAAGCATGAAACATGGAAAACTGGATGTACTCGCGAAGAAGCAGGAAGCTCCAATTTGTATGCCATAGTACCAATCTTTTGCAACACCTTGTAAGGACCATAGTACTTTGGCGATAATTTATTATCCTTCTTAGCTTGCTTGAGGGACATTTGTTTGTATGGTTGTAGCCGTAAAATACCCAATCTCCTACATCAAAACTTCTCTCGCTGCGATGTTGATCTGCCTGTTGTTTCATTCGATTTTGTGCCAAATTAAGGTTATCCTTTAAGAGTTGGAGAACTTCTTGCTGATGCTCGATGTGATCTTCCACTGCTTGAACCTTCGAATTTTCTCTTAAATATGATGTGATGGATGGTGGATGATATCCATAAAGTGCCATAAATGGGTCATTTTTGCTGCAGTATGGAAGGAAGTGTTATACCACCATTCAGCGAGAGGTAACCACTTGACCCATTGTGTTTGTTTATCAGATACAAAACAACGAAGATATCCTTCCAAACATTTATTTACTATCTCTGTTTGACCATCAGATTGAGGATGATAAGATGAGCTATGAGCTAATTGAGTACCCAAACAAGAAAATAACTCCGTCCAAAAATTTCCTGTAAAAATGGGATCTCTGTCGCTCACAATAACCCTTGGGCTTCCATGTAGCTTTTGAATTCTATCCACAAATGTAGTAGCAACTGTACTTTCCTTAAATGGATGAGATAATGCACAAAAGTGTGCATACTTGGTAAGTCTATCAACTACCACCATGATGACATTCTTGCCTTCGGACTTCGGTAAACCTATGATAAAATCCATTGAAATCTCCTCCCAACGTTGACTTGGAATGGATAAAGGTTGTAGAAGTCCCGAGGTCTTAATTGTCTCCACTTTATTCTGCTGGCAAACCAAACATTCTGCCACAAAATTTTGAATATCAGATTTAAGGCCATCCCGAAAAAAATCTTTCTTCACCCTGTGGTAAGTTTTTAAAAATCCTGAGTGTCCTCCTAAAGGAGAAGTGTGCAATTCCAGAAGAATATTTTGTTTCAGTTGGGAATTCTTACAAAGATATAAGCGATCTTTGTACCATAAGGAATCATTTTTCCAACTAAATGTATCAGATGTACTTGTTGAAGATTGCAACAAGAAACAGTGAAGGAGGCATCCTGAAACATCTTTCCTGATCCTAGTTGGAAAGTGATCACCAAAACTAGGTGGGGGCCACACAAGTGATTTTTGTTGCAAATTCTATTTTTAGACTATGTCTATTTTTAGACATATGGAGCATATTCTATAAGTTGCGGGATGCTATTTATGGATGGTTGGTCAAGTTGGAAAAATAGATGGATTTCTCTTTTTAGACATATTGGGCGGAATCTATTTTTAGATTGCCAGTCTAAAAATAGATATGTCGAATATTATTAGCTCTTAATAATATTTGGACTATAAACATTATCTTATTCTCTTGAAGCACTTCAGTTTGATGCCTGGATGTGGCACATGCAGCTGACAGAAGGAAATATGCTTTTCCTAGGGTTTAAGTGAAGCTATTGCATGAAGACTTTAGTTAGAACTCATGTGACAGAGTTTGGTGGAGTTGATTGAGGAAGTTAGTGGAGTTGTATTCAGTTTAACTAATCTAAACATAGTTGAGCTTTTGTATCCAAGTTAACTAATAGATACAATTAGTGAGAGTGGTGTGAATTAATTATTAATTAATTCACTAATTATAAACTCATAAATCAACTAAAGAATACATCAGTTAACTTCAGTGCATGGACAATTTCAGTGGAGACCAGTGCAGAAATAGGTGAAAGAGCAAGTTAACTATCAGTTGTGACTATACTGTTGCTATTTGCAACACACAGATAGGTGGAGTAATCAATGAGGATTGCGCAGTTCAATCTAGGTGGTTTATCTATATAAAGAGACCATCCCATAGCATTGAAACAGGCAATTCAGGTTGGCTATCAAGTGGCTAAAGGTTGGAGCATGAGTTTTGCTAGATCTAGCTTGATAGTGTGTAGCATGGGAGGTAGTGCATGAGAGCTTGCAAAGAGCTTTGTACTATGATTGTTACATGATCTCCATGACATGTATAATATACAGATAGTTTGGGGTTTTCAGCTTTAAGCTTTCCCATGAAATATTGTGTTCATATGTGTGAATTTTTATGGCTTTAATGTGTGCATGCAATTGATTTTATTTCCGCATGTGATGATCAATGGTAGAAGAGATTCTGTATTATGCATGAAGCTAAAATAATGTGTGATCAGGAGAATCTCGGTGGATAACATATCAGTTATTCAAATTTCTACATGGTATCAGAGCGATATTGATCATTGGAGCAATTGCAAAGAATTGAAGCGGTTGAGTTTTAGGATAAACTCAAGAAACATAAAGATGGAGAAAGCTGGAAATATACATGCATATTGTATATAATTTTCTACATGGAATGAGAGCGAGAATTTTTGGGTGCGCGAGTTTGTAGGGAATATCTGAAAATTTTTGGTGAAATATTTTCAGAAAAAAAATAGCATATTTGTATTCCTTGCGAAAAAATACCCAAATTGAAAAAAAAAATCGGTCGAATCGGAGCTCGGATGAGGGAGATATCATCGATTTAAAATCAGCTCTTTTTGTTAGAAAATTTTGCGACGGCGGGACAATTGCAATGTGCGCGAGCTAAGAATCTACATGCACTGAGGTACAAGATGCATGCAAAGCTTTGAAGAGCAAAGCAGAGGTTAGTGACTTGGTGGTTGAGAGGGAGCCTCTCAACATGCATCGTGAGGACAAGTCAAGAAGGTTGGGATTCGGGCAAAGAATCTCTACAGACTTGGAGTAGATGGGATTTCTACGGAGCTTCCTGCTGATGGGAAGTGAATGAAAGGCATGCAACTGATGCTTGAGAGGGAGCAAGTTTTGCATGCAAGTATTGAAGTAGATGGGATGTCTACGGAGCTTCCTGCTGATGGGAAGTGCAAGGAAGACATGCAACTGAAGCTTGAGAGGGAGCAAGTGTTGCATGCAGGTGAGAAAGACATGCAACTGAAGCTTGAGAGGGAGCGGGTTTTGCATGCAGGTGATAGTGAACCTCGGGATGTGGAGCAGCCACAAGAGGATCATGGAGTGGAAGAGACCACTCATCCAGAGAAATTTCATGCCAGACGGGCAGAGGGAGTGCATGCAGCTATACCACCAGGTATGAGGTGGGGCGACATGCATGAGTAATCCCATGAGGAGATTTCTGGGCAGATTCATGAGATGGTGTGGATCTCATGGATTGAACCTGGCTACGAGGTGCCCACAACGCAGCAGTAGCAAGATCAGTTGGAGTGATGCAGGCAGATCAAAGTGACAGTGTCAGATACTGGAGCGCGGATCAGAGTTGACAGCAAGTGCAAGAGTGCATGGGTGCAAGAGTTCAACAGCGCAGTAGTTCCTGATGACATGTGCAAGTGGTACCAGCAGAAGTCAAAGACTTTGATGATAGATGCTAGATGCATCAAGACTGATTGAGTTGTTTGGAGCCTATTCAGTTTCAGAGGAGTTGCAGAGCAGATGCATGGAGTTGCATGGTTCATGCATGAGTTTGCATGGCACATGCAAAGGGTGCATGGCGAATGCATGGAGTTGCATGTCGCATGCATGGAGTTGCATGGCGCTTGTGAAGGTTGCAAGGCGAATGCATGGAGTTGCATGTCGCATGCAATGACAGTCCTTTCTTGTTGAGAGGGAGTGTTGAAAATGGCAACAAGAAACAGTGAAGGAGGCCTCCTGAAACATCTTTCCCGATCCTAGTTGGAAAGTGATCACCTAAACTAGGTGGGGACCACACATGTGATTTTTGTCGAAAAATCTATTTTTAGACTATGTCTATTTTTAGACATATGGAGCATATTCTATAAGTTGTGGGATGCTATTTATGGATGGTTGGTCAAGTTGGAAAAATAGATGGATTTCTATTTTTAGACATATTGGGCGGAATCTATTTTTAGATTGCCAGTCTAAAAATAGATATGTCGAATATTATTAGCTCTTAATAATATTTGGACTATAAACATTATCTTATTCTCTTGAAGCACTTCAGTTTGATGCCTGGATGTGGCACATGCAACTGACAGAAGGAAATACACTTTTCCTAGGGTTTAAGTGAAGCTATTGCATGATGACTTCAGTTAGAACTCATGTGACAGAGTTTGGTGGAGTTGATTGAGGAAGTTAGTGGAGTTGTATTCAGTTTAACTAATCTAAACATAGTTGAGCTTTTTGTATCCAAGTTAACTAATAGATACGATTAGTGAGAGTGGTGTGAATTAATTATTAATTAATTCACTAATTATAAACTCATAAATCAACTAAAGAATACATCAGTTAACTTCAGTGCATGGACAGTTTCAGTGGAGACCAGTGCAGAAATAGGTGAAAGAGCAGGTTAACTATCAGTTGTGACTATACTGTTGCTATTTGCAACACATAGATAGGTGGAGTAATCAATGAGGATTGTGTAGTTCAATCTAGGTGGTTTATCTATATAAAGAGACCATCCCATAGCATTGAAACATGCAATTCAGGTTGGCTATCAAGTGGCTAAAGGTTGGAGCATGAGTTTTGCTAGATCTAGCTTGATAGTGTGTAGCAAGGGACGTAGTGCATGAGAGCTTGCAAAGAGCTTTGTAATATGATTGTTACATGATCTCCATGGCATGTATAATATACAGATAGTTGGGGGTTTTCAGCTTTAAGCTTTCCCATGAAATACTGTGTTCATATGTGTGAATTTTTATGGCTTTAATGTGTGCATGCAATTGATTTTATTTCCGCATGTGATGATCAATGGTAGAAGATATTCTGTCTTATGCATGAAGCTAAAATAGTGTGTGATCAGGAGAATCTCGGTGGATAACATATCAGTTATTCAAATTTCTACAGTACTAGGATCTTGCTGCAACTTTTGAATGAGTGTCCATACATCTTTGTCCTTCCATTCATCTCTTGCTTCGGTTATCCAATCCGGTTGGATAATAGAAATGGCACAAAGCAATGCTTCCACCTCTTCATTCTTTCTTGAGAGTGCATCTGCAACAACATTAAGCTTTCCTTTTTTGTAGATTATTTCAAAGTCATAACCCAACATCTTTGTGACTCATTTTTGCTGCTCTTCTGAAGATAGTCTTTGTTCCAAAAAGTGTTTAAGACTATCATGATCAGTTTTTACCTTGAAGTGTCTTCCCATTAGGTAAGTTCGCCATTTTTTTAGTGCATGTAGTATTGCTAACATTTCCTTCTCATAAATAGGTTTCTGTAAATACTTTCCTTTGATTGGACGACTTTCAAAAGCAATGGGTCTTCCTTCCTGCATTAAAACTGCACCAATTCCATTTCCTGAGGCATCACATTCCACAATAAAGGTTTTTGTGAAGTCCGGTGTAGCTAAGACCGGTGCTAGGCACATTGCCTCTTTAAGACGTTCAAAGGCCTTAGTTGCTTCAGGAGTCCATGAAAATGCATCTTTCTTCAATAATGTTGTTAGAGGTGCTGCTATTTTCCCATAATTCTTAACAAACTTGCGATAATACCCTGTTAACCCGAGAAATCCTCGCAACTGCTTTATGGTTGTGGGGACTTTCCATTCCTTAATGGCTTTAATTTTGTTAGGGTCTACTTTAATACCCTTGTGAGATACAATATGACCCAGATATTCCACCTCTTGTACTCCAAAGAAACATTTGGATGTTTTTGCATATAATTGTTTCTCCTGCAATAGTTTGAGCACCTACCAACATGTTCAACATGATCCTTCCAAGACCTGTTGTAGATTAGTATATCATCAAAAAATACTAGCACAAATTTTCTAAGGAAGGGTTTGAAAATGGAATTCATCAACCCTTGAAATGTAGAAGGTGCATTGGTAAGGCCAAAAAGGCATGACCAAAAATTCATAATGACCCTCATGAGTTCGAAATGCTGTTTTTGGAATATCTTCAGTCTTCATTCTAATTTGATGATATCCTGAACGAAGATCCAACTTGGTAAATAAATTGCTCCATGTAATTCATCCAATAATTCATCAATCACAGGAATGGGAAATTTGTCTTTAATGGTGAGCTTATTGAGCTCCCTATAATCCGGACACATTCGCCATGATCCATCCTTCTTGTGTACCAATACTACAGGAGCAGAGAAAGAACTTTGACTAGGTTGAATTATACCGCCTCTAACATTTCTGCAATCATACGTTCAATTTCGCTCTTTTGGAAGTAAGGATATCTATAAGGCTTGATGTTTGGAGGAACACTTCCTGGAATCAAATGAATAGCATGATCATGATCACGAATAGGTGGGAGTCCTTTGGGAGTTTTAAACACCTTGGAATGATTGTCCAAGACTTGTTGGAGATCTGCAGAAATAGATGATTTTGATGTTGGAACTTCTAGTGAGCATAATTGTGCAATTGCGCCTCGTTGTTCTTTCTTTAGAAGCTTTGTCATGACATTAGAGCTTATTATCCTTCCTGGCTTCCCTTCAATACCCCGTAATTCGACTTCCTTTCCTTCTTAAAAAAATTTCAAGAAAAGTTCTTGAAAATTAAAAGCTACCGTCCCCAAAGATTGTAACCATTGTACTCCTAGTACAACATCAGCACCTCCCATAGGAATGGAAAGCATTGGAATTGTCAACACATATTCCCCCATGGTTAGCTTGATATTATGGCATTTTCCAGAGAAATTTATAGTTCCTCCATTTGCAACCATCACTTGACATTCCGGTGCTGGGTATAGGAAACAATTTAATTCCTTGGCTACCTTACAATGAATAAAATTATGGGTGCTACCTGAATCAATCAACACTATTACCTTTTTCTTCTTGATATGTCCTTCTATCTTGAGAGTTTGAGGAGTGGTAATTCCTGCCAGTGCATTACACGATATGGTCGGATTCATTTCTTCCCCTTCTATGGCTGGTTCTTGGTGTATATCCTCTTCTTGTTCATTTTCTTCTTCCTCTTCACAATCTATGTAAAATAATTTCTTCTCAGCACACTTATGACCTTTAGTGTATTTTCTATCACAACTGTAGCAAAGCTCTTTTGCTCTTTTTCTTCCAATTGTTGTGGTGTCAACCTTGTAGGTTGTGGAAATCTAGGCGTAGCAACACTTCCTTCTTTATAGAATTGAGTGGTAGGCTTCCTTGTCGCCATTATTTTACATTCAACTTTTCTTGCCATCCCGAATGCCTTCTCCAATGAATCTGGTTCCAAAACGCGAACTTCTTGTTGGATGTTATCCTTTAAAGTGACTATGAAGAGATCAATCCTGTGTTCCTCTGGAATATCAGTTACCCTTATATTCAATTTTTGGAGGTCCTCAATGTGCTGCCCCACTAAACCCTTTTGTTTGAGATTTATCAATTGGCTAAAGAAGGTGTTGCTCTTTGTATCCTCATAATGTGCTATCATTTCCTCCGTAAAAATTGACCAAGTGACAATTTTTTTACGGGAGCAAAGCCATCGATACCATACAAATGTATTTTGTTCTAATGTAAAGTTGCAATGCGTACCTTTTGTGTGTTTTGCACGTTATGGAGATCAAAATATTGCTCCATCTGTAGTATCCATGTTACAGGATCCTTTCCCTCAAACTTCCTCATATCCATCTTTGGAATATGGTGGTTCTTCCCGCCAACATTAGAGTTTATGAAATCACAATTAACATTTATTTTGTTCTCATCATGAGGTTCTTCTACTATCTTTTCACCATTAGGAAACCTTTCTTGTATAAAATTTTTCAAACCTTCCATGTCTGCTTTTAGAAAATTCTTCATGTTTTCCATTTTCTCATTGATCTTAGCTTCCATGTCATCAATCTTAGCTTCCATGCCCACTTCCATGCCATCCATCTTAGCTTCCAAACCAATCATCTTAGCTTCCACGCCTTTCTTCAAACCATCCATCTTAGTTTCCACGCCTTTCTTCAAAACTTCCATTTCTTTTTTTGTTGTTCTTTGCGAGAGTGAAATTTTCTCTTGTAATTTTGATATGTCATGTTGCCAGTCTTCATCTTCATGAGTCATAGTAGAGCCTTCTGAAGGCTTAATGGGTGTTGAATTCTTTTTAGGGGCCATTTTAGAATCCAATACTGATATATATTCTACAATATGCCCTTGGGATCAATTTAACTTGATTATTCAAACAAGACTTGTGCAATTTGAAAAAAATACACACCTTTTTCTTGCTTTGAGGAGCTCGATATTGAAATTGTATTATCTCAAGCGCTCAACTAAATAATTACAAAAAACTACTAGGCTTCACAACTCTATTCATATGATTGATTTGATCTAGATTCATCTCATTGACTCTATCAAACCACTAAATCCACTTCCCTTTTGATGTATTCAACTTTAATTAGTTTCTGGTGGCCCCAAGAACTTTTTTTATCATAAAATAAAAGAATTTGAACAAGAATATCATTAAAACAAAAAAATTTCTCAACAACACAAGAAATCTAGAGAAAAACTTGTGAAAATGTTCAGTCGCATGCACAACATTATCTCCAGTCACTCCAATAGGAATGTCTTCCAGTGAATGGATCTTTTCAGTTTCTCCCACAGACTTGGATCCATGAAACTGGGATAAGGATGAAGAAATCCAATGATTCTTTAGTCTAAAACCTCTACCAGTGAATGGAACACCTTCTTCACCATCTGATCACTCCTCCAAACCTCTATGTCAAGTCTCGAATTAATGAAATGGGCCAAGAACAAGTCAATGACATGCAAGACCTATTCTGAAAACCTTAGTAACAATACGAACACCTCCATCTCCTAAAGGAACAATCACAACCTATCTAAACATCTCCAACACCTGTAGCAGCATATCTAACTCCTATAGTAGCATCTCCAACTTTTGCAGCAATAACATCATGTCGTACAACAACGTCCAACACTGATAGAGGCACCTCCAACATAAGAAACCACATTTCAATACATGTAGGGACATATCCAATGTTTCGAGGACATATAGAGATATATGCAACACCTAGAGAAGCACTCCAACATCTTACAGTAGCAACATCTCCAATCAATACCTAAATCCAATCATCACATGTAGAATCCATCTCTACTCAGCCTCCAAATCACCTGCACTAGGTTTATTCAAAGGTATGCTGACATCAATGTCAACTAATAATACCATCAAGTTAAACACACATCACTAATCACTCATCACACATGCATATGACAAGAAACACCATGAACCTTGTTGGGCCTCAGAAATGTCGCATTTTCATCCACTTTTTCCTTACATTTCATCGTCCCATTAACATTTCATCACACCATTTCCATAAATATACTTGGGTATTCCCTTATTATTTTCCAATTTATTCATTTTAGTATTATAAGTGAATTAATGATTAAATATTAGAAAATTAATATGCTTTTCATTAATATCTCAAGTATGGATGAGATTTGTGATTTATAGGAATATGTGAAGGATTAATTCAAAAGAATTCTCAAATATCTCCTCCGCCATTTCAAGGAAATCATTATTCAAAGCCTATTCCAAGGAGAAGATCATGGGTAACATATCTTATGTAAATATTTATGAGAGATATGTGTGAGGATTTAAAGGGATCATATTTTGTAATAATAGGAAAATGGTTGAGAGAATAGTGGATCTATAATTATGAGATGGTTATCTCCTTTTCAAAGGAAATTCATGTATAAAAAAGAGTTCTCTCTCTTCATGAGGAGGTCATTCTTAAGTAGAGATTACGTAAAAGGACAGGAATTCATCATTAGTGGTAATTAATTTATGATTATTAGGGAGTCAATTATCGTTAGAATAATGATTTTGTAATCTTTCATTGTTAGGTTGTCCATTTGTCATAGTGTGATATGATTCTTCCATTGTTATTGTGAGATCACATATATTGTCTCGTTGCTCTTCATATGTTGTTTTCTTTATGCAATTTCCTTCTTTCTTAGTTAACTTATTTCATGCTATTTTACTTCCAGTCAAGAAATTTAGATTAGCTTAATTAAAATTCAGTCCTACATATATTTTGTGTGTTCTTCGTAAGTTTGAAATCCTAATATTGACAATTAAATGGCTGGTCAAGTACTACAATGCAATTAATTAACGACAATAGTGTCACCCAATATTTTGGCATCATTGTCGGGGAGGAAGTCAAATAGAATTACCATGCTAATATATGGTTTTAAGTAATTTCTTTTTTTTCTTGTTGTAAAACAATGGGGTATTGAATACAGGAGGTAAGAGCTTGCATAACCAACAATAAAAATTCTTGCTCAACAACCCGCTTTTCGGCAAATGCACCATTGTTAGTTGATGGTATTTTCTATGCATATATTTTTCTGATTTTCTTGAAATAAAAAGACGTTCTTTTCAGGCAAGTGTGAATTTCAATTTCCACAATTTCAATTTCTGCAAGTGTGAATTTCAATTTTTGTAATTTCAATTTTTGCAAGTGTGTTTTTTCTACAACTGTGAAGAGTTATTGTTTTATATTTCAAAATTAGTATTTAATTGTTGCAATTCGTGATTTTCAAGAAATTATTTTATTTTCATTATGATTTCAGTTTTGGGTATTGTAAGAACCTCTCCATTAACCATGTAATATAGTTTTATGATGAGTGTTAGCTTGGAACAACTCACCTAGATCCTTGCAAAAGTCAGGATCTCTTCTTCCCACGAAGAGGAGATCTTGACAACAGTAGAGAGCTTAATTAGTCCAACAATGAATGAAGATTCAACATCCAGAGATTCCTATGTATCTGAGGGCGAACAATTCTTCGAACAAGAGATCGAGGAAGATGAAGAAGTGTTACAACATGATCTGAGTGGGGGAAATTTTCCCTACGAATGCTTTATCGAACAATGGTTCCAAGTAAATATTCGATTAGTTCCACCTTTTTATTTGTATTTAGGTAGTTTCCAGTTACAACAGTTAGATTTATTTATTTTTGCATATTTTTATTTTTCATTTACAAAATTGACAATGAACATATTCATAATATTGTTGCATGAATGGTTACATTGGCTATTTGATTACATGTAACTAATTTCTAATTTTTAATTAGCGTAGAGTAGGTAGGGATAACGTATAAAACACTATTTTTAGAATAAGTATTGTTAGTATGAATCTTAATCGCAAGTGTACAAAAAAGTCTCACTTTATCTGTGCATAACAAACAACCCTAACAGCAAAGATGGTTGCTAATATCTTTAGATCTGCAATTAGTTGACCAAGATAAATGCTACAAAATCTAGATCTATGCATTAAAAGACATTAAGCAGTAAACAAAAACAAGAGTTTCTCTATGCATCCAATAGACAAGAAAATAATGTTTTAAATAATTTTTTGTATTTATGACACCTGGGAGGAGAACATAGAAAGATGTTACCAGTCCTCCTCAATGGGATGGGTTCTTGTAAGTCCTTAGCACTTCAGATCTAAAATCCCTCTTTCTTGATGGTGTAGAAAACCCAGACAAAAAATGGAACTCAAAGGGAGATCATAAGAAAAATGGTAACAAAATATGACAATGATGGTGGATCAAAGTTAGACCAAAATTATAGATCCAGAGTGATCTTTAGGAAAAAAAAGGTAGTGAATGAATGGAAAAACCCTTCTATTTTTAACAAAATATTGATTTAGTCTAGATATTAGTGCATAGTTAAAATATTATTAACCAAATCAAGATCCAACTTTTATGGAATATTTTATTATATTTGTTGGAGGGAAAAAGAATTTGACTTGGGTCAAATCCCTTTATTTGTAAATAATAAATAAATAAATTGTTTATTTATTATTTTAAGGATGCGGTTGAGTAATAATCAAATAAATAATGATTTATTTAATTATTTATGAATGATTTAGTCAAATTCAACAAGGAATATTATTTAAATAAGGTTTAAATAATTATTCCTAGAAAATAATAAGATAAATAGTGATTTATCTAATTAATTTTCCTGTTTTGGGTTAAGTATGACCAATAATATTAATTAAACTGTTTTTTAAATAATTATTCCTTGAGGAAAATAAAACAAATGTAGATTCATTTAATATTTCATCACAGGGTTTCCCGTTTAGACCATAAGAAACTTAATAAAGGTGGTTTACTAAGTTATTTTTCATAGTGAAAACAATTTTACTTAGGGTAAAATTGGTCTTACATGGTGTACTTAGGTCCATATAATAGTAATAGGTTAGATGACCAAAAAATAGTGTAACAGATTACCCTCCAGCATGTGAGCATTAGGAGCTAATCGTATGACCGAAGTACGTTATAAGAACTCAATCACTAGACATCGAAGGGGAATTCAGAGAGAGAGAAATATAAGGTAGACCAAAGCGCTAGAGGACTAGACCCTAAGGAGGCGAGACTTGCAAGTGGGAGAAGTCTCTTTTATGAGTGAGTACCTATGCTACAGGCGGCTGGGGAGGCATACCTATGCCTAGTGAGACAAAGTACAAAGAATAATGCTTCTAGTAAAAAAGGGATTGAACTATATAGTACATGTTGGGACAAACATGAGCCAGATAAAAACATGATAATGAATCCCACATACATACTGTGCCTGGGATAACAACCAATACTTATACAATAATATCTGAGTACATGAGATATAAATACAACCAATGTGCCCCTGTAACCAGGAAAGGGCTCTGAAAATCTGACTGATACATGCGAACTAGAAGGCACTGCAAGCGGCTGAGGCCGAAATCATAAAATATATGGAGTTGCATCAAAGGCTGTGATGAAGAGGTCATCCAGGCATGTGGGGGGCTACCTGAAGGGACACCCCCTCATGAGGTCGAAAAACATCTCACACACACCCGGGAATCACCGATATCATCTGTTGCATCACTAAACCATCAATTATATGGATCTCAATCATGTTGTAAGGAACTGGAGCTGAGAAACAATCAAGTCAAAGGTCAATAAGGAGTCACTTTTCCTGATCCAAGGCACCAAACAAGAGTGGAAGTTGGAACCAAGGTACACCGCTCTCTAAACCTGTCTTCTGTAATTAATGATCTGATGTCGACACAAGGAGGTCCGCCATAGGTGAGGAAATAAGGGATCCTCAACTAATGCATGAGAGAAAATATTAAAGCAACTGGCAAACTGACACCAGGGATGATGATGAAATGGGGGGTACTGAGTAGCAGATGGACGACTTCCTTTGTTAGAGCATAAAAGGCATGGATGACCTTGCAGCAACTGACACAATATCAAAGGGGACAGGGGGCATTTGGACTGAAGGCCATAATGTGTGACACGAGAGAGGAACCAAGAAATGAAGTATGGAGGACTATAGCAGGATATAAAGGGACTCGGGATAGACTCCATGGATGCGATGATGACTGAACTCGAATGCTCTAAACAAGGGTGACTCGATGATGCTACCACATAGAAAAGGTCCAATGGGGACCATAAAAACATGAGTACATGATGGTTACTCATGACGTAAATCAACACGAGCAAGGACAAGTATGGAGGAAAAGTGGTGCCCCAAGTTCAAGTGTTGTAAGTGAAGAAATTCGATTTTGAGGAGTGGTGAAGTGACCCGTCTTGGACAAAATGTGTCGTGGTGAAGAATCAAATCATGATAAACTAACAGATACCCATTTGAGGGCTCAGTGAGAGCTTTCCAATGGTACAGACAGTTTGTCAAACTGAGCTACGGTTTGGTCACAGTAGGTGAAAGAATAATCAGGGGTTTCTCTTTTAATAAGGCATTTTCCCTCCAAATTCACTCATTTGCATGTGGAGTTGTGGTGAATGTAAAGAGGAGAGAAGGCCCTAAATCTTGTGACGATCATAGCAAACAAACCGAACCTTGGAATCGAGATCCGTGAGTTGAATTTAAGAGGCCTAACCCTACTCGTTCATTTCAGTGGATTGAAAGTTTAGTTTAGGTCCCCATAGCTCAGGAATAGACCCCTGCACCTCTTCATGCTGGGTTGAAATTTTTGGGGCAAAAGCTGTGACCTGGGTAGCAGGTTTTGGGCAGAAAACTGTGACCTGTCCCAGGTTTGGGCATGAAAAGTGTGACCTAACATAGAGGGGTTTTTCTGTGTTATTTTTTGGCTGAGAACTCAGTTTTTATGTTTGGATATAGTATTTCCTATATGTACACTGAAAAATATGACGGTTTTATGAAGATATGGCAGAATTACGGATCAACTGGAGAAAGAGAGACCTAGGCACATTACGGTCAAAGATATGAGAGGATTAGGGTGTCCGTGGTGCATTGGCCAGGTTTTGGGTTTTGAAGTTTGTGGGGAACCCTATTATGAGATCTGGAGAGCCCTTGTTGGCCTGGATTTTCAGTTATTAGGATACAGACCATCAGGTCTTTATAGTGCAGGGGCACTGGATCGAGTTGACGGTCTAGGATATATATTTTCTTACTGGTCTCCCATCACTTGGGATGGTCGAGAATACTTATCCAGTGTTACCATGAGGGAGGAACATCATGGAGTTTGTAGAGTGCAATTTTCAACCAGGTCTACATGTCAAAGGGACACGGATACCCATCGGGGATCTAGAGAGGTTAGAGACCCATGTTTTGGTCATAGCAGTGCTACAAATCGTGGGAAACCAGACACTCCACCACATCACTAGAGGGAAGATCATGCTTGTGGAGAGTGTGTTGAGTGGGACCTACTATGGGTGGGCCCAGATGATGCTATCATCCTTGAAACGACAGTTGTCATTATGCAAGTGGCAAGTGAACCATAACTATGCATATGGTACATTTTTGTGCTCACTCTTCTTCGAGAAGATCCCGACACTTAGACCTCGCATATAGCTCTAGGATGGGGGCCCTAGGGAGCCCAAGATGCACTGGTGGGGGTGACTATTGTGTAGAGGAGGAGGTGGGGCTGTCGGACGAGTGTTCCGACCTAAGTTCTTTGCTCATTAGGATCAGATGCCATTGTACATAGACGACAATCCTTATAGTGGGATGAGTTATCGTGGGGACCCGAATTTGCCACTGCCGCATGGTCGAGTATGGGGGCTCGATGGTAAGTGAAAAATTGCTAATATTTTATGTGCATTGTAAATTTTTAGAATATTGTATATGGTATTGATTCGTTCACTTTTGGCATGCAAATACAACACCGGTAAAACTGGTTGGGTATATGGGACGACTTGCAGTATGAGGAGATGCAGGGCCTAGTGGATCGAGAGCACTGTAAAATGAGGATGAAACAACCCTCCTGGAGGACATCCGTCGTAGATGTGAGAGGCTTTTGATTGATGTTTTAGAGCACGGCTGGAAAGACTTGGATGACCAGTACATAGAGCCATGTATTGGTCTACCCTCAGAGTGGCGAGGGGTCATGCAGCGCATGGCGATGGTTGAACAGGTGATTCACGATCTACGAGCTGCAGGAGCAGAGCCATTGGCTTGGGATCCTCCAGATAGTGGTTAGGTGTAGGGGTAGGTGGTGCCCCCAATTTTTAGTGTTTGTAACATGCAATGGGCATGTCATATGTATCAGAGTTGATGGACTCTAAAACATGTTATACGAAATATATTATGGATATGCATTGTTTTGATGGTTTTATGTTATTGTATTGTTTTAAATTCCAATCTAGAATATTTTTTGAAATGCTATCTACATAGTGATTTTGTGCTCTAGGTACATGACTAAATGTAATGATATCAAATTCACACATCAAAATCTTCACTCGTAGATATCTTCTAAAAGGATAGGATTATGCACACAATATACACCATTTAATTCCATGACAAGAAGCAAGGAATCTAAATGAACATGAAGGTGGACGATGCGATGGGAAAGGGCATAGGATAATAAACCTCACACTGCATCATATTTGGCCTTGTTATTGGTGGAAGTACCAATGCAGACACCATTCGAGAGAACAAGTGAATGTAAGGGAGTAAAAATGGCCTAATCTACCGAGGCTAGATTTCAGGGAGTAGTAACTTGCACCATCGGCATAACCAATATAAGGTGTGGACGAGAGGTCCATTTGAAAGGTGCCAAAAGACAATAAATGGGAGGATGATGAATAATGTTGGCAACTTGAGCATAAAGTAGAAATTGAAAAACACTGCGAGAAGGAGTGATCTAGGTAAGATGTCTATTACTCACCCGCCGTTGGTTAGGTGGTGTGTGGGAGCTACCAGAGGTGTAGCTTGTGCTCAGGCCGTGCAAGTCACCATAGACATGAATGGTGCCATCTTGCTCATGGGAGGGAAAGATGAAGTTAGGGGTGGACAAGGCTTCCATTATTTCATCATCACAATAGAAGATGGAGTGACTGGAGGAAGGGAGACCAAATGACGCGGCGAAGCTACCTGACTGATCATCATGAGAAGGAAGGTTCACATGCGCATCATCATGGGGGATGATAGAAGAACAAGCAGATAAGGGATCCACTGATGTTAAGCCCAAGGTGTTTGCTGAAGGGCGGTCGAGCGAAACAACAGGGGAATATTCCGAGGGAGCTTCCACTGAGGGTCTCATGAATGATGATAGGTAGAGGATGGTGGCCACAGGCTCCATCATCTCGATATCAGAAGGGGGAATGTCAATGGGAGTGGGTAAATCCTCAGGCTAGACCGAAGCATATTACACAAGAACGGGAGAGGCGGACTATTTTTGTTCAACCTCGTACTCTTGGAATACCTCCAAAGAGGCACGATAATGCGTGAGGTGGGGACAATGGTGGGAATAATGGATATGGAGATCACAAAAATCACAAGGTTTATTAGTGTGAATAGTCTTAGGGTTCTTGGCTGTAGTCGAGGAAGAAACAGAGGCTTCAAGGACTGTAGACTCATGGAATGAAACATTAACCATGGGCTTGATACGGGGCAACTCAGGACAGGTATGGGTGGCATGATTGATGACATCACACAAAGCACAAGGCCTTGGGGGTGGAGGAGGAGTAGGGTCAGTCGAGGCAGCCTTGTCCTTTGATGCCCTCTTGCGAGATTTTCCCTTTTTACCCGAAGTTGTCGCAACAGGAGAAGGTTCTTGTTGAGGTGGCTGGGGCACTGTAGCAGCGAGATAAGTCATGGGGACTGGTTGAATTGGGGTCAAAGCAAGATAAGGTTTGGGTTGACCAGGCAAGGTAGCGGCTGGGAGATTGAGGTCCCAGATGGGAATCCCCAGGGTCAGGTTAGGAAGAGATAGGGTAGCCATGACAGGTACCGAGGACACACTAGGAGGGGGAGCTAGGAACGATATCTGACCAGAGGGGTAACATCCATGTGGGACAGCCCCAAGATGGTTAAGGCCTAGAGGAACTATTCCAGGAGGGTAGAGAGGGTCATGGATACCAACTGTAGGTGAAGGTCCAGGAGGAGGGGGTCAAAAAGGTTGAATCGAAGGGCTAGGAGTAGGCTGCGAAGGGCGAGGCTACTGACTAGCTGAAGCTCGAGATGATTGCATCATGCAAACATTCGATGAGTTGGGATCATAGATAGGAGGAGGAAGACCAGGGAATGTACCAAGCCAAGAAGAGTATTTGTAGACTCCGGGTGAGGCACTGGTCAAGGGGTCGACAATTTTCTTAATTGCCATTGAGGAGATGATGGACTCAGGGGAGGTCTGAGACTTCGGTTCGTAATATGTCAACTAGTCAATGGTGACTATATTTCCATTATGGGGAAAGGAAATCTTGCGGTGAACCACAGATGGTACAACAAACATCACATAGGTGTAGCTATGACCTAATAGAATGTTGTAATCTAAGGGGTATCAATGACTTCTACATCAACACAAACAGTGTTGCTGGCAAGAGTGATAGGACAATTGCAGAACAGGCCAATGGACTGAGAAGCATGGCCATCCCACGCTCGAAGAGTGATCATGGAAGGGGCTAACTCAGGTGATCCGAGTTGCTTCCAAACCAAAGTGGACATCACATAGGTGGATGCCCCCTCATCAATGATACAACAGGACACATCGGCATTTCGGATCTTGACTGGGATTTGGAAGGCGACGGAAGTAGGAAGAGGAGGATGTTCTGACCGGTCAACATTGAAGATTATCAAGAAATCATCTGAAGGATCTACAGTGCCCATGGGAGAGAGTAGAGCTTTTTGCTGTGAATGGCATGACTGGAGGAGTTCCATCATTGAGATGGTAGTAGGAGATTGTGCCAAATCATCTACTATACTATACGAATGGGAAGCTTTGCCAGAAGCAGCATTTCAGTGTAGCGGTCCCTTAGGGATCTTAGTATGAACCTCTGCCTTAGGCTGAGGGATCTGCAAAGGACCATTAGTTCTCGAAAGAGGCTCTATAGAACCTGAAGAAGGTGGCTAGGGGACAGACGTAGTGGGAGGCATATTTTACTGATGGGACTGAGTCTAAAGGTTGAGGTCTACAGTTATAGGTTGTTCAAAGTTCATCATGCAAATCTGCTAATCGGAGGTACCAGATGGAGGAGGTTGAGTGGCCACTTGACCTTCAGGTGGTTGGGTAGCCACGAATCCTTGATGAGGGAAAGGATTAGTAAACATAGCCGGTTGACTAGGCGAAACACTAGGAGGGACGGACGGGGAGGCTTATTGTCCTTGCAATGTTGCTTGGGACTCCCACATATACCATATCTATGGTAAAATAGGACAATCATGCATGTAATGACCATAAACACCACAACAAGAACAAGGCTTGTTCATGCTAACAGGCTTGTCCTGCTTGGCCTGAGTGCCCTGTCGCTGGTTAGCAGTGTTAGGTGCATTATTTTGAGGATTAGGTCCAGGATTATCTGGGGTAGATTGATTTTTAGTGCCTTTCCTCTTCTTTTTGGAAGGAGGATGATTAGTCACGCCCTACTGTGCATACACCTGCCCCCTGAGGGGGTGGTGGCTGATGTTGTGAGGGTTGAGAAGGCAAGGGAGCCGAAGGTGCTAATGCTTGAGGAGCTGGAGCACTAGGATACAGATACGGATAATAAGGAGGTTGGGTAACATTTTGGTAAATAGGAGGTTGGGCAAAAGGAGGAGGCATGTCGTATCCTAGACACATGCTACTGGGAGGGAGAAAAGTGTAGGAGATGTTTGCCCCTCCCTGAGCAAAACCATAGCCCATGGGAGACTGAGCATATGGATGAGAGAGAGCTCCAAAGATACCATCGACGACATGATATGCCCCCGGTGCGTTGGCACCACCAGGTCTAGGAAGATCAGGTAGAATGGTATAAACATATCCGGACTAAGCATAGATCAGGTCATATTTTAAAGCAATCTACAGAGCGACTTCTTCGGTTTGAGGGAAATGCGATGCAAAATCTTTCCCTATAGCAGGAAAAATAGATCTAAGGAACCAGTCCATGTAGACACGGTCTTCGAAGGTAGGGGCTTGACATAGGCACTTTCTTCTCTACCATTCCTGGACATGATTGGATACACAGGTTGCAGATGATTGACATAAAGAAGTCAAAAGTTTGGTACCAGTGTCATAACGAAGGGAATCTGGAAATAAGATAGAAAATCCTGGGCAAGAGTTGCAAAGGTGGTATGAGAGGATGAGGCCTAATCAACATACCACTTAGAAGCTTCACCAGTAAGCATATGTTGGAACAACCAAAGATGTACAGAGTCATCCGTAATGGAGTTAGACGAACACCACATGTGGAAAGATCAAACATGATTTGTAGGATATTTTCTAGCAAGACCTTCAAACTTGGGAATTTTGGAAGGGAGTGTTGAGTCTCAATTCTGCATCTTTTCCATACAC
The DNA here is from genome assembly GCA_034641835.2 of Pinus albicaulis. Classification (NCBI taxonomy): domain Eukaryota; kingdom Viridiplantae; phylum Streptophyta; class Pinopsida; order Pinales; family Pinaceae; genus Pinus; species Pinus albicaulis. The sequence continues at coordinate 524,338,781 of CM076574.1, read as the reverse complement.
TTTTCTATACCTTTTTCACTCACCTGAACCTCCCAAGTTGTCAAATATCATTGTATATCAATTGAAAAAGAGCATCTAACATGGTTTTTAATTATATTTTTTTGTTTGCTATTTGATTTAGATTTTTTTCATCTAGCTGCGGAATCCTGCCACTTTCCGCAGCTGCTGCAACTTTCCACAGCTATTTTGTGAAACTCTATGTTACAGGTGTCTACAGGAAAAACGAGCCACATGGGAAAGTCAGGAATGATGTGGACATCGTTCGTGTCCTATTGGTTCGAGCAAACTCATCTAAAGAAGCCGCGGTCAAAGTCGTCCACATGGAAGTCAACCATAGAGTCTTACAGCGATAGGACTCTGTTCCGTGTCACGTAAAGGTTCATATGGCCGTTTCTGAGTTGCGGAGGACAAGTCGACATCTGTACATGGCTCCATAGTCGAATTCAAGCATCCACTTCTCATAGATTTATTTTCCAACACGGCCATGATCCTAGATCCATGGACATAATGGTCTACGTGTTCTCCACCAGCATAAAATTTAGGAATTAGTTATGTTTCTCTTGTTATATATAATGCGTTTGCATACGCATACAGAGTTAGTCTCGATTAGTCTCTGTTATCTTTTATTAGTCTGCTCTGTAATGTAATTACGCTGCCTTAGTGCCATAATACTACCTTACTGTTATGACTGTATTTTTAATATAAGAAGACTCTGTTTTCCAACTTAATTCGTACTTGAAGATCGTTGCCAAGGCTAGTGTAGAGGGCCCCTGCTCAGCTAAGGTTTTGTGCATTAGTGTATAGTTCTTATTTCATTTCTTTAAAGCTCATTGTGCCATAATCCATTCACATGTTTATACATTTCATTTTTTTCATTTCTGTTTATAAACTTTCCTGCTTTCCATTTCACTTCCGTCTTTCATGTTTTATGTTGTTAATCACTGATCAGTGTTCTTGTTTCAGGTTATAGATAGGCAGCCCGGGCATTTTCATAGCTTTTTGACTAATGACATGGAATTAACATTGTTCTGCTGCTAATGTGTTTTTCTTAGTTTCTATTTCATTTTAGTATTGCTTTGTTTAACTCAATTTTGCTTAATTGTTTCAGTAGTTAAATTGAGATATATTAAACTGCTCATAGCATCTTCAGATGCCTCCGAAAGCCACAACCGGACCGATGGTGAGGGATTGTATGCAGGAAATGTGTAGTTTAGTATTAGTTTCCTTTCTGCAAATTTAGATATATTAAACTGCTCATAACATCTTCAGTTGCCTCCGAAAGCCACAGCTGGACTGATGGTGAGGGATTGTATTATGAAATGTGTAGTTTAGTATTATTTTCCTTTCTGCAAGTTAGAAATGTTAAATTGTGCATGACATCTTCAGTTACCTCCGAAAGCCACAGCTGGACTGATGGTGAGGGATTGAATTATGAATGTATGGTTTTATATTAGTTTACTTTCTGCAAGTTAGATATCAGTTACTCAAGTTGTTTATGGTTACTTCCGAAAATCATAGCTGGACTAATGATGAGGGATCAGAAGACAAGTTGATGTAAATTGATTTAGATTTACTTTATTGCAGCTTTTGGATTTCTTTCAGCATAATTTATTTTGTGTTTAGACAGCAGCAACAATATTTTGGTTTCATGCTCATTAGTTCATTGTTTTGATTCATTAGACTAGCAGCATCTTTTCATTTCAGCAGCACATTTTCATTTCCTTTCAAGTTTTGTCATTGTAATTTTCAAATTCCTTTTTAAGTTTCAAGTTGGTAAATCATTATAGAGAATATCATTTCCTTGAACAAACATAACCATACTTGTTTTTATTTTTAGAATTTCCATTTCATCTTAGAAAACCAAAAACGACAAAAAGTTAAGAAATAGGTTATCTTGCACATATAGTGCGCCGCACTTCATCAGCTTACGAATCCTGGATTGACAAATTAAATGTAGCAATTTAGGACACACTAAATTGACCAAACATTTTGGCGCCGTTGCCGGGGAAGTGTAACTAGGTAGCCAATTTCTTAAAAAAAAAAACATAAAATCATAAAAGAAGGGAAAAACTTGATAACTTCTTGAAGTATGCTCTCCTCTTGCACCTAGTGTGATCTGGAGGATCAGAAAAGAGAGTTATTGGTTTAGTAATTTCTTAAGTATGCTCTCTTCTTGCACCTAGTGTGATCTGGAAGATCAGAAAGAGAATTATTAGCCCAACTTTTTAAAATAAAATAAAAAATGACATGCATAGAGCAAGAGATTCTAGGGGAAGGTTTATAGCTAAAGCCAAGAGTTCGATTTTCACAACTCCATCTTCTTCAAGGCATAGACTAGATTCACCACCATCTACCCCTAGCCTTAAGATTTTTGGAATTCAAGGAGCAGCTGAATTAGAGGATTCTCCTATACCACCTACTAAATCCCATTTAGAAAACAAAGAGACTCTCTCTCATCCTCCCTTGGTATAAGAACTAGAGGACTTTAAGGACTCTAAAGAAACTATCATGGCAGAGGAAGTAATAGATGGAGGTAGAGGTAGAGGTAGAAGAGGAGGAAACAATGGAGACAACAATGGTGAAGGAAATAATGGTAGAAATAAGGAAGGAGACAACTTGTTTGGATTCCCTATAGTTGATGAGGAAACTCATGCAACAATGAAAAATATCTCACCATCTGTCCTCCCTAACTTTTATGGATTGCGAAGTGAGGATCCTGAAACATTTCTGTTTGAGTATGAAGTTGTGTGCCAAACCTATGACTATATGGAAGACTCTCAAAAACTCAAACTATTTCCTTCAACTTTGAAGGGATCTGCTTTGAAATGGTTCATGGGATTAGCCACTCAATCTATTAGGACTTGGAATGATATGAAACAAACATTTTTGGATAGATACTTTGACTATTGTATGCCCACCAATCACAAGGATGAGGTATTCAAAATGATGCAAAAAGAAGATGAAAATTTGGAAGACTTACTTGAAAGATTTCAATACAACTTGAAAAGAGCAAAGATGAGCAACTTAGATGATGAAACCTTAAAAGCCCTCATATTAAAAGCCATTAGAGATGAATGGACAGATATTTTAAACATGATGGGGAAAGGAAACATTTCTCAACTCCCACTTCGTGACATAACAGAACTATGTGTCCATCTCTCAAGAGGAAAATCTAAAACAGGAAAAGGGCCTAGGGATCCTTCTCTTATTAGGGCTAACAAATCTGCAACTGGATCAGTAAGTAGGGCGGAGATTGGTAACATGCTTGATGAATTCAAAACTGATATCTTAGGGAGCCTTAGTGAACAACTAGACACCCTTAAAATCCAAAACAAGCAGAAAACAGAAACAGATGCTTTAGCCATCTTTTGTCCGAAATGTAGGAAGAAACATGCTTTAAGGGAATGTCCCTTGGATGCAAAAGTTGTAGAAACATGTATGATTTGCTCAGAGAATCATGAGATCAAGGATTGTCCTTCAATTCCTGGACTCAAAGTTGTCTTTCAAGAAGACCCAAATTCAGTGGAATCTCTTTGTTTTGTTGCAAGGAGACCTTGGCAGGGACAACAAACTCAAGGGTTTAACAACCCTATGAATCTTCAAACCCCACCAAATTGGAATCCTTGGCAACAACCTTGGCCCCAACATCAGAATCCATATCAACCATGGGTACAAGGGATGCAAAATCCTTATGGGAGATTTACTCAATTTTATCAATATCCTCCATCTTTTCAAAATCAACAAGCTCCACAACTTCCAAACCCAAATCCACAACTTTCATTGCCATTTCCACAACAACAACCTTCTCAACAAAACCCAAATCCTCAACTCATGCTTCCATACCAACAAAAGACAAATCAACTTCCAGCTCAGCCATTGCCAAATCCTAACAATAAGAATCCTCAGAATACTTACATGGTAGAAGGACAACAATTTCCTACCTATATGATTGTTCCTCTCAACGATGTACAACTCAGATCTGGTAGAGTTTTAGAAAAACTTTCTATAGATATTCAAGAGCAAGATACCTCTGAGGAGGATTCTCTTCAAGTCAATAAGGGTTCTGAGGAAGAATCTCTTCAAAATTCAAGCATTCAAAAAGAAAAAGAAAAGTCAACACCCACAACTCCTATAGTTGAGCAACCTGCATCTTCATCTACACCTCCTTTTCCTGAAAGACTACAAATTGACAAGGGGGTGGAAAAACAAATCTTGTTGCCTAACTATGAATTTCTAGATGAATTTAAGAATGTTTGTATCAAGATTCCCTTGCTACAAGTCATTCGAGAGATTCCTATTCTAGCAAAAACAATAAAGGAGTTGAGTTTCAAAAGACCAGGAAGGAAACTAAAAGACACAAGAAGAATCCACCTGGTAGGAAAGATTGCAGATATTATGATGGAAAAAATTACCATGCAGAAGTATGTAGATCCAGGAAGTCCAATTGTCAAGACACATATAAATGGGATAGAAATTCCAAACACATTGATCGACTTAGGGGCTGCTATCAACATTATGAGTAGACAGACTATGGAACAGCTAAAACTTCCTAACCTTCTTTTTACACCTACTTTACTGCAACTTGCAGATCGATCAATTATTAAACCAAATGGTGTATTAGAAGATATTTCAGTCTCCTTAGATTCTTGGGAATATCCAATAGATTTTATGATTTTGACTCCCAAGAGTAATCTAGGAGGGCACCCACTTATCTTAGGAAGACCTTGGCTAGCCACAGCTGATGCTTTTATTAGTTGTAGATCTGGGGATATGTACATTTCTAATGGTAATTCGACAAAGAAATTAATTTGTATCCTCCAGCAAAAGCAATCACAGAAGTAGGAGACAATGAATGGGTCGATGATGAGGACATTATACAACCTGTCTTTACCATTTCTGAAATCAGTGAGGATAGTCAAATTCTGAACACATTAGAAAATTTTTACACATCTTCAGAATATGACCCCACACAATTTCAGTTGGAATCTGACATAGAATATTTATCATCAAGACAAATGTCTCTTTAATCTATGGAAGAGTTTGGTAGTTCTACCATTGAGATTTTTCCAGGGAAAACATTGAATATCAACAAACATTTGGAAAAGTCACAACAAGAAGAACTAACCAAAATCTTGCAAAAACATTCTACTGCATTTGCATGGGAGTATACTGACATGAAAGGCATTGATCCTAAGACTTGCATCCATCATATCTATATTGAGGAAAACAGTAGACCAATCAGACAACCTCAAAGAAGGATGAATCCAAATCTTAGGGAGATAGTGAAAGAAGAGCTCCAAAAGCTTCTCAATGTAAACTTCATTTATCCAATTTCAGATAGCCGATGGGTTTCTCCTTTGGTTATAGTACCTAAAAAGAATGGTAAATGGAGAGTATGCATTGATTACAGGGAATTGAACAAAGCAACTTTGAAGGATCACTTTCTTTTGCCTTTTATTGATCAGGTATTAGATACATTAGCAGGTAAAAAGTACTTTTCATTTTTGGATGGTTTTAGTGGCTATAATCAAATTCAGGTAGCACCTGAAGATCAAGATAAGACCACATTTACTTGTCCATGGGGAAATTTTTCCTACCGAGTGCTTCCTTTTGGGTTATGTAATGCACCCGCAATATTCCAAAGAGCAGTACTAGGAATTTTTTCTGATCTAATCCATGATTGTGTAGAGGTTTATATGGATGATTTTACAGTTTATGGTAATTCATTTGAAGAGGCATTAGAAAATTTGAAAAAATTTCTCATAAGATGTAAAGAAACAAACCTTTCATTAAGCCATGAAAAATGCTTTATGATGTTTACTGAAGGGATTGTTTTAGGACATCATATTTCATGAGATGGGATTAAGGTTGATAGATCAAAAGTTGAAGTCATCTCCAAGTTGCCTATTCCAAATTGTCAAAGAGATGTTAGAAGTTTTCTAGGATTTACCGGTTACTATAGAAGATTTATAGAAAACTTCACTAAAATAGCATCTCCACTCTTCAAGTTGCTTACAAAAGACTGTGAATTTAAATGGGATCCTGATTGTCAATCAACTTTTGAAACTTTGAAAACAAGAATATCTGAAGCACCTATCTTAAGAGGACCAAATTGGAAACTCCCTTTCCATATTTCTACGGATGCTTCAGATACAGCTCTAGGAGCTGTGTTGGGTAAAAAAGATTTAGTTCCTTATTCCATTTATTATACCAGTAAAAATTTGACTCCCACAAAGTTGAACTATATTGTGACTGAAAAAGAGTTTTTAGCTGTTGTTCATGCAATTAATAAGTATAGACATTACATAACAGGCTATGAAACTTTTATTCATACTGACCATTCTGCAATTAGATATTTAATGAACAAACCTGTTACTAATGGCAGAGTGACAAGATGGATTTTACTTTTGCAAGAATTCAATATTATTGTGTTGGATAGACCAGGAAAACAGAATACAGTAGCTGATTTCTTGTCTAGGATTCAGAATACTAAAGAAGATTCTCCTGTAGAGGATAAGTTTCCTGATGAATACTTGTTTGCAGTAACTATTAAGACTCCTTGGTATGCGGATATTGCTAACTATTTGGTTACAGGGAAACTGCCTTCACATTTATTTCCAAGTGAAAAACGAAAAATTATTCAGGAGAGTTCAAAATATTCATGGATTTCTAACGAATTGTTTAAAACAGGGCCAGATCTTGTGATCAGAAGATGTGTCAGGGAAGATGAAATGCATGATATTCTTAAGGCATGTCACGATGAACCATGCGGCGGACACTTTGCAGACAAAAGGAAGGCCTATAAAATCCTCTCTTTAGGATATTATTGGCCTTCCCTCTTCAAAGATGCAAAACAATATGTCAAAAGGTGTGACAGCTGCCAAAGAGTAGGGAAACCTACCCTTTCAAATGAAATGCCATTGCAAACACAGGTACTCATTGAACCCTTTGAAAAATGGGCTTTAGATTTCACTGGACCTATTAATCCACCATCTAAGCAAAAGAAGTATATATTGGTTTGCACTGATTATGTTACTAAATGGGTAGAAGCTAAAGCATTAGTATCTGCTACTGAAAATTCAGTTGTTCATTTTCTTTATGAGGATATTTTTACTCGCTTAGGTGTTCCAAGAGAAATTGTGACAGATCAGGGGAGCCAATTCACATCCAATTTGGTGGAGAAGTTGATGGAAGAATACAAAATCAAGCACAGAAGATCTACTCCTCACCATCCGCAAGCAAATGGTCAAGTGGAGTCCACAAACAAAGTTCTTGAAAGTATCATCACCAAAACTGTTCATCTACATAGAAGAGATTGGGCAGAAAGGCTTCCTGAAGCCTTGTGGGCCTACAGAACTACATGGAGAAATACAACAGGACATTCTCCCTATGAACTTGTTTATGGGAAAGAAGTCTTGCTCCCTATTGAGTTCCAAGTCAAGACCTTCAAGATAGCAGTTCAGTTGGGGATGGACTTATCAGAAGCCCAAAAGCATAGAATGGAGCAGTTGAATGAGCTAGATGAGATCAGACAAGAGGCAATTTTAAGAACTGATCTAGTTCAATATCAAAGAGCTAAATGGCATGACAAGTACATCAAAGAGAAGAAGTTTCAAGAAGGAGATTGGGAATTGTTATTTGATTCCATGTTTAAATATTTTCAAGGAAAATTTCAGACCCATTGGCTTGGACCATATGAGATTGACAAGATCTTTAGCAATGGAGCGGTAAGAATCAAGGCCATTGATGAGTTTCAAACTCCTCTTATTGTGAATGGCCATAGATTGAAAGTTTATCATAAGCCACTCTCAAAAGAGGATTTTGTCAAAATGTTTCAAGAAAGTTCTGCAATCAGGCTGGTACAGAAGAATTCTTCTTCTCCACCAGCCTATCTTTTGTTCTTTTCAGTTAAAAATAAAAATAAAAATAAATAAATAAATAAATAAAAAAAAATAAAAAAAATAAAAATAAAAAAATAAAAAAAAATTGTATAAGCCTGAAAACCAATCACTGATTGCAAGTCTTATACAGAAAATATAGGGTGAAAATCAGGAACACCTGACACTCTATATTTTCCAAAAAAAAAAAAAAATTTCTTTCATTTCACAAGTTTTGTGACCACCCACTCCATTTCATTCCACTTCATTCCATTTCATTTCACTTCATTTCACTCCATTTCACTTCATTTTATTCCATTTCATCAATAAAATTATTTTTCATGACCATTTCCATCTGGTCATTTGTCATCTGTTCATCTCCATTCATCCAAATAATAGCTGTGTCAGTTTCCGCAGCTGACATCTGTTTCCGCAGCTGACTCCAGTTTCCGCAGCCAGAAGCAGATTCCGCAGCTACAACTCTGTTTTCAAAATAATGTACAGCCAGATGTTATTTCCATAATCATGAAATAAAATGCAGGTGAGAGGATAAAAAATGAAGACATGGAGCATTCAAGACACCAATAAAGAGTAACTAGTTGAAGACCAAGGGAAAAGGAAAAGATTCCAAAGGTACGAGTAAAATTTATTTCAAATAGCATTGAAAAACACATTTTTATATAGTTCTGAACCATAAGCTCCATCCATTATGTGCAATGATTATATTGACAATTTCGTAACCTTTCACGATCTCCATATTATCCTCTCGCATTCATTCTCAAACGGTTCCATCATTAAACCCCCGATCTTCACTCATGTTCCAATATTCCACCGGTGACAATGAGACGTAATTGATTTGACCACGGACTCTTACAGCCGCATAAATCTATAGCCGTTGTCACATTTATTTCGCAGCCACCAAAATTCAAAAAATTGCCGGATGTGTTATACTCTGTTAATCTCACAGCCGTATCTCTGTCGTGCTCACGAAAACCCCTCTCTGTTCTGTTCACTCCATTTCGCTCTCTATTACGTTATAATTCTGTATACCCACAGTCATTGTGCTCATCTCCGTGCATTCAGCCGTTCTATTTCCATTGAACCCTCACGCAGGCAAATTTGTGAAGAGTAGAAAGAAGAATGGGTAAATTGCTAAGAGCAGAACCGGAAGGACCTAAGTTTATGGAGGGATATCCGCAAGTAAGGGATATATTGAAGAAAGCAAATTGGCTGCGGTTTATCCATAAATTCAGAGGTTATCATAAAGAAGTGACAAAGGCATTCGCAAGGTCGTTCAATGGTTTGGAAGTAGAGATTGGAGACCTTAAGTTTGCGGTCATTGAAGCATCTATAGCAACAGCCACGGAACTTCTTCAAGAGGGTGAGCGTTGGTTTAAGAATAAAATCATCAGTGATGAAGCCTGGAGAACAATATTACGAAACCAAGGTAGGGACATAACAGTTTTTAAAAGAGGAATTCCTGTTCATGCATTGAAAGAGGAATGGGCTACTTTGCTGCTAGTTGTTCAGAAATTCATTACATGTGAAGGCCGTTTTGGGTCCATGTATATGTACCATACCAGGTTGCTGATGAATTTTCTAGATAATCTAGCTCTCAATCTCCCATATTTTCTATTAAATAGCTTGAAGAAAATGTCTATGACTGTTCAGAAGCATTTAGGAGATGTAGAACCACATCTATATCACCACGGTCTTGTAAAAATTTTGATTGAAAAAGAGTTAAAGGAGAAGAAAGACACATGGGAACAATTTTTGGTTAGAAATTTCTTTGAGGAACCTCAGGAAATTCCTGAAGGTAGCACAGCAAGAAGAAGTAGGAGAAAAAGAACAATTCATGAAATTCAAAATACTCCTACTACTACAATTGAAAAAACTGATAGAGAAGAGAGACCGTCAAAGAGGAAGAAGAAAGAAATCAAGGGTAAGAAGCCAATAACACCAAAAGAGAGAAAAACTATTGAGGCTATACATCAAACTCCTTCTTCTGAAGAAGAAGATCATCAAGTGTTATCTGAAAGATTAGTTTATCTTCAAAAACAGTCATCTATGGCCAAGAAGACAGAGAAAGGAAAACAAAAACAAAAGGATAGTGTACCACAGCGTGTGAGAAGAAGCAGCAGACTTAAGGGGAAATTGAGGAAAATGCAAATGAAGGGTCCTCATTTCATTGATTTGGGAGAGGAGACATCTGAATAGTCCCCAGCTGACCATAGTCCATCTCATTCAGTTAGTGAACCTGGTTCATTTCATTCTTAGTCAGACATTGACCATAGTCCATCCCATTCTCAGCAAGATGTTGATGTGAGCCCTTCTCAGCCAGATTTTGAAGATAACTCTCCTTCACGGCATTTTGGGGACAACCCAATAAAAATGACACCTGATATAGACCCCAAGCAGCAGGAAGTATATGACTATATAGAATATTTGGAAAAGGCAGCTACAGGTCCCAGTACTTCATCCATTCAGCCTCATACAGTACAGGATGATTTAGTCCAATCACTAAAACAGGAAATCTTTGAGCTAGAGATTTTAAATAGACACATCAAAAATGAAAATGAGACATTGAAGGAACAAGGCAAACTGGAAAAAATCATTCATGATAATACCATGCTACATCTGGGAATATGGCAGAAGAAGAACAAGAAATTGAAAAGGAAATGCCAGAAGTTAAGCAGAGCACTGGTTAATATCAAATTTAGGTGCTTAATGAAGAAACCCAGAATGTTGGCAGCACCAAGGAAGAGGAGGAGAGGATTAGATGTGCTGGCTGAAGTGTCAAGGCATATGAACTAAGGAAAGAATATCAAAATTTTGGTTGAATGAGGACATGCAACACCTTCACAGTGGGGGTATGTTGAGTCTCAAATCTGCATCTTTTCCATACACTTTTTTATACCTTTTCCACTCACCTGAACCTCCCAAGTTGTCAATATCATTGTATATTAATTGCAAAAGAGCATCTAACATGGTTTTTAACTATATTTTTGTGTCTGCTGTTTGATTTAGATTTTGTTCATCTAGCTGCGGAATCTTGCCACTTTCCGCAGCTGCTGCAACTTTCCGCAGCCATTTTGTGAAACTCTATGATACAGGTGTCTACAGGAAAAACGAGCCACATGGGCAAGTCAGAAATGATGTGGACATGGTTCGTGTCCTATTGGCTCGAGCAAACTCATCTAAATAATTTGCGGTCAAAAGCGTCCAAATGGAAGTCAACCGTAGAGTCTCACAGTGACAGGACTCTGTTTCGTGTCACGTGAAGGTTCATATGGCCGTTTCTGAATTGCGGAGGATAAATCAACATTTGTACATGGCTCCTTAGCCGAATTCAAACATCCACTCCTCATAGATTTACTTTTCAATACGGCCATGATCCTAGATCCGTGGACGTAATGGTCTACGTGTTCTCCACCAGCATAAACTTTAGGAATTAGTTATGTTTCTTTTGTTATAAATAACGCGTTTGCATACGCATATGAGATTAGTCGAGGTTAGTCTCTGTTAGTTTTTATTAGTCTGCTCTGTAATGTAATTACGCTACCTTTGTGCCGTAATACTACCTTACTGTTATGACTGCATTTTAATATAAGAAGACTCTATTTTCCAACGTAATTCGTACTTGAAGATTGTTGCCAAGGCTGGTGTAGAGGGCCCTTGCACTTGCCAAGGTTCTGTGCATTATTGTATAGTTCTTATTTTATTTCTTTAAAGCTCATTGTGCCATAATCCATTCACATGTTTATACATTGCATCTTTCATGGTATATATGCTTCATTTTTGTTTATAAACTTTCATGCTTTCCATTTCACTTCTGTCTTTCATGTTTTATGTTATTGATTACTGATCAGTGTTCTTGTTTCAGGTTATAGATAGGCAACCCGGGCATTTGCATAAATTTTTGACTAATGACATGGAATTAACATTGTTCTGCTGCTAATTTGCTTTTCTTAGTTTCTATTTAATTTCAGTACTGCTTTGTTTAATTCAGTTTTGCTCATTTGCTTCAGTAGTTAAATTTAGATATATTAAACTGCTCATAACATCTTCAGTTGCCTCCGAAAGCCACAGCTGGACTGATGGTGAGGGATTGTATTATGAAATGTGTAGTTTGATATTAGTTTCCTTTCTCCAAATTTAGATATATTAAACTGCTCATAACATCTTCAGTTGCCTCCGAAAGCCACAGCTGGACTGATGGTGAGGGATTGTATTATGAAATGTGTAGTTTGATATTAGTTTCCTTTCTGCAAGTTAGAAATATTAAATTGTGCATGAAATCTTCAGTTACCTCCGAAAGCCACAGCTGGACTGATGGTGAGGGATTGAATTATGAATGTATGGTTTGATATTAGTTTACTTTCTGCAAATTAGATATCAGTTACTCAAGTTGTTTATGGTTACTTCCGAAAATCATAGCTGGACTAATGATGAGGGATCAGAAGACAAGTTGATGTAATCTGATTTAGATTTACTTTGTTGCAATTTTGGATTTCTTTTAGCATAGTTTCTTTTGTGTTTAGACAGCAGCAAGAATAGTTTGGTTTTCATGCTCACTAGTTCACTGTTTTGATTTATTAGACTAGCAACACCTTTTCATTTCAGCAGCATATTTTCATTTCCTTTCAAGTTTTGTCATTGTAAGTTTCAAATTCCTTTTTAAGTTTCAAGTTGGTAAATCATTATAGAGGATATAATTTCCTTGAACAAACATAACCATACTTGTTTTCATTTTAGAATTTCCATTTCATCTTAGAAAACAAAAAAATGATAAAAAGTTAAGAAATAGGTTATCTTGCACATATAGTGCGCCGCACTTCATCAGCTTACGAATCCCGGATTGACAAATTAAATGCAGCAATTTAGGACACACTAAAATGACCAAACATTTACATACATGATAGGTGTTACTTAATTAATGTGATCATAAGTACATGCGTTGGTTAGTCAAGCATGGTATTAACTTGATAAGTATGTTATATGTTGTTGATGAATATGTTATATGTTAACTTGTAGTTAGCTCGATGACTATGTTATATGTTGTTGATGAGCATGTTATATGTTAACTTATTGTTGTTATATGTTAGTTAAATTGATGATTATGGTTATATCATTAATATCTTGATGATATATGTATCATGCTAAATTGGATTAGCCTAGGCAGATGGTTAAGGTTAAGGTATGAGTCAACCTATTGTGATATTATGTCATACTAATATAGAATGACTATGAAAATGTGATTGTTATGCATGAATGGAATTTTTTTATGATTCTATGATGTGAACATGTTAGCTAGTTAATGTCATGAAAATAGTGACCTTATTTAGGTTTGAGTTTATGTGTTGTGAAGATATATCATGCTAACTATATTGATGGTGCAAACAAGATAGCCTCCCCTGAGATGCATTAAGGTATGAGTTTTCTTATGTCATCTACTTGGTGCTTGAATTTTTATTGTGTCAGCTATCTATCATTTGAATGTTTGATTAATTGCATGATATGCATATGTGACTGAAACACTGCATGAATGAATGGTCTTGTTTTAGGATGATTGTACTAACACATTATGTATTGAGATATCTAGTATATACTTGAGTGTAAGTACGTGATAGTTGTAGCATTATGTATTATGACCGATGAATGTGAGTTGATTTTTGACTATGACATGGTTTTTAGTATTGGTAAAATTTGATTTTTAATTGATAGATATGTTGTCTTGATGTTCAGTACATATGTTTGACATGTGTGTTCAGTTACAAGTCAACATGATTGGCACACGGTAAGGTAACTGGTATATTGTATGTTTATATTATGCACTGAAAATTATGTATTTATGGAAGTATGATGCAGGGGATTATATGGCAAGAGACTACTATGAAATCTTTGAAAAAGCTCGGGTTGAGATTTCCCTGGGAAGCACTAGGAACCATGGGGATTAAGTCATTGTGTTTATTTATAGTCTTCTGCTTTCGGTCTTTTATGATTTCTTTGCGCTCAATTTTCATTTTTGTTTATGTCCGGTGCAAAACCTTGCCACTTTGTTGCAGTGTCGTATTGCTATTGGTTTTCCATGGTTTTCTTATTGTTTATTTTTGGTTCTTTCCTTTTATGTTTTGAGTCTTGGGAATTGGTTGGGAAAGAGGAAAGTTGATGGAGAGCGGGGAGAGATAAATGGAACCCAACAGGTAATGAAATACTTGGATGAAGCTCGTTGCATGAGTAAAGGGCAGCGAAAGGTAAGAAATGATAGTCGGTTGGACTGGTGAGGTTCATTGGAATAAATGGACGATGGCAAATCAGTCATGAGAAAGGTAATCAGGTAAGGTTAAGTAAATATATCTGAGGTGTCAGATGGCTTGGCTATGTTGGGAATGATTTTTCTCAATGTTGTGCCTGGTGTGCACAGATAAAGGAAGTTCTCTTAACCTTGAATTTATTCTATCTGGTAATTATGTTGTGATCATGATTATGCTGATGTTTATATGGATACATGTATGTATGTACATATGTGTGTATGTATGTCGTTGTCTGATAGGATAATGATTGTTTTATGTTAATGATTATATGTATATGTAGATATCTGTCTATGTCACTGTCTGACAGGGTTGTGAGGGGTCATTCTTGTGGAGGAATGATTTCTTATGCAGGTGAATGGCATGAAGAGGTTCATGGCTATGAAGAATCAAGTGAAAAAGTAGCCTTGAAATATCTATGAGGTCAGTGTCATGTGGATATGATTTAATGTTATATGCTTGTAATATGCCTATGTTCCATGTTATGGATAAATAATGCTAAGGGGTACATCAACGAAGTGAAAGTAGTGTGATCTGTGACATGCTAAGATAAACATGGATAGTGGAAAGAAAATAGAAGCAAGGTTTCTTGTGGGGTCACTATGTGGTCTATGGATGTGCAATACTATTGTTGTGTATATGTTGCGCATGTTGTATATTTACTGATTATACATATGGTGATGTGTGCATGTTGGATATGTGGTGTTGTGTATGTATGATGCTATGTACATGTTGTATATGCAGTGTTATGTACATATGGTGTTGTGTGCATGTTGTACATATGGTGTTGTGTGCATGATTCTCCATGTGGTGTTGTGTACATGATTGTACATGTAGTGTTGTCTGCAGGTGGTGTCGTGTACATGTCATGCATGTGGTGCTGTGTACATGTGGTGTCATGTACATGTCTTGCATTTGGTGATGTGTAAATGTGGTATTGTGTACACATTGTACAGGTGGTGCAATGTACATTTGGCATTGTGTACATGTTGTGCACATGGTTCCGTATACATGTGATGTTGCACACAAGTTGTGCATGTAGTGTTATCTACAAGTGGTTCTATGTACATGTTGTGAATATGGTACTAGTATACATGTGCAATTGTGTGCTTTTCGTACATGTTATGTTGCGGGAATGTGGCATTGTGTATGTGCATGGTGTAGTCGTGGTATCGTGACATGTGTATTCGTTGTGTTGTACTTTGTATATGTATATGTATTGTGTTGTGTTGTATACCAAATGCAGCTGTATGCATTGTGTTGCGTTGTACATCGAATGTGGGTGTATGTGTTGTGTTGTATTGTACACTAGGTGTAGGTGTATGCATTGTATTCTGGTGTAGGCATATGTATTGTGTTGTATTGTACACTAGGTGTAGGTGTATGTGTCGTATGCTAGTGTGGGTGTGTGCATTGTATGATGTTGTTTATCATATGTGGGTGTATGTGTTGGGATGTACACTATGTGTATGTGTATGTGATTGAAGAGAAGAAAAATAATTGGGTGCTTTTCGGGTGTGGAAACCAATCCAGTCTGTGTACAAAAAGAACAAAGGCAGAAGTAAGGACCGATGAAGGACAAGTATCGGTAATTTATTTCAGTTATATTATGTATGTGATCAACGATTCTAACTTATGGTTACATGTGATTTATGATTATGGTTTATGGTGATTTCATGTGATTCATGATTTTAATGTATGATGGTTGCATTTTGAGCTAACCAAATGTGATATGTTTATACATGATGATTGATCAAACAACTAGTTTGACTTATTGTGACAAGAAGTGAACATGATTGCAAGTGTACCTTATTGAAAAGCTACCAATGAGGTATGATGTTAATTTATTTTGAATCTAATTGCAACAATGTGCTTGGTACAGGAAGCACAAAAATTCTCGGTTGGGTGGTTGAAACTAATTGCAAGAATAAAAAATAACGACAAACAAATTGAAACAAGCAACAATGTGTTGGTAAAGCACTTCAGGAGCAGGTCCATTGTGGAATACTAGTACCCAATAGTGTCTATTGATTTCCATGAGCATGATATGACCGATATGATGGTTTTGAGGCAGGTATATGCCTTGGTTGTTTGAAATTCCAATGCGAGGAAGCCTTGCCAAGGGATGGACTACCTGAGATGGTGGTGTCAGCCGAACTTGGAAGGTGTGTGACCGCACAGAAGGTGGTGACCGAATTTCTTGAGGGACTGTGTATTACAGAAGGGAAGGTTAGGGTGGATTTATTTTGGTAATTAGCATTTCCATATGGAATCAAAGGCACATTGGGAGTGTGCTCTGGAACAATGAGTCAGTAGCTATTCACTGGGGGGACAATGGCGCAGGATCGTAGCACTCGACATTGGATACAAATTTGACTTTGGTAGTGGATCATGGACTTCCTGGGAAGGAGGTGAATCCTAGAAGTAATTTTGAGGGTGGATGTGTGAGCCTCTAGAGTCCCTTGTTGATTGATACGAGAATCGTATCCATTTATTTGCTGGTTGAGAAAATGTGTATATGTGAATATTATTACAAATACTGTATCGAGCTGGTTTATAAAGCTCCACAGACAATATGGTTATTTGTTGGTTGAAGCAAATGTTCATGAGTATATGTGGTTGTGATTGTAAATACCATAATGAGTTGTGTTATAATGCTGCAGTAAATGATATGATTGTCATGTTTTAGTAGATGGTCATTGTAAATACTGCAACAAGCTATGTTATAAAGCGCCATGAGAAGTATGTTCTGTTTCAGTGGTCTTGTTGGTTATAGGTGTCATTGAATACCAAGGATGGTGTTTGCCCAAGGGAGATGGTTCTGTAACAGCCTTGGTTAAAAAATCATGTAAAATATATAAGACCAAGGTCATGGGACATGTATTCCAAGCTGAATGGTGGGAAAAACATCCTAATGGGTGTTCATTTCAGTTATTATGGATAAAGGAAATGGAAAAGGCATTGGAAAGGCATGAGACATTAATTGGCATTCTATTATGAAAATAAAAGAAAACAGGAGAAAAGGGAGGTGAAAGGTCACAGGTTTAAGGTGAGGAGGAAAATGAAGGAAAATAATGGAAAATGAAGAAAATAGAGGCCTCATTAATAAAAGTCTTATGAGGATCAGTTGGTAAGATTTTGTTTAGTTCAATTTTGGAGCTCTCATTTCTTTCTCTGTCTCTCTCTCATACTCTTGAGCACTTAGAATATTATTGGAGCACTCTTGAAGAGTGTGGCATTCTTGGATATTTGGAGCAAGAAGGTAAAGGAAGAGCAAGAAAGCGCAAGAGGACATCAGGATCAACAACTACAACTGGATTTATTTGTAGGTATCGAGTTGCATGTATCGTTTCCTCACTGGTTTTGGTATGCATGGTGTATGCATGTGGTTTCTTGGCCATGATATGTCATTGGAATGGAGGTTTTCTTGGATTGATAGTGGATTTTCCTAGCTTGTCCATTTCCTGGATAGCCATGGCATTGTGGGTTTATTTCCATTGATTGTTTTTTGGTTGGTTGTCATGATTCCTTTAGTTGTTGGGTTGAGTTATTAGTTCCTAGAGCCTTGGTTGTGTTACCACTCTAATAATTTCCAAAGTTGTGAGATTTTGATTTTATATTTAAAGAATATTAGAGGTAACCACAGACCTACTTTTAAGCTTTAGGATCTAGAATTCCTAAGGCTCAAAGAGGGCTCTCTGTATAAGATTTAAATTTGTTTTTTATGTTTCATTTTAGGCTAGTTATATAGGGAAAATTGGTTTTGGGGTTTTGATTGGTTTTGGTGGGAAAATCACTTAATGAGATGGATAACTGTGAATCTATAGTCCATTGGGAAAATGGAGTCAATGTGTCAAGCAGAAAGATCAGGATCAAGGTCTAAAGTCAAATGTTTAAAGGGTAGGATAGCAGAGTCACTAAAGATCTTCAAAGGCTGATTAGTGAAGTGGATTTAATAGGGATAAAGAGAAATTAAGAATTATTTGATCCAGATAAGGAGTGAAAAGGTAGGGGTCAATCAAAATTAGTGAGCAATTAAGGTTCCCTATTCTAGATATCAGCAGTAAACATTTAAATGAAAACCAGTCAATAACATAGTGCTTTTAACAAATTCTGATATAAAAATTCCTGATTTCACATTAAAATTTAGAACACATTTATGAATGGATGAAAAACATAAGAAAATAAACAAATAACAGTAGAAATTGCTTCACTTCAGTGGCCCAACACATGAATCCAGTAATATGATGCTTTATTCCTTGAAATCCAATCTTCTGACTTGAGCTTGATTACAAAAACCCTTAGGTTTAGAATGTTCCGGCTATAGAAATATTCAACAATTAATCCACACTCAACACTTCAAATGATGAAGTATTTATACACAAAATAGTACAAAATATCCTAGAACAATCATAGGAATAGTGACAACTACATAAAAAACTTGCAAGCTGTCCTATTGATTAAATAAAATATCTTTCTATTGGACTTAGGCAACAACTGGCTAGTTGAATTGTCTTTAACGCTGGAAATCTAATATTCAATCAATTTTGAAGCTTTATCTCTCACTTGATACTCTTCAACTGATACACTTTACTTTTGATACACTTTAACCTGTTGTTTTGACTAATTTACTGCTTTTAAAATTTGTTTTTACTGTGTAAACAACAACTTTGTTTTATTTTATCTTCTTTCACTGCAAACTATCTTTTATAACAAATCTGTGAGCTTTTGCCAAACCTCTTCATCTGGTAATTTAATCTTTGTAAGTTTTATAAAATTCTCATCTGCTTCAATGTACCTTACAAAAGTTGGCTTGACTACAAAGAGGTGTTTTATCTCATGTTGTAAATAAAATAAGTTTTCAATGCTTTTGTGCAACACTTTGCCTGTTGGAATTCCTTGCTAATCTGCCTTGTTTACTTGTTCTTTGGAAAAATACCTTAACTTTTTATTGTAATCTTCTTGCTTCATCAACTTAGCATTGATAACAAGAATATTTGGCAAGAATTTTTGTCTTAATGTGTCAAACTTAACCATAAATCTAGTTATGGCCATATCCATATTTTGACAATTCTCTTCCAACTGTTTCATTAAATTTTTCTTTGAAAGTACCTTTCTTACCTCAAAAATTGTTTCAGTTCTATCAGTAATTCCTATCTCATTCAATTCTTGCTTATTTTTAGTATTGAGAAACTTGATTATTTCTAAGGCTTCTTCAGGCTTGGCTCCTAGCTCTTCTTTGGTCTTCAATATTTCTTCCTTAGCTACCTTGATTAAGTCATTATGCTCATATATCACTTGAATGGATGGCCAAGTATCATTAATTGACTCAATGATTTTGGACCATAGTTGATTTTTTATGTATGCCATGGGCTCTTTTAAGGTTAATTATGTTTCTAGCTTCTTAAGTTGTTCACTTAACCTTTTAGCATTTTGTTCCTCTATTTTAGCATTTATCTATGCAAATTTCTTGGCATCTTCAAGGTTATTGATTTTCTCTTTCAATCTATTTATCTCATTATTCTGTATTGACATGTTTTCCATGGCTTTAATGAGTTTGTTGGCCTCATCTGACTGTTGAACTTCTGAAGTGGAAGATTCAGTGGCAGAAGTAGTAGAAGAAGTGACTAGCACAGTTGTGGTCAATGGGACCTTTGGTGCTAACTCTTCTGCTAGATTCAAAGGAACTATTGTTGTTACCATGGGAATGACTGTAAGGGAACATTTTGAGTCTTTGCAACTTCTTTTTCATGGAAAATCTTTTCCATTTCAATTTCCATCTCCTTGATCTGTGCTGTCAACTATAATATGAGACTCATCATCTCATCCTTTTGTTTTGCTTTCTGTAAAATTTTCTTAGCCTGTGGATGCTCTGTTGGGGTTAATTTCAGTTGCTTTCTTAGTGCTGCAATATCAACATTTTTATTCTTCTCCAATTCTTCTGCAGCTTTCACATTAGAAGGGCCATACCCTACTTCAATCACTAATTCCTCTAAAGACTTGATTCTGGTGTCTTTAGCATAGGAAGAAGCCTTTTCAACCTTAATTTGATCTCTTATATTTTTCAAAGTGTTCTGGAGCTTTTGGGCACTCATTGCTTTTGTGGCCATGGTAGAATAAAGCATTTCTAAGCTTTTCTTGTGGAACTCAATCTGATCCAAGGGATGAATGTCCTCTATTGGAATTTCAATATCATATCTCTTGTAATCTGATGCTGTTGTAGGTTTAGGCACTGTTGGCTATAGCACTGTCATTAGCAATTTTTTATTTGTATAATCAAAGGTTGAAAGCAGCCTATTTTGAATCCCTAGAGTCTGCTTCAAATATTGTGAATATATTTCATTTTTTATCTCCTCATTTTTGGCCTTTACCTGTTTATATTTTTCTTTGATATTCATATATTTATCTTCTTCCTGTTGTGATGAATATGCTTCCATAATTTGTTGTTTCTGAATCATCTGTGTGTTGGAATTAGCAGGTTGTTTCTCATTTTCAATTACTGTATTAGTCACAGTGTCCTTTTTTGGATTTTATTCATCTAAAACCTCAATTGTTTCCTTTTCTTTGTCTAGTGGATTAATATTTTGTTTCTTATTGTACCAAAGCTTAAATCTAGTTCCTATGGTTGTTTCCGCAGTATATGATCTTTCTTCTCTATTTCTCTTTATGGTTCTGTCCTCCTGAATAAGAGTCTACAAAGTGTGACTAGTATCACCTTGCTTGACAGATTCCATCAATGTATTTTCCAACCATTCAATTTGGTTTGAAAACTTTTAAATTTCAGGCTTCTTGTCATGGATATAAGGGGTTAATTTACATTTCACCCTCATCTTACTGATAACTCCATAAGGATCATAGTTCCACAGGAAACTTTCATCAAACTTATACTCTAGCAACTGTTTTGTTGCCTTTGCACCTACTTCCCTGTTGCTGAATATGAAAGGATCCACTTGGTTTTTCAATTTGAATTGAGTTTTATTTTTAGTAGCCAAAAATTTTATAGAATCTGAGTTTAGAATTTGTCTTATATATTCTAGTGCAAACACTCTCGTTGGCAAATACTTTGGCAATTTGTAAGGCAAGAGGTTTGACCCAAAAAATCTAACCTCAGTGTGATTTTGGTAAAGATACGATTCACCTATTCTGCTCTGCTCTGATAGCTGTAAAACCTTCTGAATCTCATCACTTATCCTAGGCTGCACACTGTTTGTAAGCATATTTACCAATGGGTGAATGAAGCAGTCTGTGAAATCTGCATATGTGAATTCAGTTGAATCTTTTCTAATTAAAGAAGTCCAGAAAATAACTGATAGTGGATTACCCTATACATCCATATTTTGAAGGGCTATTGGGAATTTATCTGACTACAAGTAGAGAAACATATGGAATAGGAAAGAGGTATATCTGAAAACACCTTCAATAGGAAGTTTTACAAGCTGATCATGGATACTATCAGCTATATACTCAACAAAGTTATAAATGACTGTAAGGGGATGACTAGGCACAAAAATGGACAAAAAAACAAATATAGATTCATCAGTGTGTTCATCAGTGAAGTAACCAAGGATAAAAGACAACATTGAAATAAAATGTCTTGATCCTTCTAGGAATTTGGAGGATGAATATGGAGGATTTAGCTTGGGGATTTCAACATATGAGGGCATGAATGTTTGAAAGATCTGAAATCTTTTAGGAAATTCTAACTCCAGATAAAACTTTGTAAGAGCTTCTATAGACAAGGGGACAACATTTGGCTCTGGTTGTAGATGAAGCATTTGGTTTATGGATTCAACAGTGGTAGTAAATAATACTTCTTTATCAGCATTAACAACTGCTCTTTGATCAGGGGAATAATGAGCTTGACACAGTCTGATGACCTTAGGGCACTGATGGGTATGGGGAACTACATATTTGGGCAAATTAGACTCCCAAATTTGTACTTCATCTCCCTAATCAAAAGATTTTTCTAGGCTCCAGCAGTGGAGATCAAGAAGATTGAATTCAATTACTGGATCGATGACTTTATAATCTATGTCAGCTAAAGGGGTATGCTCAACATCTACAACATGAGGTTGTAGTGGATTGAAGACAATGGTGCTTTTAAAGGCCATTTATAGATTTGTTTTTTGACAATTTAGCCCTCTGGATCTTAAAAAATCTGTTTTTAAGGTTTTTATACACTTCTATAAGATTAGACTATTTACAGAGGTCTTTAGGTATGATAGAGGTCTCTTTTGAACAACAATAGGTAAAATTATGGTTTCTTCTAGTTTAAACTTTCAATTTCTGCTCCAAAATCAATCTTTAAACCTTTTACAGACTCAGGAAAGGCTTAACAAGGGTTTACTGCTAACTTATTTAATAAAATAGACCTAAAAAAGTCTAATTCATGCACAAAGGGATTCTGAGCATTTATAACATAGTTTGAATCATTCAAAAGGTTTCTAAGGGTCTGCAATGGTTAAGAAAATCAGATTCTGCCTAAAAATTAACTTACAGCTTTCAGAAATTGTGAATTTATCAGGGTTTTGAAACAAAGATGAATATATGAGGAAATCAGGCTTTTTCCTTAGGAAAATAGACTCCAAGAAGGTTTAAATTCACGAGTATAGCTCTTTTCAGATGTATAATGGGTATTTTTCTTGAAAAATACCTATATTTTGAATAATTTAACTCAGAAAAGGGTTTTCTGGGGGTCTGGAAGCTTTCAAAAGCTTTGTTGAAGTCCTTTAAATACAATTTGGAAGCTCTAAGTGGTCGCAATGATGAATTCAATTGAATTTCTGTTGTTTGTGCATGAAAATAGGGTGGCAACACTCTTTCTTCAGTTGGGAAGGTTTATCAGGCATAAAACACAGTAGAAAAGGTTTAAATGTGTAAATATTGCTGTTTTATAGAAATTTTGTTGGAATAGTGTATTAATTTAATGAGGGTCAAGTCAATTTGAAAGCGGTTTGGCGCGGGGAGGCTTATTTACCGCTGAGCGGTTATCACAACGTTGGAGGGTGGTAAGCGGTAATATTTAGAAGGATGTGATCCAATCGATTTATGCCGTGCGGAAGAGAGAGAGCAGGGCAATACCACCCATATCGCAAATCCAAAATCGATTAGCGATCACGCCATTGAAATTGCAATATGGCTTGTGAGTCGTTGTATCGGGCGGAGGGAGTGCAAATGGTTCAGATTAAGAGATGAGGTTGTTGGGTCGATGGGTGTGGGGCCTGGGGTTTTTATGCAGCAGGGTTAATATTTTATATGTTTAAACGTAGTTTAAAACATAAAATCTTAATGTTTAAAAGCATAGACGGGATAGGCGGATATCAATGTATTTTAACCAAATGTAATGTATACATGTGGAAAATAAACATTGGGAGGGTTTTAATATAATACATATGTTTTAAACCTATGGGGGAGCGGGGAATATGTCACGTGGGTTTAAATAAACCATAGGATAAAAATATAATGTGGGTTTAGGTTATTTAACATAAAGGATTTAATATATTACGGGATGGGGTATATTAATAGATAAGTTAAATGTTAATATGAAAATGAATATGAACAAAAAAAATACACAAATACACTAAGTAAAGTGTGTTTTAAGTGTTTTTTGACACAATTTTCATAGTGGTGGCCCCATTTTAAACTTTTCACACTTATGCTATAGGATAATGTATTTTTGTGGGTTTTTTTGAATGAAATGGAAATTATTTAAGGGGGTTTTTACTTTTCCTAAGTAAAAAATGTGTTTTAACTTAGGAAAAGCGGTGATGTTCAGTAAAAGGGTTTTAATGAAGGGAATCCAATACTTAGTGCTCATCAGTCATTAAGCCTTGGGTCCAGTCCCAACAAAAGTCAGAGAAATGCTCTGAGCCTTTATAACTGAAGGTTTCAATACTGGAATACTTTGAGGGGAGGGAAATTAGTAATTTGCCAGAGGATGTTTATTCATGCTTTGTGTAACTGCTTTCTACCTACCCATCATTTATTCTATCATTTTTTACTTTATTTGCACGGGTTCATTTGAGCTTGCAAACCTTAAATCCATTTTTCTTTTAAAGCAGGAAACTATCTAATTCTAACCTTATTTCAACCGAGGGCTCAAATTAAACTATTGAGCTCATCTTTATTCTCTAAATATCTACTGGTTTGTCAAGTTTAAACTGTTTAACAAGATATTTATTCTCTATCTATAAAAATAGAATTTAAAATATGAAAAAGTTAAGGTTAAACTATTTAACTCATCATGGATTATGGCATTTAGAACAAGCTGCACATAATCATTTATTTGCAATAAAAAGTAACTAGTAGTGGAATTTTGACTTGCATCACTTTCATGTCTTATTCTTATCTCTTTTTGTGTTTGGGGTGCATTTTTTATTCTTTTGATCTTTTTCTTTTCAAGTCCTTTGATTTTTCTTCTAGGAATTTTACCCTCTTTTCATTTTTTTTATTTTCAAATATGGGAAAAAAACTTGTAGAAAGCACGGTATATACATATTACAAGACTAATTAAAGTCAATTAACAAATTATGAACCCTATTAGTATAGGACCCTAACAGTGGCTCCACACCGGGATGAAATTTCCTGGTGAAATGTCAAGAACTTTGAGACTAGTAGCCTTTGAATTTTGACTGTGCTGGCCTTGTAAATGTTGTCTAAGCTCTGCAATTATTCATACCTATGATATTTTATCTTTCAAAGCTTAGGGCCTTCTCTCTGAGCTTCAAATTTGTTAGGAAAACATCCAATCCAATCTAAAATCTGCAATGTTATGTACAATGGATAAAGTAAACAAAGTTAACTATTGGTTATTTATGAAGAGTAGTAATGCTTCAACATTCTACCATTGAAAGGTCCACCTAACATATCTGATCCATCCATATCTTTCAAAAAGAAAGCATTGTTACCTCTGTAACCATAAATAAAATAAGGTCCTTTCCATAGGAAATCAAATTTCCCATGTTTACCTTCCTCTTCTCTCCTTGAATCCCACTTTAGAACTTTGTCACCAATGTAAAAATAATCTTCTTTACTCTTTTTGTCAGAAAATTTCTTAATATTATCTTGGATAACTTAAGACTTAAGATAAACTTCTTCTCTTGTTTGTTGCAAGTGAATGGTTTGGTTAATCCTTCTTTGAATGTCATTGGTCTCAACTTGTAATTCTTGGATTATATTTATAACAGGTACTCCTAAGGAAGATGGAAAAACAACATCCATTCCATAAAAAAGTTGGTAAGGAGATGTACCAATAGATTTTTTACTGGTATGTCTATCTGCCCATAAGGCATTAACTAAACTTTTGTTCCAAGTTTTATTATTATCTTCTAGTAATTTCTTGATGATGTTTACAAGGATTTTATTGGAAGATTTAGTAAGGCCATTACCTTGAGGGTAATATGCAGTAGAATGGCCAAGGGTAATGTGGTATTTATGGAAAAAATCAATCATATTTTTGGATTTGAATGCATATGAATTGTCAGTGATAATCTTTTGGGGGCATCCAAATCTTGAAAGTATGTTGTTTTCTAAAAAGGAGATTATGACAGTGTCAATGGCTTGCCTAGAGGGTATGGCTTCTATCCACTTAGTAAAATAGTCAATTCCTGTCAGAATCCACTTATGTTGGGTTGAGGATGGAGGGTGAATTTCACCAGTGAAGTCAAGACCCATTGTTGAAAAGACATTTCTGTTGAGATGGGTTTTAAGGGCAGGGGTAACAATTTTTTCTTTCCTTCAAATATTTGACACTTGTGACAGGAGGTCACATACTTTTTTACATCTGCAAACAAAGTAGGCCAATAAAAACCAACTCTCAAAATTTTCTCTACAGTAGTCTTCCAGTAGAGATGTCCTCCACAGTCACCTGCATGAAATTCTTCTAAAACTTTGTCAGCTTCTTCTTTAAGCAAAAAATTCAATAAAATTCCACCATGATCTTTCCAAAAGAGTACAATGTCTATGATACAAAATCTTACTAAATTCAATTTTAAAAATATAGCTTTTTTTCTTGATAATCCAGGAGGAGCTTGTAAATTTAGTAATATAAATACAATATCTGCATACCATGGTGAGTCTGAAAAGGCTTCACTGACCTCTGGAGTCGCCATCTCTTCCTGATCATCTACTTGGGAAATCAAATTAATATCTAAGGCATGAAAATTTTATTCAACCATGAGTTCGGCTAAACCTTGACCTTTTATGAGATTGGTGGGTTTAATTTCTATGTCATATTCCAAAATTGTAGCAATCCACTTGCCTCTTTTACCATCGGGCCCATTATGTGTTAAAATGTCCTTTACAACTACATTTGGAACATAGGCAATGATGTGTGAATAAATAATGTACACTCTAAAGTATTTGATGGCCTTTACTAAATCTAGGGCCTGCTTTTCCATTATATTGTACTTTAAAGTGGTATCTATGAGTGATTTGCTAAAGAAAGAAATAGGCTGTTCATAGCCCTGGTCATTTTTCTGTAGTAAAAATATAGCAATAGTGTGTTCTGAAGTAAAGGAGAAAATAATGAAATCCATTTTAAAGTCAGGACTTATAAGGATTGGTGTTTTTGTTAAGGCTTGTTTAATAGATTCAAATGATTGTTTGGCCTCAATAGTCCATTTAAGTACCGAATATTTTTTCAGCATATTGTTAATTTCTCTGATTATTTCAGCTAGATTTGAGATGAATCTTCTAAGGAAGTTAATTTTACCAAGAAAAGCTTGTAGTTATTTAGTGTTCCTAGGAGGACTAATGTTAATAATTGCCTCTATTCTTACTGGATCTATTCTAATTCCCTCTTTAGATATAATATGTCCTAGTAATTTACTTTCTTCCAATCCAAATAAAGTTTTCTTAGGGTTTAGAGAGATGCCAAATTTCCTGAATTTAAGAAAGACTTGTTTGAGATGATCCAAATGTTCATAATCAGTCTTTGAAAATACAGTAATGTCATCTAAATAAATCACTAGGAATTCATGAATCTCCTTTGTAAAGGCTATATCCATAGCTCTTTGAAAAGCGGTTCCTACATTCATTAACCCAAAAGGCATTTTTACATACATAAAAATGCCCCATGGAGTAGTAAAAGCAGTTTTGGCTTGGTTTTCTGGTTGGACTAGAATCTGGTTGTATCCAAAGAATCCATCTAACAATGAAATTCAGGAAGAACCAACCACCCTCTGTAAAATGTGATCCATCCTTGGTAGAGGGTAATTATCTTTTAAGGACACCTTATTTAAATTTATAAAATAAACACATAATCTAATTTCTCCTATCTTTTTCCTAGTGGGAACTAGATTAGAAACCCAATAAAAATATTTGATTGGTGCAATTATTTGGGCATCATACATTCTTTTTACCTCTTTCTCAATTAAAGGAATCAAAATAGGATTGATCCTTCTTAACTTATGTTTAGGTTTTTGGTTTTCTTTCATAGGTATTTTATGCTGTATTATGCTAGTGTCATAGGATTTTAAATCCTCATAACTCCAGGCAAATACATCCTGAAATTCCTTAAAAAGAGCTATGTATTTTTCTTTTTCTTCCTGAATTAAAGCTTTTGAAAGTTTAATCATCTTAGGTTTTAACTCTGTACCTATATTAAATTCCTAAATATCAGATCTTAGTGGCTCCATTTTAGGTTTTATTGCAACATCATTAGAGTCAAATAGATCTTCTAAAGGAGTTAAGCCTTTTGGTAAAAAGTTGTCTTTGAGGTTCAAAATATAAGATTCATCATCTGCTAACTCTTCAATTTCTACTTTTTCTAAATTATCTATGTATAATTGAATAAATTTAGTAGGCTTAGAAAAATCTACATTATTTACATATATATTATTCAAAGCAATCTCACTATTTAAATTTTGATCTACTGTACAGTCTGTGTCTATATTACAACCTTGAAATTCTCCTTCATTGTTCACGAAATAATAAATCTGTTCATCTTGTGAGAAAATTTGCCAATATTTAAGATTGTATGGAATTATAGGACTGTGTTTAACTTCAATATATCTATGATTTGGTTGAAATGGTAGATTACAGGTGCTAGCAAAAGTTGCTAGGCAGTGAGCCTGTATGTTCTATTTTCTTGGTATTGCAGAAAAATCACATTCTAATAGTTCCTTTATTAAATTTAAAACAATGTCTCTATATCGACTTAATCTTGGATTATAAATAGAATATTCTCCAGTTATTTGTTTCATAATTAACTTTGAGTCTCCCATAATTGATATTATTTTACCTCCTAAATTCCTAACAATCTACAGTCTTAAGATAAGAGCTTCATATTCAGCCATGTTATTGGTACATTTAAAATTTAGTCTGAAAGCATGACCTTTTGCATGATTGTTTTCCATAATGGTTATTCAAACTCCTGCTCCTACTCCTAATTTATTGACTGATCCATCAAAATCTAAGTGCCATAATGTTTCATGAAAGATATTTTCATTATATGGTGCTTTGTTTTTATCTTTAAGTTCAGTTTTGTTTTTAATTCCAGTTTCAGAGTTACACAAAATGAATGAATCCATGTCAGTAGGTGTAGAGTAAATTGGATAATTTCTTGGTCTTTCTACACTACTCACCATATATTTCATCAATGTTTCCCTATAGAGTTTCTTTGGTTGGCCAAAAATGGATATTGTTGCATATGAAATATCAAGTTGTAGAGATCATTGTAATTTAGCTCCCCATGAGCGAGATAAGAGCATTCCATACTTGGGATGGATGTCAGCTACTACAATGTCCATGACTATGCTTTTACCAGGATATTGAACTAATGTTACACACAAATATTTAATCAAACCTAAACATTTCACTTTGCTGGAATCAAATGAAAAGAGATCTTTGTAAGGCCTAGTGATATCTAAATTCAGGGTTTCCATTATTGCTTTTGGCATAAAATTGTATGAAGCCCCTGAATCTAGCATTTCATTATGTAATATTTGATCATGAAAAGTTAAGCTAATGTAAAATAGTGGAACTGCTCCATCTTGGTGTTTTCCATTAACATCAGGACCAAAAATTAACTCTGGTTGATCATCACTTAGACTCATTGAATCTTCTCCACCATTCATGTTTAAAGTTTCAGTGATAGTTGTTTTGTACAAATCATGTTTTTCTAATTCTATCAAAGGAATTGGTATTTTTAATTTGGCAATTTCAGCTTGGTTATTAAATGGATCTTTTGATTTACCTAGCTGAATTATCTCTTCTTTAGTAATTGTAGTTTGAGTAGGTTTATCTTCTTTTTCTACAACTGTTTTCTCATTTTTAGTTTGTGTTTCTATTGTCTTACTGCTTTTAGTTTTCTTTTCAGGAATAGTTTGAGTAATTAGATTTTTATTTTTAATTTGTTTTAATAGTGGCGACTTTTTGGATCGAAGCGATGAGTGCCTTGGAGTCTAAAATTGTTGTTTTAGTAGAATTAGTTGTCATTACAACAATATATTTTTGTGAATATATTGATGTTTGGACAACATCATCTGTTATATTAACAATTTTGGGACTAGGTGAAATTTTAGGGCTTGAAATATTTTGAGATGAACTATAGTTTTGCTTGTTTTCTTTAGGGAGAATTTGCAGAACTTTAGTGGTAAGAGCTTCTACTGTTTTCTTTGTTTGATTTTGGATAGATTTCTTAGTAGAAGGCTCTATGTTTTTCTTGCTTCTAAGGTTATATTGCTTATGTACTTTATTGATATAAAACTCATAACCTTGTTTGTAATCAAATGATTCACCAGAATCTAATTGTAGTTGTTGTAAATCATATAACTACTGATCCTCTTGTGTAAGAAAGATGGCGTT
The DNA here is from genome assembly GCA_034641835.2 of Pinus albicaulis. Lineage (NCBI taxonomy): Eukaryota > Viridiplantae > Streptophyta > Pinopsida > Pinales > Pinaceae > Pinus > Pinus albicaulis. The sequence continues at coordinate 524,308,786 of CM076574.1, read as the reverse complement.
ATCATCATTAATACCCATTAGATTTATGGTGTCTTCATCATCATTATTTTGATGAGAAATTTCAACATAGTTTTCTTAGAAAGGTGGTCTTATTGTTTGGTCAGGTGCCGATTCTCTAGATTTTCCAGTATTGGTGTTTTTCCTGAAATTGGGATTTCTAATTTGTTGTTGGTTATCCCATTGTAGCTTCCTTTCCAATCTAACCTATCCATCATTCTTTCTAATGTTTTTACTAACTGATCTATTTTTAAATCTGAACTAGATGCCTCTTCTTTTATTGTTACTATTCTTTCATTCCTTAATCTAGCTTTCTTTGCTAACATATTTGCTTCTACACTAACAACATTACTTTGCATCTGCTCTAAAGTTTTAGGATTCCTCTCTCTCAATTGATATGTTATTTTTGTATCAAATCCATCAGGGAATTTGAGAAGAACAAAATTTGGAGGAGGTTTAAGATTAGCAGGAATTGAATTATAAATGCTGTTGTATATAGTACAATAATCTTGGACTGTTTCATTAGATGCTCTTTTAATGATTTCAAATTCAGATAAGATTTGTAGTGGATTTTTCTTCTTTTCCCATCTATTAAGAAATAATCTATGAAAAATTGCTAAGTCAGCAATACTACCAACATTTAAACCTTTAAACCATTTTTTCACCTCCCCAGTTAATGTTTGTAAAAAAAGTCTCATTTGGACGTCAGACTCATCTATTTCATGAAGTTCAAAATAGTCTGTCATCTTATTAACATGCTGTTGGGTAGTATATTGAGTGGTTGCATCAAATTGAGGTATTTTGCTTTGATAGTCCTGGGGCATGTCATGTAATTGTGCTGGAAGGACCAAGGGAGCATATCTAGCAGCGATGGCTTGAATTCTAGCTTGGCTTAGAGGTAAGTTGGAAGTACTTGGAGCAGAACTAGAAGTACTTGCTGATGTAGTTAATGAACTTGTAGATGAGATTGGGATATAAGAAGATGTACTCGAAAATGTGGTTGAGAAACCAAAAAATGAAGTTGGGAAATATGAAGAGGTGCTTAGGAATGAGAATGATGTATTATAAAAGGTAGAAGAAAAAATAATGGATGGAGATGAGGTGGTGGAGGATGGGAATAATACTCTAGGTTGAAATGGTTGCTTAGGAATAAATGGATCTGTGGAGTGAAGTGTGGTGGATATAATGGATGATGTGGTGGTAAATAAAGATGAACCTAGAGATTCTAAAAGGCTAGTATATAAATGAGTGGTAGAGGGCTTAGGGGTATAAGCTGATAAAGCACTTAATTCAACTAAATGCTGAAAACTAGCTTCATCTATTTCCTTAAATATAGTAGGATTTATTGCATCAAGTTTATCATAAACCTCAAAAATATTTGATTAAGAATCTACTGAAACAGTTTCCTACTTAGTTTCAAGAAATGAAATAAAATCAGGATCTATAACAGTACTATTTAAGTCACTTTCTGATTTGTTTTTGAATAAAGAATGTTCAAAATTTTAGTCAAATTCTATATCATGTATACTTGATAACTGTTTTGGAAGGGAATTTTCTCTAACTAAGGAAATTTTATTACTTAAATCCTCTATTTTTATTCTTTTTTCCAATTCTGTCAGGATCATCTACTATGACAACAAGTTGTGAATCTGGATTTGACCTGGTATAGTAGACTCTTCTAGAAGCCAGAATTACAATTTTTATGAAAATATACTCACAACTTATTAAAAAAGTCTTAAAGTGAAAAGATAATAAAAATATTTCCTTTAAGACTTATTTAAAACTGAGGATTGGTTAGTTCCCCAGCGAAGTCGCCGGTATGTTATCACTCTAGTAATTCCCAAAGTTGTGAGATTTTTGATTTATAGTTTAAAGAATATTAGAAGTAACCACATACCTACTTTTAAGCTTTATGATATAGCCTTCCTAAGGCTCAGAGAGGGCTCTCTCTATAAGATTTAACTTTGTTTTTATATTTGATCTTAGGCTAGTTATATAGGGCAAATTGGTTTTCAGGTTTTGATTTGTTTTGGTGGAAAAATCACTTAATGAGATGGATAGTTGTGAATCTGTAATCCATTGGGAAAATGGAGTCAATGTGTCAAGCAGAAAGATCAGGATCAAGGTCTAAAGTCAAATGTTTAAAGGGCAAGATAGCAAGGTCACTAAAGATCTTTCAAAGGCTGATCGTTGAAGTGGTTTTAATCGGGATAAAGAGAAATTAAGAATACTTTGATCTGGATAAGGAGTGAAAAGGTAGGGATCAATCGAAATTAGGGAACAATTAAGGGTTCCCTAGTCTGGATATTAGCATAAAACATTTAAATGAAAACCAATCAATAACAAAGTTCTTTTAACAAATTCTGATATAACAATTCCTGGTTTCACATTAAAATTTAGAACACATTTATGAATGGATAGAAAACATAAGAAAATAGACAGATAACAGTATAAAGTACTTCAATTCAGTGGCCCAACACATGAATCTAGTAATATGATGCTTTATTCCTTGAAATCCAGTGTTCTGACTTGAGCTTGATTACAAAAAACCCTTAGGTTCAGAATCTTCCAGCTATAGAAATATTCAAAAACTAATCCACATTAATACTTTAAATGATGAAGTATTTATACAAAAAGTAATGCAAAGTATCCTATAATAGTCCTAGGAATTTTTTTTGGAAAACAAAATATCTTATTACAAAAAGATAGTGACAGCTGCATAACAAACTTGCAAGCTGTTCTATTTATTAAATAAAATATCTTTCTATTAGACTTGGGCTGCAGCTGGCTGTTGAGTTGTCTTTAATGCTGGAAATCTGATCTTCAATCAGTTTTGAACCTTATCTTTCACTTGATACTCTTTAACCTCTGATACACTTTAATCTCTGATTTTTACTGTTTTACTGCTCAAAAAACTGTTTTTCATCCTCTTTCACTGCAAACTGTCTTTTATAACAAATCTGTAAGCTTCTGCCAAAACTCTTCTTCTGGTAACTTAATATTTGTAAGTTTTATGAAATTATCATATGCTTCAGTTTACCTTACAAATGTTGGCTTGATTACAAAAATGTGTTTTATCTCATGTTGTAAATAAAACAAGTTTTCAATGCTTTTGTGAAACACTTTACCTGTTGGAATTCCTTGCCAATCTACTTTGTTCAATTGTTCTTTGGAAAAATCCATTATCTTTTTATTGTAATCTTCTTGCTTCATTAGTTTATCATTGATAACAAGAATATTTGGCAAACCTTTTTGTCTTAAAGTGTCAAATTTAACCATGAATCTAGTGATGGCCATGTCCATATTTTGACAATTTTCTTCCAACTATTTCATCGAGTTTTTCTTTGAAAGTACTTTTCTTACCTCAAGAATTGTTTCTCTCCTATCAATTATTCCTATTTCATCCAATTCTTTCTTGTTTTTAGTATTGAGAAACTTGATTATTTCTAAGGCTTCTTCAGGCTTGGCACCTAACTCTTCTTTGGTCTTCAATATTTCTTCTTTAGCTGCTTTAAGCAAGTCCTTCTGCTCATAAATCAGTTGAATGGATAGCCAAGTATCATTGACTGATTCAATGATATTGGACCATAGTTGATTTTTAATGTATGCCATGGGCTCTTTTAAGGTTAACTTTGTTTCTACCTTTTTGAGTTGTTCACTTAACCTTTTAGCCTTTTGTTCTTCTGTTTTAGCATTTACCTGTGCTAATTTCTTGGCATATTCAAGGTTCTTGATTTGTTTTTTCAATATGTTTATGTCATTATTATGTATTGACATGTCTTCCATGGACTTAATGAGTTTGTTGGCCTCATCTTACCGTTGAACTGCCGAAGTAGAAGATTCAGTGGCAGAAGTAGTAGAAAGGGTAACTAGCACTGTTGTGGCCAATGGGACCTTAGGAGCTAACTCTTCTGCTAGAGTTGAAGGCATTGTTGTTGTCACTATAGGAATAACAGTGGGAGGGACATTTTGTGTCTTTGCAGCTTCTTTTTCTTGGACTAGCTTGTCCATCTCAATTTCCATCTCCTTGATTTGTGTTGTCATTTGTAATATGAGACTCATCATCTCATCCTTTTGGTTTTCTTCCTGTACAATCTCCCTAGCCTGTGGATGCTCTGTAGGAGGTAATTTCAATTGCTTTCTGAGTGCTGCAATATCAACATTTTTCTTCTTTGCCAATTCTTCTATAGCTTTCACATTAGAAGGGTCATACCCCACTTCAATCACCAATTCTTCTAAAGACTTGATTTTGGTGTCTTTAGCATATGAAGAAGCTTTTTCAACCTTAAGCTGACTTTCATGTTTGTTAAATTATTTTGGAGCTTCTGGACACTCATTGCTTTTGTGGTCATGGTAGAATATAGCATTTCTGAGCTTTGCTTGCAGAATTCAATCTGGTCCAAGGGATGAATGCCTTGGACTGGTACCTCAAAGTCAACCTTCTTATAATCTGTTGTTTTTTTAGGTGTTGGTATTGTAGGTTGAAGTATTAACATTAGCAATTTCTTATTTGTATAATCAAAGGCTGAAAGCAGCCTATTTTGAATTCCTGGAGTCTGCTTCAAGTATTGTGAATATATTTCATTCTTGATCTCCTCATTTTTGGCCTTGATCTGTTTATACTTTTCTTTAATATCCATGTCTTTATCCTATGTCTACTATGATGAAGACACTTCCCCACTTTGTTTTTTCTGAATCATCTATGTTTTGGAAGTAGTAGGTTGCTGCTCATTTTCAATTATTGTGTGAGTCGCAGTGTCTTTCTTTGGATTCTCTTCATCTAAAATTTCTATCGTTTCCTTTTCTTTGTCTGCTGGATTAATATTTGGTTTCTTATTGTACCTAAGCTTAAATCTGGTTTCTGCGGTTGTTTCAGCAGTATATGAGCCTTCTTCTCTATTTCTCTTTATGGTTCTATCCTCTTGAATTGGAGTTTGCAAAGTGTGACTAGTATCACCTTGCTTGACAGTTTCTATCAATGTATTTTCCAACCATTCAGTTTGGTTTGAAAAATTTTCAATTTCAGGCTTCTTGTCATGGATATAAGGGGTTAATTTACATTTCACCCTCATCTTACTGATTATTCCATAAGGATCATAGTTCCACAGGAAACTTTCATCAAAATTATACTCTAGCAACTGTTTTGCTGCCTCTGCACCTTCTTCCCTATTGTTGCATATGAAAGGACCCACTTGGTTTTTCAATTTGAACTGAGTTTTCTTTTTAGCAGCCAATTTTTTTATAGAATCTGAGTTTAGAATCTATCTTATATATTCTAGGGCAAACAATCTCATTGGTAGATACTTTGGTAATTTATAGGGCAAGAGGTTTGACCCATAAACTCTAACCTCCGTGTGGTTTTGGTATAAATACCAATCACCTATTCTGCTCTGCTCTAATAACTGCAAAACCTTCTTAATCTCATCACTTATCCTAGGTTGCATAGTGTTTGTAAGCATATTTACCAATGGGTGAATGAAACAGTCTTTGAAATCTGCATATGTGAACTCAGCCTCTGACTTCTTTTCTCCGATTGAAGAAGTCCGTAAAAATACCGATAGGATGTTGTGAAACTAGTCTGCATAGAAGAAAAGAGATATCAATGCCTTAGAAATAAGCCACTTCGAGGGGGAAACCTCCAATACATTACATAAATGAACAATTCTTGGATGATACAAATGAACAAAACCTCCTTCTATATATAGGAGTCCATGGGGTCACAATATAATCCTATTGGGGCCACAATGTAATCCTAGCCGACCTAACAACAATAATGTAAGGGCACAATAATAACAATATGGGGGTTACAGGGGTACAACAATAACAATAAGGGGGGCTACACTAACATAATAAGGGACTACACTATTAATATAGGGACTTAACATGCCCCTCTCCTTCAAACAAGTGTTGTCCTCAACGCTTGATTATTTCTTGATGCTTCTGTATAAAATTCTCATCCTCCCACGTGAAATATTCTACAGGAAATTTCTTCCACTTCCTGAGATACTCTGAAATTGATCGTACTTGTCGAGTTCTTGTTTCTATGACTTCTTCATAACTTCTTTCGATGTGATGTTGATCTTCCTGTTGTTTCATTAGATTCTGCACCAAAGTTGGGTTATCCTTTGAGAGTTGGAGAACTTGTTGTTGATGCTCGATGTGATCTTCCACTAATTTATCATCCATATTTGCTATTATTTGATCCTTCAAACCATCCAACTTAGCCTCCATTTCTGCTTTTAAACCATCTATGTCATCTTCGGTTTCTCTTCGTAAGATCAAAATTTGTTGCACTTGGTACCGTAATTTTGATATCTCATACTGCAATTCTTCCTCTTCATGCATCATAGTATAGATTTTTGAGGGCTTAATGGGTATGGAATTATTTTTTGGAGGAATTATAGAACCCAATATGATAAAAATTCTAAAATATGCCCTTGGAATCACTTCAAACTGCTTTTTCAAACAAACGTTATGCAATTTTAAAAACCAAATACACATGTAGAAATTATATAACTGATATGTTATATGTCTAAGATTCTCCTAATCATACACGATTTGACTTCATGCATAATACAAAATCTATTCCACCATTGATCATAATATGCGGAAATTAAATCAATTGCATGCACACATTAAAACCATAAAAATTCACACACATTAACATAGTGATTTACGGGAAAGCCTGAAGCTAAAAACCCCAAATATCTGTATATAATATATGTCATAGAGATCATGTAACAATCCTCATACAAATCTTCTCACAAGCTTTCAGTACAATCCAATCGCTACACACTAATCCGGCTAGATCCTGCAAATCCATGCACCGATATTTGCCACCTGCTAACCTGCCTCTACTGCACAATACCTGCTGAAGAATGGCTCTAAATGAACTCGAATTGGTCCAGCCTTGCTCACGCAATCCTCATTGGTATCTCCATCAATGTGTGGTGCAAAATCATGCAACACTATAGTCACAACTAATAGTCTACTTGCCCTTTCACCTATCTCTCCACTGGTCTCCACTGAACTGTCCATGCACTGTAGTTAACTAATGTATTCTTTAGTTGATTAATGAGTTAATAATTAGTGAATTAATTAATAATTAATTCACACCACTCTCACTAGTGTATCAATCAGTTAGACTAGATACAACTACTCAACTGTGTCTAACTGAGTTAAATTGAACACAACTCCACCAACTACCTCAATAACTCCACCAAACTCTGTCACATGAGTTCTAATTGAAGTCTCCATGCAATAGCTCCACTTAACCCTTAGGAATAGCGTAATTCCTTCTGTCAGCTCCTGTGCCACATCTGTGCACTTAACTGAAGTGCTCCAAGAGAATAAGATAATGTTTAGAGTCCAAATATTATTAAGAGCTAATAACATTCGACATATCTATTTTTAGACTGGCAATCTAAAAATAGATTCCGCGCAATATGTCTAAAAATAGAAGTCCATCTATTTTTTCCGACTTGACGAACCATCCACAAATAGCATCCTGCAACTCATAGAACATGATCCATATGTCTAAAAATAGACATAGTCTAAAAATAGACTTTGCGCCAAAAATAGCCTGTCGGCCCACTTAGTGAAGGCGACTCCTTTCCACTAAGCTCATCATCTTGTTGCACTCTCAAATAATACACACCTTTTTCTTGCTTTTGGAGGAGCTCGATAGAAATTGAATTATGTCCGTGATTTCAGATCTTCAATATCTAAAATTTGGTTCACAGAACTCCCCTTCAAATCCTCTTTCGAATTCCACAGGTCTGACCCGATTTGGATTCTTCAAGGCAAATTTATGTCCAATCTCCCACACTGGCCTAATTATGGACTAGTTCAGTAGAGCGAACTTGTACGACTTGCCACATGTCACTGTTTCCTCCTTCGCCTCTAAAATTGATAGACAGGAAACCAAAGTCCATGTACTTGCAGCCTCTATTTACAGAATTCCAATCCGATGCTCAAAGAGATAGTTATGAATATTTTTTCCATGATCACCTCTTTGAGCTGAAATTCAGGAGCCTGAAAAACCCCTAACTTCCAAAAATCATACCTCCAAAAATATTGCGAACCAAGCTCTAAAATTTTGTGATGATCTTCCTCAAGCTTTTTTCTTTGCTCCCTAAACATTTCTACCTTCGAACCTTCGTAGAAAAAACATAGCAAAATCTCCTCGATGACCGTTTAGTTTAAAGGAAGTGCCTCGCAAAAGGACCTAACTTCTGTGCCAAAGTATCTTCCGAAACTCATAGAACAAACTGAAATTTTGCGACGATGTTCCCCAGGACTTCAGCTTTGCACTCTAAAATTTTCAGATTCTGAACCTTCATAGAAAAAAATTTATAGCGAAAATTCCACGATGAGCTGTTTGGAGGAGCGAAACCCTAGAATCTCGAAGCTCTGATACCAAATGTTGTGAAACCAGCTCCAAAAAGAGAAGAAAAGAGATATCAATGCCTTAGAAATAAGCCACTTCGAGGGGGCAACCTCCAATACATTATATGAATGAAAAATTCTTGGATGATTCAAATTACAAAACCTCCTTTCTATATATAGGAGTCCATGGGGCCACAATGTAATCCTAGTGGGGCCACAATGTAATCCTAGCCGACCTAACAATAATAATTTAAGGGCACAATAATAAAAATATGGGGGTTGACGCAACAAACCGAAAGTTGAAAGTCGCCCCAAGGGGAGCTGGTCAACTATAACGTGGCTTTGTCAGCATTTCCCTTTGGTTTACCCATGTGGCTCTTTATCTTCTTTTTAATTTATTTATCAATTTCAAAGAAATTGACAAATAAATATTTTCACAACTTCCGAACGTTAAATTCTATCTCCCAGCTTATATATATTATCTCCGAACTTTATAACCAATGTTTAACTTTGAAAAATTTGTATTAATACTCCACGATTTTTAACCAAATGACTTATAATAAACCTTTAGCTCTGGAACCCACCTCTACGATCAATTGACCAATCAAACACATGCACCGTACCTCATTTATTGTTCACGCACCTCGTTTATTGTTCGTGCATCTAAAGCGAGCGACCACCGTCCGATGGCCCTTTCCCAGATCAACGGCTCTCGGCAATATCGCTCGGCATCCTGGTACGAACGATAACGTGCGATGGCGCGGTTTAAACGGTGGTTTTCCGGGGGTCCACTTTGCCACGCGTCAACAGGTCTATGGAATCGTTCCACAACCGGAAAATACCGCTTATACACCAAAAGCGGTGCGATATGGGAAATTTGCCTTGCAAATACACTCGCGGTTTTTGTACAGTGATTAACCAAGGTTAAGTCGGGTGACGCTCTTCCTTTTAATTAATTAACTCAGGTCAGGTTCCGAACTTCAATTAACAATAAACGAATTCATCTCTTTATTAAGCGGCTTCACCATTATTACCAGACCTCGCCTACACACGGGATTTCTTCACAGGGTTTATCCAAACAATTACAGGGAAATAGACAGATAAATGTGGACTTATACAACCACCACATCCAACGATTCCACATAGAACCAACGTACAATCGTCTCACAATTAAACAATTTCTTCACAATTAATGGTTCGAGAAAATACCATGGAAAATAGGCTCTGAAATCATTTAACTGGAAACAATTGTTAACACATAGAGTTTATTGCAGAAATATCTCTTCCTCCCTCTCTGCTCTGCTGATACATCCGAGGATTCAATTTATATACATTATAGTGTGACTCTTCGGTTCCTCTGCGAGGACCGTTTTAGAAAAACAAAAGCCTAATTACAATTATTCGAAACTAAAAACATGACAAATGGACTAACCATTCGACTTCTACAATTCTAACTAATCTAAATGAAATGTGGGCCGCCTTAGGTATTGACACCAGTCGTTACAATTAAATTTTTTTCTAACCCTCCTAGCCACAACATGTGGACAAAACCTCCTACATAATCAAGCAAGTCTAATGCCCTAATCATCAAGGTAGGGTTACAATAATAACAATAAGGGGGGGCTACACTAACATAATATGGGACTACACTATTAATATAGGGACTTATAGTGGATTAGCCTCTACATCCATCTTTTGAAGGGCTATTGGGAATTTATCTGACTGGAAGTAGAGAAACATATGGAATAGGAAAGAGGTATATCTGAAAACACATTCAGTAAGAATTTTTACAAGCTGATCGTGGATGCTATCAGCTATATACTCAACAAAGTTATAAATGACTGTAGGTGGCTGACCAGGCGCAAAAATGGACAAAAAACCAAGTATAGATTCATCAGTGTGTTCATCAGTGAAGTAACCAAGGATAAAAGACAACATTAAAATAACTTGTTTTGATCCTTATGGGAATTTTGAGGATGAATATGGAGGATTTATCTTGGGGATTTCAACATATGAGGGCATGAAAGTTTGAAAGATCTGAAATCTTTTAGGAAAGCCTAACTCCAGATAAAACTTTGTAAGAGCTTCTATAGACAAGGCGACAACATTTGGCTCTGGTTGTAAATGAAGCATTTGGTTTATGGATTCTATAGTTATAGTAAATAATACTTCTTTCTTAGCATTAACAATTGCTCTTTGATCGAGGGAATAGTAAGCTTGACACAGTATGATGACCTCAGGGCACTGATGGGTATGGGAAACTACATATTTGGGCAAATTAGACTCCCAAATTTGTACTTCATCTCCCTGATCCAAAGATTTTTCTAGGCTCCGACAGTGGAGATCAAGAAGATTGAATTCAATTACTGGATCAATGATTTTATAGTCTATATCAAATAAAGGGGTATGCTCAACATCTACAACAGGAGGTTGTAGTGGATTGATGACAATGGTGCTTTTAGAGGCCATTTATAGATTTTTTTTTTGACAATTTAGCCCTCTGGATCTTAAAAACTCTATTTTTTAGGTTTTTATACACTTCTGTAAGATTAGACTATTTACAAAGGTCTTTAGGTATGATAGAGGTCTCTTTTGAACAACAATAGGTAAAATTATGGTTTCTTCTAGTTTAAACTTTCAATTTCTACTCCAAAATCAATCTTTAAACCTTTTACAGACTCAGGAAAGGCTTAACAAGGGTTTACTGCTGACTTCTTTAATAAAACAGACCTAAAACAGTCTAATTCATGCATAAAGGGATTCTGATCATTTATAACAGAGTTTGAATCATTCAAAAGGTTTCTAAGGGTTTGTAATGGTTAAGGCAATCATATTCTGCCTAAAAATTAACTTACAGCTTTCAAAAACTATGAATTTATCAGGGTTTTGAAACAAAGATGAATATATAAGGAAATTAGGCTTTTTCCTTAGGCAAATAGACTTCAAGAAGGTTTAAATTCACGAGTATAGCTCTTTTTTCAGATGCATAATGGGTATTTTTCTTGAAAAATACCCGTATTTTGAGGAATTTGACTCGGAAAAGGGTTTTCTAGGGGTCTGGAAGCTTTCAAAAGCTTTGTTGAAGTCCTTTAAACACAATTTGGAAGCTCTAAGCAATCGCAACAATGAATTCAACTGAATTTTTGTTGTTTGTGCATGAAAACAGGGTGGAAACGCTCTTTCTTTAGTCGAGAAGGTTTATCAAGCATAAAAGCTTTAAATGTGTAAATCTTGCTATTTTATAGAAATTTGGTTGGAACATTGTATTCATTTAATGAGGGTCAAGTCAATTTGAAAGCGGTTTGGCGCGGGGATGCTTATTTACCGCTGAGCGGTTATCGCAACGTTGGAGGGTGGTAAGTGGTAATACTTGGAAGGATGTGATCCAATCGATTTATGCTGCATGGAGGAGAGAAAGCAGGGAAATACCACCCATATCGCAAATCAAAAATTGATTAACGATTCCGCCATTGAAATTGTGATATGGATTGTGAGTCGTTGGATCGATCGGAGGGAGTGCGGATGTTTCAGATTAAATTGATGAAGTTGTTGGGTAGATGGGTGTGGGGCCTGGGGTTTTTATGTGGCGGGGTTAATGTTTTATATGTTTAAACGTAGTTTAAAACATAAATTCTTAATGTTTAAACGGATAGATGAGATAGGCAGATATCAATGTATTTAACCAAATGTAATGTATACATGTGGAAAATAAACATTGGGAGGGTTTTAATATAATACATATGTTTTAAACCTATGGGGGAGCGAGGAATATGTCAAGTGGGTTTAAATAAACCATAGGATAAACATATAATGTGGGTTTGGGTTATTTAACATAAAGGATTTAATATATTACGAGATGGGGTATATAATGGAATTAATAAATAAGTTAGATGTTAATATGAAAATGAATATGAACGGAAAAAATACACAAATACACTAAGTAAAGTGTGTTTTAAGTTTTTTTGGCGAAATTTTCATAGTGGTGGCCCCATTTTAAACTTTTCACACTTATACTTTAGGATAATGTATTTTTGTGGGTTTTTTTGAATGAAATGGAAATTATTTAAGGGGGTTTTTACTTTTCCTAAGCAAAAAATGTGTTTTAACTTAGGAAAAGGGGTGACGTTGAGTAAAAGGGTTTTAATGAAGGGAATCCAATACTTAGTGCCAATCAGTCATTAAGCCTTGGGTCCGGTCCCAACAAAAGTAAGAGAAATGCTCTGAGCCTTTATAACTGAAGGTTTTAATATTGGAATACTTTGAGGGGAGGGAAATTAGTAATTTTCCAGAGGATGTTTATTCATGTGCTTTGTGTAACTACTTTCTACCTACCCATCATTTATTCTATCATTTTTTACTTTATTTGCATGGGTGCATTTGAGCTTGCAAACCCTAAATCCATTTTTCTTTTAAAGTACGAAACTATCTAATTCTAACATTATTTCATCCAAGGGCTCAAATTAAACTATTGTGCTCCTCATTTATTCTCTAACTATCCACTGATTTGTCAAGTTGAAACTGTTTGACAAGATATTTATTCTCTATCTATAAACATGAAATTTAAAGCATGAAAAAGTTAATATTAAACTATTTAACTCATCATGGATTATGGCACTTAGAACAAGCTGCACATAATCATTTATTTGCAGTAAAAAGTAACTAGTAGTTGCATTTTGACTTGCATCACTTTCATGTCTTATTATTATCTCTTTTTGTGTTTGGGGTCCATTTTTTACTCTTTTTATCTTTTTCTTTTCAAGTCCTTTGATTTTTCTTTTAGGACTTTTACCCTCTTTTCATTTTTTTATTTTCAAATATGGGAAAACAACTTGCAGAAAGCAAGGTATGTACATATTATAAGACTAATTAAATTCAATTAAAAAATTATGAACCCTATTATTATAGGACCCTAACAGGTTGGACAAACGCTCTAGAGCCTAACAGACAACTGTTGGGTTGAGTTACTAGTCCTAGAGCCTTGGTTGGAAAAACACTTTGGATCCCTAAGTGGGTTGAGTTACTATTCTTGGAACCTTAGTTGGACAAATGCTCTGGAGCACAGAAACAACTAGGGTTGAGTTACTAGTCCTGGAGCCTTGGTTGGAACAAACACTCTAGAGCCCTAGAGCAACTTGGATAGAGACCAATCTGTGATTGTTGTGATGTCCGACCGTGAGGTGGAATCACTGGTCGAGGATTGATGTGGTTTAGCCTCTGGAAGCCCTGGATTGGTTTTGATTGATGTGTTTGATGAGATCCCACATTCATGCTTGGAATATGGCACGTGGGTGATTGGCTAAAGAGAGAATTGGCTCATCCAATCTATGGTTGGGTGGAACGTGGAAGTCCCATCTCCAATTTTTTTCTACATTCATTAATGAGTAATTCATTCCCTTGGTATTTGGTATGCAAATGTAATGATTTATATGTGGATTCTATTGTTGTTGTATCCATGGTATTTCTGTTGTTATTATGCTAGTTATGAGCATGTATTTTTATAGTGATGATGTATTTCTTTCCCCATGTTTTTAATTATAAATGAATACACAATGTATCTATGGTAAAATAGATTATATTGCAATTAATGATGTAGTGGAACAATGCTTCCTACCAATTCTCACATAAATATGAGACCCTTATGCTTAGATATGTTCTTTACATGTGTGACATGTTTGAAAAAATGTTTGTCATGGTTAGGAGGGGTCCAGATGAGTTCTTAATGATGTGATTGCTTTTGTATCATTGTATTGTTGTTTTTTATCATCTCTGAAATTTTCATTAAGTTCTGTGCAAAGCACTAGTTTCTGGGCCTAAAAAGGTGGCTTAAATCCTAGAGATGCAGGCACATAACTGAGTTTCTGGGGCACTAGCTGCAGACACACAATGTTATGCCTGGGGATATAGCCTTCTAGCCACATGCACACATTGTTATGCCTGCGACTATGAATGAAATAAGTGAAAATTTCAGTGTGACCTAGGGGTAAGACGCCTGAAAGGTTGGGTTACCTCCTAGGGGTGTTGTTGTTGTTGTACAAGGTCTGTAGATTGTATTTTCCATTGGTTCCACTTCCTTAAGGTCACCTAGGAGGTTGAATCTCATTATAGTATCCTATCATCACATGTTTACCCCGGTTGGCCAGTTACTTGGGTAGATGTGGAAAGAAGGTCTTACAAACTTATGGAGAACATGTTATTTACGTGAGTATGAGTTATTTTCAGGGATCTTGATTTTAGGTGGTTTTGCTGATTTCCTTTCCTTTAATTTGATTTATTTTAATTTTAATTTTAGTTTTATTTCGTGTTTTTACATAGTATTATAAATACATCAAGGATTATGAAGACTGGCCATAGCTACACCCTTCAACACCTTGCATCTGTTTAAGCAACATTTTACGAACTTGATGATTGGAGCAACATTTTTTAAGTTTTAGTGTTATTGTTATGTAAGATATGGAGAAAATAATATAATACATGTTGTCACGATATTTGTGCAATAGGGATTGCGGATTATGTTTGCTATTCATGCATTTTTTGCACAGTTTAATAGATAAAATAAACAACCAATGTGCTCACTAAGAATAACATACGTGGTAGTATTGGCAATATTTTCATTTTTCTTTGTGTTTGCATTAATGTTAGAAATTATAGAGGTCTTAGCCTGCATAATGAGAAATGGATGGAATCATACTAGATTTACATGCTCCTAGAGCATTATAAAGTAAGACATTTCTCTTCATGGCTCTTATAATGTTTTTGATAGAATTACCGCTATTCAATAAAGGCCTCAAGGTATATGACAATTTATTCTTTTCTAATGAGATTTACAATGAACATGACTCCTATGATTAAGCATGGATGTGATATGCTTGATATTTAAATCTAAGATGAAGTGCTCAATCATCATATGGATACGCAAAATAAATCCTCTCTAATATGGGTGTTGCAAAAATGTTTGAATATGACCTTTCGTTTAAATCTTTACAGTGTCAACATTGATACTTTGAAATTCCTTCAAATAAAATAAGTACATTGACATTATTGATATTTTTTTTGTTCATTAATTTTTCACATTGTTAAAATTGAAAAGACAATTTTTTTTTTTGAAATATGTACTTAGTTTACTATTGTCAATTGAAGTACAAGTATTTTTGAACTTTTCATCATGAAAGAGTTGGATGAAAATATGCCCTTCAACTTGAAACAAAGGGTATCCCTTCAAACCTTATCTTTGGTTGGGAAATATGTTATTATCCTCCCCACCTAGGTTCAATTCTTGCATGTGACATGCCAAGCTTATAATGAGTATTTCTTGTAATGGAATTGAGCCTTATTGTCTAAACAATGCCTTAAGAACTAGGCCATGTATATTCTTCCTATGGAGTATAAAGATATTTCTCATGAAAAAAAAAGAGAATTAATCTTAATATTTTAATATTATCACATGTATAATATTTGTTTTAAAAATCACATATATAATAATAATAATAATCCAATTTTAAGGTCATCGCAAAGTGATACCCCAAATTGCTGTTGAGACTCCATTATTTGTGGGACAAGGGACCCACCTCCGTGCAATGATTTCACTGCTAAAGTCTACGAATGCAAATAAAGGAGTATATCTTACCACTATAGCAATAAGAGTATATCCAACGGTTCGACGAGCTAGAGACGTCCCCTATGGGATTTGAAATCAGGTGGAGGGGATAACATCCCATTGTACCAACCACTCAGTTGTCCAATATCAATATATTATATGTGTGAGAAAAAAATTATTATAAAAAAATATTCAATTTTAAAATTAATTTTTTTTTATGCAAAAAGAAAATTACCAAAATGAAAATAAATCCATATAGTAGAATTGAAGTCAGAATACATTTAAAATGTTTATATATATAACTTTCACTACTATAAAATGGTTATTAAATATTATAAAATAAAAAATAAATTTGAAATTAAGAAGTAGATAAAATATGCGGGTCTTGGATATACAGTGATTGGGTGCTCTCTTAAGGCATTCCTTGATGTGAAGTTATTGGTTCAATTCCCCGCCCAATCAAACTAATATATTGAACATGTTGAAGATGTAATTTTACCAAACTTAAAAAAATAAAATAAAAAATTATAATATTTATTTTTAAAATATACATTTATGAATATACTTTAAAATAATTTCAATATTTTAACATTTATACTATCTTAATTTATGAAAGTAAAATAAGCTCAATAATATATTATATAGATTTATTTAAGTTTAAGATGATATTATAAAATATAATGATAATATTTTAATTAAAATAAAATATTAATTTCATTAAACAATAACATCATTAATATATAATGATAATATTATTTTGCATAGTAATTATAAATTTTGTTATACTCAAATTACATTTAACATTTGGACTTCATCCGTAAACAAAGTAATATTAAAAATAAATTAATTACACAATGGAAACTTTCCATCATATACTTTTTCGTTTCTCCTTATAATTAATTTAATTGATATTATAACTTTGCGTGCGAAGGAGCCAAGATGATGAGAATATTTGAGACTTGTGTGTAAGATAATCATTAATTGATATTATAACTTTGTCTAAAAGATAACTATGAAGATGAGAATATTTGACACTTATTTGGGGTGGGGCTATGCAATCATTTTCTCATGGAAAACAACGTTATCACAATCCTAAGCATAAGACATAATTTGCACTTTGGTTTGAACTTATGGTTTAATAATATTCTAATTTGCAATTCACCTCATTGTCAAAGGGTTTGACCTTATGGCTTCATAATATTCTAATTCATGTGGTTTTTTTTTGAAGTTTCATAGGAATGGAGGAAAATAATGGTTTTTTTAATTAAATAATTGATTTTATTATAATTATATATTTTTATTTATTTAAATATAAAAATAGTATATATTAGTAATGGTACTACATGTTGTAAAGGAATGTCGTAAGGTGGTAGCATAGAAGAAAGAAGTAATTTTTTTATGTAATTTTGTTTATTTACTGGCACTTGTCTCATAAAAACTTTGAAAATTAGATTTTGCATAATTAAGCTACAATAATTAGGAAGGACTGTAGCTTCAGGAAAACCATCAATATCTGTTTTTTTTCAGAAGTATGTTCATTGATAATGTGTCATGATAAAATAATACTCGAATTGTTAGATTCTTCTATTTTGTTGCAAGTAAATGTAGCACTCCTCAACTCCATTCTAAAAGAGTTCATCATGCCAAAACCCTCGCACCATGAACAATGGTGCTAAACCACACACCACATGAAAAGTTGAAAAATCTCTTTGTAAAGGGTAGGAAAGGACAATAGTTTGAGGAATCCCATCAATATCTGCTTTTTTCAGAAGTATGTTCACTGATAATGTGTTAGGATAAAAGAATACTCGAACTATTAGATTCATTTGTTCTGCTACAAGAAAATGAAACACTCCCCAAATCCCTTCTGAAAGAATTCATCATGCCAAAAATCTCGCGCCATGCATAATTGTGCCAAACCACACACCAAATGAAAAATCCAGACAACCTATTTATAAAGGACCGAGGGAATGAGAAACTCTGGCAAGGCACCTCAGTGAAATGTTCAGAAGCTCAAGAAACCTGAGCTAACCTAGAGCCCCTGAACAAATCCCAGTTGACGAGCAGAGTATTATAAGACAAAAATAGATGAAGTGTGGAAACACATGAAGCCTAGTTAAATTACCTGCAGTGAAAGCCTGGGCAGTCATTCACTTGGACAGACTGGGAAACCCTGAGTCAAACCACTAACCTTGGTGGAACGTTGCTGCCTTGGAGCTTTCCTCCAGTAGACTTACGAGTTGTCTGCTTGGTATGATCCATGGAACCAAATTTAGCCAAATTAAACCTTCGAATAAGGATTCAAACTAACAACCTGTGCAACAAATAAAGACATTATAGAGAACTCTCTGAGGAGAAGTCGACATATCCATCAAAATCAAGGTCTCTGAGAGGCCAACATCCAAGATCTAAAATCGAAAAATAGGAATATCGAACACACAAACCTATAAAATCTAGCTCATGATCACAAATATCCAACACACAAACCTCCATGTGGCGGATAGTCCCTTTTTACTTGTAATATACCTCTATCATAATTTTTTTTATATATAGAACCACATTCTTTTAGTAAGTTTTGTCTTGAACTTTAAACCTAGTCCTAGAGACAATTCGTGTTCTTTTCATTGTACTAATAATATGAGCAACCTTCATATAAAATTTAGTTCTAATGTTTAATTCTATGACCTTATTCCTTTATATTATAAGTTTATACACTTGACCTCCTCTTTGTTGAACACTAAAATCTATTCACTTTTGAAATTTAAATTCAATACAAGTAATAGATTCATATATAAAAAATTATATTACCAATCACACTTTCTACAAAGGTTTTAGTTATACGTTCGATACAACTATATATTCTTAGTTTAGCATGATACATCATATAATTGGTTGGAAAATACAATGGTTCTTACCTACATTTATGCTATTTACAACATCATTTTTTTATGTATGTTTTGAAAACATTATTAACTTATTTGTAGTAAAATTTCCTTGCACTTGTCACTCTGGTTGATCTGAATTTGAATGTTAGTTTTGCTGTGATAATTTCATCTTCAAATTTAAATTAATTTTCTGATTTTATGATTTATGTGCATAGGTTTCCTTCGTGTTTATGAGTGTCAAACAGGTAAATAAGCTGAGTTTTTAAGTTCAATTCAAGAGCATAAAACATGAAAAACAAATGCTGAACAACTTCAATAACAAGTACAACAAACCACCACAATTGATCCATTAACACAATGTTTTGATGAAGGAGTTCACCCCTCCTAGGCTACATCTCCTTGGTCTAGCTTTCATGGCTTGGGCTTCTATATTACCTCAAAAGTGCAAAATTTTTTGTTTTTCCACCTACAGCTCCTGAAACCTCCTTCAGTGTGTCCAAAATGTCCATATCATTTAGAAATGACTCTTCTTGAGAAAAAAATGGTCGAAAATTGCTCGAGATACGCCTCATTTAATTTTCCTAGGAAATCTCCTCCAAATCTGGAGAAGACTCCAGTTAAGACCACCAATTATGGCGGTCCGCCAAACTTATCAGACTCCACCAACCGAATTGCTGAATTAATGGCAGATTAATTAAGTCATAAGCGAGTTTAGCTACTTGTTTAAGGGGCATTAAGCGTGTTTAGAACCAACACATTAGTAATATGGGATTAGCACTAATCAACGGTTTAGGGCCATATTAAATCCGCTTTAAGACTTTAATCCCACGCTTAACAAAACTCCATTCCACTCCCAGTCTTGTGGATTGGTTGTATGGGGAGGGGGATGGCCCCCTCCGAACCCTCGCCGCTCATATTAAATGAATACAAATAGAATTTGGGTGCATATAGAGTTAAGAATTGATGTTGTGGCTTATTGGTAAGCTCGTCTGTTGGCGCGGGGGAGGTCGCCGGGTCGACCCCGACCTCTGCCCATCCCTTGTAACATTTTTCTCCAATGAATGCACTTTACCATAAGGTTTAAAAACCTTATATTATATTTCATATGTGCCATAATATATCAATCCCAAAACCTTTGAACTATGCGGACTTTGGTGTGTGTATTAAAATGCGCCAATATAATATATGAAACTCAGACATTGTAAAATATATCACAACCATAGCATATAAAAATGCAATTTCGACCATGTTAAAACCTTCTTAAATTGAAATGAGGGCTTTGGATAGGGTCCACCAGAGGGGGCAAGTGGCGGCCCCTGACTGCACCACGTGTCAGCCTCTGGTTGGGCTATCCCCAACCATAATATAAAAAAAGAATCGAATTCAACCTTAGGAGCAACACATAAAACAATTTCACCTTTAGACCAAACTGGTGAATCCTACAGTGACACTTGTCACAGTGTCATTGGGAAAAACTGAAGAATATTCCCAAAATATTTTCTAAATTTGCTGATTGGGCTACCATGTCACCAACCTATCACTTCTGAAATTGTTTTAGATGTTTAGGAAAACGAACAAAAAACTCTATCTTCTTCATCCTGACTCCATTTTCGACAAAACGAATTGCGTCATACTCCTGGCGGCGAGATCTTTGTTGTCGTTCAATTTCCATTTGATTTTGAGCACTTTCATTTTTGAGCTTTTACACTGAACACCTAATCATTCCTCCCCACTAGAAGCCTTTTGGACCCCAAAAGCTCTTTGATTAATGATCATGTGGATGAGGGTATTGTTATTTCACCTTTCTAGTCTCTATCCACTGAAATTTTCTCATTTTCGTCAAATTGAGATTTTCACAAAAGTTAACTTTTTCCTTGACTCTTGCGACCTTTTCTTGCTATCGTTGACACCATCATGCTAAAATTCCCATGAATTTGC